>CM073760.1:106105158-106808978 GCA_037127475.1 Arma custos | reverse complement strand
CGTAGGATCACTCCTTCGGTCGGTGTTCCTCACGAAAGTCCACAATACTTAACTTTTGGATTTTTTGGAAAAAATGACCAATTGGCAAAGGGACGTAACTCAGAATATATTAAAGCTAAAGAGCTACGGTTGGGCTTACATTATACAAAATTTAATCTACATTAAAAATGGCTACTAATGTTTTTTATAAAAAACGCACCAATTAGGAGAAATAGGCCAAAAAATGAAATAATTCCGAAAATTTTGAGGTTTTTCGGCCACCAAAAGTTTTCCCATCCGTTTTTTCGGCAGCAAACTTGGATTTCCACTAGTCAGACATGCCCTTACAACATATCAAAAATGCAGCTCTCTTCAATTTATTGCGACCTTCAAACACCGGTTGCCTATTTGGCTTGGAATGGAGTTTAAATAAGCGATAACTCCATTTCAAGCCTATTCCTGACTTACGCTTTTATTAGCTTCGAAAAAACACGATTCCGCTTTCCTAAGTACAAAAAACTATTTTGGGAAAGAATTCAACTTATCTACTTATTCTGTACGGGGCTGTAGAAATATGCTTTAAATAAATTCGTTCAATGTATTATCAAAAAGTTTTAAGTTTTATAATGATTCCTTAGTTCCTTCTATCATCTCTATCCCTTGCATCAAACATGTTGAAATTGAGTATTTAACCAGTAATCCAATACAACTACTGTAAATAATTAAAGTAGTGTCATTTCACTGTCTTGTGCTTTACATAAAGGCGTTTTTATCTATTATTGCTTTAGGTTGTGTATTTTAAAAATATGAACACGTACTAAAATCTGAAAAATAAACTGACCATTAAAAACACATTTTATTATTTGTTTATAATAATATTTTTTTTAGCAGCTGGATTAGTGTAAACAATATTTTGATAATCAAGCATAACTTAATACCCGGCTAAGTTTGTTACTTTAAATCGAATTTGAGCTCGTATCCGAATCGAGCCCTTGTTCGGATCGGTCGCCCTTGCAGCAAAGAAAGTGGAAGCCAAGGAAACGAGTGCTATTTCCTATTTCCTCGGAGTCATAGCGACCCATCAACACCCTTAGTGATCATGGTCATCATGGACGACATTTTTGGGTCGTCACCCAGGTAATATTTGGCTTAATTTAAGAATTGTTGGCTTAGAAGCGTACTTATGTACTTTATAGAAACAACACAATACAGGAAAGTGCATAGGTGTATCCCAGTAGGGGTAGCGGGGTGAGGTTGTGTCACTGAGTGTAGTATAAATTAGTGCGTAACATCATGGATCCATACCACTTTATGTAAAAAAAATAATAAATTTATAAAATTCCCACCTCAATTTTGATCTGGATGCCATTTTGTCGTAACTCTAGACAAAACACCTATAAGTTGGTTAAAGTTCCTATTATTGCATACCTAGTAACTAATAACAGTATAACATATATAACAGTAAGAACTAAATCATTACAAAATATGTTGAGTGTTATAATTGAAATTAAGTCCATAATATATTTCGGAAATTAAGACAAAAATTGAAGTTTAAAAAGTGTGAATATATTTACTTTCAGCTCTTGAGATTTAATCGCATACTAATTAAACTTTAAAAACGATGCGGTAGTAAGTGTTTTGTCATCAATTCTTTGGTATAATTTATGCATTCACATAGGACAAGCGTCAATTTTATTATTAGTATTTATGTGTGACTCTTATTACTATGGGCACTTCGTACCTCCCCGTCAATTTTATATTTAGACTTGTGTGTTATTTAATTTTATACACTAAAAGCCTATTTTTTCACTGTAAGTCAAGTTTATGAGAACAACATAGACTTGAAAAGTCGCCAAAAAAACGTTTAGCGTGCATGCGACTGCTAGTCAATAATCAGTTGATGGGACAATAATTTACATATTTCACATTATGAGAATAAACAAATATTTCAGATTAGTTGAATTAGTGTTCATTAAAACAAAATTTGTTAAATGTTAAAAATATCAGAATATGGTAGCCCCAAAATTTAAACATTCACTTTAAAGTATCTTGTAAGTGATTACATTGTACATAATTAGATGTCATTGGTATGGTGACCAAAGTGGGTCAAATCGCCTCTCATGAGTAACGAGACTTATTTATATTTCATAAACTCATGAATACGGGCAAGTTAATTATATCTACCTTGTTCAACAACGGCCAATTTGAATCCTTGTAATATTTTATTTCCTAAAAAAAAAATACAAGCTGGACGAATTATTAGACTTGCTTAGGACCCCACCAGTATTGCAAGTACATGTATTGATCAGGCCTTTTATCGACTTCAAAAAACTAAACGTTTTCAATCCGTAAGTTACGATTTCTCGGACAATTTAAAAACATTCACCTACAACGGTTACGTTCTGTCAACAACAACCGCAGGGTGAATAAACTCCATGTTGTGTAGTTCGTTAAGTTATAACCGCAAATTGTGTGCCTCATTTCTCACACGGTGATTAAGAATATTATTTCATATTATATGAGTTCTTTATGGTCACATTTTCTTCCTCATATAATTTTAATAGTATGTAGCAATAGTGTATGTATGAATAGTATATGTAGAATGTATGTACCAATAGTATTATGTAGAAGATGACTGAACAGTGATCCAGCTGTATTACTAACATGGGCTAGGTCATGATCCTTTAAAAATAATGGCTGCTCTATTTTACCGAAAACAAATTATTTCAAATCTTATACACGTATGTATAACAGTAAATGAGTAAATGTTATCAGCGCAGTATATTAAAATGCACTTATAGTGTCTACACAAAATGACCAAAATGATCTGGTACAACCTCTTCCATTATCCCTGTAACATTGTTACAAAGGACGCAGGAGAAAAATTAACAGCCCAGAGATGAGTAAGATGAATATATACACTTATACTTCCGAGAGGATGAAGAGATATTGCGAAGCGAAGATGAAAAAATCGCTCCCAAGTGGAACAATCGTTATAATAATATATAAAAAATATTTATATTTATACATTTATAGTGAAATCAGAATGCTTTGCTTTATCCTCATGGGTCAATTCGCTATAAATATATAAATAAAAATATAAATATGTAAATAATAAATACGAAATATCCTCGAAGTGAAAGGAAGAATCCGAAGGTTCCTCAAAGTTATAAATTGGTCGGCAATGCATAAACATTTATAAAGTTTGAAGTATAATATATAAATAAACACACCCATGGACGAAATTCGTAAAAAAAAAAATACTCAGGCGTGATTTTAATCTGATTAGTGTTCACGATTTCATCACAACAGAAGCATCATTTAGTTCAAACGTTTTCAAGGTAAAGTTGGTATTAACAATAATACTAGAAAGTGAAGGAAAATAAACCGAGGTACTTAATATTTTCATTCTGTAGAATAAAAATAAGTTTGTGACTAGAAACTTATTAAAAAAAACTTTGCAAAACCTTATAACTTAGAAATCAGCTTCCTCATTAACTTGTTAAATGTTTGAGTCTTAAAGCATTATGTTATAAGTTTACTACATACGGAAATATTTCCATGTTTCGCATCAGCCTAGCATTTTCCCGCTTTCAACTGCCACATCTGACGAATAACCCCTGACATTGACACCATGCCGGTACTAGCTTGTCCGGTGAGAATATCAAGTCCAGGGTCTCACTAAATATAGATTCGAATGAGGTTCTTTTCCATTCCGTCTAATTTCTACACTTGCGTGGAAATTAAAAACAATTTTCCACCATTATATAATACCTTTGAGAAAACACATTTTCCAGAAGGGAATTGTGTCGCAATGTAATATTCGAAATGAAGCAAATTTATTATGCTTAGATGTTTCTAGTGATGTAACTAGATTTATATTAAAGTTATGAGCATTTCAACATCTGATATGGATAACACATGAACCTCTGAGAATATTAAACTATTAATGAGCTAATAAATAATAAACATTTGGTATGGAAATAAAAAAATAGTAATCACGATCTGTCTTTCTGTCGAAACGCGACGAACGAATGATTGAAAATAAAATGTTAAACTGTCCGAATTGTGTGGCTCTATCAACTACCATCGGGGGAGGGCGACCTGTGGGGTAGTGGTTAGCGTAACAAACTACTAAGCCCAAGATCGCGGGTTCGTAGCCCGGCAGGCGGCCCTAGGATTTTTTTAAGGGTGTAAAAAATCCTTAGTTATGCCGTCCTTCGGAAGTGACGTTAAACGGGAGTCCCGAGCCTGTACAATGTCAGGTACTCGTTAAAAATCCCTATCCTAATTAAACCTGGATAGACAAAATAGCTCCCACTATTGCATAGCCATAGCCATAGCAGCATAAAGTGACGTTAAATGAACAAACAACAACAACTACCATCTGGCTTCACCCAGAATCTAGTCTGACTACAGTTTAAAGAAAAATTCATACCTTCCGAATCCTGGCTTCTGATCAGGTTCCGAAACTTCCCCTACCTGGGCAGCTCATCTTCCTTCCGGTCAGACCACGACCCTGCTCGCCGAGAGTACCAGTTCTCAATCTTCAAAACTACAAAACTGGTCAAAATAATGAAGTTGCCAAATTTTTAAAATGATCGAAATTGTGAAAATAGAGATTTGTGAAAATGAGAGAAATTGGTAAAAAGCGAGAACTTTTTCGAAAGTGGTCGAAATCGCGAAATTGCCTAATTGTGGAAATGTTCGAAAATTAGAGAAATTGCGAAAATTGTCTAAATTTCGAAAATCGTCAAAATTGCGATAAATATAAAAATAGTAAAGATGCCAAATAGCAAAAATTAGAATATTTGCGAAAATGAGGGAAATGAGAATTTGCGGATAATGAAGGGGGTCCCGAAAGTTGTCAAAATCGTAGAAATTGCTATAAGGATTGGAATTGTTTATATAAGGAATTGTAGAATTTTTGAAAGATAGTGGAATTGGAAAATGTAGAAAAAAGACGAAAATAAGAAAAATCGCGACAATGAGTACAATTGCGAAAATAAAAATATTTGTGTGAATGGATCACAAAAACTTGCCACCAAAAAAATATCCTTTTAGTTGAGGGGGAGCTTGTTAGCTCTGTGTGTAGATCGCTAAATTGCTTTGCACAAGATCCTGGTTCTTCGTATTGAATCTGTTAACTATCTGGGACCTGCAGGCTCTTAGCGGGCTCATCCGCTCCTCGACAAAATGGCTGCTCTAATCGGAGGGAAACCCTAGCTAATAAGTGTGACGGCCAAATCTTCTCCATGAACACCTGAAACACTACGATCTCTACTATGTACTGTAGGATCCTTCATGGGATGAAAATGAATGGTCACTGATGATAATGCGATTGCGATGAATGAATACAAAATAAATAAATATGTATTAAGTAGATACAACGAGTTACAAGATTGCTAAAAGGAACTGCTAAAGAGCTTAGTGCTATACCTGTTGGAATTGGGATGAGGAAGTCGGACTGTTATTTGAGCAGGTTACTTTGAGAGCCCAAGGCTAAACCTTGCAGCGTACAATGTTGTACCGTTCCTACAATGGCCATGGGTTCCTTCTTCTTTTCCTCTCTCACTTTTTTTTTTTTTAAGTTTGAGATCTATTTCATGCGACGATAGGATACCCTTTTCCTAGATACTTGATGTAGTTATCATATTTCATTTTGGTAGAGGAATTCGCAAAGTCGGTTCTAATGGTTTATTTATTATTGGATCCTGAAGGGCGTTTGTTAGAAGTTGTATAGGCTACTTAAAACTAATTATGCCACATTAATATACATACATTCATATATATATCCCATATGCCTAACAAGCCTCATTTTATTTTCGCTTGCATATGATGAAAGTCCTAGCAAGAGAAAGTGATACTTCCCTGAAAATTTTTGAATTCCAGTTTTGAGCAGGAGTACGCATTTTGAGAACCAGAGAACCTAATTCTATAAAATTAACTACCTAAAGTACCCGGTCAATGGTGTTGCACTTCTTAATATTTTTTTTACAATGACTCCCTCGCTTTTGATTAAGCTCAATTATGTGTCATTGCATTATTAAATGTCACTGACACATTGAGTTTAATAGTTTCATACCTCCCTTATTAGCCTCACAGAGCTTAAATAGAAATTTTCATCCTTTGAACTACCTTCAATTTCGGAACATTATATTAGATGTTTGATATGACTTGCAAAAATTAATGATATTTAAAAAAAATGTATCTAAAAGATTCTAAAATGCATTGCAAGAAGAGTGGTAAATGAAAGTTTTGTAATAGCTACATTGGAAATGCTATAATTTGTCTGATCAGTTATAATCAGGATAGGAATTTTTTACGAATACCTGACAACGCACAGGCTAAGGATCCCCAGTTTACGTCCATTCCATAGGACGGCATAATCAAGGACTTATTTTCTCCAAGGACTTTAAAAATCCTAGGGCCACATGCCGGAATGCGAAGCCCCGGTCTTGGGCATAGAAAGTTGTTATACTTCACCATAGGTGTCCCCCATTCTTCAACATCTAGGTTTCTATAACATAATTTTTTTTTTTACTACATCCTCATTTCAATAGATAATGTGAACAAAATTAAACCAAAATAAATATTGTTTTCATAGAGGTTATTTTGGTTTCGATTTAGATGACGGAGAATACCAAATATATAAACATTCTTAATTAGTTCTTGATACTGATTGCGAAATTTCAATATGAGGCATTGATACTGAAGTGATTTGATAATTTAGACATCCCAATTCATCAATGTTTATTTAAACAATTATACAATGACTTGCATGATTTCAACAATATGTAATCGAAATTACGTCTGTTCAAAGCCGAAAGGGGCGAGTTTGAAAATTTCGCTATTCCCCGGATTATGTAATGTTAACGCGTTGCTATCTTTAAGAATATGTCATTAATTTCATAAATATATATATATTATAATGCAATTGGGAAAAACCACAATGCAAAGCCTTATGTTTCAAAAAATACACCTACTTACCAGTCGACGTTTCGCCTATTCAGGCATTATCAAGACACCAAAATCAAAAAGGGGGTTATGTGAATCGCATCTCGAAGAAAAAAGTGCAATACATCCCAACGATCAACAGCCCAAACAGGCTCCAAACATGAGACAGCACCCTACCACCAAGACGTTCAACATACAACTGCGTTTTTCCCAATTGCATTATAATAAATAATAGTGTTTCTTTTTGAGTTTTTGGCTCTATTTTAGTATATATATATATATATATATATATATATATATATATATATATATATACACATATAATTAATAATTAATATACATCTACATCTCCAGTAAATAAGTGAGTATGACGAATTTCCAATCCTAAATGAGTTTCTTGTTCTTAGAGAAGCGAAAGCGTGTTATTTTCGTAGTAAATAGGGAACTAAGTCAGACACTGATTTGAAAAACAGTTTTTGCTTATATTACAACTCCATTTCAAGCTAAAAACTATGAGAATGGCAAACTCTGCTCCCCTCAATTCAGTTAACTATCTCTTGACAAAATGTAACTTAACCATTTATTCGTCGAAGCTTTAGGTTTATAATAATGGTAAATAAATAACTATGATAATATATAAAAGTAAGACCAATATAATTACGAAATTAGCTATCTTTCTTCTACAGCCACGATTGAGACATGAAGTTCTCAGTTACAAAAATTTTCAATCAAGTCAATTTTTGGCACCGGAACGACATTACCTATATAGTTATTGCTATCCTTATTGACTTTTCAGGATGACGAAGGAGGCAATCAAGGACATCTGCAAGAAGCATAAACTGTACAATACTCCCCACCTTAACGATGTGCTCTACCTCCATTACAAAGGTTGGTAACAATGTTACAAGAACAATAGACAATAGTAATCAGAGAGGGGTAGGAAGTTGATTGTCACACCTGATGAAAGGTCCGTCCCAATATTGAATCAAGAAACCATCGCCTCAAGTTCATTAATTCATAACTTGTTATATGATTTAGATTGTGATTATTATGGCATATTTCTGTCAATCATTGGGATGAAACCTTCTGGAATAACTATGTATTTGGTTATCACTATTTTTGATGAATTAATATAAATGCATTAGTAATGTACGCGTTACAGTCCTTTTTTAGGAAAGCATTCAAGAAAATTTCCTCTGTTTCCTGTTCTTCCAGTGTTCCTTCACTGAGGGCCCTCTCCCATTCTTCAGCACACTTTGGTCTTAGGGCTGTGGGTTCTATCTCGTTTATATATATATATATATATATATATATATATATATATATATATATATATATATATATATATATATATATATTATACGCGTTACAGACCTTTATCATGCGTAGCAGACCAAGGAAAGCATCTATTATTACTTCTTGTTTCTTGTTCTTCCACTATTCCTTCATCCATTCACTAAAAGCCCTCTTCCTTTCTTCGGTACACTTTGGTTTTAGGGCTGTGATTGCTGTCTTGTTTTATATACCTATTCATTTACTAAGAAAAAAAAGTAATGCTAATATCACTGTAGATACTATAGTAGAATATTTATTATATTCAGAAGTAGGTACTATTATTTTTGTGATACATACTAATACAAGATATACTGTATGTTTTGATCGGAAAATATCAATAAACCGCCTTCATAAAAATTAAAAAACAAAACGCAATTCACTAATAAGTCATCAGGAAAGATTGTAACAACATTATTGCTCCGAAACTAATCAAATTAAATACTTTTCATCATTAATTAGCATTATAAGGATTCTGAAACTTGAGAGGAAGAACAGAATTAATTAGCACTGCAGGCCGGGGTGGGACTGGGCCCCCTGACATTACTATGCCAGTCTCCTCTGCACAGGAACACGAATGTTCTCTATTCTCTGATTCCAGACACCGAGGTGCTATTGCAACATCCTGGAGCCACCGCCTCCTAGGTCTTCCTCTCCTCCTGGTGCCATACATCTTACCTAATTACTCAACCATTCTATTCTTATTGCTTTCATAAACTGGACTATGTCGCAGGATCCAAAAAACTCGTACGATTTGCTGTAACAGAACTTTAAGGCAGTTTAAAATTAAAAGTGTATTCATCTTTTTAGAAACCACATCACAACTACATCCCATCTCTTCGATTCCTAAGTCTTTCTTTTGAAGTTTCAGTTTCAGAGGGAAAACAATAAATACCTATTGTTTGCGTTAATCTATATGTAGTGAGCGAAAATTGTTGCAATATTCGCAATGCACACGAAAACATGCATTTTAATGTTTCAATATTCATGAATCATCACTAAATAAACTTCATTAAGAGCAATAGTATGCTGTTAACTCAACAATATGCAAACATAGATTTTCACGAGCATACATTGGGATGAATCGCTCTGTGATACATAGAACTAACACATGTCAGGTACCAAAATAGAATATAATTGAAAACTAATTTTAGGAAACTAATTTTTTTCTGAAAGGGCTCTTAAGTGTACTAAAGTAATAGAATAGCTATGTAAGCAATTTAATGATTTAAATTTTACCAAATTAAAAATATTTAAGCTGATTGCAATGATTTTCACTAATTGACCATGAGACAGAACATATTCAACGGCAATTTTGAAAAATCTGACACCTTGTGGAAAGTAGCTTATTCACAATAGTATTTCTCATGCATTTTTCCTCTAGAATTAATTTGCATTATTTTGTTTTAATCACTTTCGGGTTAACTAATAACTTTACTATACTAATTGTTATTAACAGTGTTAATTTTTTCCTAAGGCGATAGGGAAAAGATTCCATCACAACCAAGAATGACTACGTTATCCTCAAGATAACACATTTCCATTATCGTGCAATTAACATTTGGCACATAAAGTTTTAAAGATAAATAGAATATTTACTTCCTCTATCTCATATAATTAAGGAAGCACAATTGCGGATATCACGTTTTTATAACTGGAGTAAGGAAACACGATTAATTTTCATTTTAACGGATTATTAAGGTTATAGATTTTAGATAGATAAGCTGTCTTCAGTCAATTTATTTTCAACTCTTGGTTAACGAATGAAGACAAATTGCCTGGATGAGAAGCATTTTACCAAGTTTCCCTTTAAAACGCCACTATTCTAAGAAATTATTCAACCAAATTTCGATTTCTTAAATCTTGGCAGCTCCGGCTTTTAATACTATACGTTTCGTCATTACAATAAGGAAGGAAAATGAAAAAGCAAATTAATTAGGAAAAATAACTGATTTTCTTCCCTTTAAAATTCGACAAGATGTTTCAATTTGTTAATATATTAACTTATTTTTCTTGTTTATGTTTATTTCAAATGTTTCTTTATCTTTCCCCAATTATACAAATGTTCATTTAATTTTACTACTCGTTGTTCCTATTGTATAACTTTAATTTAGATGTATTCTGTTATTTAGATTGTATTATTTTTTCAAAACAGAGTATGCAGAAAAAAATGTAATATTTTATTATACAATTGTAATTGTATCATATATGTAAAAGAAAATATTACACAGACATTAACAACTTTTGTACATAATAGAGAGTCATGAATGTGTTTCAATAATATTTATTTGAATTTATAAATAACTTAATTTGTTATACCTTTTGCTAAATATTATATACATGATGTTAATTAAAATGAAATAATTTTAAAGACATATTAATCAACTAAGATTTTTACATAAAAAATTCTATGATTTTTTCTAATTTAAATTTTTTTAAATATAAATTTGTGTGTGTATATACACATATACACACACATTAAAATATATGCATTAACACCCTTTCCTAAAATATTATACTTGAAGTTCTAAAAGTACAATTTCTTAAAAATTACTTCATTGAAAATAGATAGTTCCTTAGAAGTTTGTTTGTAAAATCCATAAAAAAGAATAACTTTCTTTTACCTGACAATATTAACTGCACAATATTGCAATGTGCAACAGACATTAATATTTAAATTGATCTTTTCATTACATTGCTATACTGATATGCAAAAATAGAAAACATTTAAAAATGATTTACTACATCAAAAATATTACATACCACTTCCAGGTCCGGACAACTTCCTCTCTGTAGCTGCTGCAGTAGGATGTCAACAAATTAAATAAGTGAATAAATACCTGTCATATATTTTCAATTATTTTTTATGTTAGGATATGCAAAAATAGAAAATTTAGAAGAATACACTGGACTTCGGTGTCTATGGTTGGAAAACAATGGAATAGGAAAAATCGAGAACCTGGAGCAACAGACTGAGCTGCGCAGCCTCTACCTCCACAACAATCTAATTCAGCACATTGAGAACTTGGAAATGTTGTCCAAGCTCGATACCGTCAACCTCTGCCATAACAGCATTAGAAAGATTGAGAATCTATGTATGTACTAATATATATTTTTTTAAATATTTATTAATCAACTTAAATTTATTCTATTTTTTAAATATTTTCACATTCTTTTCTAACTAGTTTAGTTTGGATTATTTTCCAAGTGTTAGTAAATTGAAAAACAGATAGAAGTCACGTAAAACATGAAGTTAAATTGATAGATATTTTTTCAAACATAAAAAGGATATTACTGCTAAATAATCTAATTGGTTTCAAGTAAATGAAAAAAAAAAAAAAAACTTAAATGTTTTTCTTAAGGTAAAATTTATGCATAGCAAGACATTGAAATATTATGGAATACAGAGAATTATCTTAGACTACTAGCATTAAATGGCTATTTGATGAATCTCCACCTTTTTGTCAAATCCCTTAGTTTTAATCACTCACCAGTATTATAATTGCAAAATAAAATATTATAAACACAAATATACACTTCAAAGGAGTAAACAAATCAAAGATAAAAAAAATATTGGCTAAAGGGGAGTTAAAAGTTGAACATAAAGTTTTTTTTTAGTTTTTTTAATAAGTAACTATTTTCAGTTGTGACTAAAATGTTTTGGAAAATTTTTAGGCATTTCTTTTCTACTCTTTTTTAATTGGTGTCAATTATAACAAACATCAGCAATTATGTCCCAAAATCATATTTAGAGTCGTTGTAAATGATCCTGTTTTAATCCTGTGTTTTATAAATTTTTACATTATATGTTTAACTGTCCCTTTTCTATACCCAAGTATTTTCCATATATTTTTAATTATGTTTCATGAGCCACACTCCTATTAGATTGGGGAACAGTTAAAAATATTATTAGGGAATAGCTAAAAAATACAGTTTATTAAAAAATTTGGAGTTTTGGCCACTATGCTTAGCAGACTAGGACAAACATGCTGGTTCCTCAAGCATCAGCTCTAACTTTCTCTTAAAATTTAATGGACAGCTCAAAGTTTGAGCTCAAATTTGTCAAATAAGTTGCAGCTTATGTATTCAGTGGTGAATGTTATATATAATGAATATAATGATTGAGTAGTAAACAAAAACACCAAACTCTAGCAAGCTGATTATTAGGTTACAGTGTGAAAATTAAAACTGATAATTAGATAAAAAGTGGAAATCCATTTAGCTTTAGAATCATATTTTTTTCCTTGCTATATTATAATTTAAGTTTTTCCAGATAGAAGTCTAAAAACATTTATATTTATGATATAAATGTTTAATTTGCATAAATTCTGATTAAAGGGTTAAGAACAAACACTAAATTATTATTTGTTTTGTTAGTTTCTGAAATTATTCAAAAAAAATTATGAAACCACTTTTTTATTTACTAATATTTTAGAAATCATTCGACTGGAGACCTAAAATTTTATTGTTCCAGCTTCATTGGAACAATTGAACACATTAAACATCAGTCACAACCATCTCGAAACCATGGAGGACCTGGAACACTTGGGAGAGTGCAAATCTATTTCTGTCTTAGATCTCTCACACAATTACATTCAGGATCCAAACGTCATTGAGGTATTTTTTTTTAATATCCATCTTTATTCATTTGGTTATGACTGAACATCAAACAAACACTTTTCTTCACGCAATAATAGATATGCAAATCATTTGTATAGACTGTACTCTCTACTGCTTCAGTAACGCAATAAGTAATTTTCAAACTAGAAAGATCTACAACGTTTCTTTGAAGATAAGTTTTATAAGTATATCAGTTAACAATAAAAATACGTCTATGTTATTTTGGGCAAAGGTTGTGATTCAGGAACATTAAACTTTATATTGATAGTCCTAGGCAGTGAAATACTGAGGGGATTCAAGTAGTATTTTACTAAGGGAAAATTGAATTAGGGATTTAGTAGAGAAAAATAGATGATTTACTAGAGAATAAATGATTTTTTTTTTTTTTATTCAAATGGGCATATATCACTTTCAAAAATAACAGTTCATATTATGACAGCAGGGAGCAGAGTGGCTCAGTGGTAGAACAACTTACCGAAGGTCCTGGGTTCAAATTCCGCTCGCTGGCAGACTATTATTTAATCTGTAAGGGGGCGGAGATGGATCCTATGGGATTAAGGACTCTTTTGGGGCTCACCTAGCCTCTAGAAAGTGGATACCCAAAATAGGGGGGGATCTGGTGGTTGAGAGTGATCTAGGAAAAATAACCTCACTACACAGCCATTGTCCAAGAACCAGTAAAGTCTCTACCATGTACGAAACCTCAGATCCTTCATGGGTTGTAGTGGTGCAGGTTATATATTATACATGAGCAAAACTTTTAAAGTAGCAGGTTCTCATCATAAAGGAAAATGATGTAAAGTCTATTGAAGATTGGATAGAGAAATTTGTTACATTGAAAATCTAGTTTAACCCTTTAGCGATCGTGAACTACTATAATAGTCCGAGCGCGCCGTGCCGTGGGGACCGTGGACTATTATAATAGTCCGGTGTCAGGTGGGCTCCACGGACCATGGACTATTATAATAGTTTTGCTTCTCCGGCGTTTCTAGACCGTGAGCTACAATAGTAGTTCAGTTCCTAGAGCCATCTAGGTGTCCGCATGACAAGCTGAAATACTTTTTCTTGACAACAGATGTCGTACAAATTCACTTTTGGCTATATTATTTTTCGTAAAGTGTGTCTGTCGTGTTTCGGCATTTATCACACTCAAAAGATTTTTTAATTGTATAAATTTGTATATAGACATTTCAAAAGAATAAAGTATATGTATAAATTTGTATATAGACATTTCAAAAAAATAAAGTATATAATTGTATAATTTTTTAAATAATTAAAATTAATTTACAGTAATTAAAAAAATTTTTTTTAAATATGTTTTTAAATTCACCAGTGCCAGTCCATTCACTATTCCAAGTCCGGATCAAAAAGGATGATGGGAAACTATAAGGAATTAAATAAAAAAACATGATTTCAGAGTCAAAAAGTAATCGGTTCAGCGGGCATGGTTGACTTTTCTACCAATCAGTCCAGCCAGCCCGCTCTGACCCGGCCGTATTCGGTCGCTAAAGGGTTAAGGACTGGATTAACATTTTTGGATTGGAAGGATCCAAAAGAGAGGAGACAGCTTAGGTAGCTTTAGTCAATATTTTTGTTTAGAACCACTATAAAATGCAATTTTTTTTTTTTGGTGTAGAGAATCAATTTTTGTCTATAATATGTAACTGCTTGTAAATCCAGGAATTTCTAAGATTCTAAAATTATTAGCTCCTTCTGCAGCACATTGTTTATACAAAACTCCCTAATAATAATATCTGTCCCTCTGGGGAGTACGGAAGAGCTCTTGGGATGTAATAGAGGATATTGCATATCCTTACAGTTTATTTAGTCCAGAGAAATTAATTAATTAAAAGGATCTCTTGTACTGCATTTATGCAATTTAAGGGAAAGATGAGAATAAGAAAATTACAGGAATTTATTGGATGATAGGCATCGGTTACTTGTGATGTGGCTCTTTAGTTACTTCCAGGAAGCTAGGTTTCATTCATCCATGTCATATATGGCCACTGATAATTCTTTAATTTTAAAACAATTTTGGCTTTTTCAGTACATCTCTTTATACCAGCTATTGTCATAAAATACAATTAGATACATCTTTACAAGAAAAGAATTAATACTAGAAAATATCAATATTATTAAATTGAAAACATTCTTCTTCTAAAGGTAGAATATTTATTTTTAATAATAAATATGAATTAGGATTTCATTTACAAGCAATGTTAAATTATTTCCATAGTACTATTTTTTTTAATACTTGTTTATGTAAGTAATTCCTACATCTAGCGATAATCACAAATTTATATCATAAATAGGAAATCATTAAAGTATGTAGTTGTAAAGTACAGTGAGCTTGTAATTATAGAAATATGTTTCAAACATACAATTTATAAATGAGTTATTATTAATATTCCTTACTTGTATCACATTAAAAACCAAAAATAAATCCTGAAATCATTAAGTAATTAATCGTTTTCAACTGATTATGTAACGTTATGCTCTTCACTTTACCCAAATTAATCAATTAATAAACCTAAATATTGTATATAAACTTATGTTTTTATAAAAGCCTGTTTTTCGAAGTATTTTTGCAATCAGATAAAAGATACATATTTATTTTAATTAAAAATTGGACTCATGACTCTTTATAAAACTGTGTTTTATTTATTGATAGCATGTGATACTTCAGAATTTTGAGTTAATTAATGACCACTTCTGGCAAGCAACAACACTTTGAGAAAGCCAAAAGTCATAAACAAAATATTTTGTAAAAAAAAATATTGAGTACATCTCCAGGGTTGCTTTGTTTTATTTATTCACTGTGCTTCTCAAAAAAAAAAAAACAGACACAAAAACATTGTATTTGTATCAATGATATATATTATAAAAATATTAAAATGAACTCCTCAAATTAGCATATCAAAATATTTGCGATTTTATTCAGAATTATACTGATATATACATATGCCTTTTGCAGATTTTTGGAAAAATGGAATCACTTAAGGTACTATCCCTTATGGGGAATCCTGTGGTTGGCAAAATTAGGTATTATCGGAAAATCACCACATTAAAATGTGTAAGTGGATTAGAATTTATAGTTTATATAAATAAATTATAATATAGGTATATAGCTTTCATATTGATGTGGAAATGGTTGACTTGATATATCTTAGAAGAGTGAAATTGTCAGGGAGATGTTTACCTTTGATAAAACTGAAATGTTTTGCATTTATATTCTATTTTTGTTTCTGGCCCAAACTTACAAAAGTTAGTGAAAATTATATTTGAAAATTTCATTGGATTTTGAATAATTAATATTTGTTATAAAAATAATTAACATTTGTTATAACAAATAATTAATATTTGTTATAACAAATAATTAATATTTGTTATAACAAATAATTAATATTTTTTATAACAAATAATTAATATTTGTTATAACAAATAATTAATATTTGTTATAACAAATAATTAATATTTGTTAAGCCACAATTCCACTATCCTTTTTATAATCACTGCATAAGTGTTATGAAATTCAACATATTTTGTAAAAGAAATTCATAATAAGCATTCATAATTTTCTTTGTGATGAAATCATCACCATCATGACTGGCACGACAACCCACTTAGCTAGCCTAGACTAGCTCTAGCAGCCTCCATCAAACGGCTATGCCTTGTTCTGCAGCCATCCAATATTGAGTGTCCAGCAGGAATATGGTATGTGCCACCCTCCCTCCAACCATCTTGTTCTGGGCCACCCCACTCTCCTATTTCGAGGAAGCTCCTCCGTCATAACTTTTTTGGGAAACTCAGATTCACTCATGGGAGCGACGTGCCCAGCCCATCGAAGTCTTCCTAACTTAATAAAGCGGACTATGTCCATATCCTTATAAAGTTCTTCCCTCTCTAACGGCTTCGAAAATTCTAAATTCTAAATCCTTTTCGACATTTTGTGATGACATAAATAAATTGCTTATATTAACATAAATAAATATTTTTATAAATAATTTGATTTTAATATCAGGTATATTGTTATTAAAGGTTATTTTCTTCTCTTTCATGGCTCTACAGCCCATCAATGAGTCTTGGCCTCTTTAATATGTTTCCCCCAGTCATTCCTTTCCAGTGCAGCGGTCTTTCAGTTACAGGTGTTTAGTAACTGGAGTCCTCACTAACCCCATCCAGCCATCACAGCTTGGGTCACCTTACTGTTCTTTTATACTGAACCTTTTCTTCAATTATTTTTCTGGGCCCTTTAACACTTGTCATTCTGGCCATATGGCCAGCCTTGCCCCACTCCCCCAAGTATTATATTAAAGGTTATAGTCACACCAAATTAATTATATAGATCGAAATTAATAGTTTTTACAAACTAGACAAAAGATTCTGAATCTAAAAAACTATATAAACTTATAACCGTTGCTGCCATGGAACCTACTAATTGTCAAAGGCATTTAAAACAATTAATTCTTGATAATTTTTTTTTAACGGAATTGCTTTGAGAAAGCATTTGGGTGATTACAAAGATATTGACATATCTTTTTTTTAAATATTTATGCATACAATAAATGCATATATGTTGTAATCCTATTATTCTCAAACACAGGCTGAAACATTAACTATTTATCATCAACTATTAACTACTGATCACTGTAATATTACAATATTTTACTCCGGGGCTTGGAATTCTCATCAGTATTTACAGCTGTTAATTTTCTTATTTAACAGTTGCTTAGGCGATGAACGCTAGCACATTTTGATCAATTTAAGTAATGTTAGTTAAACTTTTTTAACTTTCAGAAGCAAGTAGGGGATAGAATATTGTTTTCAATAATAAAAAAAACAAACTGATTTTTGGTCACAGGTGGTTTAATAGCACGGACTATAAATGTTTATTATTTCTAATTTCTTCCTGTATTTATAGCTAACAATAAATTTGATTACAGCCACACCTAACTTACTTAGATGACCGACCAGTGTTCCCTCAAGACAGATTAGCAGCTGAAGCTTGGTAAGCAATATGAATAACTAAAAAAATGATACAAATACCCATCCAAGAATCCAAGTGAAACATCTACAATTTTTCCTAAAAATGAATAATGATACAGGTATAGGGATGAGGATGAGTGATACCTATTACATCAATGTTATATTCAATAATTTGTATGCTCAGATTGGTAATGGCAATATTTAATTAATTACTGATCTGTAATTATTAACCCTTAAAAGTATGGACGATTTGGCCAATACGGTCCAGAAGGACTGCAAGCACTGAACACTTACCATCACTGTGGGCTGAATACTTTTGGTTAAAATATCAGCTCAGTCCGGCTCTATTGCTTCATTAAGTTTAAGTCGCATTAATAAATTACTATAGTATTTCTTTTGCACCAGATAAGAGAGCGTTATTTTCAAGTATCAATCATCTATTGAAATGAGTAAAATTTATGTTATTGCAACATGTAGAAAAAACTTTGAGTGCCTTTGTAGCTATTTAGGATCAATAATACCTACGATAAAATTAATATAAAATATCAGGTAACTTAAAATCTTTAATATTTTGAGTTACTTTTAATTTTTTCTCTGATTTTTTCATAATCTGGCTTTCTTTAATGCCATAGTTAAAGTTAAACGTATCGCATAAGGTTATATGTAACATTTTAATCATAATTTCATGTGATTGTTATGTGAATAAACATAAAAATTGAAAAATGCATATACAGTCCCTTTTGGAGACTTTCCATATTATCCATCGATTGCTTTAACCAGATGCATATATGCGTCAATAGCACTCTAAGGGTTAATTATTATGTAATTAATAGCTGATCTATACTATTCTGCTGAACTCATTCTTTTATTCTGATCTAAACTCCCCGTCAAAAGTATCACAACACTTTGAAATACTTGAATTTTACAAAAATGTAAACTTAACAAAGAAAGGTTCTCAAGTCTGTAATAAGCCTTTTTAAACTGGACATAAACAAGTTTTATTAAAATAAATTACAATATCTCTTCCAATGAACAAAAAATGTAGAAAATTTACTTTCTAAAATTATAATTTCTGTCAATTTTAACTTTTAAATTACAATTTAAATTTTTAATTTACATTTAATATGACATATTGCCCCCTCTGGCTTAAATTACTGCTTCCACTCGTCTTGGCATACTTGTGAAAAGGGTTTGAAGAAAATCTTGGGGTATATTGTCCCACTCCTCCAATACTGCTAGCTGCCTTTAGCATTTCAAGGGTAGTAGGAGATGAATCTCGTGACCGAACCTTTCTTTTGAGATAATCCCAAATGTGCTCGATTGGGTTAAGGTCAGGAGTTTTTGCTGGCCAATCAATGGTGTGGATATTTGTGGTGTTCAGGTATTCAGAAACACATCTTGCCTTGTCAGGGTGGGCATTATCATGCATGAGCAACGATTCAGAGCCTGTGAATGCCATAAAAGGCACTACATGATCTTGAAGAATCATTTCTACATACCTCAAAGCATTCAAGGCCCTTCCTCGGATCGGCACTAACTAGGTACGTGCCTCCCAAGATATGCGGCCCCAGATCATGACAGACCCCATCCGAATCGCTCAGTTTCTAACGTGCAGCACTGACTATACCGTTCTCCAGGCCTTCTCCAAACTCTTTCACGGCCTTCTGGTCTGTTAAGGGCCACTCTCCTCTCATCAGTGAATAAAACTTTTTTTCCTTCCTCCACAGTCCAAGATTGGTGTTGTCTTGCAAAACTCAATCTCTTTACGCGGTGTTCTGCGGAGAGAAGAGTATCGTGAGCTGAGGTTTGACTCCCTCAGTCTTCTAATGACTGTTGAATCCGATATTGATATCCCTCAAACACCAGCAATCTAGTTTTCAATGGAAGAAGCTGTAGCATTACGCATAAGAATGATGTTTATAAAACCTAATGTATCTCATTTAGTAAATAATGTTACTATAAATATAAACAAAGTACGGATTCAGGTCAAAACCAAGAAAATCTCGAGAATTATGGGTGTTGCAGTACTTTTGAAGAGGAGTTTATATCATTTCAGCTGAGTGATATAATTCTACTGAATTCTCACTTGATGTCACAGTTGATACCAATATAGTTATTTTGAATGTAATGGTTTTTAAATATTTTTGTTTTGAAGAGAAAAGATTTGTCCTGGCCGGGATTCAAGCCAGGATCATCTGCATCTCCAGTGCATTGCTCTAAACCACTGAGCTACCAGGGGTCGTATACAAGTCAGACAAATCTGTTCTCTTCACCAATCCTATATCCCCGTGTTCTCGCAATATTTGCGATTTATACACAGGGAAGAATGTTCATTGAACATTACTTTAATTAGGATCTTATTGACTTTTGTCAATATATTATTTATAATTTATTTTTATTAATAGTTATTTTGATGATAATTGTTTTTGCACCGGAGATGAGACGACCCGGGTTCGAATCCCGGCCAGGACAAATCTTTTCTCTTAAAAACCAAAATATTTGAATAATAATAGTCGACCTTATATATATGAAGAAGAAAATGGTCCGGGTGGTGATAATTTTTTTTTTTTTAACTTCACCTGGAACATTTTCTTCCTCGAATAGATTCAAATGTATCCTCCTCATTTGTTTATTTAACATGACATTAGATCATTTTTTCATTTCCTTATATTACATTATTTTACTCCAGAAAGTTGTCATGAAACATTCCATGCAATATACAATATGAAGACAACCAACAACACAATTGCTAATACAAATCACAAAACTTTCCCATGGTATTTTATTATTTTCAATACCTATTTTTTTTTAAGGGGAAAAGGTGGAGAAGAGGCTGAAAAAAAATCAAGAGAAGATTTTAGAAAGATGGAAGACCAAAAGATAATGGATAGTGTTAATGGTAAACTAAATAATAAATAGATTACAAAACTTATATTTAAAAAAAGGTAAATGTTAGTGCATATCAACATAATACAACATAATATTTTATTCCTACAGCCTTAATGCGTATGGCGAAAAAACACCGAAAAAATAAAGAGGTTGCTGAAGATGAATGGAAAAAGCAAAAGGAAGAAATTGATGACAGCAGTACTCAAGACAAACCTAATCAGGAAGATGATGATAATGATTCAATTGACGATAGTGAGGTAAATGTTTTGTTAAAGTAAATATTACTACATTTTGTCATAATAATTAAAAGAAAAACTAATTTTCATTTTCTATGTTCAGGAATCCCTTATCTCAGGAATAGATGATCAGTATGGCTCATCATGTTCTACATGTTCAGGAAGTACAGATTTGGATGGGTATGAATTTAATAAAAAAAAGCCAGGAAGAAGAAGGAATCCGTTCACATTAAGCAGTAAAAGAAGGGAAAACATGGATGATAAAATAAAAATCAATGAGAAACTAAGCGAAGAAGAAAATCATTCAGGGAAGAAAAATGACTTTAGCAAAGTGAACTTTAATAATTTGTTCAGCAGAGAAGAAGAGAATAATGTGAACGGTGAAGATATAAATGAACTTCCACCCTTGGAAGAATTTGAAGATGATATTCGACAACAAAATTTCAGCAAAGAACTAATTAAGGTAGAGGAATTTAATGAAGAGTATATTAAATCTAAAAGTTTATCAGGCAGAGATAACGTAGAAGAATTCAAACCATATACAGGGAAAACTTTTGACAGTTTTGAAAAAGAAAGGGAATCATTGATAAAAGAAAGTAAAGCTCTCAAAAAGGCTCCAAAGAATGATAGTGACTTGATGAACATGCTTTCATCAGCATACAAAGCAGCTTCAACTGGAACTAACAATCAAACTACAGCACATCATAGTTCAGGCAATACAGAAAAAAAAGTTTTAGTAACAGACATAAACGAACCGACCATTACTTACACCGATAATGAATCTACTGTTGAAGGTATATTCAGGCAAAACATAAACAAAACCACTACATATTCTGACATATTTAAAATATCAGAAGAAAATAAAATTGGAAAGAATGAGCAATTCTTAGTTAATGCCTTTAAGAAAAAACAACTCATCGCTGAAATAGATAGCGATGAATTTATTTCTCCATTATCACAAAAGAGATCTGATATTCCACTCGCGAATGGGTCTGAAAGCATAACTCAAAATCCTACCAATATAGTTACTGATTTTAAAAATGAAACTAAATTTTCTAATGAAGAAAAAAGCGATGAGATGGATGTGACATTGGTGGAGAGTAATACTGATAATAACAGTCCAGTAAGTAATTTATCGGAGTTTCATTTAGTCCAATCTCATGTGAACGATTTAAAAAAATTAATGAAGCAATACAATGAGTTTGATGAGCAAAGAATAAGTAAACAAAACATATTAGATTCTATACAGAATAAACTAGAAAATAATTGTGAACTTATAGATAATGATGAGGTAAAGAATGAAGATAGTGAAAAATCAGACATTACACTGAAAGCCAACCATGATCTACCATCTACTTCAAAATATTTTGAGGTTTCAAACCATCCACAAAGTTTTGACAATGATGGGAAAAGCAATTTTATACTATTTTCATCTTCGAATTTGGACCAAACAGCACACCATCCAACATTTAATGAAGACAGTTCATTATTTGATCATAAATTGCCAACAAACAATAGCTCCTGCTCTCCTTTACAAGATATAAATGGAGAAGAACACCATAAACTCCTTAAATCAAATGCATTATATAATGATTATCAAATAGAAACAAATATTGAAAATATAATTAACTCATATACAGAGCTTCCTATCAATGAAAATACATCAGAAGAGTCAGAACATTCTGAAACTGCTGACGTTAAAATGAATATTAATACAATACAAAATATGAAAACTGAAACTGATGCCGTTTTTGAGAAACATCATAACGAAAGATTAAATGGAAATAATGAGACAGCCATATACAAAGATTCTTATGATAATTACATTGTTTCAGAAAATAAAAGTGATTGTAGCAATACGTTGATAAATTTTGATGAAACTATTAATGAAGAAAACAATTTTACTGAATCAAGTGATATCATTGCAGAGGTAATTAATGAAATATACACTGTAGAAGGTACAGATGAGAAATGTCAAATTAGTGTTGACAAGCAAACAGAAAGGATTGACCCAGAAAAAAAAAGATTGCAGATCAATAAGGAAGTAATTGATTTGGTACCAAAACAAGATGATGATTCTGTTTTAGTTTATGATAGCGATGATGATGATTTAAATTTGCTAAAGGGTTATTCTGGGCCGCATTCTTTCGACAAAATATTATTAACGCGTTATAAATGTTCTAAAACAATAGAAAACCATAACAAAAAAAACGTCGCCTCTGCTATATTTGGGACACTACCTCTACTACCAGTTAATCAATGCACGTATGAAATTGGAGAACTAGAAATAAATGAACTAAATGTGCCTGAAACAAAAACCTATGAAATATATGTAGAGGATGAAGACAAACCAGATAATTATGACAGCAGTGATCCAGGAATCAATCGTAAATCAGAAGATCAAGTTTTAGAAAAATACAAGTCATCTATGGAAAATGAGAAAATAATGGAGCAGATTAAAAAAATGATTTTGGACAATGACATAAACGATGAATGTACAGAACACTTCAATGAAACGACTAACTCTGAATCAGAAAGTAGAGAAAAATTAGAAGAACAAATAGAACAAGACAATTTTAAAAGAGCTGAGATATTGTATAACAATTATATTGGTAATGCTGGAGAGTATTCAGATCATGAGCATATGTTTTCAGAAAACAGCTTTTCTCCAATTTTCACAAATGATATGCAACATAGTGAAGAGTTAAAATTAAAAATAAGTGATAACAATAAGCATGATGATATTATTGATAATGGAGCAGAAAAAAACAAATTGGTGCAAGATTGTAAAGACAAGGAAAAATTTCAAAATGATTATAAAAACACAATAGATTTAACACAACTTGGAGAAGATGAAAGGAAAGAGTTATGCTGAAGCTACATAGTATTTCAGAAAACAAAAAGAGAATAGGTTCTGATAATAAATGATATTATTCGTAACTATTTGTCTTGAATTTTTTCTTCAATATCTCTACTTTTCTTTAAAAAAAGTAATAGACAAATTAGTCTAAATCTTAAACCCCCATATTTGTAAGTAGTATAATTTAATGAAAAAATAAGGAGATGGCACCACTTGCTGATGGATCACGAAGATGTTAATTGGATCTTTAAAGAATTTATTGTTTTATGTAAAATAAAACAATACTTTTACTTAATGATGATGCTTACGTAAGTGCTTGTGTAAACGTTTAATAATAATAATTCTAGGAGAGATTGAACTATTATTCATTTCCAATGATTATTTCAATTAATCACTATATTTAATCCATGGAGCCCTGGACCCTCAATAAGTCTCTTTTACACTTTTCAAAAGTTAACTTTTTTTAAAAAGGGTTATTTGTTTTAGGGTCTTTTCATATGAAAAATCCTTTTTCAGAAGTAACGTTATTTAGTAAAACAACTTAATGAAATCAAAACATTTTTATTCCAAATATTTACCATTGTTTTGCATACATTTTTCTCAATGTGTTATCTAATTTATTATTCCAGAACTGAAAACATCACAAAACTCTTTTCAAGTCTAAGTCATCATCATCATAATCTGTTCTCGTTAACTGCCTATGCAGTGTGAGGAGGAATTCTGCACAGCCCTCTCCTTCTCTGCTGGTCTTCCAACAGCTGTGCTCTTCTTTGCTTCCTCAAATGTCCCCTCTTCTCAAAATGCTTTCATACCTCTCCTTCCCACTTCTTCCTAGGTGTCGTCCTTTCCTTGTTTTTCCTCCCCTTTAGATAGGTAAGTTTTGCTAGCAATCCTGATAGTATCTATCCCTAGGAGGTGTCCACGCCACCTCAGTCGGTCTTCCTCTATTACCTCGGTGGCTGGTTTAACTTTTAGATTAGACCTGATAGTGGTGTTCAGGACTCGGTCTCTTCTTGTTTTTCTCTAAATCTTCCAGAGAAATCTCATTTCTGTTGATTTTATTCTGGATTGGTACTTCTTTGTCAGCGTCCATGATTCTGAAGAGTACTTGAGGATAGGGAGGAATGTTGACTTAAATGCAGCCACTTTTGTTTCTTTTGTTTCTACTTCTCTTAGGTTAATAAATCCTCTCTCAACTGCTTCAAACATCCTGCCTGCAGCACCGATTCGCTCGGTCACTTCCAAATTAATGTGTCCATTTCTGTCATTCTCTGAGAAAACAGCAATGCCATCCGCAAATGCCAGAAGTGAGGGCTCAGATTGGCCTATCTTCTTCTTTGTCTTTCCCTTATACCTTACCTTATGGCTTAGTAAACGTATAAGGAAGTTGAGAGGTTCCCAAAACAGATATCATGTATTAGCATAAATATTTTTATTGTTTAATGAAACTGACAAGTTAGAACAATACTTTTTTAAATGGAAATTTGACCTCAACGTTCAAAAATATAGCGCAAAAATTTTCACCCTTAGATGCCCTTCAGACCCACCTGAGCTGGTGCTCAATGGCAGCAACCTCCCGTGGAATAAAGAAGCAACAAAATATGTCGGAAATTATTTAGATCGTCGTCTTACCTGGAACCAGCATATCAACACCAAATTAACGCACGGTTAGCTCTACTTTATCCGATAATAAATAGAAAATCTAGATTAAAACCAGAAACAGCCTTGTTAATTTATAAAACCATTCTTAGACCTCTACAAATGTACGGTTGTGAAGTGTGGGGTGCAGTGTCATTACCTTTCCAAAATAAAATCCTACGAATCGCAGTAAACGCGCCTTGGTTTGTACGAAACAGTCAACTACACCGAGAGTTAGCTCGATTGAAGAATTCATTATATTTTATTATATTATAAAATAAACTTAAATAGCATGGGCAGTCATTAAATAAAAATGTTTAAAGAGTGACTACTTCGGGAAAAATAATGATCTACATTTTGGAAAGGTCTTATTGTTTTTCTCCAAATTCCTAGCCAATTAAATAATATTAATTTTTTTAATAATATTTATAAATAATGCACTCGTTTCCACACCACCGCAGAGGTAGAGAGCCGGGGTGCGTTTTTTTTTATGTGGTATCCCCAGTAGGCCTAGTCCACAATCGTCTATGATCTTCAAGGTATAAAATCTTGATGGATTTGGAAATACTATTGATCGTTTCAGATCTAGTAGTATTCGACATACGAAGAAAATTGGGGTTGTGGGGCGAATAAACCTAAATGCGACGAATGAACCTAAATTTGCCAATTATTATACACTACAATACATATTATAAATTAAACATAAATATTATAGAATAGAAAAGTAACTTTATTCTGGGACTAAGTAAGTCCCTTCAGAATAACAAATATGAACAGAAAAAGAAACATAATATTTATATGGCCAGAAGGCTAAATGTTACAAATCATAAAGCATGTAAAAAGTGACAGGAAACAATTTAAAAAGAAATATTTAAACAAAAAATAATAATAAGTAATAGGTACTATGACGGATATTAGTAGGTATTGAGTTCCACACTGTAGTGGAGCGGGCGGGAAAGGAACATTCAAATGCTTTAGTTCTGCGAGAAGGTATATAGAGATCGGAAAGGCGGGATCTTGTTTTATGGTGTTGAACTGAGGATTTGAATTAGAGGATACTTTAGATATATGAAGGATATTGAGAGTAAATGGATTGGTATAAGAATGTGCAGAGGAAATATTTTCTTCGGAAGGGAGGGATGAGCCAATTTAACTCATCATAAAGGTGGATCACGCACGATCGCTGAGTAGTACCAAGCACAAATCTTAGAGAGCAATTCGTTATTCTCTTTAGTATATATAATATTAATATTAAAGAATGTAAATATTCTTAATATTAATAAAAATATAGATAAGAATATCTAAACAGTCAACATTTAACTATATATAATTATATATATATATATATATATATATATATATATATATATAGAGAGAGAGAGAGAGAGAGAGAGAGAGTATACACTATAGAGTTGCATTTGAGCCTTCGAGGTGGTGGGATGTTTCTTGGGTGCATTATTTATGTTTTGTTTTGCTGTTATTCTCTTTCTACCCTGAGGATGCCTGAATGGGCGAAATATTGGACAGATAATTTCTATTTCTGTTTTAGTTTGGAGACTTAAGGCTTTTCGTTGGAATTTTTCCACGGTCTTAACATTTATGTAAGGTCTCTTTTTTACTTTTCAATACTAAATATTGTTGTTTCATTAAGAACTTATGTAATTAAAGATTTGTGATATAGTACTTTATTCTGGGTCAGGATCCTTCCGAATAATCTAAAAGAATATAAATATAGATAACAGAGACCTCAATGATGAGAGAACTAAATAATTTATTTTCCCTAATAAATAAAATATTTAAACTCGTTTTTTTAGGTGAATTACTCCCGATGATTAAGTAAGATAAATTGTTTTAAGTATCACATTTCCATGTTTCGATTATTGGAGGAAACAGTTAGGGATGTGGAAGTTTTTGGAAGATAAAATTTTTGGAATTGAAAAATTTAATTAGACTTATGTAATTAAAGATTTGTGTTTGTATTTTAGTTCTAATTTTCCTTAAAATTTATCTATTCGATCAATCATTCGAAGACAATCATGTTTTTGTCTTATAAAACTAATCGCATAAACGTACATAAAAATTCGATTCCATCATTCTACAAAAATGTATTCAAAGAAACTGCAGAAGCAGATTACAAGGCTGCACAATTTAAAAACTACTTTATTTTTAGACCTTATGTAAGTAAAAGTTTAAAGTAAAACATGAGGAAGAAATAATAAGTTCGATAAATTCCATCCTATGGAATAAAGAAATACTATAAGATTGGAAACTAAAAAGAAGATCTACCATTCCTTCGTGGGATGCGTAGCCACTGACGGATCAGAGGTTTGGACACTCACGAAAAAGGCGGAGAATGGGTTGCTTTCCAAGGAAATGGATTTCTGGAGAAGAAGCTGTGGTAAATCGAGAACCAAGCGGATCCCAAACGCAGCAATTACAGACAAGGTTGGATGTCAAAAGAACATCTTTACCAGATCAGAACTAAAAGGTTAAAGTGGTATGGCCACTTAATGCGGATGGACGAAAACCGCTGACCAAAGAAAATTCATAACTATATACCACCTGAAAGAAGAAAGCGTGGAAGACCAAAGAGAAAGTGGATGGAGGACGTGGAGAAATGCATGAAAAAGAAAAATAAGAAATAACCATAATTTTCTTATTCATCGACTTGACATTTGGACACTTGTGATCACAGATGAAGGGGTCTTACTCTTATAAAGTCCCCATCAAAAAAATTCTTAGTTATGTTAATAGCCAAGTTATTAACTGAGGAGCAGATTAAAAGATTAGTAAGATAATGCTTAAATATTTATACATAAAAAAAATTTGTATGTTCATTTAACGTCACTTTATTTTAAAAGATTTTTACTTACGT
Source organism: Arma custos (assembly GCA_037127475.1). Classification (NCBI taxonomy): domain Eukaryota; kingdom Metazoa; phylum Arthropoda; class Insecta; order Hemiptera; family Pentatomidae; genus Arma; species Arma custos. The sequence continues at coordinate 106,780,606 of CM073760.1, read as the reverse complement.
GAATTAGCTTGGTGATGGAGTTGTAACTTCTGCAATCCTTAAGCTCTATAAGACTCTTCAACCATTGGTGCTAAGGATTCTTGGATATTTCCCAAAATTCGCTTATACTAGTTTTCTTGTTTTACATAGACTATTCCATCAGAAACTCAGTTGACAAATGAGAAAAATTTTCGCTGTTTCTTTTATCTAAATACACTCAAGTATCATAACAACAGAATAATCTTTATTTCATTGTTATTCGCTTAACAAATTTTGAAAGAATATATTAGGAATATTTATACTAGGGGAGGCGCCCCATGGGTGGCAGATCTGGGGAGGCAGCCCATGGGTGGCAGATCTGGGGATAGTCGGTAAAGGTGAGCTGCAACTTTGTTGAAATGAAAGTTTGATGCTTTCAAAATCAAAACTAAATTTAAACTTGAGTATTAGCCAAATTGTGGGCAACAAATGTGACTCAAATATGTAGAAACAAACTTTCTACTCCTTCAAAGTTGGCCTTATTTACCACCAAACTGGTATCTTTATTATTACATAGACATGTATATGCATTATTAAATATATTCATATATTTAATAATGCATATATATTTAAAAGTAACTAGAAACCTTTTTGTTATTATTTTTATATCATATTATAGCATGTATATAATCTAGCTATAATTGGCTAGTTAAGTGGAAATTATAAAAATATAATCATTTCCTGACATTTACGATTATTCCTATCTTTTTTTATTCTAAAGATATTACAAAACAAGGTTGTGTGATGAATAGGCAAAGCAAAAAGTCGGCTTTTCCTTTGTAAATATTCAACAATGTTTTGGAAGGGCACATTTCACCCCGTTACCAACAAGTACATTTTCAACAAAGCTATCATAAATTTAACTCGAAAGAAGACTCCTCATTCCCACGACCCTGCAAAACTTTCACGAATATTCACCCTTTGAAGTAGACAAGTCATACCGTCTCCTTATGAGGACTGCTCCATCGGCGAAGGCACTTTGAAGAAGTCACCTCCTGCGGGGATGTTGTCGGCACTCCGGAGCCCGAAGGAAGCTGCGATGGTTTTACCACCCGGTAGACCCGGAGGATGAAGACTTGCCGATCTACCTGACCCTTGGGGTTCTCCGACAGTAGCCTCTAACAAAGTAGCCTTCAGGAGCATCTTTGTGTGTGGTCTGACTTTTCCTGACACTTTGTCAGTTATTTCTCATTTACCATGACCTCTTTAGTTGAAGCCAAGTCAAAATTGTAAACTAAATGACCGGTCTTAATTTATTTAACATTACGATAGGCGCGCGTATCTGTCAGTGGAAATGTTCTTTGAACTTTCTTTAATCCTTGTCGGTTTTAATATTTCCCTCTTCTCACGACCCAACCAAACCACAGTCTCGGCCGAAAATTCCAACAATAAATAGTTAGATTAAAGTGTTGTGATTCTGATGAGGAATACGTAAATTCAAGTAGTTTTTTATACCTATATAATTATGCAATGTAAAATTTTTATTTCATTGGTAATTTAAACAAACAAATTAATTGAATTTTCACTTGATCCAAACTATTACAGACCATTCTATTACTGTTAGTTTTTTTTATTTTTCAAATAAGCGCGACCTTTAATCATTGCATCAGTCTTTTAATTTTCTATTTCTTGCAAATTTGTGTTTTATTTCAGTGTGCTATCTTATTTTCTATTATTATAGTCGAGAAATATATTTTTAATTTGAATAATGCTTTAGACGTGAAAGCTGTGCTAAATGCAATTATATGTGATAAGACGATTAAGATATCGCGACTTTCCTGGAAATGATTGTTAAGTATAATTTGATGTAGCTTGTCGTTTTTAAAATGTAAATTTGTATTTTTTGTGAGTTTCTTGAGAATAAACTTTTATTTACATCTTCTTTCGACCCAATCCTACCACAGTCTTGACCGAAAATTCCCACACTAAATGGTTAGGTAAAAAAAAAGTGTTTGTATTTGAGAAATACGGGTATCCATTCGTCATTTTTTAAAATATTTTATTTTTAATTATTAAATATAAAATTGGTAAGTCATTGGTAATTTAAACTAGCATATAAATTGAACTTGCACTTTATTTAAACCATTACTGAAATCAGATTTTTATATGACAGATAAGCGCGGCCTTTAATCATTGCATCAGTTTTTACTTTTCTATTTCTTGAATATATATATTTATTTTATTTCAGTGTGCTATCTTATTTTATGCCATTATAGCCGAAAAAAAGTTTTTTTTAATGTGAATAATAGTTTGGACGTGAAATCTGTGCTAAATGCAATTATGCGTGATACGAATTATGAGATTGTTCAAAACATAGCGACATTCCTAGAAATAATTTTTAAGTATAATTTTATAATTCTAGTCATTTTTAAAATGTAATTTTGTATTCTATCTGATTTCCTTGAGAAGCTGTATAAAAAAACAAAAAAAAAAACAACTGTTCTACATAACGTGTTTATTTTTAAATAAACTTTTATTGTAATTTTTTAATTTATATCTTTTGAGAAACGCAACTAAATTGAACTTGTAAATTCTTCAAAAATACAAAAGTTCTCAAATAGTTAGTTTTTTATTTTCACTATTTTCTTCATTGATCGCATTTGTTTGTTTTTTTTTACTGAAATTTGAGAAAATATCATATATTCGTTGATTGTGGGAAATGCAAGAAGGTTAATATAAGTTTAAATAAAATGTTTAAATATTTTATTTTGTATTTTTTAAAGCATAAAGCATGAAATCATTCCGCACAAAACAATGCTCTCCATGGTGTATTGACTAAGATTGGTCTAGGAACTGAAATAGTAGTGTGGACGCTAGACGAGACTAGGGTTCTACCGATATTACCGATATGGGTACAGTATCGATACTTTTCCTCCGATATTTTATCGATATCGGTATGGAAAACTAAATATCGAAACAGTTAACTGACTTTTTTTTTTTTTTTTTTTGCTCATCCAAACGAAACCTGAATAAAAAGTTATTATATCCTAAAGTTATATATCCTACGGCACGTTCTTTCAATATTCTCAAAAAAATAGAATGATATGTTTCCTTTCCCTATATGAACCCTATTATTTTATTATTATGAACCCTATCTGTACATATCACGGAAATTAATTAATAGAAAAAAATAATATATATGCATAGCAAAGAAAAATTCTTTCGATACCAGAAGAACAGGGTACTCTTTCGATATTCTAATAATATTTTCCGATACTTCAAAGATGGCTGATATCTAAATTTTTTATTATGTTATGAACCCTATCTGCACATATCCAGGAAATTAATTAAAAGAAAAAAAAATAATATATATGCATAGCAATAGAAATTCTTTCGATACTAGAAGAACAGGGTACGCTTTCGATATTCTAAAAATATTTTCCGATACTTCACAGATGGCTAATATCTAAATTTATTATTATCTTATGAACAATATCTGTACGCATCAGGGAAATAAGTTAAAAGAAAAAAATAATATATATGCATAGCAATGGAAATTCTTTCGATACTGCAAGAACAGGGTACTCTTTCTATATTCTAAAAATATTTTCCGATACTTCACAGTTGGGTAATATCTAAATTAATTATTATATTATGTACCCTATCTGTACTTATCCGGGAAATTAATTAAAAGAAAAAAAATAATATATATGCATAGCAAAGAAAAATTCTTTCGATACTAGAAAAACAGGGTACTCTTTAGATATTCTCAAAATATCGAATGACCATTCCGATATTTGACAGATGGCTGATATCTAAATTTTTTATTATGTTATTAACCCTATCTGTACATATCCGGGAAATATTTTAAAAGAAAAAAAAATATATATGCATAGCAAAGAAAAATTCTTTCGATACCAGAAGAACAGGGTACTCTTTCGATATTCTAAAAATATTTTCCGATACTTCACAGATGGCTAATATCTAAATTTATTATTATGTTATGAACAATAATAACAATACATCAGAGAAATAAGTTAAAAGAAAAAAATAATATATATGCATAGCAAAGGAAATTCTTTCGATACTAGAAGAACAGGGTACTCTTTCGATTCTTATAAATTCTTATGCAACGGTTTTGGATTACGTCTAGTTTTTTTAATGATGAATCTGTGGCTTCACCGTATATGACTGCTCCATAATCAAAAATTGCCCTTATCGTAGATCTATAAAATAATAAAGATATGTTTGGGTCAGTTCCCCATCTGGAATTAATAACACTGAAATTAATGTTCGAATCATGAACTGAATTATTATTAACTAAATTATGTAATAAATTATTATCAAGAATCACATTTGTTATTTCATACTGGTTTTTATCGGGGGGATATCATCCCGACCATCGCTATTTTCTGACATTATTCCTTTTTTTTAATTTATAAATAAAATAAGTAATGTAAACCTATTTTAAAGAAAAAAGAAAGAGTGAAAATATATAATATAAAAATAAAGCCTCTTATCTGTCTCGGTGCTAAAGCTTCTAGATCCTCTTGGCTCAAAGGCTAGCCTTTCACATATAGGGTTCATAACATAATAAAAAATTTAGATATTAGCCATGTGTGAAGTATCGGAAAATATTTTGAGAATATCGAAAGAGTACCATATTCTTCTAGTATCGAAAGAATGTCCTTTCCTATGCATGTATATGTTTTTTATTCTTTTAATTACTTTCCCTGGTATGTACAGATAGGGTTCTAACATAATATAAAATTTATATATCAGCCATCTGTGAAATATCGGAGATCTTTCGATACTTTGAGAATATCAAAAGATTACCCTGTTCTTCTGGTATGGAAATAATTTTTCTTTACTATGTATATATATATATATTATTTTTTTCTTTTAATTAATTCCCCTGATATGTACAGATAGGGTTCATACCATAATAAAAAATTTAGATATCAGCCATCTATGAAGTATCGGAAAATATTTTTAGAATATCGAAAGAGTATCCTGTTCTTCTAGTATCGAAAGAATGTCCTTTCCTATGCAAGTATATGTTTTTAATTTTTATTTACTTTCTCTGATATGTACAGATAGGGTTCATAACATAATATAAAATTTATATATCAGCCATCTGTGAAATATCGGAGATCTTTCGATACTTTGAGAATATCGAATGAGTACCATATTCTTTTAGTATCGAAAGAATGTCCTTTCCTATGCATGCATATGTTTTTTTTTCCTTTTAATTACTTTCCCTGATATGTACAGATAAGGTTCATAACATAATAAAAAGTTTAGATATCAACCATCTTTGAAATATCGGAAAGATCTTTCGATACTCTGAGAATATCGAATGAGTATATATTCTTCTAATATCGAAAGAATGTCTTTTCCTATGCGTGTATATTATTTTTTCTCTTTTAATTACTTTCCCCAATATGTATAGATAGCGTTAATAATATAATAAAACATTTATATATCAACCATCTTTGAAATATCGGAAAGATCTTTCGATACTCTGAGAATATCGAATGATTACCATATTCTTCTAGTATCGAAAGAATGTCCTTTTCTATGCACGTATATGTTGTTTTTTCTTTTATTTACTTTCCCTGATATGTACAGATAGGGTTCATAACATAATATAAAATTTATATATCAGCCATCTGTGAAATATCGGAGATCTTTCGATACTTTGAGAATATCGAATGATTACCATATTCTTCTAGTATCGAAAGAATATCCTTTTCTATGCACGTATATGTTGTTTTTTCTTTTATTTACTTTCCCTGATATGTACAGATAGGGTTCATAACATAATATAAAATTTATATATCAGCCATCTGTGAAATATCGGAGATCTTTCGATACTTTGAGAATATCGAATGATTACCATATTCTTCTAGTATCGAAAGAATGTCCTTTTCTATGCACGTATATGTTGTTTTTTCTTTTATTTACTTTCCCTGATATGTACAGATAGGGTTCATAACATAATATAAAATTTATATATCAGCCATCTGTGAAATATCGGAGATCTTTCGATACTTTGAGAATATCGAATGATTACCATATTCTTCTAGTATCGAAAGAATGTCCTTTTCTATGCACGTATATGTTGTTTTTTCTTTTATTTACTTTCCCTGATATGTACAGATAGGGTTCATAACATAATATAAAATTTATATATCAGCCATCTGTGAAATATCGGAGATCTTTCGATACTTTGAGAATATCGAATGATTACCATATTCTTCTAGTATCGAAAGAATGTCCTTTTCTATGCACGTATATGTTGTTTTTTCTTTTATTTACTTTCCCTGATATGTACAGATAGGGTTCATAACATAATATAAAATTTATATATCAGCCATCTGTGAAATATCGGAGATCTTTCGATACTTTGAGAATATCGAATGAGTACCATATTCTTGTAGTATCGAAAGAATGTCCTTTCCTATGCATGTATATGTTTTTTTTCTTTTAATTACTTTCCCTGGTATGTACAGATATGGTTCTAAAATAATATAAAATTTATATATCAGCCATCTGTGAAATATCAGAGATCTCTTGATACTTTGAGAATATCGAATGAGTACCATATTCTTCTAGTAACGAATGAATGTCCATTCCTATGCATTTATATGTTCTTTTTTTCCTTTTAAGTACTTTCCCTGATATATACAGATAAGGTTCATAACATAATAAAAAATTTAGACATCAACGATCTTTGAAATATCGGAAAGATCTTTCGATACTTTGAGAATATCGAATGAGTACCATATTCTTGTAGTATCGAAAGCATGTCCTTTCCTATGCGTGTATATTTTTTTTTTCTTTTAATTACTTCCACTGATATCTACAGATAAGGTTCATAACATAATAAAAAATTTAGATATCAACCATCTTTGAAATATCGGAAAGATCTTTCGATACTTTGAGAATATCGAATGAGAACCATATTATTCTAATAAAAAAAAAAGGTCTTTGTTTGATTGATTATTCAATGTGTGACGTTTTCCTGGCAATGGAATGTTTGTAGCCATTTGATTAATCGTGCTTTTAAACGACTAAAAATCTTCCGATACCGAATGATATCGATATTTTTCTTTCGATATTTTCTCGGTATCGATACTTTGTTCCGATATATCGCGAAGGCCTGGTATCGATATTTTTGGGTATCGGTAGAACCCTAGACGAGACTAATCCGGCTGCTCCTAGGCCGTTGCTGAGACGGACTAAGGTTTGTCTCGTCTATTGCCTAGCAAATGTCTCATAGTGTGGACGTAGCTTAAATGTTTCAGCAAACTGGCGATGTATAATGGTCGCGGACTCGTACCCTAAAGTAAGGAACCGTATGCCTGATCAAATTTCACACCCGCTGTAGGTGGGCCTAGGATAAAGCAAGACATAGGCTTTTTGATTGCGTGCCCGGCTTGTGTAATTTTTTTTTTATTTTTCAATAGAATTTTTATAGTCAAGATTTATGATAATAATAACAAAAACTGTTGTCGTATCTATTAATACTGAGAAAAAATCCTCAACAATGTAAGGTGTCCGGCTTTTTTACCCAAACGTCCGGCCAAACTGGCTGGTCTGTTCGGCCATTAGGTTTGGCGACCTGGCAATCCAAGGTGGGGAGAACGGAGGACGAACTGGTTGAACCGTTTTCAACAAAAAGACATTACAAAAGAGTAATAAATATCAATATAGATTTTTTAAAAAATGTATAAACCTTTTTTTAACCTTATTTATATATTCACAACTGCATTATAACAACAGGTATTGTAACAATAAACAAAATTGGTAAATAAAATGAATGATCCGTATGAGATAAACGCTAATACTCACTATAAACTTCTCACTAACAGTACTCAAAAAGCAAATTCAACATCAAAATCACAATGGCCGTCTTCTAGGCAGACGCATCGGGGAATTAAAGAGGAAGATTTGAAACCAGCGGGTTGGGCTGCGTCTGTCGGACGGATGAAGAGAGAGCCAAGGAAGGTCATGGAAGCTAGACCCACCGGGAGGCCGAGAGGCCGTCCCAGAGTTTCCAATCAGGAATACATTCAGCGCATTGGAGAGGAGAGAGGCAAGTCAGAGGCAGTAGGGACCTAGAGGCATGGCAGCATTGGGTGGAGGCTCCTCGACACTAGCAATGGCCTAAGAGGAACTCAAAGTAGAAGAGGAAGAGTTTTAGTGGGAGTACAATTTTTCATGAAAGGATTGATGAAGGTATTATATTTGTACTCAGGTAGTTCTTCAAGAAACAAAATGAACACGATTTACAAATGCTTTATAACATAAATTCTCACATTAAAAACAAATACTTCACAAAACATGATTTACATTGTTATACAAATCGATCATACTGGAAGGTTACCGATGAGGTTTCCCCACGGCCTCCTATGCGGTCTCGACCATTTCAATATTATAACATATCATACACAACAGAAGGTACTTCATACCGGGTTCGAGACAAATCAGCAACAAATAGGCAAATAAGCTATAAAGGTCATTATGAATGGCTTTATTCGTAACAAAGTAAGAAGCATTGAGGATTTTACGAAGGGCTTTGGATTATAAGGATTGTATACGAGAGGATTCTATTCGATGGCCAAATAGTGCCCCAAATGACTGCTCCGTAAGTCCAAAGGTCTTATAACAGTCATGCATATGATGCATATGTCTAACTTAAAGAGTTTGTCTAGTAAACGCTGAAGTAGCCCAAAACGGCGAGCAATTTCTTGTTTCATTCTTGGATCAGGATTCCAAGTTAAACTTTTATCAGTCGTAAGTACCGGATACTGGAGGACAGGAAGTCATTGGTTTACGACGATGCATTAAAATTGATTTGACGAGATTGGTGACACCGTTCTTCTAAATTAAGTAATTTATTTATGGATAATATGGATTGAAGAGTATGCGATGCCATAATTGGATTAGTGTTTACTGACAATACACATATATCATCAGCATACGTGGTAAGCATACGTTGGTATAAAAGCTGTAAAAATATAAACAATTAAAAAATATAATTATAGTGAACTCAACACATTTTTTAAATACGTTTTGGTTATGCAATGTGAATATAGGTAGCAGCTGGGTTAAAAATTTACACTAATCAATATGAAGTAAAGTCCTGTTGAGATCCGAATGGTTAGAGTAGGGATAACGATAGAATAACAAAATTTAATAATTGCTACAGATATATAGAGAAGCAAATCTGATAAAACTCAATAGCTGAGATTGAGAATATCGGAAGAAGACATCGATTCATTATGATCGCCATCGATAAATATATTCCTAGCGGTGCACCGAAGTAAGAATGACCTTAATGTATCTAGTACATTGTCTCACATTAAATAGATGCGTAATTAAAAATATAGTATATCAAATTTTATATATCGATGCCTTAGTTCACATGTGTTAAGTGTCGAAAACAAGATTTCACAGGAGTCAAATTTGATAATAATTTAACACAAGAAACACAGTTCAAGTTTAAGCACACTATACATTTTTGTTACCTTCAAAGCTTCTCTATTAATTTTATATCAACATATGACTTCCTGATCACAACTTTACAATATTATTTATATAACAAAACCCATTTTTGAAAAAAATGTACTTAACACATTTGTGAACTAAGGCATCGATAAATACTTATTAATAATAATATTAACTTAATATCAATATAATAAAGTTTGAAAATAGTAAATATTCCATTAAATATCTTTAACCAAATTGAAATAGCTTGAGACGTACTTAGCTTTATTTTTTTTCAAATATTTTAATAATTTTATTTCTGCAATAGCTGCTACCTTTTGGTTGAGAAATAATTAGTACAACATACAAACTAATTAAATACGGAATAGCTGTTGGGAAACAGAAATGTTCTGAGGTGTCAAGCCTTTGCACATCCAATGTCAAAACTTACTTTTGGAACGTGTCTCCTTCTTAATGAATAGACCCCCTAAGTACCTATTAATCTTACTTCTTACTAATATTATAAATGTGAAAGTTTGTATGTTTGTCCTTCTTTCACGCAAAAACTACTGGACCGATTTGGATGAAACATAACAGTAATGTAGGTTATACATCAGAATAACACATAGGCTATAGCCAGCGCGGATTTAGGGGGGGGGCGCAAGGGGGCACGTGGAGAATCCATTATAGTACATAATTAAAGGCATATTACTATTGTTTGATATGCTACTAATATTATAAATGCGAATGTTTGTATTTATGTTTGTTACTCATTCACGCAAAAACTACTGAACGGATTTGGATGAAACTTATTGATTAAAATAGGTTATACATCATAGGCTACAGCAAGAGCAGATTTATGTTGGGGCACGGGGGCATGTGCCTCCCCTCCCCGTTATAATACATAATTAAAAGCAAATCGGGAACTTAGCATCTTGAAATTTGTAGATGGGTTCTTTGTATAGTTTAAGAAAGAAATTTGGATAATTCCACCCCAAGGGTTTAATTCTATACAACCTTTGAACCCCTTTAATATAATAGGGGTTCAAAGGTTATATAGAATCCGTCAGTTTTGAAGCTAGACATCTGAAATTTTGGATGTACGAGTAACTTATATTTAAAAAGAAAAATTAAATTATTTATTTAAAATGATCTTTCACGAAAATTTATGAGGCAGACAAAATTCCACGCGAGCGAAGTCGCGGGCATAAGCTAGTAACTCATAAATAGATACAGAGAGGAGGCCCAGTCTCGGTGACGGGATGTAGAGCCAGCTATGTATGTATGTAAATATATACAAATGGTCAATTATTTCTTAATGTTAAATCATTATAACATATTTTCAACAGTTGACATTGTGAACAAATCGAAAATTGGCTTTTATCACAGTAGTTTAAAACAATCGATTGAGTAGTCATTATTGATCCCAAAGATATCGGAAACCATGTTTGGTCTAATCCAAATCTCAAAGTATATATCGGATTTTTATTTTTAAAGAGAAAAGATAGGCCCTCGGCCGGGATTCGAACCCGGAACCTTTGTCTCTCCGTGTCACCGAGGCCGGTTCGAAACCAGGCCGAGAGCCTATCTTTTCTCTTTAAAAATAAAAATATTTAAAAATAAAAAAATTGACCAATAATTAAGAAAAATTATATATATCGGATTGTTTAAAGATCAATAAATAATAATATTGACTTTACTATGCATCCGTTTATATCTATCACAACGAAAATATTTTTTCGTTTTTTTATCTCAAAAATGTGTGACTTTTCTTAAACCTCTTCTGCCTTGTATAATTGAAAAAAACATCGCCAACATTCGAGTTGGATAAATGAAATATAATTTACAAATAACCACAGAATCTTGTACACAATTGATCATTTTTTAATTGCATTTATTCTAAAACAACAGACTTTTGCTCTTTACCAAAATTCATCCGGGAGAGGTGTTAATTTAAAATCAGAGTCATTATTCTGCAGGTTGTCGCTTCGAGCTAAGTCAAAAGTTTTAACTTTTCATCCGTTTGCATTTTAATATTTTCCGAAAATTGAGTATAAATATAAAGTTACCATGAGCTTTAGCATGAAAAATTAAAGTAATTATGGGAAATGCGTATACTTCGGTAATCATTGCATCTAGAAATGAACGTTTAAACAAACTTAGATCATCTATACTTCGATACGTTGGTTGAAAAATTTATTTCTTGATGGAATCGTAACTGAAATCTACTCATTACCCATGATTACATACTCTTTGCTATACTAAAGCACACGACAACATGTATTTTTTGGAAAATATTAAAAATGAAAGGAATAAACAGTTAAAACTGTTGTAACTCAACTCAGAGGGACTTCCTCCTCAATTCCCGATAAAACTCCGAAGCGTCTGAAAAGATGGCCATGTGACCTTATTAGTTGAACTTGTGATTTGAGTACTACCAGTGGGTAATTTCTCTAATTGTCATTATAAGGTCATTATGTATCACTTAGCCTATTTACTTGTTTTATTATTGTAATACAATGGTAAATATCAATAAATAAATAATAGACAAAAAACAATAACAAAAATAAATTATCATTTTATAGTTAAAATTATAGACGCCAAGTGATTTATTTTTACCAATAAAAATTATGTTCTAAAGATAATATTATAAAGATTTTAATAATTTGTTTTTAACTATAAATATGAAAATAATTTTAGGATGACAAAGAAGTTTATTAAAGAGATTTGTAGAGAGCAGAAACTGTTTCAGAAACCAAGCCTCAATGACATACTTTATCTCCATTATCAAGGTATGAAGCCATACAATAATAATAATAATTAAAATTAAAAAAGTTTAATATATTTCCATTGGTATATGCTGAAGAAATCTCTTTCTATTCGATTAATATTGCATGTTTTCTTTTAGTTGTTTAAATGATTTCAGGTTTCACTAAAATTCAAAATTTAGAAGAATATAACAATCTCCGAAGTCTCTGGCTGCAATGTAATGGTATAAAAAAGATTGAAAATTTAGATAAACAAACGGAATTAAGGTTTATTAACCTAAATAATAACATTATCGACAAAATAGAAAACCTAGAAATACTAAACAAACTGATCAGTGTTGATCTTGGCCATAATATGATTTCGAAAATAGAAAATTTATGTAAGTTATTGTCATTGAATAACATTTAAGGGAAATAGTAAATAGATAACTTGAGTTATCTTAGCATTAACTGGGCATGTTATTAAAATAGTGAAAAACCATTTCCAGCCAAACTACCAAATTTGCAAACTCTAGGCATAACTAATAATTATATTGAAACAATAGAAGATATAGAACACTTGAGAGAATGTCAATCACTCAGGAGCATAGATCTTGCCCATAATTCTATTACAGACCCAAATGCTGTGGAGGTAATGCTATTCCATTTTGATTCATGGGAGGGTATTATAATAACAAATAATTTTAAAATGTGAGATTAAAATTGTTTAAGTTTAAAATAAGTAATCATTAATAGGAGGAGTTAAGTGGTATTTTATTTTTGTGATGCCTTTCAGAATTTAAAATTTCTTCATCAAACTTCTTATGTTTATCATGTTTTGCTCGGTTATCTAATGGTGCAAATCCATTTCCTGAAAATTTTGCTCCAATCACAGTGCGGACTGCCCTTTCGCTGATTCCAAGAGTATTAATAAAAAAAGTTTTACAAATCCGGATTCTTTTGCCATTGCTCACTAAATAAAAACACAAATTAGGCTTCCTTGGTCATCAGGAAGATATACGACGGTAAGGGAGTTCAAGTTTTTCGATGCACGAATACAAAAAATCACGTTGGCGCTGCAATGAACTTAAATCCCAGTATTCATTAAACAGGTGAACTCTCTTCTTCTCATTGGGGAAGTTTTATGAACATGATAAACCATATTTGTCTGGACAAGGGGGTCTCATCTTCCGAGCACCGATAGTTTTGGATTTATAACTTTTCCCTGAGTTGTTTAATCTTTAAAATATGTAAAAAAAGTATGTCGGGTGACTTTAAAATGCTGACATCCTATGCAACCACGGGCCCAATTGGAGATGTCTTTCTTCATGTTTGGCCAAAAATATTTCTGTGTTATCAACTTCCGGTCTGCGCGTATCCCAGGGTGACTTAATCCATGAATAGCGTCAAATACTGACTTCCTACATCCTTGTGGAAGGTAAATTCGTGCTTGAGATATTGTGGTCTCACAGGGTTGCTCCCGGTAGGGTGATAAGTTTAAAGTTCAAGTTAGACTCAGATTTTAAAGTCTCAACCTCGGTGTCAGATTGGCTAGTTCTTCAAGATGGTTCAAAAAACTGATTTCCTCAATCCTCGAGAGAACATCAGCTACTTGATTTTCTGAGCCTTCTGTGTCGAATATCTGTGGAGAATTGGCTCACATAGCTTAGCCACCTGATTCTGTTAGGAGTTGCAGATGTGGTTTTTTGATGCATTGAATAAATCAAGGGCTTATGGTCTGTAAGAATAGAGAACTCCCTCCCATCTAAGATTTGTCTGAAATGTTTCACGCTCAAGTAAATTGTCAGCAGTTCGCGATCATAAGCAGAGTATTTCTGCTGTGCTTCTGTCAGAGCCTTTGAAAAGAATCCTAGAGGTGTCCATTTCCTTCTTACCATTATTGTTGAAACAGCTCCTACACAGTGATTTGAGGCATAAAAAGGCAAAGGACAGTTCGGCTTCATGTTTGGGATGGGAAAGGAGAACAGCTTCCTTCAGTGTACTCTTGCATTCTTCAAACGCCTGTTCACTAACTTTATTCCATTTTACAATACTTTTATCATTCTTCTTCACCCCATGTAGGTAATTGTTTAGAGGTTTTTGGATTGCTGCAGCTCTAGGTATACATGGCCTATAAAAATTCAACATGCCCAAAAATCGTCGAAGTGCTCTAACATCCTGGGATACTCTAAAATAGCCTGGGTTCTCTCCTTCTGGGGCGTGATTCCATTTGGAGTTATGTGGTATCCCTTAAGAGAATCGAATCTCTTGAACGCTGAATTACACTTCTCAGGGTTCAAGGTGAGTCCATTATCCTCAAGTCGGCGGAGTACTATGGTTATTTGTTTCATGTGCTCTTCCTGATTATTCGAGGCAATTAACGTGTCGTCCAAAAGAATCCAGACAAAGTCTAAAGAACTCTGAAGATCTCATCCATAAATCTCTGAAAGGTTTGGGCAGCATTACGCGACTAGTTATTACGGCTGTTTTTGGTATGTCTTCCTCGCGCACAGGAATATGATAATAAGCTCTTACAAGGTCTAGCCGTGTGATATAGTTTTACCATAAAACTTATTCCTAAAATCCATTATGTGAGGGACTCCTTAGAGGTCAGGAATAGTTTGTGAATTCAATTGTCAGTAATCCCCACACGGGCGTACTCCTCTGTCTGACTTATCAACCACATACACAGCACTAGCCCACTGACTTTCTGAAGGTCTGCTTATTCCCTGTTCGACCATCCGCTGAAACTCGTCCTTTACTTTTTTGTAGCTTTCTGGAGGAAGTCTTCTTGCTTTTGCGAAAACAGGACGTCCTGTAGTCTCGATTACATGTTCTGTTTTGTGTTTTGCAGGCTCCTTTGTCGGTGTCGGTCTTGTTATCCCTGGAAACTGATGAAGGAGGTCAGCAAAAGGATATCCATAAGGAACAGAAGATATGGCTGTAGATATTTCTTTAAAAACCTTTCCTCGCGAAGAAAGACCAGTTGTCTAGTCGATTAATTGGTTCCCCTTTAGGTCAACCATCAAGTTGAAAAGTTGGTACATGAAGTCTGCCCCAATGATAGGCTTTGGGACATCGACCATTATGAATGCCATGGAAAATCTCTTCTTAAACCTAGGTTGAGCTTTAAGAACATTTCTATAATTTCAGTTACGATAACTTCTCTTATCACTGTTTACAGATATTTGCAAATGTAGCAGGACTTAAGACCTTATCACTAATAGGAAATCCACTTATTGGTAAAATCAGAAATTATAGAAGAATTATGATATTGAAATGTGTAAGAAATTTATTTTATTTTATTAATTAATTAATCCTATCTCCGAACCATACTATTTTTAAAAACATCGAAGCATCCCATCGATTTTCATTCTAGTCTGACCACAGAATCCTAAAAGCCTCTATTTATCTACCCAGGCGTCCCTTCACCAAGAAAAAAACGAACGAAATACCAAGGAATGTTACCGAAGAAGTATTCATTGCAGAACTATCAAAATTATTAACTTCCGAAGAACTAAATTTTTCTGAAAACATTCAGACAGCTTATAGTAACCTCGAAAAGACAATTAAAATTGCAGCACTAAATTCTAAAACGACAAAAGCCAACGTTGGCTTTAAACCGCCCGAAGAAACCCTGACATTAATTAATAAACGAGAAAGTCTCAAACAGAAAAGAAATAAGTCAAAAGAAGAAAAAATAGAATACAATCTTATATGCAAACTTGTGAAATATAAACTTCGTTCTGACCTCGAAAGACATAACCAGGCCATTGTCAAAAACTTGATTCAAAAAAATGCATTCCTTAAAAAAGGTAGGAAGTTGATAACTCCCGGAAAAAAACTGGCTTTTAAAACTTAATAACGAAAAAGGAGAAATTCAAACTAGTAGAACTGCAATAATCCATACTGCTACAAAATTCTATAAACAGTTATATTCTGAAAAGTATCCAAACAAAATTAGACCAACCAGCGGAAATGAAGATAATAACGAGGTGTTTGAAGATTTTCTGGAGGAGGAAATAACAAAAATAATAAAGGAGCTCAAAAGAGACAAAATGCCTGGGCGCGATATCATAACTGCAGAATTAATTATCACAGCTTCAGAACTAATTGCTCCTATATTAACCAAACTGTTCAATGTAATTATGAAAACTAGGGAAATACCCTGGCCATTATCACGAACAGACGCCATTAGGTTGCAAGTATTTGAGAGAAAGATTCTGAGAAGGATGTTTGGCCCAGTTAAAGTCAATGACCAGTACAGACTAAGGCATAATGCAGAGTTGTACCAAATTTACCGAGAACCGGATGTGGTGCAATTTATACGACTCTCTAGGCTAAGATGGGCTGGGCACATCGCAAGGATGGATAGGGAAGGACCAATCAAGCGGCTATTGTTTGGGTACGTAGATGGCAGAAGAAAGAGGGGACGGCCACAACTGAGATGGGCGGATGAGGTCGAAGCCGATGCAGTGAAGTTTCTGGACACCAGAGCTTGGCAGACCCTTGCACAAGACAAAGAGGAATGGAGGCGACGTATTGATGCGGCGAAGACCCGTACCGGGTTGTAGTGCCTGTGATAATGATGAGGGAAATACCCGACCAGTGGTTAAAATCAGATATTACTGCAATATAATGTATAATTACCGTTCCATAAGTCTGATCCCTATCTTCGCCAAGATTTTCTCAAAAGCTCTCAAAACCCGCTTAAAAAGATTCTTCGACGAGAACCAACCAATAGAACAAGCTGGCTTTCGAAAGGGCCATTCTACAATAGATAATCTCCATGCAGTTAACCAAATCATTGAGAAATCGAATGAATACCAAATCTCAATATATTTTGCATTTATTGACTTCAGTAAAGCTTTCGGTACAGTCAAGCACTCATTTCTTATCAACAGTCTAAAACGCCAAGGCATTAATAAACAGATTTTGGATATTTTTCAATGTTGGTATACCAACAGCCAAGCGAGAGTAGTTCTGGACTTAAATGGAGAGGAATTTCCAATCGAAAGAGGGATTCGTCAGGGCGATCCTTTATCACCTGATCTATTCAACGCGGTCTTGGAAGATGTTTTCAGAAACCTTCACTGGGAGAATTTTGGGATAGACATTAATGGTAACAAACTGCCAAATCTGAGATTCGCGGATGATGTACTTCTCATTTCACACTCACCATCTGAACTGAAGAAAATGCTAGAAGAGCTAGTCCTAGTAGGAAATGAGGCTGGGCTGGAGATAAATTTTAACAAATCAGTCTTGATGACAAATGCCGAAGAAGAAGAAATATTTCTCAGTACCAGCAAACTCCAATGGGTTAAAGAAACAATCTATCTAGGGCAACTCATATCATTTGCAGATAAATCCAAGAAAGAGGTGAATAGAAGGATTAAAATAGGATGGTCCAAATTTTGGTCACACAAAAATATTTTTAAAAGCAACATGGCCATACATCCCAAGAGAAAATTTTTTGATGCTTGCATCATTCCCTCTTTAACTTATGGATGCCAAACTTGGAGCCTAAATAATGATATATCTAAATCCCTAGCAATCACTCAGCGTGCAATGGAGCGAAGTATGTTAAGGAAAAGTAGAAGGGAGAAAATAAAAAAGACAGAACTACGGAAGCTGACTGGTACGAGCGATATTCTCAAGACAGTATCTGATCTTAAATGGCAGTGGGCTGGACACATTGCAAGAATGGCATCAACACATTGGGCTAAGGCAACAACGGATTAGTATCCAATACACCACACTAGGAGAAGAGGGAGACCAGCTACGAGATGGCGGGACGACATACAAAACTTCATAGGAGTATTATGGCACCGTTCTGCTTGGGACAGACGTAGCTGGGGTAAATTGGGAGAGGCTTATGCCCAAAGAAGGGTCTTATTTTCTTTTTAAAAAACCTTGTAAATATAAAGACCATGTAAAAATTGTACATAGAAGAAAGAGGAAAAAATAAAGCTTATTATTAATTAACATTCCTCAACTGTTCAATAAATTGTCTGTAGAAGGCCAACAATGTGTCAAAAGGAGAAGTGTTAGTACTTATTAAATAGTATCATTCTGTTTTTTTTAAACTCAATAGCCACCCTAGGGAAAAAAAAAATTTTCACTAATAACAGCTTCATTTGTCTGAAGCAAGGAAAGTATCTCTGTGATCTTAACTTGTTTATTCTGAATAGTCCTATTTTTGTAATAACTGACCAACTGAGCATTTCTTGCTTCCAAAGAAAAATTGTAACATTTTTGGCTGTTAAACCATCACTCTATAAAAAGAACTAAACAACTGTCAGACTTTTCTGATACTTACAGGCCAGGTGTGTATCCTCATTATCACAGATCCAAACTTTGTTTTGAGCCTTTGTCGGCACATTATAATAGTACAGCCAAGTTTCGTCACCTGGCACAATGCCGTTTACATATTGAGATTGTCCCTTATCAAGTAGTTTATGTACCTTTTCGGCACAAAGCCACATGAGTCATTTGCTCTTCATTCAGTAGTCAGACTATTGGGCACCCATAGAAACAGTTTCTTTGCCTTAAAACGGTCTCAGAATGAATTGTGGATGTGTGAAGGTGTAACGTCCTCTCTATCTGTTGATATCTCACTCACTCACTAGCTGTCTCCATCAAGCGGTTTCCTCACAGAAGAAATGTTTTCCTCTGTTACCGACATTCAATACCAAAATATTGTAATTTCTTTTATAACTGTCCATATCTATGGTAACTAAATACATTCACTGATTTTTAGAAAAATTTAACTGCTTTGGATGAGCGCTTGATAAACACAGTAGAAAGGAAAGCTGTTGAAGCCTGGTAAGTATCAATCTAAAAAAAATATCTAAGAGTATAACTCTAATGTTTTTTAAATATCTTATTTCATAAAAATATTTTATAGTCTCTTCTTTATATACGTTACAGAGACAGTTACAATAACATTACAGTGCATTGAGAACATCTCGTACATAAAAACATATTAGATGATTGATTATATTGTTTAATACAATTATTTTAATAACATAAGCAAAGCCTCAACAAATAATAAGTATTTAAGCATTATATCATATTTAATTGAATAATAAAAATAATAATAACAATGCCATGAATACGAAGCCGGAATATTTGTGTTTTTTATATACAAATGATAATTAAAATCTTTAAGTAAACCTCATCATAGATCAAAAAAATATTTTCAGGGCAGTAGGGGGAGTAGATGCAGAACAAACAGTGTACGAAGAAGATTTTGAAAATAAAAGGAAGCAAAGGAAAGAATTGGTGGACGGTTGGTAACTTCTTATTACAAAATTGATTACATTTTGTTCAATAACTATAGCATTTATAAACCTTCATCATAACTCTAGTCCCTAAACATAAACATTAAAATGTTTTATAATTATTGGTCAGCTGTTTAGATTTTTAAATATTTTCTCTTCAAAATAAAAATATTCATAAACATTAAAATTTATTTTTGAAAATTAATTCTGTCCTCATAAAAATAACAGTCTTTAGTATTTTCAAAATAGGCAACAAGTATTTTTGATAACGAACTAAACTAGTTTCATTCCTGATATGAAATCTGACCAGAAGGCTACAAAATACATATCATTAAGTTTATATAAAGTGTCAAAAAAAATAAATAAAATAATAATAATAATTCGAATAAAACTAATCATTCCAAGATATTAACCAATTTAAGAGAAAAAATAAATTAATAACAACAGTTAAATGCATGAGCTAGGATGCAATAATGTTTCTCATATTGTATAGTTACCTTGCAAAACAAAAACGACTAAACAAAAAAATCAATTATTCAATACTGATTCATTTAAGCAAATGATTCAAACCTTATTAACCTGCTTAGAGACCATCTTTTTGGGAAGTTAGGAGATGTTGGAAAAGCAAGGATTGAAATGAGGATAGTGAAAAAGCATGCCGGATTATAGGAGGGATTGAGTTCCACACTGTGGTAGAGTGGGCGAGAAAGGAACGCTCGAATGCTATGGAACGAGTATAGAAATCGGAAAGGCAAGATCATGTTACATGGCGCTGGACCGAGGAATAGGAGGAGACTGTAGATATATGAAGAGTGTCAATACTATTTACATATCATAAAGATTATGTATTATTTAAATATATACACCTTTACAGATCTAATGCGAAACAGAATAAAAATAAGGGAAAAAGCCCAAGCTAAATGGAAAAAAAAAAGAGAGAAGATAAAACGTGAAGAGTGTGAAAACATACAGTTCGAAGATGAAAATTTTTATCCAGATTTACAAGGGAGTGAGGTAACAAAAGTTATGATTTTGTTAAAAACATTTCTATTACCTTTGTAGTATTGGTATTTTATCATACTTTTTTATTTTAAATTAATAAAAGGATGAATATAAAAAGGCAATAGCTGAAAAAAATTAATAATTGACTTACCATGCAATTAAATGACTCAAACTTCCATTGAGGCAATCTTTGACCTATGAAAATTAAAGATGAAATAAAAAGTTAAGGTTAATTGTATTTCTAAAAATTATCTTATTATATTACATTGTATAACTAAAATTAAAGTTGACACTGTTTATTAGGATTCCTCTTTGTCTTCTTTATCTGGAATAGAAGACCTATATGAAGACAACTCAGAAAGTGAAAGTGAATGTTTTCCAAGCGAGGGAGTTAAAAAAGAGCAACCGATCACTCCCACTGCAGATGCTACTCTCCCTTTAACAGGAAGTGGAAAACAATGCGATATATATTACCCAAAAGAAAACAAAATGCAGAGCGAAGAAATTATAAAAACCTCCATAGCGAATGTACCGATTGATGATCAAAGAAAATATCATGAGGAATCATTGAATCATACTTTATCCCAAACTGAGAACCGAAAAACCATTGAAGCAAAGAGTGAAACATGCCTCAACGATCAACCATTACAAAATGATAACAAAAATTCAAATAATATTACAGCCAATCAGAATATTGACTTGATGAATGAATATAAACTTGATAAAACGTCATCAAAAGACCAGCTTGACCAATACTTGCCAATAACCCATTCAAGCGATGAAAATGAATTCTTTCACCATACATTTGAAGAAACTGAAATTGATGAAACTAAATTGAACAAATTATTTGAAGAATTGTTTTTAAGCGATGAAGAAGAAAAGTTGAAATATAAAATAGATAAAGATTCACTTTCCGAAAAGTCAACACAGTCAGAGATTCAAGATTTTTCAAAAGACAAAAAACACGATTACATTAATGATGTTAATACTACATCAGTGAAAAAACAACAAACTAATGAGAATATCGAACTATATAACACGAATGACATAGTGAGTCAAAATAAATCGAACAATGAACATTGTCATGAAGATTCACATCCTAATATCCTTAATTTTATGAAACAAATAGAAATAATAAATGAAGAAATAACTAACACCGTTGATCACATTACAGAGACAATAACAAACCAAAACCATATCAACAGAAGTTATAAAAGTGATAGCAATATGGAGCATGAAAAACATTCATCAAACGCAGTAAATACAATAATGATTGAAGGTATGGAGGAATATAGAGTAAAGCGAGGGAAAAAGGTGCTGGAAAAAATATGTCAAACAACTATTCCTTATATAAAAGATAAACATCCTTCAATGAAAAAGAACTTAAAGGAAGCAAAAACATTATTCGAACAGTTATTTTAGTAATAACTATCTTATTTAACAAAGGATTTTTTTTTCATTTATATATATCGAATTCTTCTTGAATAATATTAGCTGACATTATATATATATATATATATATATATATATATATATATATATATATATATATATATATATATATATATATATATATATATATATATATATATATATATACATTTTCTTACCCATATATATATATATATAGCTGGAGGCCAGAGAAATAAATTCATAAATAGTGTAGAACTAATTAGTTGACCTCGTACAAGGCTGAAGACCTCGGTCGAAATGTAGACTTTCAAATAAATAGTTCAACTCTATTTAAGAAATTATTTGGGATATTTATACCAATTTTTTTGGGTGAACGTGGGGTTCCATTTTTGGTGATAGTTCCTCAACTGTATTCAACTAAAGATTATTAACCCTTTAGCGACCGTGAACTACTATAATAGTCCGAGCGCGCTGTGCCGTGGGGACCGTGGACTGTTATAATAGTCCGGTGTCAGGTGGGCTCCACGGACCATGGACTATTATAATAGTTTTGCTTCTCCGGCGTTTCTAGACCGTGAGCTACAATAGTAGTTCAGTTCCTAGAGCCATCTAGGTGTCTGCATGACAAGCTGAAATAATTTTTCTTGACAACAGATGTCGTACAAATTCACTTTTGGCTATATTATTTTTCGTAAAGTGTGTCTGTCGTGTTTTAGCATTTATCACACTCAAAAGAATTTTTAATTGTATAAATTTGTATATAGACATTTCAAAAGAATAAAGTATATGTATAAATTTGTATATAGACATTTCAAAAAAATAAAGTATATAATTGTATAATTTTTTAAATAATTAAAATTAATTTACAGTAATTAAAATTTTTTTTTTTTAAATATGTTTTTAAATTCACCAGTGCCAGTCCATTCACCATTCCAAGTCCGGATCAAAAAGGATGATGGGAAACTATAAGGAATTAAATAAAAAAACATGATTTCAGAGTCAAAAAGTAATCGGTTCAGCGGGCATGGTTGACTTTTCTACCACTCAGTCCAGCCAGCCCGCTCTGACCCGGCCGTATTCGGTCGCTAAAGGGTTAATAAGAAAAACGAAGGCTGTAATGTCAATCCTTGGGTTTATATTACTCACATACGTTATTTTTTAATTTAAACATCATGACCAGCCGTCAGTGTAATGTAGTTTTAATATCTAACAAAGTCTTAGTTGATAATATCTTAGATCAAATCTATAAAAGGACATCCAAAGCTGGTAATAGCGCAGTCATCAAAATAAAAACTAAGGTTACGAAGAACCCAAGAACCATTTACCACATTTTTTACATTAAATTAAGAAAAGTAATCAAAGAAAAAATCAATATAAACTTATCTAATTATATAAATGGTTAAAAAAGTAAAACAAAAATGCCATTAGGATATGTAATCTCTTTACGGTTTATTTACACATGGCTCACAGATGAAACAATTTACAATTTTGTTTAGTTTTTCTCTTTCATGGTAAAATGCATTGTACAAATAATTGAACATAAGGAACTATCAACTAGCACACATTATAGCAAACATATAAAGACAGGAAAAAACAAGCTGCCCAATATGACACTCATGCCAAATAAATTTTTCCTAAAATAACAAATAACAATTAAATATATAACAAAGCACATGAAATATAATAATGACTGAACAGAGTATATATCAGGATCAACATGTTGCACCCTAAAGAAATTAAATGATTTTTTTTTTAAAGACAAACAATGCTAAAATTAGCAACAATAGGCATGTGTTCACAAAAAATAACACAAGAGTCAGATAGAAGCCTTAGCAACAATTATTAACTAAAGCAGAATAAATTATTAATTTTTTTCAAAGATTAAAATCAAGGTAGACTGCCTACGAATCGAATTGGGCATTACACATCTTAACAGTTATTTTAGAAAAGTACAAAAATGAAAGACAAAAAAGATTATTTATAATCCAGATTTGTAATATTGTGAAGAGGCTGTTCATTTTGATATCAGTCTTATAAGAAAAAATTGTGTTTAATACCAACAATATATTTTTTTCTTATTTTTTTATCTGTCAATTGATATTGATACATTTCATATATTCAGCCATGTATACACATTTGAGTCCCGATTGGCAACCCAAAATAAAACAGTCAAATAAGAATAATAAAATATTTCTTATATCTTTATATTATCTTTACACTTTTCGATATAAAAATTGGTAGAAATTATACAACAGTTGGCAATAAAATTTATATACAAGTAAAAAAACAATATCGAGAACTAATTAAAACATGAGAAAGGAAATAATTTTTAACAAATATTCATCTATATCGCACAAAATACTTGGTCTTCTAGAATCTGTTAGCTATTCCAACTTAGGTTTCAATTAATTCAAAATATTATTAAGCTCTTCTTCATCTCTATATATAAAACATTAAAAAATATATACACATTTCAATTTTTGATGTATACTTCCTCGACAAAAGCTCCCTCTTGTTACCATTCAGTAACATAAGATTTTCATCTGTTTTTCTTAAACTTTCTTTTTTTAATTGTAATTCAACCTATCAATGGTTTAATAAGTTAAGCCGTGTCTTGTTTTCTTGCGAGAGGCGACTGATTCCTCTTCTCCACATATTCCTAAACAAACCCAGTTTCATATTAGAACAAGATCATTAAAGTTGTAAAAGTATGGCCACAATCATCAATCATTTTGAAAAAAAAAAGAAAGAAAAAAATGAAGAAAATAAAAGACACAGCCTAACTTAAGCATATCTGGTCTATAAAATTACACTGAAACAATAAAACTAAATATAAATATTGATTAAAGTAACAACAAAAATAAAGATATTAGACCTTCTACAACAAATCAAAAAATAAAAATTTAAATAGGAAACAAGAAACTTTAAAACGTCAGCTTAAGTATTTAAAACAATTATTGAATATTATAATTATATATCTTATTTAAATACAAATAAAACATTATTATTTTTAAAAAAATAATATATTATTATTAATTAAACTAAACAGTATTCCTCATTATTCAACAAATAATTTTTAGTTAAGCATAATTACAAGGATCAACAATCCATTGATAATTGAGTTTAAAATGATGCAATATAACTGATACTAAATTAACATTTTTAGCTAACAGGTGAAAAGTTTTGAAATTGTAAATCAGATAACATTTTGGAAATAATACAACATACCATAATGTTTC
This sequence comes from Arma custos, assembly GCA_037127475.1. Taxonomy (NCBI): domain Eukaryota; kingdom Metazoa; phylum Arthropoda; class Insecta; order Hemiptera; family Pentatomidae; genus Arma; species Arma custos. Next base: position 106,755,469 of record CM073760.1, on the reverse strand, counting down.
TTAAGCATAGTATGAAGTAAAGCACCAGTTTTCTCTTCACTAACTACACTGATCATTCATAACTATTCATAGTACCAGTCAGGTATATAACCATTAGTCAGAAAATTTTAAATATTCCAGGTAGATGAAAAATTAAAAGACGATTTTTATTTATTTATTACTCGGCTCTACAGTCCTTGAAGAACCTTAGCCTCTGCTAATTTCTTCTGCCATTAAAAGATAATAGAAGTACTAAAAATGTGTTAAATATCAAAAGGTAAAATTAGATGAAGAATTATGCAAAAGTGAAGGACATATAATGAAGTACAGTGATACAATAGACAATTCCAAGGTTGGTCACAGAAAAATAACCTGGTATGTTGTTTGAGAGTGTAAAATCGGAATCATAGGACTTAAATTTTCATCCTAAAGTTAACACCCCATTAGTATTGCTTATTATTATTTTAAAATAATGTATAAATAGAATAAATGTTTCAATGGCCTACACATTTATTTCGAGCACTATAGTCACTGAGAAGTAATTAGTATACTAGCCTACAAAAAATCCATCTCCTAATTTAACAAATCTAAATGCCAGCAAAAAAGAAAAATAAACTTTAGTGATGAACAGAATGTTATATATAACGTACAGGGAAAATCTAGGACAAGTTGAATGAACATCATGAACTGCAACATATCAATTCGAAAAATGTTCGTGTATTAATCTTATAGGACATGTCATAACTGACCCCAAAGATAATAAATCAAGCAAATAACAAACTGGTAGTTTTGTTAAAATACTTCTATGATTTGACATGGAATTGCCCTCTGAGTGAAATAGGTGTAGAATAAAAATCTGTTATATAAAATGACAATCCAATATCTCAGGAGAGCAAGTTATCGCCAGGATCAAAACTTTTCACCATCCTTAATATATTAAATCAATAGGTAAAATAATAAAATTAGGTATCAACAGAGTGAATACTCGTACTATAAGAATAACCTTTAAAGCAATAATAATAAATTCATGAAAGCACACTTTTAAAAATATTTTAAATATTGTAAGTATGTAAAACATCAAGTAAAAGAAACATGCAAATTATTTTATAGGATGATATTCACATCAGTTCTTAACACTAGCTAAGCAGTGAATGGTTTGTGATTATTTCAGTTTTGTTTCCACAAAATACTAGCAAACTACTTCAACTTTTAAAACAAAATCCATCAAAATTAAGGCACGTCTAAACAAACAAAACAAGAACGAAACTTGAATAAAAAAACAAAACAAAATTAAAAGCTTCTTTTTTTTCAAAATCTAATTTATATTAGAATCTGGTAAATAAACTAAGAATAATCGTACGCATTGCCTCGACGATCCCAAAAATAAATTGTAAGCAATGGCCAGCATAATAAAACAAAAGAGCAGTTGTTTAAATGCTCAATGTTATTTATAATTACGATATATTTATGAGAGAGGTTAACTTTTCCACCTAAGCCTAAGTGGTTAAGTGAAAATATCTCAGGGCCTGAGAGTGCACAATAGAATCAACAAAAGTAAATGCCTTCATGGATTTGATGAAACCAAGGTAAATCATTGTTCAATGCAGTCCGCCGACCGCTGAACCAATTAGTCAGCAACTTTTTTAAGATAATTGATGATAAGAAAATTGAAAGGAAAACTGGCTATATATAAAATTATTAAGTTTTTCTTGAGAAAATATCTTTAAATGATACCCTATAGTTCTGCATAGTTATACTATTGAAAAAAAAAAATACTACAAAAGAGGAAAGTTACAATATTCTAACTAGTTAACAAAAACTGCAAAAATCCCCGATTCTAAGAATAAGAATAAGAAGAAACTAAAATAAAATAAACTAGGTGTAATGATAAAGAAATATCTGAATGGTTCAATAATACGTGAGGGCCATAACATATATAAATGCTTTTCAGGAATGGATGAAATGCAATTACTATCTACTAAGAACATTTGTACAGACAGATCCCGACATAATAAAACAGTCCAGTGAACAAGGGTTTATGTCAGCTGACTTTATTTTCCCAATGTTACCAAAAAGAAAAAAAAAATTGAAAATTATGTTCCTAAAAATACTTTCAATTACTTTTAGGGGTGAAAACAATCAAATCGCTGTTTACTTTAGCGATTATTTGTGGGGCCATCTACAGTCAGTTCTCGAGTTACGAAAAGCAAATATATCCGTTCTTCCAACAAGTGAGTAAGACGGACAAAAAATTTAACACCTAAGTATTGACATAAAAATACAGTTGTTAGCTAAATGTCTGAGGAAATAAAACAAAAAAAAACCTGTACCACTACAACCCGTGAACGGGTCTGGGGTTCAGTACATGGTAGAGACTGTATTGTTTCATGGACAACGGTACTGCAAGGAGGTGACTTGTCCTAGGTCACGTCAACTGCCAGATTTTTCCCCCTTATTTTGGGTACCCCATTTTTATAATATTTTATAGAGGCTAGGTAAGCCCCAAAAGGGTTCTAGATGCCATATGAACCATCTCCAGCTGCAAACAGACTAAATAAAAGTACTGCCTGCAGCGGGATTTGAACCAGGATGCCGGCATGGCAACTCACTGCTCTACCAATGAGCCACTCCGATAAATTTATTATACTTAGAAATAAATTTATCTTCTTTTTATTTCATTAAGCAATAATACTCGTAATGCTTTAACTAATTCTGTCTAAAATAAATACCTAAACAGTATCATAGATACTAAAAATTTGAATAATTATCACGTCAATTGAAAAATATCATCATATTATTATGTTATTATGTGGTGCATTCGATTACACCACATATGTTGAATGGAGTGCATGTAGTATTAATTTTTCTTAAAAACGTCCAGGTTTGTTAATAAAGTTCTTTGTTTTGTTTTTTCATTATAAACTTCAGTAAGACAAACGAGTGCTTCCAGAATAAGATAGCCTACCTTAAAAGATCTTTCAGTGTCCTCATCTGTAGTTTGAAATTTTATAACATTTCATTTATTAGTTGGAAGACTGCAGTCATGTGATTTAGCAAAAATTTTCTGGATGGTTCTTCATATTGACTGATTTAGTTATAGAAAAATTTATAATACAAAGCATTAGCATTACTTTATATCATCCTTCTATAATATGTTTACAACTTAAAAAAATAAATAAATCGAACACATATATTTTTATTTTTTAATTCCATCATTTGATTTTGTACTGTCTCTTTGATTATTTAAAGTTATTCTTAAATAATGAATTTTGAAGTTGGCAATGACGATCCTCATATAATTTAGAACCATCCTACTAGTTTCTTTTTGAATATATGTTTCTCTGGGCATTTTATTTCTAATAAATAGTGGTATCTTTCTTAATAAATTATTCCATCAGACACTTCATTTCAGTAGCTTTTTAATCTGCATCTTCATGCAATGATAATTTTTTTTTAATCTTTCAGTAGTCGCCACCCTCAAATGTTCAAGAAAAAAAAATCTACACCCTTCCGTCTGTATCTTTCATTAGATTAATTAATTCCATAGCATTTTATATTATGTTAATAAATAAACCATTTAATTTCTCCATGATGATTAATGATTTTACTCATAATGATTTTTTTAATTGCTCCAATAAGACTTCTTATTCTAATTCTTGTACTAGTCATTTTAGGAGCAAAACAAAAAAATCGAAAAAAATTTGACGCAGTGAGTAAACAACTCACTCACTCAAATGCACATAATGGGTGACTGGTCAGCATCAGCTGAGGGAATCAATGGCATATTTTTCTTTATGTTGTTTTAAAGCAACAGCACACACTTGATGATAAAGCAAAAACATATTTTTGATTTTTTTTTTCTAAATAAAAAAGGCCGTAAAACGAGAACTGATAAATTTAGGAAGGGAAAATTAGCACTATGACATGTTATTTTTGCAGGTATAACAGGAATTTACAGATGGTTTCATTGCGATTTTTAAATTTAAAACATTCTCAATCAACTTTGCAGGCAAGAGTGTGGCAAAAAAAAAAACTAACCATTCCACATATGGAGTACTAACGATGAATTTTTAATGAGTAAAAATACACGAAAAAAGTAATAAACTTTTTAATGTCCATGATTTTTTATAAACCAATTTATATCAATAACGTCAATAATTATCAAAATTTAATGAAGGACTGACACATTTTCGAAAGCTGTCTGTAAATGATAATGATAATGAATATTGATGATGATGATAATGATCGTGAGTACTAAAGTAAAACTAGTCTAGAGTAAGCCAGTCCCTCATCTATTCAACTTGCCTGCGGTGTCAATGTTCGACAAGGTTTGTAACAAAATAGATGGAGCTATCATAAGCAGAAACCGCAGCTTGTACCACGGTGGTCATGATCTTGGTTTGGAGGTGGCGAACCTATTAGAAATTTTAAACTGAATTATGCAAAAAAAAGCATTAAACTGAAAAAAAATATTATTATGGTAACATCGGATTAGATATTAGTTTAAAGGGGAAATTAGAGAAAAAAAAATCATTAAGTCATATTCTTTAAAGTCTGTTCACCTTTTACATACAGTAGCGATTATGTTAAACATTTAAAAATTTGAAATATAAAAATTTAGATCATAATCAACTTGTAAGTTGATTGGTAGGTGCTTCGAATAGCCCTTCCATATTTTATTTTAAAGAAGAATTATTACCTAATAATCTAAACAAGTAAAAACAAAAAAATATAAAATTACAATCTCAAAGAGAGAGTATTTGATGAAGTTAATTGTTTAGGAAATTTAATATAGCATGGCAACATCAAAAAATATATATACATACCTTAACAGGAAAATTAGATATCCTAAAGAAATGGTTCAAAGTTTAAAAAATATTTTACATACTTTTAACAAAATGATTAATTAGTGATTAAAAATTAATATAAAGTTGACAAAATTAAACTAGTCACACATTTGTAATATAAATTAAGAGGCTACATGACGTCGACAAATAACTCACAAGGGTTGCCCATTGCTATCCTGAACGACTGGCGAGACGCCGACAAGTCGCCATCCTGCGGTGGAGTTGCAGTGGCAGCAGAAGACCCACTTGACCTAGAGTTGGACCTAACACCCCTTTCACTACCTCCTCCATTCTTCTTCAAACGTGACTCTTCACTACCATTACTGCTACCTCCTGTTTACAACAATTAAACACTGTCAACCTTGGGCAAGTAATTAATTAACAGCATAATGTACATAAAACTCCTGTTTTACAGATACCATCCAACAAATAATAATACGGGGGGTGATCAAAAAGTTCCAGGACTGATTTTTTATTAATTTATTTAAAAAATCTACAGGCTATTGGACGTCGTCCCCTTCAAAGTACTCTCCTTGGGAAGCTATACATTTTTCCCAACGATGTTTCCACTGTGTGAAGGACTTTGAGAAATCATCTTGTGAAATGGTGTGTAGCTGCTCCAGCGATTTTTTTTTAATGTCATCTACGGACTCAAATCTCTTTCCCTTCATGGGTCTCTTAAGTGTTGGAAACAAGAAAAAGTCTGCAGGGGCAAGGTCAGGTGAATATGGAGGCTGGGGAATGACCGTCATTCCATTTTTGGTGCAGTAGTCGCGAATGAGCAGTGCGGAATGAACAGGCGCATTGTCATGATGCAGCACCCACTCACCGCTCCGCCACAACTCTGGTCTCTTCCTCCTTATTGCCTCGCGCAAATTTCTCAGGGTTTGAAGATAACGAAAGCGGTTAATGGTCTCACCTCGTGGAAGAAATTCATGGTAAACAACACCCTTCCAGTCGAAAAAAAACAGTAAGCATGACCTTGACGTTTGATTTGACCTGACGTGCTTTTTTGGGGGTTGGGGAGGATTTTGTCTTCCATTGTGATGACTGGACCTTCGTTTCCACGTCGTAGCCATAAACCCACGTTTCATCTCCAGTAATGACTTGTTTTAAGAAGTTTTCATTGGCATTTGCCATTTCAAGAAGTTCCTGACAAACTTGAACTCTGTGTTCTTTCTGCTGCTCAGTCAACAGTCTCGGAACAAACTTTGCAGCCACCCTTCTCATCTGCAAATTTTCTGTTAAAATCTGTTGACACGAACCAAATGAAATGTTCAATTCTTCAGCCATCTCACGAATGGTTAGTCGACGATTAGAACGCACGAGACTGTTCAATCTTGCAACATGATCGTCGTCAGTCGAAGTTGATGGGCGCCCTGAACGAGAATCATCTTCACACGATGTCCGGCCTTCCTTGAACCTTTTGTACCACTCATGACACCTTGACCGACTCAGACATTCATCACCGAAAGCCACTTGCAACATTTGAAAAGTTTCAGTAAACATTTTACCCAACTTCACACAAAACTTTACGCAAACGCGTTGCTCTTCCTTTACATTCATTTCACAAAATCGCCGAACACAAAAAACTTTTTTTTACGAAAACAGCAGTACCTTTGCAATGAAGAAGGTTATCAACAAACTGAATAAACAGCTGAGCTCAGGAAGAGTCACGCTAAACAATGCTGCCAACCGCACTGCTCTATGACACTCCATTGCCGCGCAATCTCAACAGTCCTGGAACTTTTTGATCACCCCTCGTACTTAACCAGTGCTCAAATTATTATTTTGAATACAAAATAGAAGAATTGAAGTTTTTTCTAATTAAAACTTAATATTATGATGAATTTTAATGGTATTGTGGTAATTAATATCAAATATTTGAAATAAAATAACAAGAAATAACACCACTGAATAAAGGAATCAAAACACAGAATGTTATATTGATGCATTTTCCTAATGATATCCTGTATTTTTTCAAATCTAACCCAAATTCATTAATTTACATGTTACATTAAATATTTGATATATTGAGTTCAAAGTTTTTTTATTTTATTTTTTTAATAAATTGAATTAATATTTTTTATCAGTTTACTCAAACTATAAGAGAATTTAAATTTTTAACTTTCAATTAATAAATTTATACTTCTAAAACATACTTGCTCATTATTTTAAAATCCTTCATTTATGAAAGTAAACTTTCGAAATAAGAAGACACATTTTCAGTTTTACAAAACATCAAACAGAAGTTTCAGATTATGTTGTATAATTTATGGTCAATATATCTTTTTATTTTAAGTATCATACACTAATCATTATGCAATTAGTAAAGATTTACTTCAATTTACTACTAGCATAGCGCAACAGCCCGGGGTAGGCCTTGGCTTCCTCAACAATTTTGTTCCACTCTTCTCAGTTTCTGGCTATCTGTTTCCATTCAGTGATGCTTATAAGCTGTAGGTCATCTTCCATATCAACCGACTATGTGATTAGCCCACTCTTCTTTTGCCAATTATTAATTTTTCAATGTTTAAATTTGCATGGAGAATGGAGATAGTTGGGGGGTGCAGTCAAGAAAACACCAAATAAGTCAAGACTTATATTTTATGTGTGCCGACGTTTCAACCTACTTTGTAGGTCATCTTCAGGGCTATGAGAGAAAAAAACAAACAAAACAAAAAAATATAAAAAAAACGTTACAGTCCCAAGAATATAATAACATATAGAGTGTAGAAAAGTAAAATAGTGACAGATATATAATTAAGGATAAAGAATATAAAATACAGAATAAATGTACAGAAGGGTGATAATGTAAACATACAATAATGGAAAGATACAAAATGAAAAAGATTAAAATATAAAAAGGTGAAATATAAAGTATTTGGAAAACCTAGTTTAATTACAGATAAAATATAAAAGGTATGATAATAGACTCCTAGAGTTTACATAAGTAAAATGTAAGAAAAATGATACAAAATATGATGCCAAAGAATAAATACTGAAGAAATATGTAGAAAGTAATGAATAGGTATCTCATAGAATGACAGGTAGAGATGTCAAATTTGAAAATATAAGCATGGGATTTAATATAAATGTTTTTATTCTTATTATATATTAAATATTAATATTCTTATATTATCAACCTCCTGTACATATTATTTAATATTCTTTATCCTTAATTATACATCTGTCACTATTTTACTTTTCTACACTCTATATGTTATTATATTCTTGGTACTGTAACGTTTTTTATATTTTTTGTTTTGCTTGTTTTTTCTCACATAGCCTTAAAGATGAGCTAAAAAGTAGGTTGAAACGTCAGCACACATAAAATATAAGTCTTGAATTATTTGGTGTTTTCTTGACTGCACCCCCCCCCAACTATCTCCATTCTCCATTATATCGTCCAGTCAACTATTTTCCTCTCTAACATTTAAATTTGCATCTATACTTGAGATGGAAATTTCTTTTATCATTTAATTAATTTGATATTAATTATATTTCTATAATAAATTCCATTTTTGAAGAGATTTTTTTTTAAAGAGTATAACCTTTAAAATCTCATCAATACAGTAGTTACTTCAATTCTGTAAAATTATTGTGGTTATTTATTTTTTTAATTTTTTTTACAATTCTTTATTTAATACTGACGAAATTAAAAAAAAAAAGTTAAGGAATGGCCACTAGAAGATTGCTATTATTAAAACTTGGCTGTGATATAATAGGATGGCCAACAATTGTTTTAATGACAATTGTCAAGATCGACTTAAACAGCAGTCAGCAGATGGCATTTCTGACTGTTAGACAGAACCAACAAAATTAGTTTCTTTTAAATACCTCAAACCATTATTCTAATACCATCAACTACTTTAGGTTTTAACAACAAAAGTCTATTTGTAAATGGTAAAATGTACTGTAAGTAATTTAAATATTCTTATAATTTTTTCCTTTTTTCAAAACTGGATTTATTTGAATTTCATCTTCAAGAAAAAAAATAAAATCGGCTTCCAGTCAAATTCTTTTATTGTTTTATATGATAAAACGTTTCGACATCATGGTGTCATTTTCAATCATTTATTCCTATGCATTCCTCAACTTTAAATAAAATAACAATAATTACAATAATATAAAATTTGTTTACATAAATGTCCAAAAGATAATATACTATGAGTATAAATACCTGGAAAGTCAGTCTTTTTTTTAAAAATCATTTTTAAGGAGGTCTTTTGTCCTCCATAGTCAAACTTATATTCCATTACATAAAAACCAAACTCTGATCCTTGAACCATCTAATCCTTTATTCTTATTTTTATCAGTTATTAGACTTTAGTACAATTATAACTAATTATGTTCTAAAAGGTACATTAATAAAGTAAAATTAAACTTCAAAATATAAGTATTCTTATGATCTATTATTTTTTAATTTCAAAATTATGGATGAATATAACTTGCTAATTTCTCCTGCCTCTTTTCTATCGTTTACGGCATTTTCTAATTTATCATTTATAAATAAAGCCTCTAAATTTTTTCTTTTTATAGTATTATCTTCTCTATGTAGAATTTTAGGCTTATCGAAGTCAAAAGTGTGCAATTCCTTTTTACAATGTGCTGATAATGCTGTACTTGTTTTAGCTTTAGGTTTAATGTTATTTTGATGGTGATATATTCTGTTTTTTAAGTGTGTACTCGTTTGTCCAATGTATATTCCATCACAATTATTACAAGTAAGTTGGTATATTAAATTTTTGTTTTCCATAATTGGTATCTTATCCTTTTGACTTGTTATAATGTTTTTGATTGGGTTTCTTGTTTTGTGTGCTATCTTCATTTCTGGTATGTCATAAATTTTAAAAGTTGGTTCGATTTTTTCTGATAAGCCTCTGATATAGGTTATACTATTATATTTAATTTTATTATGTTTTAATTCTATATCTTGTGCTTCTGTTACTATATTAATTTTATCATTGTCTATAAGTGGATCTATGTTATTAGTTTCTTTTACAAAAAAATTAGTTATTTTGGATTGAGAAGGTTTAATTTTTATTGCATTATTTTGGCTATGTATTTTTGAAAAGTTAGTAGATTCTTTTGCATTTAATTTATTTTTTATATTTATAGGAAAGTGATTATCTTTTATATTTAAATTGATTTGTTTATGCCATAAATCTTTTATTAGTTTGACTGGAAAACCATTGTTAAGAAGGATTTTGAATATTTTGTTTTTCGTTTCTTTTAAAAATTCTACATCTGTTAATTTTATTGATCTATTAATTAGATTTAATGCTATGTTTTTTATTTGATGTCTCGGGTGATTTGAATAATAATTAAGTAATTTACTGGAGGTGATATCTTTTTTATACCATTTTGTTTTAAGGTTATTATTTTGTTATTATTTTGTTTTATTATGATAGTAAGGTCTAAAAAATTTATTGAGTTATTATTTTCCAATTCTTGTGTAAATTTTATATTTTTATTTTGTTTATTTAGGATTTTACTAAAATTTTCCAAATTATTTTTATTTGTGATAATTAAAATGTCATCTATGTACTTTACTAATAACATAGGGGGGTTGTTTAATTTTTGTAGGCTATCTTTAATAATGTAGTTTAGTACTATACCAGATATATTTACAGATAATCTGCCTCCCATTGGTAATCCTTTTGTTTGTTTAAAAAATTGGTTTTCGAAAGTAAAAAATCCATTTTCTGTACATAGTTTAATACCTTCCAAAAAAATGGATTTACATTTTATACTAGTATATGGTTCGATGTTTTCCCAATTATCATTTATAAGTTTGTAAGCTAATTTTAATGGTATATTTGTATTGTAATTTAAATAGCGAAGGTGGTACAAGAACCTTCACCGATGATCTATTAAGAGAAATAAAAATGTGGATAACGCTCTCCTATGGGGAGTATAATGGGTAGGGTAACGGGGGCACTGGAGTGGGAGATAGGTGCGGATGTCTCCCTCACTCCTTGCGGATGGCAAAGGCTATAGTCCCCTACTCACTGCCGGAGCCATCACAGTGCCCCTAATCCCTATCAACGCCTACTGTCACCTCCAAGTGGTACCCCCTCGCGAGCCCATATATATTTGTCAGGCAATATGGACTCGCGAACGACAGAGGCGAGATCCTGTGTGGACCTCAAAAACATCCAAGCCAAGTGTAGGGAGCTAGAGCTGTGGTTGGATGGCAGGGGGTTGTATAAACATACACTGTCTTTGATCGACCCAATTGGGGCACCTGGTGCACCCCATTGTATTTAGCCCGCTGCAGGGAGAGGGGGCAGTACCTGCAGTGTATTTAGATCCCCCACACTCGTGGGAATAAAAATGCCCGACTCCATTAATAAAAATTTTAACTTATCAGTACCTGAGGAGGAGGAATCCTCCTTAGATACTTCTGTGACTAATCCAGCAATGGATGCGATTGATGACTCCTCGGTTGAAGCCCAACTGCAGACACTCACTGTGGAGTCCCAAGGACTGAGGGCCACTGCAGGATCGGGGGAGGCGGTCGCAACTAGTGTTGAGATTTCCTGGTGGCAGGTCTTTCCAACAACGGATTGATTGACCTGTAAGCCCCTGGGGGCTTAACGGGTGCTGAACAAACGACTGGTCCTCTCGGCAATGTTACGCAGAGGAGAAATAGGCGCAAGCGGGCAAAGAGGGCCAAAGACCTCATCAAAAGCGGCATTGTCAGTGCCTCGATGGCAGAACCATTTCATGAGGCTGGCGCAACTGCAGAGTTCCGTTTGGAACCGGCAGCCAAGTCGACTCTGAAAAGGAGTGGAGGCATGTCGCGGCGGAAACATCTCAGATGGCGACTGGTGGGTCGGGCTTCTATACGAAACCATCCACTAGTACAGGAGCACCAAAAGCACGGACAGGGGAGAGGACCCTTATAACTGAGAAGAGGCCCAGAACATCTCCGGGTAATATTATCCCTTCTGGCTCCTGTAGCCAAAAAGCCTAGGGATGCTGGGTCTAACCCTAAGTCAGGCAATTGGAAAACGGCGAGTTTAGGTTGTTCCTTGCAACTACCCCGAGACCAGGCTGTCACCGGATGAATTCGACTTCGTTAAAAAACATATACTGCAGAGGTTGGACGAGATCGAGGAGGTTGGCAGGGCCCAACCCCAGTTCGGTGGAGTTAGCTACAGAATGGGTGGTTGCGTTATAGCCTGTGCCAACGGTCTCCAGGCCACAGATATATTAGATTTAACCTTAGCCTAATTGTTCCCCAGATTCAGGTGTATAGGAACCCCAGGCGAACTGACTGGGGCTCCTTCCACAGCATTCTGGAAGAGAGCGTTGGTAACTGTTCTAAGGTCATAAAAACACAGAGCAGCTGGAATTCCTTAATGAAGTTCTGACTAAAGCCATTATGGAAGCCTACAACAGCAGCAATTGTGTGAGCCATACCAGTTCCCACAAGAAAACCTCCTGGTGGAATGACAATCTAAATAAGCTAAGAAATAGCACCAAGAAGCTTTTTAATGCTGCTAAAAGAACTGGAAAGTGGGATTCCTACAGAGCCTCTCTAACGGAAAACCACAAACAGGTAAGAAAGACTAAAAGGCAGGCATGGAGGAAGTACTGCAGCAATGTGGACAACACTCCTGGTGCCTGTCGCATTAAAAAGATACTGTCAAAGGATGCTGGACACATAGTCATGGGCATACTCAGGACGAGGGGTAGGTATACGCAAAATGAGGTGGAAACCTTGAGGGAGTTGGCTAACACTTTCCAGAGTGCAAAACCCAGGAGGCGTGTACTTTCACTCCAGTTGGCCACATCCTCAGCCCGGATGGTGTACAGTGGGCCAAGGCAAGGGAAATCATAAAGATGAATTCCCTCAAATAGGCGATAGACATGTTCGAGCCCTTTAAATTGGGGGAGGGTCCCGATGGCATAATACCGGCCCTCCTGAAGCAAGGATTTCCGGTCATTGGGACGTACCTGCTGGAACTACTTAGAGGTAGCCTTGCTTTGGGGTACATCCCTCTGAAGAGGAGGACATCCAGGCCCTGCTACCTCGTAAAGCCTGGCAAGGGATCACATGATGATCCAAAAGCCTTCAGGTCAATCAGTCTGTCAACCTTCTTGATGAAGATTCAAGAAAATATCTTAGACAGACACATTAGAGAGGGCGTATTGGTTAAAAATCCTATACATCCTCTACAATTGCATATCATGCAAGTAAATCCTGTGAGGTTGTACTATTTAACCTGGTGTCAAGATTGGAGAAATCTTTGAAATAGGGCGAAACAACTGTAGGCATCTTCGTTGACATTGAAGGAGCCTTTGACTGAACGCCTTTCAGTACCATAAGTAAGGCCTTAAGGTACAAGGAGGTTGCGCCAGTCGTGTGCAGATGGATTAATTCCATGCTGGAGCACAGAACGCTTATCTCTGAACTGGATGGATCCAAACTGTGGATAAAGCCCAATGCGGGCTGTCCACAGGGTGGTGTTCTATCGCCCCTGCTCTGGTGTCTGGTGGCTGTCTCGCTTCTGTCATCGATTAACGGGGCAAGCTTCTATGGACAGGGGTATGCGGATGATGTAGCCATTCTTATAGGAGGTAAACATCACTGTGTGATCTCTGACTTAATCAACACAGCAACAAACATTTTGTCGTGCTGGTGCTTAGACAATGGTTTGAGCATCAACCCGCACAAAATGAGCGCTCTGGCATTTACGAACAAGATAATAAGATATTTAATAAGATTACTAATGCTCAATGGAACTCAGTTACGTTGGAATAACAGTGAAATACTTAGGCGTAGACAACTTTGTGTCAGGCGTAGACTTAGACACTGGACAACAAATTGAGTTCGAATCAATACGTGGTTAACACGACTAATAAAGCCATTAGATGCCTTTGGGCCTGTAAAAGTGCAGTGGGCAATTGTTGGGGTTTGAAACCAAGAATGATCTACTGGCTGTATATAACAGTCATTAGACCCATTGTGACCTATGCAGCCCTTGTGTGGTGGCGAGGAACTGGTAAAAGTGGATCGAAACTTAAGTTGGAGAAGCTGCAAAGATTGGCCTGTCTACTGATGACGGATTCTATGAGGACGACTCCAACTGCTACAATGGAGATGGTACTCGGTCTCAGGCCTTTAATATTAGAACTTAAGTATCGAGCCATGGTCTCCCTGTACAGGCTGTTTAAACAGAACATAATCCCATCAGTCTTGGCTCACTGCAGCTTGTGGGTGTTGTTCAAAAAATTGAGGCTGATCGCATTTTAGCTATGAGATCGGATTCGCAGTTGCGTGACCCCCCCCCCCAAACCCCTCTCCCAATACAAACATGTCACCCAAATACAAACCAACATGAAACTTAAGCTATTTGTTAACATATTATAAATTAAAAGACGAAATATGAAGATAAAATGATAAAGAAGTTGCAACTTTAAAAGCAATACCTGAAGCACTATGGACACTCTCCTCTCTAGGAGGTGGTGGTGGTGGTGGGACATATCCGTAGAGGGAAGCATCATTGGTGTACGCCTGATGGTAGGAGAGAGGTCCGTACGGAAGGTAGGTGGTTGCATATGGGTGGGGCCACGACGGAGGCTGCAAAGGTGGCGGCAACGGCCCAACAGTGTCTACTTCTCCAATCACCCCACCATCATCCAGTTTGAGGTTACCTAACTCTGTAATGTGAACGCAATAGATATTTTATTTATTTATTAAAACTTACTCAATAATAATAAATGTAAAGTAATGAAATCATTAATTTTCATACGATCGCAATAGATATATGAACTTAAATATATAAATCAACTTCATTCTTGAGAAATATAACAGTAACCCTATACAATTAATAATATTGTCAACAAACAATATTTAAAATTCAATAATCAAATTTTTTTGGAAAGAAATTATATGAGAAATTCAATTTTTAATTAAATTTAACCTTATAGACACGTATTACTATCAGATACGAAACATACATCTTTTTAATTATGTTAAAACATTAAGGGCAGAAATCCACTGTTATTTCTATTCCATGGTTTTGATAATACTTTAGTTCTAATCAAACCTCTCTACAATTTTTTTTTGTTAATACAAATTTATGGTGTGATAATCACAAGTTGAGTCAGTACGATAAAAATTATCACCCTTGTCACCTATGATGCTATAAGAACAAACTATTAATATCTATAAGGAAGAAAATGGTCCGAGTGAAGGAAAAAAAATTCTCTTAAATAGGGAGAACTGTTTATTTTACTGTATCAATACAGTAATCAGTTCTCCCTATTAAAGAGAATTTTTTTACCTCCATCCAGATTATTTTCTTCCTGGTAAATATAAGGCCAGCTAATGTTATTCAAAAATTACTCTTCTGTATTTTACTTTCTTTTTTTTTTTTTTTTGTGCTTTATAACTTTTGGTCATATGCCGAAACCCAGTACATTTTTCGACAATACTCTCGGTCTTCCCAATCTCCCTCCGTCAAGCCTCTTGCTGCCATCACCTCTTCAACTCCTTGCAGCCAAGTTTTCCTTGGATAGTCTCTTTTTCGTCTCTCCTCTGGAATATAGTCCAATATCATTTTTGGCCATGTCTCGGGGCCCGTTCTTCTCAGGTGACCATACCACTGCAGCTGCTTGGTCCTAATTTTGTGCGCTATAGTTTCCGCTTTGACGATATCTCTTATGGCAGAGTTTTTCACTCTCTCAATTCTGGAAATACGACAACTTCTTTTCCAAAAATCCATTCCTGCAGCTTGCAGTCTTTGAGCATACTTGGTCCCATTACCCACATTTCCAAACCATAAAGGGTTACATATTCAAAAAAGGAATGAAAAATCCTTGTTTTGGTTTCTTGCGAAACACTTGGGCTCCACAGTACAGAGCTTACCATGCCGATAACCTTCTTTCCTTTGGTGATCTTTCCCTTTATATCAGTCTCAAGTGTTCCTTTGCTATCTATGTACACTCCCAAATACTTAAAGAGAGCTCTCCGATGTAGAGACCTATTTTCTAATGGGAGAGAAGATGTAATATGCATTGAAGGCCATGTATTCTATTCAGTCTTCTGTATTCTGTCTTCTCTTTGCTGATTTCTAGACCCCATTTAGAGTATTCCTCTTCTAGCTTTCTTAGCATATATCTAAGATCATCTTTCTCAGAAGCTATCACCACTTTATCGTCAGCAAAACGCAGAATGTATAAAGTTTCCACCCCTATTTTAACACCCATGTCCAGACATTTCCTTTTCCATTCTTTCAAAACTCCATATACAAGTTGAAAAGGGTGGGTGATAAGCTACACCCTTGCCTTAGGCCTTTGGTGATGGGAAAACTATTTGTCAAACGGTTTCCTATTTTGACCTTAGCTTCCGCTCCGCGATATACTGATGTATGTGATATACGGTATTATACTGATGTGGGTTTTTTCTTATTTTTAATTTTTAATTGCATATTACTCTTAGACAAAAGGTCTAACTATTTGTTACTGCTGACACTGATCAATCCCTATGATAAATGTTATAGTATGAAATCAAACATCTATCAATAACAAAAGAAAATATATTACCTGAGGAAAGGAGGTCACCAAAAACATAATAACACTGCTCAGAGAAGGTGATTTTGTTTACTGTATGCCTAATATATCCAGCTTTCAACATCTGGGAAGCATATTTCCTTGCATCCCTCTTGTCCGTAAAACCATCGACGTGTGTGTCCAACCACTCTACAACATCAGCACCTGTTACAAACAAAAAGTTTACTTATATTAATGGGTAACGATAGAAATTATAAAACCATTTTTTTAATAAAACAATTTATAAGCAAACTGGTAGTTAATATTCGCACAAATGTTAGTCAAAAGATGCAAGATGTGAGCAGCAATAGGGAGTTTAGACAAAATCAATATATAACATAACAAAACAGGATTTAAAGAATCCTAGAGAAATAATCCATTTTCATCAAACCATTAACATAAACTATAATATAATAAGTGAGCCTATCTATCCCAAAGATGATTTAAAAAAATATAAAACATAACGCTTATTTATTCTAATAATTTATTTTATTGTTACATGATATAATTTTTTAAATATTTTATTTGAAAAGAAAAGATATGAAAGGACCGGGACTCGAACCCGGGTCTCCCACCTATTCACTGATCCTATATCTCCGTGTTCTCGCAATTTGCGATGTATACACGGGGAGAATGTTGATTGAACATTACTTTTTATTTTTGGATCTTGTGGGATACACGGATAGGTGGGAGACCCGGGTCGAGTCCCGGTCCTGGTCATATCTTTTCTTTTCAAACAAAATATTTAAAAAATTATATCATATAACAATAAAATAAATTATAATAATATTTAATGACTTAAGTCAACAAGATCCAAAAATAAAAAGTAATGTTCAATTAACATTCTCCCAGTGTATACATCGCAAATTACGAGAACACGGAGATATAGGATTAGTGAAAAGAAGGGATATGACTGACCGAGATGCGAACCTGGATGTCTGAGGTGAGTAAAGCATCACCACTGATAGGTGGGAGACCCGGGTCCAGCCCCGGTCCTGGTCATATTTTTCTTTTCAAATAAAATATTTAACTTATTTATTCTACTTTATTTCCAAAAAAGACATTGGAAATAAATAGCAGCAATAATATAATTAAATTTAATGCCAATAAATAAATTAATAATTCATATTATTGTAGTTATTAACTTTTTTTTATTGTTAATAGCGTAACATAATTGTACTCGATAATATTTATATCGATTGAATCTTTATGTGTACATGATACTCAAGTTTAAAATAAAAAACTACACATACGAACCAATAAATGCATTAGGTATTGTTATTTTTAGCCACAGTCTATCTCTAATTTCCAACCCAGAATCTGGCCGAGCCATGGCTCTGACGATGGTCAACATGTCAGTGTTGGTTGTGAGATGTAGATCATCAACTGCCCGGTCAAGGTCAGGAATTGAGGAAGTGATGGAGGAACTGTTTGAGTCTAATGTTGAAATTGATGGAGGCCTCAAAGGATAAGTTTCGCCTAGAAAAATAATTGAGAAATCCATATATAACATTAAAAGTACACAATGGAAAATTATTACAATCTTAATTTGGTATGCTATATCAATATAATGCTCAATTCAGAATCATGAAGACCTCCGTGTAAGTACCACATCATCTAATTAAATAGGTACTGTCAAAATATGATATGCACTGTCAGTGGTAGAATAGTTCAATTTTGTGTAATTTTACAAATAGTAATTGTGATGTAGCAGGTCACCATGAAACCTACCTCCTTATCTCATACAACCACATCTTATCACTCGGCTCTTTAGAGTTATGTGTAATTAAATTGTTTTCCATATTGTTTTTGCCTTATTAATTTTGTTCATTGTCTATTTAAATTTCAGTATTATCTATTAAATTTAATATCTTTTTTCCATATTGGTTTTGTTATAGTTTATTTATAATGAACAGAATAACACTTGGGGATAATTCGTTTTTGAAAGATTCTTTGAAATACTTCCAGAAGTTCAGAATAATTTCAAAGATCAAATGATGTGAAAAAGGTCATCAAATGGATTTTAATAATGAAAAAGAGAAGTTTTCGTCGAAAGTATAGAAAAAAAAACATTAAATAAGAAAAGGATCATGGCTAGAGGGGTTTATAATTGACATTTTACTATTAACTTTTGTAAATTTAAATTTCCATTAATTTGAATAAGAATGTAAGTGTCAAGTGGGTTCCTGGACACTCCGGCAATGAAGAATCTGATAGGCTAGCCAGGCTGGGATCGGATAGTATTCCATGCACTCCCGAACCAGTATGCGGCATTAGTCTCAGCTACGCTAGGAGTAGAATAAAGGCCATCTACGTTAGGAGATTGTGCGGGCTAAATGGATTAAAACATTCTAAATTATTCCTTGACAGCTTCAATGAGAAGATATGTAATGCTCTTCTGGATCTGGACAGGGAAGCATTAATAACTATCATAGCAGCATATACGGGTCGTCATTGTAGAATCAACGCCCATATGTTCAGGCTGGGACTGGTGAGTTTCCCCACATGTTGCTTTTGTCGTGCAGAGGACGAAACACCCTATCATGTTATCTGCCTATGTGATAGGTTTGCCGACCTAAGATTCGCAACCTCTGGTCGGGATAGAGCCACTAGGCAGGACGAATTAATCAACCCAGAAAGTATACTTAAATATGTAGGTTCAGCTAAGCTTAGATTATAATAATCACATACAAAGGGGCGCATAATGTTCGCAGAGCAACCTTTATAAAAAAATAGGGTGTGTTATCAGTATCAGAATTATCAATGCTCAGGATATGAACAATGGCTGATAACAGTCGATGGCGATCAGCTAAATCGACTAAGTAAGTACCTTACAAACTTTGTTTTATGAAACCTTTTTTTGTTTGTCAGTTTACTTATATATTACTTTATTGAAGTGGATTCAACTTTTTTTATATTTTCTCACAAATATATTCTTGGAGCTCATAATGTCTAAATTCAATGAGAAATTATGGGTCCATTTAAAATGCTATATAGCAATAAAAACCACTCTTTACTTCACACCAACAATATTAAAGTGCAGAAGATACCAGCAATTTATTCTTGTGGATAAAATGTATGTAAAAATAAAATATTTTGGACTTCGATCACATGATGATAACTTTAGCTGATCATATGAAAAGTCTAATCGCGAAGCCAGGCTTGTTTTTAAACACAAGTTTAGCATTTGATGATAATTAAAAATAAAAATAAAATTTAATAAATAATACTTGAAATGCCTAAAAGTAATCACTTACTATTACCTCTGATGGCTGCCGTGTGCGCAACCCACGCTCCAGGGTCTATTGGCCTCACAGGCTCAGTCCTCGGGATAGTAAAGTACCCCTTTGGATTGGGATCCCAACACTTCGCCACAACCAATTTGATAGGCCTATAACAAACATGATATTAATATTAATGCAATTCATTTTATTTTTATTGAGTTTGATGATAATCAGTAACTGAATAAATACTAATATAGTTTGTAGAAAAATAATTTACCAGCGATTATTCTAATAAAACAAATAAATAAATACCCTGGTTTCTGGACTACTTCACGCAGAACTTTTACAGCCTCGTCGTTGGACATATCTTCAAAATTAATGTCATTTACCTGAAGAATCATATCACCAGGTTCTATCCTTCCATCTAAGGCTACAGCTCCGCTAAAAAAAGAAAAAAATATATAAATATTACACACCATTATTAGATTGTAAAATCTAGTCAGATATGTAAGATTCAATTAGCAACAAAGCTTTGTGTACACTTAATTGATGAAAGCAACATATTCAAAGGTTCGTTTAACAATTTACACCTTAAATTTGAAAAATTATAGCAATCTAAGTTGAATCTTTAGACAAAAGATTCAAGAAAGAGATCACATGCAAAATAAAACAAGAACACATAATGTCAACACTTGCACAAGATGATTACAAATTACTCTTATGTGCATAATATGCTCTGTTTATGATTAAAAACCAACTCAGATAAGTTTACGTAATTTATTAAAATTAAGCGTTGAGCGTGCGTAGCCACTCATTACTGAATCGGCTGAGAGTTACCTAAACTTTAAGGGTTAATATTTAAATCATAAGATCATACTTAGGCTAAATAAAAACCTATGATTTATCATGTGAAACAGATATTATCATAAACTTCAAAATCTTATGCCCTACAGATGTCTGTTAGCAGATGAATACTATCCACACCATCTTAACTCTTACTGCAAACACAATTCCATCTACTAATATAGATATCACCTCACAAACAACTATATATGTTTGTGTGTATATGCATGTGTATGTATTAATGTATTACATAATATTCTATTTTATATACTAACTACATAATGTAGTATTTTGTTTTTTTTTAAAAAGTAATAGAATTTAATAAAATAAATTATTTCTTTCTATATGAAATTATTATTTTTCATCGGTTAATAGTATAATACATAAGTACCACATTATGCAGCATTAGTGAGTTTCAGGTAATGCAACACTCTTCTGAGAAAATTATTTATAAACTTAATAATTTCTTTTTTTTAAGAATAATTCATTGATATTTACAACTGTAATAATATTACATCAAGTATATTTGCTGATATGAACAAATGACATGAAAACAAAAAACACTTGTGGAGAAACTACCCATCGGTAGCACTCCAATAAAGTTCTATAGCAGAAGGTCTCGAGGCCATCTTCTTTTCAGACGCCTCGGAGGGTTATCAGGAATAGTATGGGAAGCTAGTTGAGAAACTAGCGGATTCAAGTGTGCATGGAGCTTGTCATGGAAGGATAGGTATCTAGATTGGGCCAAATCAGCAACATATGGGATATTAAGATCATGATGGATGAGTTTGTTTGTGACATAATAAGGAGCATTGAGGATTTTGCAAAGGATTGGATACGAGATGTATTGGATGGTTTAGTACAGCCCAAAGCTCAACTCCGTATGTCCAAATAGGTCTGATAACTGTCATGTAAATGAGTCTTTTGTAACTAATTGGGAGCTTTGAATGTGTGTCCAGTAAATGTTGAAGTAGGCGAAAACGTCGAGCAGTTTCTTGTCTTTTCAGTCTTGTATGTAATAAAATTTAAAAGTTAAATTGAAAAATGAGTGAAAATTACCCTTTCATAATAGAACCAACATAAATTCCTCCATCACCTCCCTTGTTACTCTGTCCTACAATACTGATTCCTAGAAAGTTGACAGTGTCCATATTTAGGGTGACGGTAATGATGTTAAGACTCATCGTTGAATCAGTAATGGAAGAGTAAGAAGATGTCCTTGACATTGGAGCTCGCTGGCGCCTGACCCTCCTTTGAGCTCTTCGCCTTCCCCGGCACATCACGCTACTACTTTCTGTAAAAACAAATAAAAATATAGCATTAACACATTTTTCTATTCCTTCTATTTCTTTAATGTACTAAGTTTCAAGAATTGGGACTAGTGATGTGTCGGATATCCGTGTCTGTATCCGAGAGAGAAGAAAGATCCGTATCCGTATCCATGACTTTTTTGGCAGATCATTTACCTTATTAATTTTCAATAAATATATGAAAATTTATATAAGGTTATTTTATATTCACTGCAAAACTCTTAGGTAAGTGTTAGTAACCCTATAAACAGCAACTTTTGTACTGGCTAACATCAAAATGAAAAAAAATTCAGTCCTCCATTCAAATGACCGATCAACTGATAATAATTTTGTATGGAGAAATGACATTTTTTTTTTCGTTTTAGATGTTTGTCCAGAATAAAAATTGTTGTTTAAGCTGTTAGTAAATTTATAATAACCCTGAATAGAATTATTAGGTAGCAGTGAAAAACAATTGACATTTAATATTTGACTCAGGCAATCCTTTTAAGGTTTAAAAAAATCTTCTTTGTTGACAGTTTTATAACTCACTACCAAACACAAATGTTACCAATGCCGCGCAGTGCAAGTTGAAAACTCAAAACATGTACCGTCAAGTGGCGACAACTATCAAGGTCAAAGGCATCATCATCGATTGAGTAAAAAATCATATCCACGGATCTTGACACCAAATATATATAAAGATATACTTCGTTAACGATCCGGCACATCACTAATTGGGACCCATAAGATTATCTTAAAAAAAAATTCAATTTTTCAAGTTATTTTTCAACTTATGGTAATGGTATAATGGTTTACATATGTAATCTTTTATAATATTAGTTGCCTTAAATATCTACAGCCCCGGTGAATAAGTGGTTAAGTCAAATTTTGTACAGGACTAGTTAACTGTTCTGAGAGTAGCAGAATGGTGTCGTACTTGCAGTTTTTGGCTTCAAATGGAGTTGAGAAGGAGTATGGAATGTAAGCAATAACTCCTTTTCTAGCCAATGCCTGACTTAGCCCCTTATTCACCTCAAAAATAACATGATTCTGCATCTCTAAGCACAAAAAATCATTTTGGAGAAAATCTGACTTGACCACTTATTCACCAGGGCTGTAGATATATTGGGATGAAAATGGTCTGGGTGGACATCAGAAAAATTCTCTTATTTAAGGATAAATATTTATTTTAAAGCCGTTTTGACCAACATTACAGGTCTTCTTCTGGGCTTATAATGGGGTCAAGGGTTGACAGTGAGCTACCAAACAAATCAAATCCATTTGTAGAATTTTTTCTGTCCTCCTTTTACTTTCTAAACTTATGTAGGGAATAAAAATTACTTATGTTCGCTTTGGTACTTTCGTAGTCTTTTTACTAATAACTAAAAATTACTTGTGGTAAAATTTCTATAGCTTAGGTATCAAAATAAATTAAACAGTATATCCAGAATTAAGTATACCTAAAAAAGGAAAAGCCAAGCGTAAAGAAATAATCACATATATAGTTTTCATAATAAATTACAAATGATGTTCATCAAAATGTGATTCCTCACTAGCTTTATTTATGAACTATTAACAACAATGATTTTCAGTTTTCATTTTGCTAATAAATATTACTATTTGTCACAATAAAACAAGAAATGCGTTTGTTAACACTAGGTCTGCCTTCTTGTGGGTATGCTCTACAAGCATTATTTTAATTAATGACCTCAGATCGTAAAAGGGAAAGATGAATTTTGTAATTTTCTATCTATACTAGCAAAATAAATGATAACTTGCATTGATACTAACCTAAAAGGTATCATTTTTATTCCTAGTTCTACGGATGAAAGTCAAAAATATGAAAGCAAAAATCTTGTCTTAACATTCTCCTTATTACACTAAGTTATTCTATCTAAGGATGATAAAAAATGTATAATAGCAATAAGTCACGAATATATATATATATATATATATATATATATATATATATATATATATATATATATATATATATATATATATTGGTATCTAATTTTCCTAACTGTTATAAATAATTTTGTTCTTCAGAATTCTCATTTTCTGAAAATCAACTGAATCTAAAGAATTAAAATTTAAAAAATATATATAACAAATAGTCTTTTTTACTAAAAAGCGACCATCTAATACTTTAGTTTCAGAAAATAAGGTATTTGTTCCGCAGGTTGTCACTTCGAGTTAATTACAGCAAGTTATAACTGTTTATTTGTTTCATTTTTGAAATTTTCCAAAAATACAAGTTACCGCGAGAGTTTAGTATTAAAACGATAATTTAAGTATGGGTAATCAGTAGAGCATGATAATTTCACCAACAAATAAAAGTTTCAAATACATTACGATGTATAGATGATAAATGTTAGTTGAAAAATTCATTTCTAGATGAAATTATCACATAAATTTACACATTTCCCATAATTACATTCTCTTTTCCACATTAAAGCTCATGATAACTCGGAAAATATTAAAAGGGAAACAAATGAAAAGTTGAAACTTATTGTGACTCAACTTGAAGCGACAACCTGCAGCAGAATAATTACCAAAAATAATGTTCAATATTTATTTTCAAAGATGGTAAAAATTCGTAAAGCTAATGTTTCAATAACTTTTTTTTATATTGTTATCAAACTATAATTTAATCATGCATCAACTCGTATTCTGTACAACAGCATTTAAAAAATTAAATAATAATAGGTGTCGAACATAAGTTTCGCTGAGTACGATACTGAACAAAATATCAAAATTATTATACTAAAATTGTCAAGATACACACACTAATTCAAAGAAAGTTCCACACTAAATGAGACATTACAAGGAAAGAAATAAAAAAATAAATAGAAATATAAAAACAAGGCAGGCAAAGAAAAAACAAAAATGTCAATACTTCAACGCTCAACATATCAGGAACAAAACATACAAAATAAATGATGCAATAAGTGGATACAAAGTCAATTCCATCCTCTTAAGAACCATTTTCGAAATTATTAAATATTGAAAAATATAATCCAAAAGATAGAAAAGATGAAATCCAAAATAGAGAATAAAGATTGTATTTTACATACAAAAGGAAGTGGGTTTTATTTCACAACTAAAAAACAACACACTACACGTTAACTTTAAAAATAAATGTGTTAATTTTGAAGCTCAGATATTTCACATTACAAAAAGAAAAACATCAGCATGTAATAACTCACCATCCTCCTCATCCTCTTCTTCCTCTTCATTTGCAGCATTAAAATAATGATGAATGTGAGTACATTAAAAATAAAACGTAAACAACAATATATAATAATTAAAACATAAAAGTTTAAAAACAATGATCATATTAGTTTGAAGTGAATTACATCTAAGAAAAATATGAAATTTATAATTCAAATCACAACTTGTAGATACAATCTTGAACAAGGCATAAGGATTTTCAAGTGAGTGAATGAGTTGATAAAAAAGAAGTGACAAAATGAAGGAAACTATCAAAAACACAAATTTAGACCAACAACTATTTATTTTTTTAAATTTAAAAAAAAAAGGATACCAACAAGTTGTTTCTAGGAATTAAGTTCGAAACAGGATAAAATTAAAGTTTAAGTAAGGACAAAAGGATTATTCTGAGTGTATCAAATAGAAGAAAAATTGGTAGAAAATTATATAAATTAGGATCAAGGAAATGAGGTATTAAATTAAAAAACTTAACTTGCAAAACGAATTTCTCATTTTATTTTATTTTTTTATTATTATTTTTTTTAATAACATTATGAATAAATATTTATTCTGTTAACAACAGTGAGTTGAAACTGTGAGATCAGGAGCCTTCTCCTGAAGCTCAGCCAGTCTCTGCTATAAAATAGGAACTCTTTATTGAGAGAAAACCTATTGGTTGAGCATGAATTTGCCAAACATACTACCTCCAAAATCTTTGGCCAAGAAACAGTACATTATTTACATATGTTAAAAATACCCTACCATTCGAGAATGCTAAACCCAATAACCTTCAAGGGTAGTACTGATAAAGATTTCTTGAAGTTTTATAAAATTACCAAAATCAGAGACTCATATAAATTTATCAAGATGACTTCTTATCAATCTTATCCCATACAGTTTACATAATTCGGCAACAAGTGTGAGTAATATGTAGAAATACCAATACAAAACTAATCCCGTAATTATAATCAATTACTTCTACTTTAATTGTAACCCCACAAAAAAAAAAAATAAATAAATGCTCTGTAAAACAAAGGGGAATGCATACATCGAATCAAGAAATAAATGTTACAGGAGATATAAATAATCTTATACTGTTGAATAGAAATAGGAATTTCACTAAAAAGAAATATTATAACAACTATATATTGATTTCAAATCAACTAACATCGGAAATATAAAACAAAACCTAATCACAAAGACATAATAACTGATACAAACTAACAAAAGGTAAAAACAAAAACTGGGTGGTCATGCGTCCTTACCTTTTTTATATATGTCGAAAAAAGGTAGTGGAAGAGGGTTGTAATCAACGTGTATCACATTAAATGAATAACTGAGTTGTGAATCCATCAAGTGTGGTCCTTTAATAAAAATTAATTGTATGAACCGGAATAGGGAAAAGCCACTTAAATGCAAAAAATAACATGATTTTTATTTAATTTTTAAATCACAGTATCTACTACACAGATTGTTTTGAGTTGAGTTACAAAAAGTTTCAACTGTTTATTCGTTTCATTTTTATTATTTTCCAAAAATACAAGTTATTGTGAGCTTTAGTATGGAATTATGAGTAATGAGTAGATTTCAGTTATCATTTCATCAAAAATTAACAGCTTTAATTAACATTTCAAAATATAGATGACATATGTTTGTTGCAACGTTCATTTCTAGATGAAATTATTATGAAGTATACACATTTTCCATAATTACTTTCTCTTTTCCATACTAAAGCTCATGATAACTTGTATTTTTGGAAAATATTAAAAGGGAAACGAATGAAAAGGTAAAACTGTTTGAAAAAACTGAAAAGTTGTTGGCACTCAACTCCAAGCGACAACCTGTGGAATAATTACCAAAATCATTATCAAGGATCTTACTAGGGTACAATCAATGAAAACAATTTTTCAAATATTATTGCTATAAATGATTTATCAAAAATAAATCTATTCAGTAAGTCCAATATGTGTTCAAATAATTGGACATGAGCAATCCTTAAAACACACTCTAGACATTCCAAAGTGATTGGTTCAGACTGACTGAATCGAATTAAAGAAACTAAAAACAGAAGCAAATACCATAAACAATCAGGGGAATACAGTTAGATTAGGAAACGAAACTAATAATCAAGTAACACAGAACATAATATTATAAACCACAAAAGTGTTATTCAAGCAAGTATTATTTCAAACAAAACAGGTTTGTGAGTTAGAAACTTGTTCAGTGTTGACAATAAAAAACAATCAGAATGACGAACAACCATATTCACAAGTTAAGGCAAGGCTAGAAATAAATTCAAATCGCGAAAAAAGAAAAGAAAATAGTTTTAAGAAAAACAATGTAATTTAGTTGAAAATTTGAAAAATAATCAGTTCAAACACAGTAATTATGAACATGCCACTGGCTCTAAATAAATTATATTAAATAATTAGGAGTATAAATCAACTGAATTTATTTCATCAACTAAAATCTTTAGAATACTAAAACCAATATCTTAAACGACAAAATATAAATAACATACCAATTGTATTACGATCTACTGATAAATTAGTAGCTCTTCCAGTTGTCGTTGTAATTCTACTTGAGGCATCATCTTCACTTTCAAGAAAACTGGTAGTTTCCAAATCAGAACTAAGCATGGACGAAGATTCATAACCATGTAATCTTGATTTAACATGTCCATTAACTTTGTGGCCTTCAAAAACAAAGCAAAAAGGTTTAAAAAAAAGGTGAGTAAATAAGCAAATCACGGCTAAGAAATGTGATGAGTATAATACCGTTGTATTTATGGTACTTGTCATGTATTCTAGATTCATGATGGCCATGATGACCTAAAAGAAAACAAAATAGGTAAAAATTGCAAAATAAGGTTAATAATCAAGTAAGGCGGATTTCGTTACCTCCAGGTCGTGAACTCACTACTGATTCTGTTTCAGTACAACTGAGATCATTCGAAACATGATGATGTGAAGAATGGGGGCCGCCGTGTCTACAACATAGTCCATTTCATGAACAGAACTGATAATAGGAACTTACAATAGACTAATATTTACAGAACTTACGGTATATCTTTATGTCTTTCTGGATGACTTTTACCATCTGAGTGACTCGCACTTTCTGTACATTGAGAGGTTCCATCAGACACATTACTACCATCGGCAGAAACCAACTAAGGAATAATCAAACTATTAGACATTGTAAAGAAACTTTTATTTATTGATAAGAGTTACTAAACTTACCCAAGAAACAACTCTACCATTGAAACATGGTAAATGAGCTTCATCATCGATTATTTCCTCTTTGACAACCCTATACAACGAATAAATCACAACAATTAATCCAATGAAAAGTGGGAATAAGATAATTTAACACAGGAAAGTTAACCTGACAATAGGTTAAGTTAGACTAGTTTTGAATTTTAAAATGCTGAATAACACAAAACTGATTCACCGCACTGAAATTTACTTCAAATTGCAATATCTTACCCGAAATCATCGTCCATAGACTTAAAAAAATATTTGTAGTTGGGTCTGTTAAGAACATTTTTGAAGTCTGCTAAGGTAACTTTTTCTGGTGCTATTGGGAGTTTCACTAAATAGGGAGTTTCTTCATCGTCGATATGGTAAATAACTTTCGTTTCATCCATGCTAAAATCATTTAAAACACTAAAATTACTAGACCCTATGACATTATCCCCTTTCCAATATGGAGGCCTTTAATAATAATCACTGTTGCCAACCATTGAGGCCTCGCTCTAACTCCCTTTTCGAATAAATAATGGCCCCGTGACAGTAGCAATTATCTAGTTATCTTATTGTTTACTTCCTTCTTATCAACTGTTTTCATATTCAATTAAGGATTAACTATTACGCAGTTAAAGCTTAATTCATGTAATTTGATAATGGAATGAATTGTTATTGTTGGTCCTGAGTGTGTTTTTGATAAGAGGTACTAATTCGTCAATTTATAGTTAAATGTCATAAATTCCAAAAATGACACTGATAAGTTTTACTAATCCAGATAAGAATTATAATCCTTTAAAACAGGGGTAAGTTGCATGCTGTTTCTCAATAGTGATGTTTACTGATTAATCAGCATTAACATAGTTTTGTATTGTTCTTCTAAACAGGGAAAGTCATATTGTGGTCCAGAAATGGGATAACAAAGGAAAGGATCCTACTCTGAAATATTGTTTGTGGGATAGTATACTAACTTGTTTTCTAATTTTGCTGTCTATATGTTTCGTTGTGCTTTATGCGCATTATAAAAATTTGAATGGAAACTCAGGTAGTCACCATGTTTATTACATTTTTTTTTAATTTAATGTTTTACCCATTAACCCTCAAAAGGTACGGTGGGGTTAGGGCCGACCCCAGGATGGTTTGAAAATGTATTTTAATGAAGAATAAAGTCATGTTACAGTATTAGAATTATGTTCTTATTGATGACTAAAGAGACACTGATACCGTAGCACCTCAAACCTTGAAAAAAAAGTTGGGGTATGTGAGGACCGCACCGTACCATTTATGTCCTCCCAGCTCACCGTACCATTGGAGGGTTGAGTTACTGTTTGATTTGAAGTAACCTAATTATAATGATTTTTCAATATCGCGAAGTTTTTAGTTTATTCAGTGTAATAAATACATATACATTTTAAGGAATACTGTGTACTTTTTCTAGTATTTGTATTTGTTTTTAGATTGTCTCAGATGTCACCGGTACAATGATCTTTTTAAAAATATTGAAAAACTCAATGAATACAAAAAATTTAATTGCAATGGAAATGGATTTCATGAAGAACCATCCTCCTCAAGCTCAAGCCAATATAAAATTGTTTGTTATTACGTTATACTTGGCAATACAACCCACAGTAGACAGTTGCCTTCAAATTTTGTGGATCCTTACCTGTGTACCCACATTATCGTCGGTTTCACAACTGTATTAAACGGAAGTTTGTCTCGTCCAACCTCTGAAATGATTGATGTATGTTTTTTTTATGCATTTTACTTTTTTCACATTTCTGAACTTAAATTTTTTTTTTTTATCAATTACTGTTATAATGATTTTTAGATCTACAAAACTATAATAGCTTTTAAACTAATGAACCCATCATTAAAAGTTTTATTATCTGTTGAAGACATGACAAGTAATGGAGAATTCGGAAAAATGGTAGCTGATGAAAACTTGAGACAGAAGTAAGACTTATGGGTCATTTCAATTTATTATATTTACTTTAAAATAGTAGCAACATAATAATATTGTATTTCTTTAAATAAATTGTGATTTAAGTAATTAAATTCTTTGTATAAAGAAAGATCTAATAATTGCCATGGAGATTAAAATTTATCCATTTTAATCCTTAAAATAATTTTAGTTTATGCGATTGAAACATCTATGGATGTCTTTTTTCATCATTTTACACATGAGAATTATAAAGTAAATGAATCATTACTTATTTTTAAAGGAAGTATCTATAATAGTTACAAAACTTTCCCCTTATCATCTTATAAGAATAATCCATTTTCAAAATAGTTATCTAGATGTTTTGTAAAAATAACTACATACTCTCAGAATCATATTCAGATACAGTCTTATTTTCTCACAAAAATGCTGTAAAATATCTAGAAAAACAAGTTTCATACAACAATGTATTAACATTTTTTTGGTTTGTCAAACTAAAGTTCTATGATTTTTTTGATTTTTTTTAGCTAAATGCTTTATTTTGTGTTTCAGACAGTTTCCATCTTAGCTCAATTCAATATCTACCATTTTCTAACTTTCAGATCATGTACACAACACACTCATTCACTCAGATCGATCATTTTTCTAGAATCGATTTTTGGGGACAACACCCAAAAATTGATTTGTTCAACAATACTTTCCCTTATTCCATATATAGCCATGAGATAGTGAAAACTTCTGTTTCTAGTTACTTTCTTCGGGTCCTATATAGATTTCACTATTTCTTATTTATCAATCCTGCATTTGAGGTGTGGAGATGCAAAAAGGGTTAAATCCATATTTAATCATTTTAAATTTTTTAAAGTTTTCAACTAGCAATAATCGCACCTCAGTAGACCTTCATTGGTTACGATATTGCCTCTGCGCAAGGTCGTTCTGTTTTGTCGACCTCACATAGCCCTTCGACAGAATCAGAAAGAAAGATATAAAGGCTCTCAGGGAGAAAAAGGTCTATCTGGGACTCCAGAAAGGAATCCTAAGTATTTTTAAAATACAGAGAAATGTTGTAAGGACGTGTAATGAGACATCACAAGAATTTGTAACAACCCAGAGGATCAGACAAGGATGTAGCCTAAGCCCATTACTTTTTATTTTGACACTGCACAGCCCTGAAAAGAGCTAAGTCAAAAATGAAACCATACCATCTAGGGTACAGAGACCTCAGGCCAACCCACCTCAGTATCCTCGTATTTGCTGATGACATAATTGTTTTTGCAAACAATTGCGGGAACCTCCAGTTCAATTTACACAGCCTACAAGAAGAGTTGGACGTGATTAACATGAAAATAAATACAGGGAAAACCAAAATCATGAGAATAGGAAGAAAAATCGAGCATGGAGACCGAGTCGTAAGACTAAACAATACGAGGATAGAGCAAGTAAGGGATTTTAAATATCTCGGTGCACACCTTAAGGAACACGGCTGGATAGATGGCGAAATAAATGAACGAATAAAAGCTGCCAGCAGGTGTTTTAATTCCCTCAAGAAAGGATTCATTGGAAAAAAGAAGTGTCAAAAAACACAAAAAAAAGCAGTTTATAAAAACACTTTCTTACCGATTCTAACCTATTCATGTGAATCTTGGACTCTGACCAAAAAGCAGAAGAGCCAACTTCAAGCCATGGAGATGCGATATTTAGAAAGAATGGAAGGGAAGAACAGAAGAGACCAAGTGCGAAACGTAACGATACGGTCAAATGTGGGACTTCGGCCGGCTAGGGATATTATCGAAGAGCATCAGCTGAGATGGTTCGGGCATGTATCCAGAATGATGGAAACCAGAGTGGCGAAGGCCGTATATGAGACAAAGGTGGAGGGTATGAGACCGAAAAGAAGACTTGGGAAGGCGCAATCCAGGAGGCCTTTGACAGAAGAGGTTTGGAATGGGGAAGGAGAAGACGATTGGTACATGAGAGGGATTCATGGATCAAGCTCTACAGAACGGATCCTCACACCATTGGCAGTAGAAGAGGAGAAGATTAAATAAATAAATAATTTGTTTAATGTTCTTCACAAATTTAGCGTCTTCTAAGCGGTGGTACATGGTTCACCATTCAAAGCATGCCAAAGCCAATCTAAATTTTCTAAAAAAAAATTGTCTCAAATAAATAATCATTTTGTAATAACCTGAATTATGCATATGTTTGTGTTTCCTGAAAAATTTTCAAATTTGGATTTATCCCCTTTTGCATCTCAACGCCTCATTTAATTTAATACGTACGTATGTTAATTTAATTATATTATATAATGATAATATTTTCTTTATTATACTCTGTACTAGTAATTTCTATTTACAAGAAATTACTATTACAATATAGTTAAAAGATAGTAATGAAAGTTTTTATTTTTGTGCATTTTAGATTTTCTGTTGATACAATAAATTTTTTGAGTTCTATGAACTTTGATGGGATTGATCTTGACTGGGAATTTCCAGCATGGCCTAATCCTAATAACGAGCAAGCTAAAAATTTTACAATCCTTTTGGAAAACTTAAAGAATGAAACTGTGCTTCAAAAAAATGAAAATTTTATATTATCTGTAGCTGTTGCTGCACCAGAAGTTATAATTGATCAAAGTTACCAGATTCGAGAAATGGCTAGGTAAATAAAAATTATAAAATAGACAACACAATTTGTTTTATTGATTGAAGACTAAAGAACATTTTTTGGTACTTATGTATTAATGCCACCGCAACTACAATTTTTGTGGTTTTTAAGTGCGCCAGTCTACACCTAAAATTTTTGCGACAAATCATAAAATAAAACACTTTATTAATGTTATTGTTAAGAATGATATAAATATATATATATATATATATATATATATATATATATATATGGCTCAAATCGAATTTATTTGAATATAATAATTTTATATTGTAATCTGTGTTTATGGTTTATTATTTTTCTTCCTAAGTATTGACATATTCAATATGATTTTTTCTTTCAGATATGTAGATTTCATAAACTTAATGTCATATGATTATCACATGTATACAGACTATTTACCATTAACTGGCCCGAATTCTCCCTTATATCCAAGACCAGCTGACAGACTTTTTCAACAAACTCTTAATATAAATTGGTCGACATCTTTATGGATGAAGTGTGGTATGCCAGCATCGAAG
Organism: Arma custos; assembly: GCA_037127475.1. Taxonomy (NCBI): domain Eukaryota; kingdom Metazoa; phylum Arthropoda; class Insecta; order Hemiptera; family Pentatomidae; genus Arma; species Arma custos. The sequence goes on along the minus strand of CM073760.1, from coordinate 106,722,134 downwards.
ATAAACATTGGCATACCAACCTATGGCCATTCTTTCTGGTACGTTCTTTGTTTCTTAATTTTATATTTTATCCTAAGATTTAGTTAGGATTTTAATTTTTTTAAGTTCTGTATTAGTAATTATTTCAGTATAGTGGAGTGCTTGTGAAGTGATTTTGCAATTTTTACTTAACAAGTAATTAAATGCATTTTTAGGCTTGTCAACGAAGATAATAACGGGTGGAATGCTCCGGCAAAAGGGTTTGGTACCGTAGGAAGTGGTGGTTTTATTACATATCCAGATGCTTGTCATTTCATTGCCGATCCTTCTTCAGTCAATCACTTTGATAATGACTACCGTGTTCCATATTCCTTCAATGACCGAAATTGGATTTCATATGATGATGAAATGAGTGTTCGAGAGAAAGTGAGTATAAAGATATACCACCCAAATAAATGCATATATATTTATTACATGGAAAAAATGTTTTTTGTTTTTTTCAGGCAAATTTCATTAAAGAAAATAAGTTTGGTGGTGCCATGATTTACTCGCTGAATAGTGACGATTTTTATGGGGAATGTGGAACTGTAAAATTCCCGCTTCTTCGTCGAATAAGCGATATTCTTTCCTAAGATGCCATACTTGCTCAATCTTGTTATACATTTGGCCATGTGATCAAATTTTAGAATACTTCTCGAATATTTACCATGACTTGTTTATATTAGTATTAAGTATTATTTAGGTATTAAAATATTTATCAATTATTTAATATTACAAACTGTCTGTGATTTATGTATTAATAATTCTTATTCATTTCTTAGTTTGTTTTAGAAAAATAAAATAATATTTATTTTATTCCTCTATCATCATTTTTTTAAAACCTTCTTGTCCCTTTTGTTATATTTAGTTTTGAAAATATGTATACTATGTGATTTCTTGAGGACTAAGAACAAATTCTTAGCTGTAAATCAGTTGATTTTCTGCTAAAAATTATCTCTTAAAACTTACATTTTATCCTTATGCTTGCTAAAACTAATGTGTTTGTAATTATATGCTTCCATACTTGCTAGACTTAATGGGCCGGGAGCCTAAAGACACTAAGCCAATTATGTTAACACCTACTCTAATATTTTAATTATAAGCCATTGCCCTCCAAAATGAAAATGGCTAATTTTGATGAGATGGTTTGAATGAACCCCCTCCCCTTTTCATCAGATATTTACTACCTAAGAAGTTATCTGAAATTCATTTCTCTTATGAACTAACATTTTTTATGAAGTTTTTGAAAACACTTGATTCCCTATAGTTTCTCAATTAGAATCAATAGTAATAATCCGATCCCAGGATAAAATTGTTTTCCTGTTCTCTATATTAAGAGAATAATGTTATTCACATTGCAGAAAGGGACTGTTGATTAAAGATAAATCATTGTATCTAACAAACAATTGCATTTGTTTAATGAAAGTATTATTACTATTTATTAAAGCCAGAGAAATCTTTTTTTCTTTTAATCATGGAACAGAATGAAACACAAAATCCTTTTATGATTTATTTAATATTGGTGTCAATTATTAAGCGAATGCTGATGTTGATTAAAAATTTATCATATCAAGTTTTAAAAAGTTTGTTTGAAATCATTCGGGTTATTTCAAAATATTTATATCTTTAGGGGAATATGTATATATAACTTGAAATGAAACCTATGGAATTACAATGTAAATAAAATTACATTTATTGTTTATTGTATATATAATGTAAATTTTTATTTAATATACATTTAACATTAGAAAGTTGGCACACAATCAAATTGATAAATATACTTAAATAAAACAAATACATAATACAAAAGACTTTATTAAATATTTATCTTATTTATAGAGCTTATATTTATCCTTTGTTTAAATGGCAATTCACTTAATTCAACCTAGGTAAGGCTCAAAAAATAATTTACACATACTATTTTGTACTTTATTAGAAAATAATGTAAGATTGAATTCTTAATGCCTAAAATAAACATCTTGCATTCTAAACTAAGTAATGCAGTATGGCAATAGTTCTGAAAATAGAAAGGAAAAAGTTCCATTTTACTTCCAAGTTAGAAGACGTTACTTGCTACTTCTTTTTTTTGAACTGTAAAAAAATCTTAGGAATTGTAGTTATTCGAAAATTATTTCATCATATGAAAATGAAGTTTGTAGCTTTTGTTTAGATTTAAACTTATTCATTTTTAACATTTTAAAAGCATTCAATCCACATTTTTTAACTTTACTTACTTCACCCAACATTCCAAGGAGTAATGATATAATAATAATTAATTTTAAAAAAAAATAATCCTGTACCACTACAACCCATGAAGGGTCTTCAGTTCAGTTCCTGGTAGAGATTGTACTGTTCTGTTCCGTGGGTGTTGTTCAGTTGTCCAGGGATGTGATTTCTTCTAGTTCACACTCAACCAACAGATTTTCCCTCCTGTTTAGGGTATCCACTTTATAAGATTCATACTAACAGATCAAATAAAAGTCTGCCAAGCAGCGGTTATTGAACACAAGACCTTTGACATGGCAACTCGGCGTTCTACCACTGAGCCACTCAGCTCCCAATTTATTTTAAATTCTTTATTTTTACAAAAACTTTCAATAAAACCTGATTTTTTTTATTTCTTTTGCAGTTCCTAAAGAAATAAAAATAGCACTAGCTTCAATATTCAGTCTAAAAGTTTCGTATGCTTCTAATACCAAACTCACAACCTTCACTTCTCAAATAAAATATTAACAATACTTTAATATTGTAGCAAATAAAAAGAAAATCCTCAAATTCAATTCCAAATAAATATTTTAAAATAATTGTTTTCTTATTTCAATAATACATAATATTGTTTTCTGGAACTTCCAGAATAAAAGGTACGAAACTGAAAAAAATGTGCTCAACTAAGATTAATATCATATTAAACATACAAAGAAATAAGTATTTTTGTTGTTACAAACAGTATTTTATTTCATTGAAAGATACAATAGGTTGCTACTAGATAACCAATGTTTCAACTTTAAATATTGGGGACTAGACTGCACTAAAAAAAAATATAAATATAAAAACACTTAAAAGTTTGAGTTTTCCCCCGTAACTTTTGAATGATTAATGTTTAAATGTAGCTAATGTAATTGTAAATTAAACTATATTTGGCTTTTAGACTCTACATCCCTCTGCCCTGACAGCCTAAAATTAAAGTTGAAATGTTGGCACACAATGAAATAAGAATAATTATTTGTGTAAAATTTATTGACTGCATCTCCCAACCATTTTCAGTATTGCTCAAGATACATCGAGTCAACTAATTCCTCATTAACATATATTAAACTATGTTTGTGAAGCACAGTTCCTATGAGTCAATAGCTTGACGAATCTTACTTACTTACTTAATCTCTTCCTCTCTACCGCTTCAAGTAGTGTGAGAAGCCTGCTTATAGAGCTTGATCCATAAGTCTCGATCCTGAACCACCGACTTTCTTCTTCTCCAATCCAGGCCTCTCCTGTCAAAGGCTTCCTTAACCCCGTTCTCCCAGGTTCTTCTAGGCCTTCCCTGAGGTCTTCTACCTTCCACTTTAGTCTCGTAAGTGGCTTTAGCCAAACGATCGTCAGCCATACGGGAGACATGTCCGAACCATCTCATCCGTATGCCCAGATTGGTTCTTATTGTCGCGTTCCTCACCCTCTCTCTTCTTGTTTTCCCTTCAACTCTTCTTAGATACCTCATTTCCATTGCTTGAGTTGACTTTTATGCTTGCTGGTGAGGGTCCAACATTCACTTGAGTATGTCAGGATTGGGAGAAAGGTATTTTTAAACACTGTTTTCTTGGTGCCTTTTGTAACTTCTCTTTTCCCAATAAAACTTTTTTTATGTAAAGGAGATAGTTGGGGATGCAGTCAATAAGAACACAGAATAAGTAATGAACTTATATTATGTGCCGACGTTTCGACCTACAGTGTAGGTCATCTTCAGGGCTAACAGAGAAACAAACAATATAAAAAATGTACAGTTACAATAATATGGTGACAAGTAATGTAGAAAAATAAAAAAGTGGCAGATATGAAGATAGAAGATAACGAATATTAAAAAAGAGCCAGATTATAATAAAATAAAGATATAGACAGATTTAAAAAATTAATGATAATGAAAAGGAATTAAAATAGTGACAGATATAATAAAATTAAGATAAAGACAAATATAACAAAATTATTGAAATAGTGACAGATATAATAAAATAAAGACAGATATAACAAAATTATTGATAATGAAAAGCAAATGAAAATAATGACAGATATAATAAAGTAAGACAGATTTAATAAAATTAAAGAAAATGAGCAGAAATGATAAATTATAAATAACGCATATAAAATAAAAAATAGAAAATAAATGTACAGAATGGATAGTACAGTACAAAATAATAATATAAAGGAAAATCAAAAGGAGGAGTTAAACAAAAGAAACCAAAATGAGGATATTTACATATACAGAAAGGTTGGAATATGAAGAATAAAGAAAAACTAGTAAAATAAAGGTATAAAATGTATGATAACGGACTTGATGATGTTACATGTTACAGAAAAGTATGGAACTATATGTACAATAACAAATGTGAATAATAGAAATACTATTGTACAGTAACAATAGTGTACAATGTCTGTTTGAAAAAAATTAGATAGGATTAATGAATTTGAAAAATTAAAATTGGTGCTTAAAAATATGAACTCTTGATTACCAACATATGATGGATGCCAAAATGATAAGGGGGAAATAATAGGAAAATTAAAATTGGAGAAAGGATAAAGAGAAAAGTTTAAAATAAATAAAATATAAAGAAGAGACATACCGATTTTGGAGAGCGAGGCCGTTAGATTTAACGGCTTGGTAGTACTGAGCACACGACCGTTAAGACAGGGGGAAGGGATAGGAGCGATCTCTAGTGGCCAAAAAGTTAACTATAGAAGGTAACCATACTGGAGTATAGAAAAAGATGGGGAAAGTGAATAAATGGATAAAATTAATATAAATAAAATTAAAACAATGAAAGAAATGTCTATAGAGTGATAACAAAAGAAACATCAATGACGAAGTAACGGAATTTAAGGTCTTTTGAGTAAATTAAAAATTTGGGAGTAGGTAGAGGAAAGGTGATGTGAGTCAGACTTAAGATTGATAGAGGAGGAATCTAAATTTATGTGGATAGTTTCAGAGAGGATGCGTTTGTCATGGTTAGGAGCTGTAGCTAGGATAGACGTTTTTTCAAAATCAAAGGTGTGGTTTAAAGAAAGGGCATGTTCGGAAAGTTTAGAGGAGGTATGGTTATGGGAGGAAATGGCATATTTGTGTTGAGTAATACGGTCTTTAAGGAAGTTTTTGGTTTCACCTATATAGGAAGAGTTACAATTAGTAGTAGAACAAGGGATCCGATAAACGACATGGGAATGAAGCTTGAGGGGAATAGGATCTTGATACGGGTATAAATATGGGAAAGTTTGTTATGGGATTTGAAGGCAATACGTAAATTGGGGATAACGGAACGTAAGTGTTTTTGAATGTTATTAGAGAGGGTGGGTATATATGGCAAGGATCTGTATTTTGGGATAGATGGTGGATGTGGCGATCGGGTGGGGATGGGGGTTTATAGTAGTCATGGATGAGTTTATTAACAATATAGGGAGGGAAATTGTTTTTAAAAAGGATTTCTTTGATACGGTGGGTGTTGGTTGTATGGAAGCAGGCGTCAGAGAGGGATAGGCCACGGTGAATGATATTTTTAGCGACGTTAATTTTAAGGTGGTGTGGATGTTGGGAGTAATAATTAAGAAGTCGGCCAGAGTAAGTGGGTTTAGTATACCAATCAGTGGATAAGGTGTGGCCAGAATTTTTAATGATAAGGAGGTCAAGAAAAGGAAGTGACTTATTGGATTCGACTTCAACGGTGAAATGGAGGCGGGGATGGTATGAATTGAAGGAAGATAATAAATCAGTAATGATGTTGGGATTGATGATAAGGAGGAGGTCGTCTACATTTTTTTAATGAAACAAATATCATCACGGAACTGTGGTAGAATGGAGTCTAGAAGGTCATTTAGAACAATATTAGAGAGGTCAGGAGCTAGGGGATTTCCCATGGCAAGTCCAGAAATTTGGGAATAGAACTGTCCATGGAAGGTAAGGTAGCCGGATTCACAGCAAAGTTTTAAAGATTGAAGGAATGAGAACCGGTTAAGAGATGTATGGGGTTCTATTAGTGACCAGTTGTTATCTATTATGTCAAGGGCTTTATCTAAGGGAATGTTGGTGAAAAGACTTTCGACATCGAAGGAAGTGAGGATGTAATGATCAGGAATGGTGAGGGATGTTAAAAGATCACGTAGGTGAAAGGAGTTATGGATATCATATGGGTTGTTACGGCTGAGGACTTGTAAGGATGAAAGTAAGAATTTGCTAAGTTTTGTAGAAGGTGAATTGACGTTGGCTGTAATCGGACGGAGGGGGTTGTTGGGTTTGTGGATTTTGGGAAGACCATAAAAACGTGGGGCTAAGGAATTATAGGAAATGAGGTTTCTGTAAACGGGATAAGTAATTAATTTAGAATTGACAAGGCTTTTTAGGTGGAGGTTGAATTGTTTTTGGAGAGATGTAGTAGGATCACGAGGTATGGGTTTATAGGTGGAAGTATCAGAAAGAAGGGAATTAATTTTGAGGTTATAATCAGAAAGGTCCATGATTACAGTAGAGTTACCTTTGTCAGCTTTGGTGACAATTAAGTCATCATGAGATTGAAGAAAAGAACGTGTGGACGCAAGGTCTTTGAAAAATTGTGGGGAGAAATTAGAAGGGGTGGAATGGGGGTGCTGAAGGAAATTGGAGATGATATTAGCTACAGAGACGCGTGAAAGATCTGGTTGAACATGTGAATGGTTGAGGAGGGGGTCATTATGAATATATTCTAAGTCAGTCAATAAGTCGGGTATAATTTTTTTGAAGGAGGAGGAGGGTGCAGACAAATTTGGTCCTAAGGATAGAATATTGATAACATTATTAGGGATGGGGGTGGAAGAAATATTGTGAACCCAGTGGTCATCTCCTTTAGGATAGATTTTGGAGATGAGGGAATTTTGGTAAAGGGATTTAAATTTGGAGATAAGTTGGTGTTTTTTGCGTGACCTAGTTATGGAGAAAGTGGATGCAATAAGAATTGAAAGGTTGTTCATGTGATCAGGGGAAAGGTGACTGGTTAAAAATTGGGTGAGGGAAGAAATACGATGGTTCAATGAGTGGATGTGTAGAATATTCTCACGTATTTTAAGGTTGAGAAGAGATTTTTTAAATTTTAAAGAGAAAAAACATAATGATGAATTTAGGGACTTTGAAGTGGTAATGTGATTGAGAGCATTAGTAATAAAATTAGGAAAGATGGAGTTAGATCGGCATTTTAGGAGGAAAATACGATGTTCCAAATGATGAGCCAAATGTTTTTGAAGAGAGCATAAAAGGTTGATGTGGGATTTTAGGTTTGGAAAAGAAGATTTGATAGAGGAGAAGGATAAAAAAGGCGCGGGAGTAGTAGAGATAAGAGGGGGAGAGGCAGTTCCATCATAGTTAGGAAAGTTATGGCGATTAAAAGTGATATAGTTAGGAGAAACAGTAGAGCGGCGAAGTAGTGGTGAGGAAGCAGATGTATGATGATAACTAGAAGAATGGGACGTAGAAGAGCGATCTAGAGGAGAAGGCGACGAAGTCAGATGGTGGCTGGAAGAAGAGTTACTCGACAGGCGAAGTGGTGGAACAACGGAGAGCAGGAAGATTTTGATTCTGTATTCGTGCACTGCGACGTAAAGGTTGGGAGGAGTAGTTCTGTCGGTGGCCCTGTTTATTGTTCTTCATGTTAATGCATGTATGAGATGAAAATAGTTGACTGGATGATCTAATTTAAAGGAGATAGTTGGGGGGTGCAGTCAATAAGAACACAGAATAAGTAATGAACTTATATTATGTGCCGACGTTTCGACCTACAGTGTAGGTCATCTTCAGGGCTAACAGAGAAACAAACAATATAAAAAATGTACAGTTACAATAATATGGTGACAAGTAATGTAGAAAAATAAAAAAGTGGCAGATATGAAGATAGAAGATAACGAATATTAAAAAAGAGCCAGATTATAATAAAATAAAGATATAGACAGATTTAAAAAATTAATGATAATGAAAAGGAATTAAAATAGTGACAGATATAATAAAATTAAGATAAAGACAAATATAACAAAATTATTGAAATAGTGACAGATATAATAAAATAAAGACAGATATAACAAAATTATTGATAATGAAAAGCAAATGAAAATAATGACAGATATAATAAAGTAAGACAGATTTAATAAAATTAAAGAAAATGAGCAGAAATGATAAATTATAAATAACGCATATAAAATAAAAAATAGAAAATAAATGTACAGAATGGATAGTACAGTACAAAATAATAATATAAAGGAAAATCAAAAGGAGGAGTTAAACAAAAGAAACCAAAATGAGGATATTTACATATACAGAAAGGTTGGAATATGAAGAATAAAGAAAAACTAGTAAAATAAAGGTATAAAATGTATGATAACGGACTTGATGATGTTACATGTTACAGAAAAGTAACATCTGCCACTTTTTTATTTTTCTACATTACTTGTCACCATATTATTGTTACTGTACATTTTTTATATTTTTTGTTCTGTTTGTTTCTCTGTTAGCCCTGAAGATGACCTACACTGTAGGTCGAAACGTCGGCACATAATATAAGTTCATTACTTATTCTGTGTTCTTATTGACTGCACCCCCAACTATCTCCTTTACTTTAGATCATCCAGTCAACTATTTTCATCTCAAAACTTTTTTTAAGAGAGTTAAAGTATTTTCCTGCACATTTTATTCTCTCTTGTACCTCTCTATCAATCCAACAATACTTATTTAGATGGGCGCCAAGATATTTAAAGTCTGCGACTTGTTCCACGAGGACACTGTCTAAGCGGACTATTCTGTCTCCTCGCTCTGCTCTCCTTCTTATTTTCATTATCTTGGTTTTATCAACATTTATCTTCATGTTGATTTTTCTTAGTTCCTCCTGAAGGACTCGGAGGTTGAACTTTAGGTTACTACATTTATTGCCGAATACTACCAAATCATAAAGCGAAGTGCAGGCAAAAGCAAGCAGTGTGAAGGATGTGGGTCTTAAGTTTCTATAACCCAGATGATAAGGCCTCATTTTCATTTGTGCCCTTCTAAGAGTAGAATCTAATACTATGAGGAAAAGCAATGGGCTGAGACTGCACCCCTGTCTAATACCCTGAGTGGTCAGGAATTCCTTTGACGTGCGATTGCATGTCCTGACGACATTCCTCTGTTCCCTTTACAGACTCAAAATTGCCTTTCTTAGACCCATTTCTTTTCCACTCCATTTCATCCATTGATGAATCTTAGTAAATTAAAATATAAACTTGAAATTATTTATAATTTAGGAGAAAATTGTTTTCGTAACAATTAAAGTTTGCTTAGAAATTCCTAACAAGCTATTTTGAATGAAACATAATAGCTGTTTCATGCCGTATTCTGACTTTTCAATAAAATCTTATTTTCTTCTTACCTCAAGTAGAAAGATTAATAAGAAAAGAAATATATATAAATAAATAAATATACAGTGAGACTCGCTAAACAGCAAACAGTTTCAACAGCATTAAAAAAATTCTACCCTTGACTTTAGATAAACCTTTAATCCGCTTCTATGAAGAAAAAAATATATAAATGCATCTATATATATTTTTAAACCTGGTGTTTGTACTAATTCAAGACAGATTAGCATAATTAGTAGTAAAGAATATCATGTAAGTTGGAAGTATTTATTTATTCAGTAATGATAGGCTTAGTACATACATACATAGATGGCTCTACATTCCGCATGAGAACAAGGCCTCCCAGATAGGCTTTGTGAAATATCAAAATTGATACTAACAAAAATTGCTGTCAAGATAGCCCAATTCTGATCCCTTCAAGAGCCAAGCATATAAGCTTAATCTTAATACGATCCAACAACTTATGTTTCAGCCCATCCCTAGGACCTATCATGGCTAGTTCATTACTTGAACTATAGAGAAGTTATTACTTCAATTATATTTACCATTGTAATGCAATATATTATATTAAGATGATAGAAGTTCAGTGTACCTACCTATTGCACTAGAGGCTTGATTTAGAATAAATATTTTACAAAATAGGGAATCATACTCCAGTATTATTTCTAATAAGAAAAGCAATAGAAAATACTAAAGTTAGAAAAGTAAAATTTATGATCTTTTATTAAAATTATTTTTCTATTGTCGCAAAAAAAAAAAAATGAGAAGACAAAACAAATAGAAAATTGAATCAATAACTGTGAAAAAAGACATTACATCATCTAGCATACTAAATAATCAATATCATTGATAACAATCTAAATTTTATCTCAACTTCAAACTAACTGCTAACGTATACTTGTAATATATTTTTAAAATTTGTTTACAAGGTGAGAAAAATCAGTGAGGATGCACCCAAAGAGATTGAATAGAGAAATTTTCTATAAAATGAGAGGATACAAGAGTGCTGGGGGGGACATCAAACAGAAGAAGGAAGAAACTGAGAAACCGAAAATAACAGACCAAGACTGTTAAGATAGGGATAACTATGGGAAAAGACCAAAAGAAATTAAGGTCCCTGTGAGAAAGAGAGGTGCAAGAAAAGGAATAGGGTGCACTGAGGAAAGAAGGAAGGAGAGAGGTGGTATGAAAATAATGATATTCGGATGGTATCTAAGGCCATTTGTGTGAAAAATAAAAACACCTAGCTACACTGGATTTAACCAGCATCATTTTTTAATCTTAATTTTAGTATAGCAATTGAAAAGAGCCGTAGAAGATAAAATTAAAAAAAAAAAAAGTCAAAATATTGAAAAACTATATCATCCGTTCATAGTGAATACAAAATTGAATTGGATATCCAATATTTTTTTATAAGCTACATACATTCATTTCTTTAAAAATCATGGGGAAATCTACTCAAAATTCAGTTTTTAGGATAAAATCAATAGATACATTCCAAAAAGAAAATTTACTTTATTTTACAAACATTCCTAAATTTAATTGAATTGAAACCAAATCTTTACTGCTGTTTTTATCTCAATCAATGAATGGTTTTTTCACTTGCAGTCTTTTGCTAAGATTTTACTTTCACATTAAACTTATTTCGAACAATAACAGAGATAATAATAATATGTCTGTTTTAACAGAATATATATATATATATATATATATATATATATATATATATATATATATATATATATATATATAGTAAATTAGAATAAACTAATTTAATTATATAAAATATCAAATTTTGTAACATTAAATTCACTAATTTTAACAATTTTAAGATATCTAATTTACCTATAATTGATAGATAAGCACCTCTATTTAAAAAATAATAACCAGTAAAACAAGAATTAAAGGTTAATTTTTTAACCAATTTTAATTTCAGATGTGCTTGCTTCTTTTAGCAAGCATTTCTGAAGTACATATGGTAAAACAAATGGATCGAATCAACAAATAAATAAACAAAAGAAGTTTTGTAAAATAATTACCAATGCTACAAAATTTTTATTTTATCCGTGATAAATGGTTTTATCTTATTATTACTTATAAAACTAATACACTAAATTTAGCGAATCATGAACTTTTCGTATCTTAATATAGCAATCCTAATCTTCTTAGGTATAGGCATTAACATTCTTAGCATTAAAATAAATTAATGAGAGATTTGCAGTTATCAATAATATTTAAGGTCCAAATCTACAGAATTTATAATGAAATCTTTTATCTAATTGCACAAAATTTTCCTTTATAAAGTGAAAAAAAATGCGGTTATTTCAATTCATTTTTAACACTTGAATGAATAATAATTCCTTATCCTAAGAGAACCATTTTAGAAGAGAAAGCACTGCACTTTCATTTTTTGCTATAATAAATACATGTTAGCGGGAGAAGCTTCAGTAAAAAATGGCCTTAAAAAAACTTATAACTCTAGTTATATACAAAATATCACATTGAACTCAAGATTTCAAAATGCGATAATAACTTATTTATAAAATTTAAAAATTGTAATAAATTAGTATTTAGATTAAATATAAACAAGCAAAAAATTTATAAATATATAATGTAAATTTTCATTAAATAAAAAAAAAGAAAAACTGGAAACACAAAACATGACATTCCACAATGGTCCCGTTGCAGCCATTCATTTCTTGAAAACAGTTAATTAAGAGAGGGTGTTATTCCGCTACTCCATTGAACTTCTATGCTCGGCCACTTCGTCTGTAAGCATGTCTGCATCCCATTGTTTTCCGAAATAGACAAAACATGGGTTTCTAACAGTATAGCGTGGCCTTCCTGATATTTAACCTTCAAGACAGAACTCTAATATTATTTTATATATAAAAAATAAAAAAGTAACATAAAATTGTTTCATTAACTATAATAAAATACCTTTAGAAAAATATGAGTACACTAACTTGAATACTAAATAACACATGATTCAATTGGTCAAATACCATTATAGTTGACCATTAAGGATTTAGTAAACAACATATTAATTCTTATTACTTAATTCTAACAATGTTCTCCTTGTATGGTACCAAGTCTTTATAATTTACCCTTACTTTAATTGTAGTGGAATTATTTAATGGCTTTCATTTAATCAGATGAGATTATACATCCAGCCCCATCTTAATTTTTCATAGTTCTTATTCATCATTTGAGAATATCCAAGGAAATAATAGGCAACAATCATCATCAAAAGAGAAAAAATGTTTTAAACGCTCAGTTAAAAAGGTGATTGGGTATTATAAAAAACAATGTAAAGAAACCATTAAATGACATGAAGTACCTTCCCGTGATAAAAATTCTGCGTTACTAAAGAGAAACAAAGACTTTTTTTGTTGAAGCATAATTTTCTTTTGCATATATAGTCATTATATATACTTGATGTATTCCGTATACAGTTGTAAATTTCAATAAATATATTTTTAAAAAACATGGATAGTTCTACATTCAACCTTTCCTATAATCACAATTGGGAGAATAGTCATCAAAGTTAGTTCCTACATACACAATTTCATCACAACTGTTTTTGTTACTTTCAGTGAAAAAGAAAAAATGTTATTATAATTTATTTTATTAATTGCTATAATTTTTAAATATTCTTTTCAAATAAAAATATTTTAAAAACTATTATAATAATATTTACCTTTTTATTTGGACAAGAACGAATCAGGCCATTATAATGGTATAATGAAAATGTATCAGGAATGTTGACCGTTTCTTCTGGAAAGAACTCATCCATAAATGCGGGAAGAAGTATTATTCCCAAGTTTTCAGAATCCAATTTTTTTTTCATAATATCTACACTAAAAATATTAAATATATATACAGCTATAATCAACAAGAAAAATTAAATGAGAAAATTAACTTACTATTCAGGATCAGCCACAAGATCTAAAGCACTCATTACTGCTTGAAGAAGGTCGGCTGGAATGAAATTTCTACCTTCTGGATCGAAACTTTTAAACACTCTTCTAGCTATATCATTTGGTGTTTCTGCACTCACAAGTTTTTTCTCAAACGAAAATAACACTAAAATAGAATAAGTACTTATAGTATTTATTAACATAAGGAATACTAACTAAAATAATTTTGAAAATGGACCAATCGAGGGAACAGTGGATTCTCTCATGATAAACTCTGATCCTGCCATTACTCACTTTTATATTGATGTAATACTAATGCAATAAACGTAAAGAGTATTTTATTTTAGAGTAAAATATTACTCAGATACAACACAATAATTAATATACATTAGCTTTTACTTTCAATTAATTTCATTCCTATAGTTCAACAGTTAAAATTAGAATATGATATGGGATAAAAATTAATCCAAAGAAGAGGAATAATCAAGAAAGGAAACAATATGGTACCTTTTCAAAAATCATTTCAAACAAGGTATATAAATAAGAGAACATTTGTTTAGTAAGCATTAACTAAATTACAATAAAATATAATTTTGACTAATTTAGGTCGGCACTAACCTGTTAAATGTGTTTCACTTCCTAAAACCCAAACTGGATTTATTGGATTTTTCAAAAATGAGCCCACCTCACAATACCTCAGATGTTCAAGGAGTGTTAAGAAGCCAACAGAACTTTGTTTATTAATTCCTTTCAACTCTAAAATTAAAATAAATATATAAAAACAAACAAATATTTAAGAAATATAAAAACATTGGATACACAAAATCTTAAATAAGATCAAGAGGTCATGCAATAGTTTAATCCCCAATATAATACAAATAACGAGATCTGTTATAAATGATTTAGAGAAAATTGAATACTGCTTGTTTGAGGGAAGGTCAAGATTCAATCCATTCTGAGCTATTAAGGAATAATTCTAATCATTAGTATAATTTGCACTTAAAAATCTTAATCATTTCCCATTTATATCAATGCCCATGAGAAGAAATAAAATAAATAGAGAGAATATAGATATGGAGAAAAAACTCTATATTACATTTTCAACTATCACCTTTAAATTCAGTTCGTCATCAACATAATTTCCAATTTTTCAGGAGCATCATACACTAATTTTCATTTATATTTGACAGAATATTCTTACTTAATTTTTTAATCACTACAAAAGTATATTTCCCATTTTACTTCTTCTTTAGAATATAAGCATAACAAAAACTCAGTTTTATTTTTTAAACGAAAAAGCCATCATTACTTAAAAAATTCCATAAGTGATCACCTTCAATTTGAATTGAGCATTTCTTAAGCTTATGAAGAATTTGACCTCAGGGAAAATAAAAACCTGTGATTTTGGCAATGGCAGATACTTTCAAGAGTCTTGAAAAAGACAATGCTCGCATATTGCAGAATTGTTATCTTCCTAACTTCTATAATTAAACTGTAAAATTCCACTTTTTATCATTGTTTAAATATAATATAAAAATTAAATTATGATAAAGGTTTTATAAATAACTTTTGTAGGGACTGAAATAACAGCAGGAACTTTGGACTTTCTGAAATTCAATCACTGGAATGTATACGAGTTAGATGGAAATTTTCTGAAGCATCATTAAAGGCAATTTAGTATTCTTACCATATCTTCAAATAAGAAATACTGGATACCACATTACCACATTCAACAGTTATTAACAGATTATTATTATAATCTATTTACAAAGAGATTTTTTAAGAAAATTAAAAAAAAAAAAAATTTTATGGAAAAAACTTGTTTTCCTACTAATAAATCTCCCAAATAATTTTAGTTTAAGGTTGATAAAAATGATAGCATACTTAGACCACAGATGTCTTGGTCATTGTTCCATACGTGTGCTACTGCCCTACCAGTTATCATAAGGTTAATAAGACTCTGGCTCCCATAACCATACTCACAATCAATAAATGGTTCGGCTGGATCAGTAATTTCACTGTGTAATGCTTCAACTCCCTAATTTAAAAGATAAAAACAATGGTTATGCACAATAAGTCATACCAATAAATAAATTAAAATACTCCGTAATCATTTGTGATACACTGTTATCAAGATGGGCACTCATTACACAAAGTGTGTAATAAAATGTTGCAGAGATACCCTCTCAATCGTGAGTCCGAAAAGTATGTATCATTCGAGGGTCGAAACTTATCAAATTACCTTAGTACATATTACAGAGTACAGAAACAGTAAAACACCAAATGTTTCTCTCAACATATCTATCCTTTCTAAGTAGTAGGCTTCAACTTCTTCAGAACTTTCAAAACTCATTGTTCTACATAAACAGAAAAGAAAACTCTTCATTAAATCAGTTAACTAGATGTTTTATAAAACACCAAATTAAACGGGTATACCTCAACTGGGAGTGAAAATATGCATGATCATTGGGTGGCAACAATTCCTGAATTTTTTCTTCTTCAGAATCGACAGAAGCTTTCTTTTCTTGGTTTGAAACATCAGCATCATTCATATGAACAAGAACAAATTTGTTTCCTGTACCAGAATAGGCTTGCTGAAGGATTTCACAGAGAGCCCGAATCAATAATTTACTAACAATTTCGGGATCTAACTGAAATAGAAAATTGAAGTTATAAACAACGAATGACTGAAAATGTAAAATAATTTAATAAATGTATTCAAACCTCATGCCAATTAGAATCTTTTTTCGAGCAGTCATTGATCAGAGACTTAAGAATAAAGGCCTGCACAGGAGCAAGGACTGCACAAGGCCCACCTTCATGTTGAAGAAGTGCTGTGGGTTCATCTGGACTGAACCTAAAACCTGTAGATTAACCTTTAAAAACCACTAGGAAACATACTTAGCAAATCAGGATCATTAGAACCCACCTTGTTTCCATCTTTTAAATACATCTTCTTTCACTTCGTTACCCCACATAATTTTAACGATTTCATCGAAGTCAGTAGCTGACACCGGGGTGGCTGTTTTCCCAGACATTTCTGGTAAATATTTAGTCTTTATTTGGTTATATGAATTATTTATACTGATATCATTCATAGCAATAATATTAGCTCTACTAATGATAGAGCTAAGTCAGTATCCACTCTACTTAACCTCCTCCATGTTAACTTGTTTGTTCGATAACTAAATTAATGGACAATCAGCTGTTATAAATTTACTTTTTCGTAAGTTGCTAGCTTGATTCATCACAGGACTACCTGCTATCCCGATTATTGCTCAAATACTAGAAACAGTATTCCAGGAAATTGCTGATAATAACACAGTAAAAGCCATAAATTATTTAGAATCAAAATAATAAAATAGTTATTAGAGAATCTTTGTCAGGACGAATTCTACGTGGCATTGATTGGGCATGCGCCTAGAAATTTAAGGGAAGGTCACGTGATTTTTCTGCTCTGTTCTTTGACCACCATGTTGACTGCGGTAGCAAGAGCTGCCTCCGGGGCTTTAAGGATTGGAAAATCTTCCTTAAACCCACAACTTCTGCAAAATGAAGCCCTCAGATGTGCGGGAGCTCTTTCTGCAACATGTGAGCATTAAATTTGCGTAATATATATTTTTTATTGCCTTTTTAATATGCGCAAGTACGGCCATCGGCGGATCTCGAACTTCTGGTTCCACCCTTATCACTTAAATTGTTAACAAAAACGTATTATTTTCTTTA
This sequence comes from Arma custos, assembly GCA_037127475.1. Classification (NCBI taxonomy): domain Eukaryota; kingdom Metazoa; phylum Arthropoda; class Insecta; order Hemiptera; family Pentatomidae; genus Arma; species Arma custos. The sequence continues at coordinate 106,704,867 of CM073760.1, read as the reverse complement.
TTATGATATGTATTAGCACCTAGAATGACTTTATATCCCTGATTATCAATATACTTTCCTAGATGATCATATAACCTACTTAAGAAAATATTTTTCAATTTTGGTTTTTAGCTTTAAAATTTCCTGAAAACCTAGTTTAATTTATTCAATATCATACTTCTTCTTAATTGTATAGGATTATAGAGCTGTAGTTAAAATTTCTCAGTTTAATAGTAGTTCACTTTATTGATTAGATATGATAAAAAAAAAAAATCATGGTTCTAATAAATGAATTAAGTTCTACTGTTACTATTATTTCCATATTTTGTTGGATCAACTTGTATTGCAACAAAGAAATTAAAGGCTTTTGAGGTATATATATATATATTTTATTTTATTTAGTAGTGGTTAGCCAAATTTTATCATACTATTAATATTTCATTAATGCTAATATTCCAGCTATTACTAAAATTTATCCATAATAATTCGATTTTCAGGAACTCTGAGAAACCATAGTATAGAATGAATCTTATTGAAAGTCAATATTAACAATTTTATTGCTAGGTTATTATTATTATATTTATTTAATTTTACATATTTATAGTACTACTAAAAAAGTTGATTTAATTTTTTCCATTTTTGATCCCCTTTTTCTTATTTGACCATTTGGCCTTGATATTTTTTGAAGTTCTATAGTTATGAGTGCTCACTAATTTGTATATTATATTTGTCTGAAATATTTTTTCTTTCTATTTTTTCACCATGATGTATCATTTTCAAAATTTATTAATATACTATATCACAATCAGCATCTGAATATATCAGTGGTGCATTGCAGCTTAGCTGGATGTGGAACCAGTTTTTCAGTTGTATGGTTTTATTACAAAATAAGGTATCTAAGAAAAGAAGAAAATTTTTTTTTTCTCCTGGTGCTTCTGGAACTTTTGACAGAACATATTTACATTTTTATTTTTCAATGAGATCACATTTAATATCAGTTTTAATATTAGACGGACTATTTGAAGGAAAGAATGATCACATTTTTCATTAATGTAGATGATCTGAAATCAGTATTGATTAATTCTGCTAATGACTTGCTCAGGCTTTCACCTATAAATAAAAATTAATAATCATTGCTTAAAAAATTTTCATATATTCTTAATAATTAAAAAATATTTTATTGAGATCATCTATTTAGTTGAATCTAAAAAGAAAGTCATGTAAAGAATGTTTAAAAGCCTGTGCTAATTTACAGTGCTTCATTTATCTGAAGTACAACTTTTCTATTAAATTAAATTGTGTTATTTTATTTTTATCTGCACTTGAAAAAAAAAATCTCTTTTATGTATTTAAAAATTTATAATTTTATGTATAAAATTATATCAAGAATTACATTTTACATTGTACTTCTTAACATTAAGAATTCTTAATGCTTAGAATTACTTAAATGATTATTATATAAATATAATCATTTGTAGTAAGTATATGTCGCAATTATTGTCCTGTTAAGGTGTCAGTTGGCAACTTACTCCTTATCAGAATGTTACAATGGACAATATTTATTTTTTATACACTCCTCCCCGTTGCAAAGTAATCCCTTGAAAGGGCTGTTTATTTATTAGCACATTTCATACCACTATATACTGTGTTTTTAATTACTTAATTAGAAAATATCCTGTTATAAATATAATTATGATAACCAAAAATGTATATAAAAGCATTTTAACTTATTTTCTATTACGAAGTTAATATTTACTAAAAATTATAAAAAAAAAAAAATTCTCATTACTTTTTTATATTTGTTTTACATTGCATGTGGAAAACATAATGCTAATAACAAAAAAAAATGGATACTCTTGAATTTCTAGTTCTAGTTTGATTTAGACTAAGGCAGAATAATTGTATCAGTTTTTATAATGCATTCCTAAGACAGGAGCCTTTTTTTCTAACCATTGAGAAGTATTATATTTAGAAATTAATTTAAATTATTATTAATTGAACTTGGAATAAGCTCTTTCCGTGAATATCAATGTTTTTTTTTTTTTTATCAGATCTTATCTCAACTTAAAAGATCCTATTTAGTGAGCTAGTTTCATTAATGGCATAAAGAAGGCTGATAATGTTCTGGATCCTTGGTTAGATGCTTAAAGGTGTGACTGCTGGATTCATGTAGTACAGTGGTTTGAGTATTAATTAAGAAACAAAATCTTAAAACCAATTAAACTATCAGGCTCCAAATATTGATATGTCAAGCCAAAAAATCTAAATATATAATGCACATGCTCTTATCAAACTAAACCTAAAGATTGACAAAAAAATGACTAAACTTATAAATTATCATTATCTTCATCGAAGGAAACCAGTTCAATTTTATAGTATACATTTTGTTCAATTTTGTGAATCAACTTGTACTTTTAGTTTGTGGATTATGTTTAGGATATTAGTAATTATCATAACTTGTTTATAGGTTTGACTTATTAGTTTAAATCATCTTGAGTTTCTGAGTAGTAACAATCTTAATTTTGTTAACGTTTAAATTTTGTTTATAGCTTACGCTACAACTGCTGCCAAAGGAGCCCATGGGAAAGTTGTTGCTGTCATCGGTGCCGTCGTAGATGTTCAGTTCGATGACAACCTCCCTCCCATTCTCAATGCTCTTGAAGTGCAGAACAGGAGCCCAAGGCTGGTTCTTGAAGTCGCCCAACATCTTGGTATGAGCTACTTATATTATTTATGAAAAATAAATTTAATACCTTCAGTGATAGAATAAAGAATTTTCCTCCGTACTGAGAAACTTGGTCTTTCTAAAAATAACCAGCATATTTTTTCTTATTTCAGGTGAAAACACCGTCCGAACAATTGCCATGGATGGTACTGAAGGTATTGTAAGAGGTCAGGATGTTGTTGACTCTGGATTTCCCATCAGGATTCCTGTTGGTGCTGAAACCCTTGGCAGGATCATGAATGTCATTGGTAAAACAAATAGATCTAATTGTTTTTAGTTTTCATTCATTTTAGCTCTTATTAGAATTTTTTAAAATATCTACCAACTTTTTCAGGTGAGCCTATTGATGAGAGAGGTCCTATCGTAACCGACAAGTATGCCTCAATTCATGCTGATGCTCCAGAATTCGTGGACATGAGTGTCGAACAAGACATTTTAGTCACAGGTAAAAGATTTTTTATACTATAAAATGCGTAAAATTCATAATTTACTACTTTTGCTTACACTGTTATGCGTTGCAGGTATCAAAGTTGTAGATCTTCTGGCCCCTTATGCCAAAGGTGGTAAGATTGGTCTGTTTGGAGGAGCAGGAGTAGGCAAGACCGTATTGATCATGGAACTTATCAACAACGTTGCCAAGGCCCATGGTGGTTACTCAGTATTTGCCGGAGTCGGGGAGAGAACTCGTGAAGGAAATGATTTATATCATGAAATGATTGAATCAGGTGTCATATCACTCAAGGACAAGTCCTCAAAGGTTTTATATTTTGCTTGACTATCAATATTTAATATTTTTGGCTGTTATTATTATTATATTATTTACATTAAAGCCTGTTCGTTTTAGGTAGCGTTGGTGTACGGACAAATGAACGAGCCCCCAGGCGCCAGGGCTAGGGTCGCTTTGACTGGTTTGACTGTTGCTGAATACTTCAGGGATCAAGAAGGTCAGGATGTGCTATTGTTCATTGACAACATTTTCCGTTTCACTCAGGCAGGTTCAGAGGTATCTGCTCTGTTGGGTCGTATCCCTTCAGCTGTAGGTTATCAGCCAACCCTGGCAACTGACATGGGTACCATGCAGGAAAGAATTACCACCACCAAGAAGGGTTCCATCACTTCAGTACAGGTCCGAACCTTGCTATTTAATATTTTTTCATAGTATTTGTAAGGAAGCTTGATTTTATTTTTAACTGATAATTAGGCTATTTACGTGCCTGCTGATGACTTGACTGATCCCGCTCCTGCTACCACCTTTGCCCATTTAGACGCCACCACCGTATTGTCTAGAGCTATTGCTGAACTGGGTATCTATCCAGCTGTAGATCCTCTTGACTCCACTTCAAGAATTATGGATCCCAACATCATTGGTGCTGAGCATTACAATGTTGCCAGAGGAGTACAAAAAATCCTTCAGGTAATGATTTATCCAAGATAAAATGTAATTCTTGTTAAATGTGTGTTATCCTAATACTTGCTACTATATGCTTCCATTTATTTCTTAGGACTACAAGTCCCTTCAGGATATTATTGCCATTTTGGGTATGGATGAATTGTCTGAAGAAGATAAATTGACTGTCGCAAGAGCTAGGAAAATTCAAAGGTTCCTCTCTCAGCCATTCCAGGTCGCTGAAGTGTTTACCGGACATGCTGGCAAACTTGTACCTCTTGAAGAAACGATCAAGGTTAACAGAAATTTATTTCTCAAATGCATATTCAATTGATGAATAATTATGTGAATTAAAATGATAATTATAGTAGTGTGATAAGTGATTGTTCGTGTACTTAATTATGTTATCGAATTTATTTGCTTAAATGTTTTTTATTTCGCCGTTTCAGGGATTCCAGAAGATATTAAAAGGCGAGTTAGACCACCTTCCCGAAGTTGCTTTTTACATGGTCGGTCCAATTGAAGAAGTTGTTCTGAAGGCTGAGACACTGGCCAAATCTACATCATAAGTGTACTGTTGAACATTTCTTAGAATTAGTCAGCCATTTCTTGTGTATAGTTCCGAAAATTTATAATTTTTATTAATTTTAATCTGTATGCAATTTTTTTAATTATTTATAAACAAAATGTCATTGGTGTAATATATCTTCTGATCCAAAGTTTTATTTTGTTAACTTTATTCATGTTTTTTTTTCTGAAAATGTTATTAATTAAAAAAATGTTTTCTATAAAATAAATTCTGCGTGGTTTATACATTTACTTAAATAAATGATTCTACCACTTAATCATATTTCTTATTGCCCCAGATTCCTTATTAAATATCCTGAATGGGCTGGTAACACTGAACAATAATTAATTATAAATGATATTCTGTTACTTCTATTTATTATTATATTTTTATTTTACTCAAGGTAATTCAACACTCTTCGATTTTATTTGTTTTTCTGAAATTTAATTTTTAAAAAAAGAGATCCTGCTTGAAAAAACATAATTATAAACTTTATTTTGAATAACTTCCTTTTTCAACTTCTGTACTTCCTTTTATGGGGAAATTTGATTAATTTCAGGGAATGATTAGCTCACAGTATTTGATTTTAAAGATAAATATTGGTTGTTATTCTATTGACATGAAAAATATCTTTAATATTGACAACAACCACAACCACAATTAGTTGTAATTTCAAGGAAATAATCTATTAATCTTAGTAATGTATTAACTTTAAAATTAAGATTGATTAAGTTACAGGAATAATATTTTTCAATGACCCATCAAGGAATAGTAAGATATTGAGTATATTTAATAGGAAAATGGGAGCAGTGTTATTATTATATTCATTGTATCGAAAGCTGAGTTGTACTTATTTTTTATTCAAGATGAAGTTTCTTTGAGGTATTAGAATTAAAATATATTCCGAGTTAAGTACATGTGTATAAAAATTATCTAGTTAACCATCTGACTTTAGTATAATACTCACACTAATTAATCTATACTTTATAGCAGTACCCGTAATCTAAAAGGATACCTGAATCTTCCCCATTACTAAAATTTACTCATACCTGATATTGACGATTGAAGTTCGTGGCTGATCCGAAGAAAGTGTGAAATACTTGTTAAAAAATGAATTTTCTCTTACTTTGAGTCTTATGATAATAATTTCAGTTTTGATATTTATAATACAATATATAAGAGCATAAATTTATACCCTTTATTTATAATTGTCTTGATCTGGTAAGTTTTAATTTAAAAAAAAAAAATCCCAAAGGACTTTATATGCTGTCTTACTGCATATAAAGTAATGCGTTTTATATGCTTATTACTGCCCACCCCCCAATTCTTAACAAATTGAATATCATGAGAAATCTTTTTACAGTGAGAGTGATTTTCCATCAAATCGAGTTACAAAAGGTACATTATTTCGGAAAGAGGCACCAATATTTTAAAAAGGTTATAGAAAAAGAATTGAAGGTATAAGGACATTCTTAAAAATACTAAAAGCATGTTCAGGGGAGAAGTGGTGTGGCTTACCCAAGAGAGCTGAATCAATTATATTTTTAATTTTTTATAATTATTGGTCATTTTTTATGAGTTATAAATATTTTTATTTTTTAAAGAGAAAAGATAGGCCCTCGACCGGGATTTGAACCCGGAACCTTTGTCTCACCGTGACATCGCTCTGCCAATTGAGCTATCAAGGCCCCTCCCGGTCGAGAACTAACCTTCTCTCTTTTAGATCCTAAAGCCCCAGTGTACTCCCGCCATTTTTGCGATGAATACACTAGAACGAAGTTCTTTGAACATTAATTAGGGCCTTGATAGCTCAATTGGCAGAGCGATGTCACGGTGAGACAAAGGTTCCGGGTTCAAATCCTGGTCGAGGGCCTATCTTTTCTCTTTAAAAAATAAAAATATTTATAACTCATAAAAAATGACCAATAATTATAAAAAATTATAAATAATAATATGACGAAAGTCAATAAGATCCTAAATTAAAATTAATGTTCAAAGAACTTCGTTCTAGTGTATTCATCGCAAAAATGGCGGGAGTACACTGGGGCTTTAGGATCTAAAAGAGAGAAGGTTAGTCCTCGACCGGGAGGGGCCTTGATAGCTCAATTGGCAGAGCGATGTCACGGTGAGACAAAGGTTCCGGGTTCAAATCCCGGTCGAGGGCCTATCTTTTCTCTTTAAAAAATAAAAAAATTATATTTTTACCTTGAGGTAACTTTTATTAAAGCATAAAGGTTAGGCTTTTAGTAAGTAAGGCTTCTTATAGATATTAACTTCTTTAAGATACTGTGTTCTGGCTGGATAATGATTATGAGTGTCCAAAACGAAACAAGTATAACAGGTGTCATAAAAATAGATATTTTAATACAAAAAACATCTAAAACTGAAAGGATTATTTCTTTGATGCTTGATGCCCCCTATTTTATTTTAAATATACATTGACAAACGTTCAGAAGGTTGGTCGAGGAAATTTACTTAATTTTGATGATTTATTGTTGAAGTGTTAGATGGATCGGTGGATAAATAACCAGACTTGTTCAGGTTTACACAATCCTGATTGATAAAATATGAGGGCTGCCAGAGAAAAAGTATAGAGGACCTACTTGATATTTGAAAATTAAGTCGGACGTCTATTGGATTTTGAGTTAAGAAGTGAAGAAGGTCATCTGAAAGATGACTGAAAGAGAAAAATATTAGTTATTGATACACGTGTTGAAGGCAGAAGAAGCTAATCACATCGAAAGAAATCAGAAACCTGGGTAAAATGGGAGTTCAGAGAGTGCACCTCCATTTGCAGGACAGTGCATCCATTGCAGGAAGGCAAGTAAGAAGTATGACTGGATATGAAAGTCAAACATCTCTGATAAATGAAGGAATTGTGGTAGTTACTTTGCCAGTTGGAAGAGGAGAAGAAGGAAGCTGAAATATTGGAGAAAAATAAAAAAAATAAGTAAAAGTAACGTACTTGTGTTAGAACATAGGTTTTAAGTTTAATATAGGACTGGCTCTTGCCAAACAATCTCAACCTCAATCAGTAATGAGTAAACTTGCCCATGTCCCTCAGTATTGACTGTGTACTAGAGTAGAGGAGGTTAGGTCAGAAATGTACAGTTAGGATTCGATAGCAATAATATTTACCTTTTAAAACTAGAAGTTTTTTTATACCATATACCTAAATTGCCCAATACCTGTTTTTAAGATCGAATAGCTATACCAAAAATCATTCAATTAATGAAATATTGTTAGTCGATGAGTTAAATAACTAAATTTGTAATATTTACCAAAGTAAAAGGAAACTAAAACGATTAAAGAATTACGTTTATTCTTACATTTTTGATTTTACATTAATATAAAATTAAAAATTATAGTTCTTATTTTATCAAACACTATTTGTACAAAACTTTCCATTTCCTGATATGTATAATTTATTATTGCTCCTGCGAATAAATAATATTACTTTAAATATCACAGTTTTAAATGTACTATAATAAGTTTGTTTGTTAAAGTTATATAAAATAAATGTACCATTATTAATATATATATATATATATATATATATATATATATATATATATATATATATATATATATATATAATCCATATAAATATGAAGTTGTCATTATATCATCTGTATATTGCCAATTATTAAAAACAATATTCTCATATTTTTTTTTAAATTATTACTACTATTGCATGATTCTGGGTCAATGATGTACTACACTACAACTCTCGATTGCTTTCATCCAAGTCATTGGCTTGAACTATAAGTTGAATAACACTAATTTTCTCAATTAAAATTATATATTTTATTATTATATAATTTAAATTATTATTATTATTTAATTATAAAATGAATATGTTACCTTGGAGGTGTTATATAAATCATGGACCTTTAATTAGTTTTGACTTTCTATAAATTTCACCCTAATATTTGGATTTGATTTTTAAAAAAATTTCAACTTATATTTTAATACAAAGTACTTCAGAATTACTGAAAATGGAACATACTAAAGATAAAAGTATAATTAAAAATATTTTGCTTTGAAAACCTAATGAATCAGTTCATTACAAAGAAATTTGTTTATTTTTTTACAATTACTTACTATATAACTTACTTTTAAATCATACTTAATATCACTGCATCATAAAAATAATTACAATTAAGGACCCCCATCATGTGGAGGTTTATAATCCATTTTCTTAGCCATACATTCTTCATCTAAATTGCTTGGAATAACATCAGCTGTTAAACTTATAGCCCTATTCATTGAGCATTCATTTTCACATCCTGGTATTTTTAGTAAGTAAGGCTCATGAGTTGAATTTTTCAAAAATACCTAAATAACAAAAAAGATAAAAACCATAATAAAAATAATTACCTATATTTAAAAAAAAGTTAAATTGGTTTCACAAATAGCTTTATTAAGTTAATTTAATACTGAGAATGTGGGAGAGAATTAGGTAGCCTAGTTGATAGAAATATTGATTCCCTGAGTTAAATCAGCTGAATTTTATAGTGCTTCATGCCTTTATTGTCATTTAAAATGGCAACTTAAGAAAATTTAGCTTGATACATGCTATTATTTCATTTAAACATAAAATAATAATTATCAGAATAGTCTAATAATAGATCTGGCACAAGATAAGTTAGGGTATTTGTCAAACCAAAACATAATATAAGATCAAAAATCAGTAACTGGATACTCCCTAGTACCTATTAAAAATATTTTGGAACTGAATTTTATTTTTATTAATGAAACAAGGAAGAAAGTAACAATGATTAGCCAAAATACCTAAAGTTTCTATATCAATATCTAAATAGTAATTTTCAACAATCTTTTTAAATCTCTTAGTTACGTCATTTAGAAATAAATAAATTACTCAAATTCAATTTTGAATTATAGCCAATATAAAATTCTTTAAGCTCATTGATCTGACAGTAGCTAATGCATAACTCAAATCTTTAACTTTTTGAGAGAAAGGTCTCTTCACATTGTTGCTTATCTAAACATTTTAAGAATAACCCTAAATAAGATTCTAGACTTGAATGGTGAAACTTCTCTGCATCTAATACATACCAGCTGAAGGTTTTTTTGATCACTCAAAGTTTAAAAAAAAAGAAGGTTTATGTTGTGAATATAAAAAATGCCTTCCAAAAACTATGGATGTTTGAGATCAAGACTTTTAAAAGGAGATAATCTTTCTAAACCATTTACTATTTATACATCCATTCATGTTTTATTTATCTTATTATTTTAAAAATTATTACAAAATACTAAAATTATTGTATCTCATTTTGTGATTTCACCTGATACTGTTAGTTAAAAGCGAAATGTTGATGATTAAAATAAATAGTATGGAGCAGGGTAGCTCAATATCTAGAGTGCTGAGTTGCTATGCTGAAGACTCCGGGTTTTCACCCAGCTGTAACAAGTAAATTACTTAATCTTTAGCACCCCCTGACCAATTCAATCCATCATTAGAATTATCCAGCCAACTATTTTCCACTCAGAAAAGCATATGGTTGAGCATGATGTCGGACAGATCACCTTGCACAATTGTTGTCCTGCCATGCATTGAACCCTATTTTGGTTATAGCTGTACAGGTTTTATAATAAATAGTAAGTGAAATTTCTTTACTACAACTATTACCTTGATCTTGTAGTCATCTTCTATTTTATGTAATTCTATTAATGCAAGTATGTTGTATCTTGGAATTTGAGGATCCCAAACTTTTAAAGCTTGTAAAACATTAGCGACCGTTGAATCGTGACCTGCATACAAGTAGAGTTTCTTCTGAGATGAATCATCGCTCATTTTTTTCTTAGAATCATCCAGAATTTTCTTCAATAGTGGTCCTAAAATATTTATTATGCACTTTTTATAAAACAAGTAATTTAAAGTTTAATTTAGTTGTTTATTTACCTCCTTTTAGTCTCTTCAATTCATCAGTATAAGAGTTTACAACAAAACTAAAAGCTGTGACATTTTCCATTTCATCTGGATAAACTTTATTTGTCCAGGATGGTAGCTTTAATCCAAACTCTTCCTATAATTGAACTGTTACAACATTGTTTCAAAAAACAAAAAACAAATATCTTTTTGATTCTTATAATACACTAATAAAATCAAGTTATTCATAACAAATAAATTAAAATACACTGTACCTCGGCTTTTAGGGTGCTGTAAATGTCCATTACTGCATCAGGATCAGACACAGTTTTTCCAGAATGTTCTGAAAGATAATCGTAAAGATCCTTTTGCTTTGATAAAGTTTCAGCTATTAGGTTAGCCTTCACTTCTTCAACAGCTTCTGAGTAGCGTGGACATCCACGCACTAATAAAAGCTAAAATACAGTAAATAGTTATTTTAATAGTAGGAGATTGATAAGCATTATTTTTGATGGGAGATCAGCATTTTGAGGCCATTTCTTTTCATAATACATGATATCCTTTGATGCCAAAAGTATATTTTGATCATTTAAATAAGCAAGGGTGTAGTATTCTATAATGTATGATTAATTTAAACATTTAAGGTGAACCTTTTCTTATAGAACATTATATTTTTATTTCAACATAAAAAGCATCTTATCCCATGTACAAAAGCAGCCTTAAAAGTTCAACAATTACCCCTTCCCAACCTCCCAAACTCATTGATTTGTACTATACTTCATGTAGTACCATCTACTCTACAATGATTAAAGGTTTAGCTGTGAGTTAATTACTTTTTATAATTTTACAAGGATTATTTAATTATAAATGAGACTTTGTTAATTAATTTATAAACTAATTATATTTTTTTTTTTACATCTTTATTATTTTTAATATACTAGGCCTTGATTAACATTTTTGTTTTCTAATCTATCATACTTTTTTATGAATAAGAAGAAAAAGAGGAAGTTGCATTTAGTAGAAGGGACCAGTATTTAGATACTAAATCCACTACAGTTAAGCAATACAAAAAATCAGTTATGAAAAATAGAAAAGAATCCTAAACTTGAATACTGTTATTACGGTTTAGGTCAAGAGATAGTCAGGCGTGTATTTTATTCACATGATTAGTCAAAGTCTATATTACTTTATTGCATAAGAGAGCGAACAAGTAATTTACAAATATTATTATTACAATTTAAATAAATGTTTTTTGTAATTACCTTGTCTTTTGCCAAAACCTGATGAGAAGTAGGTATTGGCTGCCAAAGAAGATCTTTATTCCAAATTTGTTCCTCTATTGGAGGGAACAAACCTGCCAAGAGTAGTGCTGCCGATATTTTTGTCCGATCAACATCTGTGGTCCACGCTTCTAACATGTCACTCTTATATTTCTTACCAAGAAAAGTATCATATCGTGACCTCAACCAGGTTCCAAGTTCATACTGTTGCTTTTTTCCTTCCTAAGAATTATTTGTAATATTTTAAATCTCCAAAGAAAATAGTGCAAGAAAAGAGATTTATTTTAATATTTAAGTATATATAATATTTCAATCAAGTTAAATTAAAGATATTGCATGTTTTATAAATTATCTGTCGATTCCAATAATCTACAGCCCAAGTGAATTAGTTGTTAAATCAAATTTTCTCTTAAATGATTTTTGTACTTAGGGGAGCAGAATTGTGTTATTTTTATAGTGAATAAAGGGCTAAGTCAGACATTGGCTTGAATTGGAGTTATTGTTGATAAAACAACTCCATTCCGAGCCAAATGACACAATTCCGTTTCCTTCAACACAATTCAATACATCAATTCAGTCTAGATAAAATTTGACTTATCTACTAATTCACTAGGGCTATAGATATTAACTTTTGAAATTAAAATAACTTTAAGTAACTACCATATTTCTTATAATTGAAGAATTTGAAAGTTAAATATATTAGTGTTTTTTCACATACTTTTGTTAATCATAAAATCATAAAGCTCAAATATAAGCCTTAAAATTTATAATCCATTTTATTTTGGGCATTTTTATACTTTTGGACAAAATATTTGGAAAATTAATATAATTTGTAAGTAAATAGTTTTCCTTACATTAGTTAATGCTCCCCACCCATAAGGAATGAATTTCTCTGTTATATATGGATCATTTGGGTATGTATCTGCTGGTGTTCTTTGCCCATGTCGGAATACCTGAAAAATACAAGTAAAAATAATGAAGCAAAGATTAAACTACACTTCATTGTATAAATAAAATGTAAACTTTTATTTTCAGATTTTCCTACATTCATAGGAGAGGAATGATTTCTAAAAGGTAAATCGAAGCAATAGTAGCTGCTATTCTATTTTAATTTTAGTATTCAAAAGATAACTAATAACAATTCGAATATCTTCTGAATACTTCTTATCCACATTTAATGAAAATACAATAATTTTTCTGTTGTTTTATTCTTAGAGAGTATCAGCAATTTAAAATTAAAAAATCCTCAAACTTTTCTTATAAATTAAATTTATATATTGTATTTTTAAAAGAGCTTTGTTGCCATGTTTATGAATTAAATCCATAAATCTCGATGAGAATGGTCTGCCTCCAGTATCATGGTAGGAGGGCATAAAAATGGTAAAACAAATGTATATTACTTATTAAAAAAATTGTATATCACAGTTTTTTGTTAAACATGACTTTTGCACTTCGCTGAGGAACATGTCCTTCTGTTCAATTCAATGATATCGTCCTACCTATTTCCGAAACATTACAATACCTTGGCTTCCTCCTAGACAAAAGACTTACATGGAACCCTCATACCAGACTCAAAAGACAAGAACTTAACAGACGATTCAGCCAACATACCGATTACAATGTATGACCTCCCATCTTTCAATAGACAATGTGCTTCTAATATACAAGACCGTCATCAAACCTATTTGGACCTATGGGCGGAACTGTGGAGGGACGCAAAAAAATCGAGTGTCAGACGTATTCAATCCTTTCAATCCAAAGTCCTGAGAACTATTGTCAATGCTCCTTACTATGTCTCCAATAAAACCCTCCATAATGATCTCAACATTCCTTCATGTATGGGGATGGTAACCAATAACTCGCGTTTACTGACTCGATTTAGTAAGGATTAAAGTCTTCAAAGAAATCTGTATAGGTGCAGCTGGTAGAAGACACTGTGAAAGTGGAGGAAAGACTCAACCACAAACCTGTCTACCCTCCAGATTAGAAGGTGGGCATCGGGTTAACGATTTATTCACGTCAAACAAATATTTTATTAGACCTATAAAAGGTATATGATCGATGTATCAGCTTCAAGTATGGAGTCAGCGGCCTTGTGTCGGTTTAGAGAACCCGCCTTCAGCGGATTCAGACTATGTAATTACTTAAAATACCTTCGGGTAGAAAAAGTATTGTAATTATTTTGCTGTATATATATATATATATATATATATATATATATATATATATATATATATATATATATATATATATATATATACAGCAAAATAAATATCTATGTAAAATAAATATATATATATATATATATATATATATATATATATATATATATATATGATATGTATATTGTTATATATTGTATATATATTGAATTGTAAATATTTGTATTTGAATAAACGGAGATTTGAAACCAAGGGCGGATCCAGAATTTTTTTCTGGGGGGCACAACGGGCAGACGGACAAAAAAATCAACAATAACTTAGAAATAAACTTGTAGTATTTATAGAAATGTTTATTAAAATACCTGAACAATAGTTTCACTCATGTTATTTCTGATACATTATTCATATATTTTCACAACTATCATCACATGATTTACCTATAAGTAGGTATGTAATTTAATGGATTCTCCACAGTACACAAAAAACGTCTAGGGGCACCTGCCCCGTGCCCCCTCCCCCTCTGGATCCGCCTATGTTTGAAGCAAAAAAATCAGCTATAAGATCCGAATGAAAAACGGATAATAACTAAATACATTTACTAAATTTCTTTCTTGTAATGCTTGTGTCGACTTAAGATGCACATGATGAAACGAAAGATTAATTTTATGACAACTTAGAAATAATATACGAGGTCTGACTAGGTTAAGATGTAAAAACTATCCGAAGAGACTTTAACGCTTAAGAAGGTAAGTAAAGAAAAATTTTCCAAACACAAAATTGGTGGGAAAAAAACTATTTACCTCTGATATATTATATAAGATTTGAAATTTATAGAATTTTGGTCTTCTATTTAAATTTAATGAGAAGTATTCATTCAGTTAAAAAGTAGATCAGCCAGATAACAAATAAATACAATATTCGATAATATGAAAAAAAATGAGCATTATCAGAAGTTCTTCTGAAATATAAACAATATTATTCTACCAACACATCAAACAACTTAATATATATCTACAGATACGGTGAATAAGTGGTAAAGTCGAATTTTCTCTGAAATGAGTATGAGGTAACTTAGGGAAAATCGTATTATTTTCGAAAAGGCTAAAGGGCTAATTCAGGTGATGGCTTGAAATTGAATTATTGCTTATAAAAAACAATTAATTTACTCTGGACGAAATTCGACTTAATCACTTATTCATCGGGGCTGCAAATATATTATGTATAAAAAAATATATACACTCATACATAATTTGGAGTTACTAACGGTTTTGGAACTAAAAGAATATGAAACAAACATAATAGATTTTGAAATTATAGAAATAGTTTCATATATTAAATTAAATCCATGTATTAAGGACAGGTGGAAATATTTTTCTATAAATTTTCTTATTAAAGAGGGGGAAGAGAGGATAGAATAAACGATGATACAAATGAATACTAATACGTTTTGAAGGATATATTTATTCTAAAGCAAATGAATAAAATTAAGATTCAAGAGTATTTGCTTCAAGGTCATTCGATGTTAGCTTACCAGTTTGGCAACCTTGGTTGGGTAGCTATTCCAATAAAACTGGCTAAAATAGCAAAACAACTACAATTTATTTACATTCTCCGGTTAATAATCCGGTCACTCTAGTCATAAAACCTTGTGTTGTATCTATTTTACGTATTTTTTGTCAACTATTAAGATTAACAAGAAATGTTCTATCTATAAGTTATCAACAAATAAGTTATAAGGTAAAGGAGTCTCCTAAGCGGTAGATGGGGTAAAAGCTGTTATGATTACTTATATGCAAAAAATAAACATATTAATACAGTTAAACTCAGGATAGTTTGGGGAAATAAAAATTTCTTCGTCTAGAATTTCTGAAAATACATATTAATAGTGTAATGAATTAAATAACTTTGAATTCTGCCCCCAATGGTTAAGTGGTGTGTTGACTTTCAGATTTGTTTTTACCAGCAAAAAATTATAAAATAGAAACCTGCAGCTTGAAAATGAGTTCTCTAAAAAGAAAACTTAAAATTAAATTTTACTTCTACAAAACATGGGACTTCGCTAATTTAGTCAAGTGCATCTCTCATGTGCATCGGCAATCATCTGTTCTCCAGTATTGTCATATAAGCTCAGTAGAGATATACATTTTTATAGCAAAAAAAAAACAGCAAGTGATTATAGTTAAATGCAATGCTCCTCTCATAAAAAATGCAAATTTTTCGGACAAATTTTAGTGCGTTTTCCGTCATTTTAAAAAAGGCTCAGGCGAGCAAACTTGTTCATAAGTTTGCAATTCCATTCCATTAGAGTTTCGATATGTGCAGCCTGTTAAAAAATTAATTAATTTTTTTTTGCTTGCAAATTTATTTCCTCGATATTCGAGTATTGGTCGACTAAACGATTTAATCTAAACAAACGTAATCAGAATTATTTTGTTGAGTCTGTATCCACTTGTTTATTTGAGTAAATAATAATTTCCTGTTTCTAAACAGTTTTTCTACTGATATGACATAAACCTCGATAGAAAAACAATTATGAAGACATTATTTGATTCTGCAACTAAATCATTGGAATTACTTTTTTGAGACCTAGCCTACCTTCTTAACCAACAGAATTAAGAATTGGTATTCAATTAAATTTTTTGTTCTTTCAATATAAATATAAAAATTATAATTCTAATGGAAAAAATAAAACAGTGCTAACAATCTGCACGATTTCAGCAGATATAAAAATGTTCCAATAATTTATCTGATCTTCATTAACTTAATTAGTGCATTATTTATAATGATCTGAAGTTGATTTTAAATTAGCTTATGAACCCAGTTTTAATAACATAATATAACCAATTCAAATATACTCCTAAGCTTTTAAAAATAAGCGGAATATCTCATAAATCCTGACAAAGTTTTCTCCCCAGTTTCATAAAATAAATAAATATTTCAGATAAGAGTTAGTATACAACCCATTGGAGTCATCCCATTTCTAGATAACAGCTAAGAAAGCCCTTACCTAACCAATTCTCTTGATATGTCAAAACCTTCCAACCATCTCAGTATTTCACGAGATTCCGGCCAGGGTTTATCTTAAGGTACATAAATAAATAATGTTATTACGTAATTAGCTCTTATAACGAACTCGAATAGAAGATAGAATAGAGTTGAATAGAAAAATAATTTTATTCTGGGAGCAGGCCCCATAAGAATAACAGAAGTGAACAAAATTTAAAAAACAATAATAAATGTGTATTAAATAATATACATTTTTAAAACAAATAGTTTGGCGTAAGGGATACTGACTGATGATTCAAAAGATTTTAAACAAAAGATTAATTCAAAGCATCCTCTCAATCACGAAATGAGAAAAGAAATAATTAAATTTTAAAAAACCTTTATCGAAATTTAGTTAAATTTCTAAAAATAATATATTTTGTCATCTTTTATTACCAAGATTTGCGAGTTGTAAAATGATTCATAAAACATACAAATGTGAGCACACTTGAATTGCTGCATTCATGATTCAGAAAATTTTAAATAACTCTTATGAAAACTCTTTGTCCAATCTGTCTCTGCCTTTTCAAAATAGATAAATAAGTATAAATATTAATGAAATAAAATAACATTTTAATCCAGATATTCATGAAACTGTTATTAAATTAGGAAATTAAAAATTTTCCTACCTCTGAGTTTAATTTACATTGGAATCGTAATTTGTTTTCTTAAGCATACAAATGGGGCTGTGGGTCATAGCGATACGGAACGTGAAATATCTTTGACCTTCTTACGATAGTCATCTAGATATTTCTTCAACAAGATTTTGCAAAACGTAAGTTACTGTTAAATACATAGTTTTATTTTTAAATGTTTACAGCTGTTGTGAGAAGGAAACGTGAAATTAAAACAACAATAGCCTCGTTGGGAAGATAACGGAAACGTACACTAGCGACAGGAAGTGAGCACTTCAATGACGGTTCGGTGAGAGAAAAATATTTTTTATAGAAGGATGTAACTTCAACACTTACCAGATGAAGGAGTCGAAGACTGTCCTCAGAAGAGAAGACGGATGAAATGAAGAAGAAGAATATGGAAGCGGCAACCTCCTTCATAGCAACCGTGGAAATGATCAAATCCCCACCACTACACTCAATGCCAGCGAAAGTTTGTTTTTTTTTTGCTAAATTACAAACTAGTTTTTTTTTGCAACAGTTCTTTTGGTGATTTTGATTCTAGTTAGGAATCCAACTCATTCATTCACTCATTACTAAACATTACTTAACTTTTTTTAAATTTGTTTTCTAGTCTACCACTAGTAAAACATAGCTCCCTAATGTTTGTCTTAATTGTATTCAAATTACTGAAAACTACCACACTTCATTTTGCATATTCATAAATATTTTTATCTCAAGAACTATCTTTTGTTTATTGTTGGGACCTGGAGTCATTTATTATAATTTCGGCTTATTATAATTACTGTGTCCCAATAACCTGAAATTTTCTCTGACATATTTTCTTTTCAGTATTCATAGAAAATAATCTTTTAACGAACAGCTTTGAACTTGACACAAATCTGCATTTGCTTTGACTGACTAGACATAAATCTAGATTTACATTCATTGTTTTCCCCATCCTCCGATATTCCTAATAGCTATTTTTATCTTCATACAGTGCATTGTGTTTAAAAATGCAACTTTCCGTGGTTAACATATATAAATAGGCTAGAATTAAAGAAGTTTAATTTTTTTCCCTCCGGATATTTACTTTGAAAGATAAAAGTTATTACTAAAAACGAAATTTCAACGTAGTAATCAGAAATATGCAAGGTCCCTGTTTTACAGTTTTGATAAATATGCTAGATCATGTAGTATTTTTACTTCTTAGACGCCCAACTAAAAATCTTATAAATTTGTATGTTTTTTATATATATTTGTTTTTATTAACTTAACAAGGTAAATAATTTAGTTAAAAATTAGGGGGATTTTGGAGTTTCCAAGGAGGGGGAGGCGTATATTTGAAGAATAAATCGATAAATAAGGTTACACCAAAGCTGAAATTATTTAAGTGTTTGTTCAAAGAAATTAGACAGAGTTTGTTTTAATAATTTCCGAACTTCAGATTGTGTCCATCCGACCCATTACAGTTGATTAATGAAACTATGACAACTAAGTTCATTGCGTCGTATCCTTTATTAATAATGGGCTGAATTAAAGATTGTTTTTGTTGTTTGTTTGTCAACAAAACACGGCTACCATTTATGTTGTGAGCACATTAAACATTCTTTCCGATTTAACTGCCTCTTTTTTGTCTGATATGCAGTGCATTCGTCGATATTTAAAGAGTTTTAAGGAATAGACTTTTGATAACAATTACGTCAAGATCTTCTGAGCCATTACAGCGCTAGATTTAGAGAGAAATGGTGTTTCGGCTAGTCCGTAACCACTATCTTAAGATTGTAACTCCCTGTGGCCTAGCAAGCTTGCCCTGCGCCACTTGACAAGGGATGAACAGAAGTTATTCGCCGACTCTTCTTCAACGAGATTGTTCCAAATTATTTGTTGTGTGAACTCAACTCGTTTCGATAAACCCATTTGTTTTGAACTTGAAATAATGCAGTGAGATATTCGTCGGAGCTCGCCTTAGATCTGACCGTCGAGTGGACAATGACAAATTAGTGTCGGTGATGCATTACACCTATCTAACTCTGGAAAAAGAATGTTGGGATGTCTGAAGAATGATTGATTTCCACTAATTGGCTTCTAGCGGTACACTGGCCCAGACTGACAACTCTCATATTCCTTCGAATGAAACCTCAAACCGTACTCCAAGAATTGAAGTAAGTCTGTTAAATATCGGTAAATAATTATAGGGTAAATAAATATAGGGTAATTATTTACCAAAATCAGGAATACCAATCATAAAATCGTAATAATGCTGATTATCCATAAGAAGAAGGTCAATCTCTTGGGAAGAATGTTCTGAGGAAAAAAGGAGGGAATGTACAATTTAATGTTACTGCCTCATAACAGGATGTTCAACACCTTAAAGAAAGAGGCTCATTTCATTTTGATGACTGATAAATAATTGACTTTTCCTTCAATTAATGGACTGTACACAGGTTCACTGCTATATTAAGAAGATTTTTTATACCATGTTGTGAGACATTGTTGGTTTAGGTTATCGTGTTTACTACTCATATACTTGAGAATTGAAAGCCATCCTCCACCTTTTGAACCTTAAATTTGATTCTCGCCAATTTCTCTAATATATACTTTATTGCATTCCTTGTAAAAGATCGAGAGAAAGCGGTAATAACAATTCTGCATGAGGACCCATGCCACTCTTGATATTTATAAACTATTGGAAACTAAACCGACAAACTGTCAATTTATATGGAACAGTATCAGAGCTAATTTTGAAATTTTAACAACACATGACTTTGCAACTATTACTTTACGATTTGTGGCAAGAGATTCACTTGTTTGCACTTGAATTACTCCGAGGATCTTCTATTTTTTAAATTTTAATTGTTTATTTGAATTTAAAACAGTATACTAAAAATTCAACAACCAATTTTAATCGTATCAATTATGACCAATAAAATGACAAGTAGATAAACTATCCAATATCCAACAAATTTAAATTAGGAGGTCCAGATGCTATCTTCTGTTCGGACTCTTCGGATGATTATTGAGCATCGATGATGAAGCAAGTTTGGAAACTAGTAGATTTGAATGGAAATTTATCCATAAATATTGTCGTTTCAGTCTAGTATAGTGACTCCATGGTTGATGGTGTAGAATATTACAACAGTTTGGGCAGCTTATTTTCACTTTAGCCTTCAGTAAACAATTCTTGAAGCACAATATGGGATTTCTGTCGAAGGCAGACGAGAGGTATCAATTAGTTTAAATCAGTAATACCTCTACTATTGTAAGCAATACGATTACATTTTTTCACGTTTAACATGAAAAAGCAGAATTTGCATAATCGATAGATTATGCAACCCACAGAGGTGATTGGAATATCTTTTGGACAAAACTGTTGGTAAAGCTGATCAATGAAGAACGGAACGCAGTGGAGATAGGCTTTGGTTACAGGATTATTGATATGATACGCAACGCTGCTGAGGAAACCCAACAGTCCCGAAAAGCAAGAGAGGTCGACCTGCCTCCTGGTGGTTGCTGGCATTAACGATTAACGTACCAATGTTAAAGTTGCAAAGAAAGGTGCTCAGTGCTTCGGGACGAGTGCAGTTCTCAGGCATGGGTTCATCGAAACGAGATGAGCTCACAAACGTCTACATTGGAACAATCTCGTTGAGAAAGAGCCGGCGAAGAATCTTTGGTGTATCCTCTGTAGAATAATACAGAGCAAGCTCACTGCACTGTAGGTAATTGCAATGTTAAAGAAATGATACGTCTGTAACAGTAACTCTCGATAATCAACCAAGTTACTCTTCCAATTGTCACATCTTAGAGATAACCAGTCTCAAGACAATGCATTTGTGAGATAAGCCAGCATATGTCAACCAAGTATGGACCACAGGATGCCCGCCAAGGGTGTATTGATATCTTTAAACTGCCCTGGACAAGCAGAAGACTGGGAGTGCACTTGGACTAGATTTATTGATTTGGCAATACAGGAGAATGATGAGTCCTTTGGATATCAGCTCCTCGCAGGGCATGCGGATTTCTGTGCCCAGCTCCAAAAGATCGTCCCACAAGTTTGAATTGCGGTGAACTGAAGACAGCTGAATACAAAAGAGCAAAATTAAGTTTCATATCACACTTTTGTATATTGGTGAATCTTAAAATTTGAAGTCATGCATTTCACAACCTTTAAATTTATTGGCAGTATTTTTCCTAAGTTAAGTTCAGATAGATAATATAATAAGAATAACAATTTTCAAATGACACAAATGCTGCTGGAAAAAGAACAAAGTTACCTGAAGAACTAAAGATTTTAAGTAATCAATTTTAAGAAGTTAGTTTTGCCACTTTGCTAATGGTTTGCTAACTAGGAACTGTTCTATAACGATAATTAACTATAATAGTCAATAACTAGTATATTGATAGCTGACAAAATGGAAAGTTAAGGAGATGGAGAAAAATAAAAATTAAATAGTTAACTAAAAAAAATATAAAATAAGGAATGAATCACAAAAAATGTTATAAATTAGAGAATTGTTGATCAACAATTTATCATCCTCTTATGCATTCAGTTAGCTGCTCAATTTGGCAATTTAAATGTTAACCTGGTTCTGAATTGGTAACTGATAAGCAATTTATAAATTTAATTTCTTATTTTTTCATGGGTGTCCCGAGTTAAAGATAGACTGCTTACTCTGTTAGGATTTGTGAATTTACTTTGTAGGATCAGGAAATCATTTTGGATCTTAACTTGGTGGCTGAGCATGATGTTGATTAAATCACAACTGTTGGCTAGGAAATAGTTTAATTCCTACTATGTATTGAACCCAATACTATTCTTTATACTACAATTGTTTGTATTGGTATTAGTTTATTTATATTTTCTCATTAATATAATAGAAGAGATATTCATTACTGTTAATGCTGAGTACAAAACATTTTTCAATGTTCAAACGTAAATGTTGAAGGAACCTTTACTGCTTACATATTTCTCAGTAACATACGAGGGGTGATCAAAAAGTTCCAGGACTGTTGAGATTGCGCGGCAATGGAGTGTCATAGAGCAGTGCGGTTGGCAGCATTGTTTAGCGTGACTCTTCCTGAGCTCAGCTGTTTATTCAGTTTGTTGATAACCTTCTTCATTGCAAAGTTACTGCTGTTTTCGTAAAAAAATGTTTTTTGTGTTCGGCGATTTTGCGAAATGAATGTAAAGGAAGAGCAACGCGTTTGCGTAAAGTTTTGTGTGAAGTTGGGTAAAATGTTTACTGAAACTTTTCAAATGTTGCAAGTGGCTTTCGGTGATGAATGTCTGAGTCGGTCAAGGTGTCATGAGTGGTACAAAAGGTTCAAGGAAGGCCGGACATCGTGTGAAGATGATTCTCGTTCAGGGCGCCCATCAACTTCGACTGACGACGATCATGTTGCAAGATTGAACAGTCTCGTGCGTTCTAATCGTCGACTAACCATTCGTGAGATGGCTGAAGAATTGAACATTTCATTTGGTTCGTGTCAACAGATTTTAACAGAAAATTTGCAGATGAGAAGGGTGGCTGCAAAGTTTGTTCCGAGACTGTTGACTGAGCAGCAGAAAGAACACAGAGTTCAAGTTTGTCAGGAACTTCTTGAAATGACAAATGCCAATGAAAACTTCTTAAAACAAGTCATTACTGGAGATGAAACGTGGGTTTATGGCTACGACGTGGAAACGAAGGTCCAGTCATCACAATGGAAGACAAAATTCTCCCCAACCCCCAAAAAAGCACGTCAGGTCAAATCAAACGTCAAGGTGATGCTTACTGTTTTTTTCGACTGGAAGGGTGTTGTTTACCATGAATTTCTTCCACGAGGTGAGACCATTAACCGCTTTCGTTATCTTCAAACCCTGAGAAATTTGCGCGAGGCAATAAGGAGGAAGAGACCAGAGTTGTGGCGGAGCGGTGAGTGGGTGCTGCATCATGACAATGCGCCTGTTCATTCCGCACTGCTCATTCGCGACTACTGCACCAAAAATGGAATGACGGCCATTCCCCAGCCTCCATATTCACCTGACCTTGCCCCTGCAGACTTTTTCTTGTTTCCCAAAGTTAAGAGACCCATGAAGGGAAAGAGATTTGAGTCCGTAGATGACATTAAAAAAAAATCGCTGGAGCAGCTACACACCATTTCACAAGATGATTTCTCAAAGTCCTTCACACAGTGGAAACATCGTTGGGAAACATGTATAGCTTCCCAAGGAGAGTACTTTGAAGGGGACGACATCCAATAGCCTGTAGATTTTTTAAATAAATTAATAAAAATCAGTCCTGGAACTTTTTGATCACCCCTCGTACTTTGCAATGCTTCTTGTCGAACCCAAAATAAAGAATATCCTTTTTATTCAAAAGTACATTCTTTAGCTTTGATAAAAAGTTTTTAATTAAAAAATATTACTGAAAGAAATTCAACAATTATTTTAATATTACACACACTTAATGAATAAAAAACAAACTTGAATTATGATTTGTTATGTATTAATTTACACAATAACTGGCAGAAAGTAAAATAAAATATTACTAAAGGAAACGCAGTTTATTCCATGCACATCTAACATACCCCATGAGATACACAATACACGAAGATGAGTCAAGTATTTCCAATCCGATAATTATTAAAAACTATCCCGATAACGGGCATATTTTCAGCCAGGAACCTAAAGTAATCTGTCATTATTTAAAAAAGTTTGGCAAAACAGCATCAGTTTCGGGAGAGACAGTTATGGATACAGATAAAAAGCAAAAAAAACTGCTCATTTTTAAAAGACTTTAAGCTGAGTTTTTTCATCAAATCCTGCCGAGTGGCCAGCATTGCGCACAATGAAGCTGGAACCGTCGAAGTGCATGCGCCTCTCACCGCGCCTAACGAAGAGGTGAGATGTACTACCCATGCTGGCCGTGCAATGGAGGAATGGGGTCGTCATAGAAGCTGTGCCATTGGTTGGGGAAGTGCGCAGGTGGTACTTGTTACTGTTTCGAGCGACCCTATAATACAATCATTATTAGATATCATAATGTAGGAGTAATAAATAGTAATTAGTAGGTTAAGTTAAAGTTAAAGTAAGTTTGGAATACAGTTCCATAAGAGCTTAGAGGGACAAATAGATGTCTTATTACCATACTTGTGGTCAGAATAGAGCTTATCTAAAACACCTTTTATTTTAAAAAGCAAAAGAACATTGTCAGATAATAATGTAGAAGTACTATTGAAAAAGGAAACCTAACAGAGTAAGTAGTTTTCTTAAATATTAATAAAAACGACTTTAACCAATAAATAATTCATTATAGAATCCATTAACTAATGAAGGCAGTGATAGGAGAGATGAGGGCACTTGTGAGAGACTGTGATGCCTGGTTGCGATAGCTGGATGAACCTCGACGCTGAGAGGCATAGAGAAAAAGAAAAAGAGAAGAAGAACTAATGAAGACATACTCAGTTATGTTTAGTAGGGAAGGCTAAAACAATCAAAAAAAGATATTTAGTCATTTCAGACAAAGTTGTATAAATAAAGTTATAATTAAATCAGATAATATCGACTAATTTACCTGACAAGACCATCTGGTGCCTGTGAAATACGGACATTATTAATAAGCCAATTCTCTACACCCTCTTCAGTTGTCCAATACTGTGCTCCGTGTATAATATTAACTGCATCAATTGCAAAAGTCTGCCCATGCCTCGATTCTGAGTAGAATACATCCAATGAAAAGTCCTGTATGAGATCGGAGAATGTGTCTGTCGTTGTTCGTGTTCCGGCTGAGTCCACGAGGTAAACAAGCGCGCAGTTTTCAGAAGTGAAGCTGACACCTTTGTACCACATCTTAGCATATCTATAACATAATTTTATATAAAATGAAACAACATATATGATTGAAGAAACAAAAAACTAATACTAATCTCACTAATCATCAAACTAATAATAATCTCATGTCTGTTAAACAGAATGAACAATCATTTGTGTTTTATTTTATTATTTTAATGTTTCGACCCACATCAAGACTACAGCCAGTAAAAATATGTATATATCAATCAAGATATGACTTATGATATGTGTGTTTACATACACAATAATCACAAACATTACTTAATAATAACGGCAACATTAACATACTTGTGATTTCCTCTTATGTCATGAGCCATGATTTCCACCCTGCTGCCATACTGATGAACTCTCCCATTCGGATGAAGGAGAGCGCAAGCTGAACCCGTTGGATTCATTGCAATAACAATGTTGTTCTGCAAAAAAAAATAATGATTCTAAGTTCTTTAATAGTTAACTGTGTAGTAAAAAAAAATATTAAATTTATATAAAATAAAAAAATCATCTGAAAGAAATTTAAGTGATTCATTCAGCACTTATTTGAATTTTGTGGTATTATGCGGTCATTCTATATAAACATGGTTGATGGTTCAAAGATCAAAGTTTGGTTTTGTAATGCAGTATATAATTTTTGACCATGGAGGACTGTAGATCTCCTTAAGAATCATTTAAAAGTATTGACTTTCCAGGTATTTATACTTATAATATGTTATCTTTGGACATTTATGCTAAATTATTTATAGTATTGTAATTATTGTTATTTTATTTAAAGTTAAAAAATGCAGAAAAGGAAATGATTGAGAATGACACAATAGTGTCGAAACGTTTTGTTTATAAAGAATAAAATAATTGACTGGAAGCAGGTTTTTTTTTTCTCGAAGATGAAATCTATATAAACATTAAAAAATGACTGACAACACTTAAGGACATTAGGTATCTGTGTTTGCTAAAAATCATATTTTGTTTGTCTTGGAGTTCATTTCCTTACATAAATATGTATATTGTAACGATAATAATCTTCCAAAGAAGAATAAGTTAGAAAAAAAAAATGAAAAGGTAAGAATATTGAAATTATAAGGATTAGCAGTCTATGGAATTGGAAAATCAGTTGTTATTTTTCATTTTCAATTACAATGATGTTTAAAAAACCTGTGGTAGCCCTTGAAGGGTCTATGAAGCAGGCTATGATAGCCTGATTCGCTATCCAACTGATAGAAGTAGTCACAGCTTGCACAGGAAGACGAGCACTATGCACCAGCTGCTTGTCTTTATTGCCTGATATCATGTCATCTTCCAATTAAATAGATCCAGTATGCTCTGTCGAACTATGATTCTCCCTCAGATAGCCCAATGTAATTTTTGGTCAAGAGGAATAACTTAGCGAAAAAAATACAAAATTTAAAATTTATCAATCTACATAATTATTCCATAAGGTATGGAAATGGCCTTGTGTTGTTTGTAAAACATTCTATGTTTAGTCACCAAACAATATATATTTGTTGCCCTTTGGCCAGATATATATTTATTAAATTTTGTTCATTTTTGTTATTCTTAAAGGAAATAATAACATTATTTTTCTTTTCTATTCTACGTGTCTTTTTGATAGTTATTACTACAAATCTTATTATTTTAAATATTTTTTTAGAATTGATAACTAAGTAGCATTTCTAAGATAAATAATAAAGTAATGTAAAAACCTTGAAGTTCAGAAGTCTGACTGCACGATCTATAGTTAAATCAACTCTCATTCTGTGAGCTAAACGCAGAGATATAGTTCCATGTGCGGTTGCGGTAGCTGTTCCAGGCAGACCGAGGTCACCCTCCATTTCCTACAAATAAAATCCCAACTTTTTGATTAAAAATATTCCTCAAATACACCTTGAAAAAAAACTAGTTCTTTTAAGTGATCGCCTAAAAAAAAAACAATTATAAATACAGAGCTCAAATTGACTGATGTGCATTTATTATTCTACCAAAATGTCAGCCACTACAAAATATCAAAGCATGGTAGCAAACAGTTAACCAACTCACCTGGAAAGCACTTGTGTCCTCAGGAGTTGGGTTAAAGTAGGGATAAACCTTATTTGAAGTTCTCGACGTAGTGCGCCATATTGGAGCCGCCAAGGCTGCAGCATTGCACAGAGGACTAACTGGATTGCCAAAATATGTACCTGTTGTCCATGGCTCAGACAGGGGTGTGTCCAATAACTGCAATAATTGATTGCTGTTAATGCTAACATACAATAAAAAATAAATATAACAATCATTGCTAATGTTAATCTTAAATTAATAAAAGATGAATGGATTTATAAAAAACACATCCTCAAACTAGTAACACCAAGCAATCAAAGAAGTAACCTCATAATCATCATTAATAACTTCAAGGGCATTATGGCTCGAACAGTGTCTTGATCTACCCATGGGTTGTAGCACATTTTTTCCTTTATCCATAAGATTTGGAAGATAGATTTCTTGAAATACTAATTAGAATGTAAGTGCATCAACAGCATGTAAAAGAAACTATTAAAATAGATAAAGAAAAGCTAAGTGTAGTCTCAATAAAAAAATACTAATAACTAAACATACGCTAAAAATATGAAACAGCTTGTTATATATTAATCATATTTTTTTAAATAATAAAAAGTAATAATTTTATATGCTTAAATTAAAAGTAAGACTTGCTCATCATAAACTAGGCAGTGAGGGGTAAACTGTAATAGAAATTTTATTTTTTAAAACAATTAAAAAAATAGCACTTTGTAAAAATGCTCCATTCTTTCCAAATTTTAGTATCACCTCTATAAAATAATGATTTCCTTGTTTTATATTTATTAACTATATTTGTCATGATAATAATTAAAATTAATTTCTAGATTAAATATACTTGGCTGCTTACAAAAATATGTGTATGGAAAACAAGTTTTGGTCCTATGGGTTAGTAATTTACCAGTTAATAGAAAGATTTAACATGTCTATGGGCATCATTCACTTATACAAAATTTATTGTGACACCTTTAAAGAGCAACAATGAAATCAAAAGTGTTTGTGTATTTTCTTTGAACACTGTTTAGTTCTATTAATCGTTTTTTTTATCTGAGTACTCTTTGACTTTAAAAATTAACAAAATTTTTGTTGATTTACGTTATAAAAAACCGGCAAATTCTAACAGCGAACAATTATTATAAATTATCATTTAAAGGGAGATTGATATATGTTTACAAACTAATCAAACCTTAGAAAAAAATGACTCCCGCCTCCAAATTTTAGACATGATTAAACTCAACTTTCCTAATGCTTATTTAAGTGGCAATTGAAGCTAGGGCATAAATATTTGATTTTCTTGAAAAAAAAAAACATATGATATGATGTTGTCAAGCAAACTAATTCCCTCATTTCTAAGTAACATTCTCATATGATTTCAAATAAAAGTTACAGCAAAAGATCAGGATGCTAGAATGATTTTAAACTTTTATAGCCTCAATAATTTAAGTTTTTCAATTTAAAGCATAATTATAAAATACTAGTGCAAAGGTGATATTTAACAATTTATTTAATTTTTAATTTTAGTACAATAAATCAGTTTAAAGGAAAATAATCGTAATACTGAACCAGAACATAAACATACAGAATAAAAACTAATATTGGAATAATTAGTCATAAATTTTACTTTATAATTGATTATAAATAAAATAATTTAGTGTTTTGTTTTTTTTAAAAATTGCTTTGAGTTTTTAATTTTTGTTACCACTTCCAAGTTCGTTTTAAGGTAAATCATAGAAATAACTTGACTTACATTTAAAATTTTTTATTAAAACATTTTCAAATGTTAGGTGTCACTTTAAATAAATAATTAAACACATTTGTCAGTCTATAATAAAAAAAAAATATTAGTCCCACTTACACAATAACGATTGTTGACGTTAATGAATGTACGATGGCCAGAACTATAGGTACAATTCCTTACAACCATTATCTTGTTTTAATTTTTTAAACTATATTATATCATTTGTTAGTTTATTAATTTAACATTATTTTATGTACCTATTGTTCATCAAATGATGCTACAGTGTAAGCCCTAAGTTTTGCTTATCCAGGCATAATTACAATAGAGATCTTTAACGAGTAACTGACATCCTACAGACTCGGGACTCCCAGTTCTCCTGAAGGACGAATGTTATCGACTTCAAATATCTAGAACCTGACTTGTGGAGTAATACTATCCTAAAATCCACAACAAAAATAATTTTACATGCTATTGTTATGACTATAACGTTATATGTTATGTGAAACATTGAAATTGCGAAAAGTTCCCAAAGAAAAACTACTTATCGCAAACTTGGACTAGCGGAGAAGAGCAGCTAGGTGTGACAGAATGCTCAATACAGTAGATTGATAGATAATGGATACTCTTTTTTTTAAATGTATTGAAATTTACAACTGTATAACCAAATATATCACGTAAATATAATGAAAGATAAATAATGCCCTGAGAAAAAGGTAATTAGAGAAACTACCCAATGGTAAAACTCGAATAAAAAATTCAACTTAGAAGGTCATGAGGCCATTTTCTTTTCAGACACCTAGAAGGATTATCAGGAATTAAATAGGTTGCTAGGTTTGAAACTATTGGGTTTGAGTGGGAATAAAGTTTGTCATGAAAAGATTGATAAAGAATTCGGGCCAAATCAGTAATATAAGGGACATTTAGGTCATTATGGATTAATTTGTTTACAACAACGCAAGGAGTTTGTTACTTCGTAAGTCCAGATGGGTCTTAGGATTGTCACCCCCATGAATCTTTTGTAATTAATTGGGAGTTTAGAGCGCTTATCTAGTAAATGTTGAAGAAGCCTGAAATGGCAAGGTGTTTCTTGTCGTTTCAGTTTAGTAAGAGGAATCCAAGTTAAACGTTTGTCAGGGTGTAGTACTGAGTACTGAAGCTGTTCTACCGGAATCAGTGGGATGTTATTGAATGATACAGGAGGACAGGAAGTCCTTGGTTTACGACGGAGGGTAAAGGTGATTTGACAGGATTTGTGGGAATTTATTTTAATCCTCTAGTTTTGAAACCATTTTCAAGGTCAGTGATATGGGATTGAATAGTATGGGATGCTATAACTGAATAGACATGTTTATCAGCATACGTGGTAAGGATAGTATTGGGGTGAAGACAAAGGATACTCAAAATCCCATTATCAAAATAATCACCATCAAGGGATTTGAGTGGACACCTACTGAGGATGGAAGATACAATACCAAAAATGACTGTACTGGTGCTCTGAAGTAAGATGAAGAAGAGGTCGAACAAGAATGTGATGGATTATCCAAGTTAAGGCGAACATGAATGGATATGGTCTAAATAAAGAGGTTGTTCTTGACAGGAAGGTTTGGAAAAAAATATTGTCATGATTTGGTTGGGAAAAAAACAGACTTTGGTGAAACTCTCAATAAATAAATTAAAAATGTATATTTTATTTATTCATTCGAAATAAATTTAGTTGGCCCATTCCAGTCAGTAGACCAGGCACTTGTCTTCAAACAGCATGCTGGGTCAGTGGATGACATTTGTGCATGTGGATCACTTTTTGATTTCTCTCTTGAAACATTAACTAAGTCTTTTATAGTTGATTTTTAAAGTTATACTGATTGTACTACTTAATCACTTATTAGAATACCTCGTGCCATCTCAACTTGCACAACAAATACTGGTCTTCAACGAACAAAGCTACTGATACCAATAAATGTCATTTGTTTGAACACCACATTACATTTTTCATTCATGTTTATAAAGTATTTATTAATGGATAATTTTAAGAATATTAGAGACGTTTCAGAACCTTATGCTGACTTTGCAGGTTTGGAATTTCGTTTATACTAACAGACCTATTTTTATTTGAGTTCATTTATCTTTTATTTCTTATTCCAATTGCCAATGATATTGTATATGCTATTGATTTCTTAAAATTAAAATATTAAAATAAAAGTTCTGGTGAAATTAATAAGAAGCCTCTCTGAATTTAATAACTATAAATATTATTGTAAATACTTATTACATTGATACACTGGAACCCTTATACAATTCGTACATAAAATCATTTTTTGTTGTATAGTTTAAAACTTCAAATTTGTACTGGCATCATTTTTCTAACGGTGCTGTAAAATATGCCTTCATAGCATCAATCAACAATAGATTGGTAAGGGAAAATAATAGTACACCCCAAAAACTTGTTGGATTCATTTTATTATTAAAATTTGTCATTAAATATTCAAATTATAAAATAATGTATACATATATCCATAGTTATGTACCTATACAAAAACAATATACGCACAAATAATTTTGTGTATCCATCTTTCAAGATCTAATATCATAGATAATAGTGTATTACCAGCTCGTTTCATTTAAGTCTGGGATATCAATTTAAGTTATTGTAATGTACTTAATAACTAATTGTACAGTGTAAAGATCTATTTCAATCTGTAATTAAACTTATATCTGGTATCATTTAATATACTAAGTATAAAAAAACAATAAATTATTATGAAAGCTCCGGTGAAATTAATAAGAAGCCTCTCTGAATCAGTACTTCCTTTCCTACAAATGTATTAAAAATAATTAAGTCTACAATGAAATATTTTGAGAATTTTAATAATTTAATTGAATAAAACTTACTTGAGGCCAGTAATGATTGCACCAATTCCAAGTATAAAAGCTGAGATTCCAATTTTGATGTGCCATGGCATCATAGCTTCTTTATAAGAAATTGAGATATTAGGAGATAAATAAAATACAACTCCAATGAGAAACTGTAAAATTCAATTAAAACTTTATTGTTACATAAAATGGTAATGCAATATGACAATCAGATTAATGGGAGATGATCATTTTTGAACTGTAAGTAGGTGAAATAAAGAAAATATTTAATAAAATTCTAGGACTCTAAATAAAAATATAATTAAAGTGCCAAACTTAAGGTCGCAGTAAGTTTTTTTACAATATTTTAAAACACATAGATCAGATATTTAAACAGGGCATGAAGTAATATGCTCGGCAATCATATTTATGATTTACCATTAACTTTGAAAAATTAAAATTATGCCCAGGTGACTATAAATAATAAATAATTATATGGATGTAGATTTATTCTAGAGTAAACAATCAGTCTTAAAAAATATAGTAAACTTCTGAAATTTAAGGTTTCTAAAAGATAGAAAAGAAGAAGGAAAACATCATACCCTCTGAAATCGCTACGGCCAATATTTTAAATCCATTCTTCAAAGGTTTCTCAGATTAATCAAGATACTGTCTGAGATTAAGCCCTAAGGAAGACAACAGTGTGTCTTTGAAGCAATGTGTCAGGCAAAATGTTGGTAAAGAATTTGAGACTGTTGAAACTCCAAGAAACCTTTGAAAAATAGATTCATAACATCATAGTTCATGAATTCAAACCGATTAACCTTTAAATGCCAAACATTCAGTTTATATAAAACATTTATTTAAAAATTCTATTTCTTACTGCGATATTTAATAGATTAGAAAATAGTTATTTGCTGTAAATAAAAGATGTAAGGTAATTATGTGAAATGTGTATACTTCCGTAATCGTTACTTTAAGAAATGAACTTTTAAACAAACATATATCATCTATACTTCGAAATGTTGATTGAAACATTTATTTCTTGATGAAATTATTACTGAAATCTACTTATTACCCATAATTAAATTCTTAGAGATCATGATAACAGTATTTTTGGATAATATTAAAAATGAAACGAATAAACTATTAAACCTTATAACTCGACTTGAAGCAGCAACCTGCAGAACAGATATCTTTTTTAAATGTAAAACTAAATTTTTAAATTGTGGATGGTGATTGGTACAATCTTGATTACTCAAATTTTTCAATAGCGCTGTTCAGCTTTTCGAACTTCACCCTGATCCTTGTTAATAAACGGATTCTGATATAATATGTTGGTAAATTGTATTGAAAACCCTAATCTTAACGAAATAATAATACAGTAAATACTCTTATAGGTTTCCATGGCCACTATTATTACAAAAGACTTTGTTGATTTCTTCTGGTTTAGACGGTGTTGATAAATTTTTTGCCAACGTTTCGCGTTCCGTCTGGTTTACCGTCTAAACCAGAAGAAATCAACAGTCTTTTGAAATAATACAGTATTTTTTTGTTATTTTTTATAACAGTGTTTTTTTAATCCATTCAACCATGTCTTACATAATTAAATAGACTCGGAAAAGAACTGTTAAACCATAGTTTTGATAATGACAACTAGAATAAAATTGCAGCAATAAAAATTTTACCAAACACAGCTCATTGTTTTTTTAAGTAATATTATTTAAAATATTAAGTATCCTAACCTGAACCACAAGAAGTCCAATGGTGAATATTCCAATCCAGCTGTGAAGAGATTGAAAATGTGCTTTCTCTTGGATCGCTCTTTCATCTATTACAAAAAACATTCCAAGAGCAGCACATAGAATAACTCCTCCATTAACTCCTAGGTGAATGTATTTCAATTTTTTCTTCGCTAGCAAAGGCATCAATCGAAAAACTGTCAAAGCTGTACAGAGAAGGAATACATGAACATTAACAAAACATTAAACTATCTAAATTTCATTATAAATTGGTATTGATACTTGCAATTAGCAAAAAAATAAGTGAATCCAAGCACCATGAAAAAATGATGCCAATTGAATTCAAGTTTAGGATAATCTCTCCCACCAAATCCATTTTTATATTGAATTATATGAACTAGGGTAAGACACACAATCAGCAATCCAATGAACTGCGTGGCCCAAAAGTAACATTTTCTCACATTTTCAATAGAAAACATTCCCATATTTTGTTTACCTGAAAAAAACAAAACAAATAAAAATAAATTAATTAAAAATTACTAAATCAATTGAACACAAAATTACATACTCTTTTTCCTATACATTTTTCCTGAAATAATGAGCAATAAATTCAATTTAGATAAAGAAAATCAGCAAATCATTTTAAGTGTCTGGTATATTTGGTTTAATGATATTTAAGATTTTAGCTCACTTCAAATGGAGTCTTACTTCAGTTAATAAGTACCAAGTTAAATCTTTATTAGGTGATTAATGAATTTCAAAAACTACATTCGATTAAAAAAGTATTTCATGAATTTGAAATTTTAATATAATCTCAAGAAAATTACCAAAACTGGTGCTCCATGAACAGAGAAAATGTCACTAAACTAATTTTGTTAAATGTCTTAATTTTGATAAATGTCTTATCTTGTTTAACATTTATTGTTGATTAGGTAACAGAGATTAATCTTTTTTTTCCAAGAAGAACCACCTTTGTGTCAATAGCTAAGTTTACTATTCTTAAAATGTACCAAACCTATAAAAATATATTAGTGTTTTGATAAATATAGATCAATAAAAAACATAAATTAAACAAATAACTTAGTTTAAGAAGAAAATAATAAATTTATCATTTAAGATTTAATCATTCCATAAATTTTTATCTAGGAATATTTACTAGAGTTACAAATAATTGATGAAACTAACATAATATCAAAATTATAAATTATAACTTACTAATGCCGTTATTATTAATAATTTAGCAATCATTTAACTGAGATATATCACATTTTTGTACAATAATGGTTTAATTTAAATTAATTAAAACAATTAATGAGCTCATTTATTCAAAAACATGTTAAATATTTTTATTGTATATAATTCTTTGTTTTGTGCTAATTTTTCATAGAAATATACAGGGAAAAAATTAATAACAATCATAAAGGAAATGGGATGGAGTGATGATAATGTCCGATCTTTTACAAAACATTATCCAAAATAAATAAATTATATAGTTATTAAATATCCCTGACCAAACTGAGTTTAGTATTTATTACACCCAATATAGTATATAACATAATTTAAATGGTTAAAGAATTTATTCATTTTTTTTTTCATTTTTTTTACCTTCTGTTACACCATACACTTTTAAAAGGTAATGATAAAATTGTCATTACCAACAAATATTCTCCTCCATCCTACCAAAAAACAAAGAAAAAAATAAACATGGCAGATTAACCGTAGATATCAGCCATAAGTGTTAGCAAGGTACAATAAATACCGATTTTGAGATCAATCACTTGTAATCTTTCAGGACCCATACTTTTCAAATTCTGCACCTTATATGGCGATGATCTCAACAAATACTTGATGGCAAAATTTTATCATATCTACGTGAGGAAATTGAATTTTTGATTTGAATTGTTATTAATTTACCTAATAGGATTTCTTATTTTTATTTATCTCTTAATGTTTGGTATGATAAACAAATAAAGATAATTTAAATTATGATTGACAGATTTAGAGAAATAGTAATTTTATTTAAACTATCTTTTTTCATAGTTCATTATTTTTCAAAATTGAGACAAAATTTTTTTGTGAGAAAACTAATTAATAATTAACCTTTTTTTGGAAGGGTATTTTTATTTTCCACTTACAAGATTTTTTATTTGGAATTTATAAATAAACATAATATGTATAGTTATTTTAATAAATAGTGTTAAAATACTTTGCATTTAAAAACATTTCAACCAAATCAAAAACTAAATTAAAATATTTTTTATTTAGGTGAGGATATTAATGCTCTGCTTAATTTGATAAGCTTGTTATTAAATTTTTATTTTTCATATTAATGATTATTATTTTAATAAATTGTAATGCGAACTCTGCTTTCTAAATACTGAACATTTTAAACTTCATTATGATTTTTATAAATTGCATAAGAGTTGATATTCTTTACACAGATTTGAGCCGAATTTCAAAACAATTTGGACAAAAACTAGGCCAAGCAAATATTAATGTGATTATATTAAAGAATGAATATCAATGCATTGTTTTCTGCATATATTAACTTTTAAGTATGGTTGAACCAAAGTTTCAACACAAATGTATTTTTCTAGTGATCATAGAAGTGAAATAATCGTAAACACAAGATTTTTCAGTATTTTCCTCTGACCAATTTAATTTTAAATTGTAAATGGATGACCAGCATGAATTATATTTCAGATATGTTACTTGAGATTGTTCAAATTTACATGTGATATATCCCCTGAAAAACCAAAAGCAATATCACATTTCTAAAAACATCAGAGGAAAGTAATAACAGTAGAAAACAAATAAAAATATAAATATGTCGATATATTTATTCTAAAAAACAAATTAAACTTTATAATAAGTGTATAATTATAAACTTTGTTCTGACAGTCAATTCGAATGAAATATATTTTATTACAGTATTAAATATACATATTAAATATTTTACCTACATTTAAAACTGTTCTACTGTAAAATATAATTAAAATAACAGAAAACATTCAGAATTAAAAAGGTTTATTTTTATTTCTAAAGGTCTTCAATATTGATTATATAATAATTATTT
The DNA here is from genome assembly GCA_037127475.1 of Arma custos. Classification (NCBI taxonomy): domain Eukaryota; kingdom Metazoa; phylum Arthropoda; class Insecta; order Hemiptera; family Pentatomidae; genus Arma; species Arma custos. The sequence goes on along the minus strand of CM073760.1, from coordinate 106,667,928 downwards.
ACGTATTCTTTAATAATCTAAGAATTACCTACTAATTTTAAAATTTAAATCTTCTTCAGGAGTAAGAAGGAAATCATCTTCATCCTCTCCATTTGATGTGCTCATCAGCTCAGTTTTGCAGCCTGTTATAAAATTATAAAACAGATATATTATTTACATAGTGCATGGTTTATAAATATAAACATACTAGCTCATCATATAAAAAAAATGATGGATAAGTTTATTCCTTATAAGAATCAAAATTCAAGGTGAATGTTTCTTCCCACAGATACATAATTTTTATTTATCTTATGTCGTTTCCAATGTGATATGGCCATATGCCCTTGAAGATGTGCGATAGTCTTACAATTACTTTAGTGTAATGAGTAAGAGGTGCAATTAGTCAACTTAGTGGAGGTAAACTGAGGCATATAAGCAGTACCAAATTTAATCTACTTTAAAAATGGTCAATGTTTTTTTTTCTTCAAAATTTGCACCGATTAGGAGATACAGGCCAAAAACTGAATTAACTCCGAAAATTTCGATGTTTTTCGACCACCAAAAGTTTACCCATCCGTTTTTTCGGTTGCAAACTTGGAGTTACACTAACCAGACATGCCCTTACAAAATCAATCAAAAATGCAGCTCTCTTCAGTTTATTGCAACAAATCTTTTCTCTTCAAAATAAAAATATTTTTACTTTAATTTGCACTATTGATTATTTGTCGGTTTGGATTGCAGCTCCTATACTCCTCTCTGATTCAGCAAATAAAAATATTTGTTGGCATCATTGTAATACATGCAATGATGCAATTAATGCATTTTCCTTGTTTCTTTAGTTTTGGTTTTACTGCGCAAAAACTACATTGGACATCCACGCCAAAAGTGAAAGGTTTCTTCCTTGTAATTGCCCTACAATTTAAACATCTTATCAGAAATTGTTTTATTGAGATTGAGATAACTATAATATGCTTGAGATATTTATAGAGCTCCATTAGAGCATGAATGCTTGCGCATTCTCTCAACAAAAAACACAACACGGACGACACATGACGTCCGTCACGTAATATTTATCCTAGGTTGGCGTAATTTGGAGACACTTATCGCTATGATTTGTCTCAATATCATACTTATCAATGACATCTCCTGATTAGGACATTTCTCTTTAAGTGAATTGTAAATGAACCCGTACCGAAGTATAGGAAACGATGCTTTTAATACAACTTTTAAAGGACACATTAGATATCAGAGGCAGACCAAAATATTTATGTACCTACAATAACCTAACCTGTACCACTACAGCCCAAGAAGGGTTTTGGGTTCAGTACATGGTTGAGAAGGTTGTTGAGGCACGTAGTTGAGCCACTTTATAGAGGCTAGGTGAGTCCCAGGAGGGTCTCCATATCACATAAGATTGATCCCCGGCTGTTAAGAAATTAGATAAATTAATCTCTTCTGCAGGTTGTCGCTTCGAGTTGAGTTACAAATTTTAACTGTTTATTCGTTTCATTTTTAATATTTTCTAAAAATACAAGTTATCGTGAGCTTTAGTATGGAAAAGGGAATATAATTATGGGTGATGACTAGATTTCGATTATCATTTCATCAAGAAGTAAAAGTTTCAACATAAATTTCGAAGTATAGATGAAACACGTTCGTTGAAACGTTAATTTATAGATAAAATGATTACCAAAGTAAAAATATTTCCCGTAACATTCTCTTTTCAATACGAATAAAGTTAAAACTTGTGACTCAACTCGAAGCGACAACCAACATATACCCTTATCTACCCACAACCGGATTTAAACCTGGGAACTTGGGCACAGTAACTGAGCGCTCTACCCACTGTGTTGCCCCGCTCTGTACCTACAACAATAGTTACTCCAAATAGATAAAGGGTTGCATAAAATTTATTGAAATTATTTTCCCAATACATGGAACATGGAATTTATTTAAACATTCAATTTTAATTTTTTTTTCAGAAAAAAAACATATTTAAAGTGTTTAGTGCTGAAGACATTAGAGAAAAAAGAAGAATAAGAAGAACACAGTGGACTACTTGTAGGATTACCTATAAGGTTGTTACCCCTCAACAGATATGTATAAGGCTGATTTGCACATTGGCCTAGAATCTGTCTCCTGAATCTCCGAACCTCTGGGTCGGCAACCTTTTGAGTCGGAAGAGTAAAAAATTACAATTTACAAAATTTCAAAGTTTTTAAAGAGCCACAAAATTTTTTATTGCCAACAATTAATAGTCACGTGAATAATGTTAAAAAAAAATCTATTTATTCATACATAAGTAGTGTTTCTTTTAATTATATTCATGCAATAGAACGCTCGCTCACACGAATATGTCGATCCGAAGATAGTCAGCACTCCAAATGCCAACGTCTTCACCTCACTGTAGCAATCTCGATGCGTCGAATATAAGTGCCCCAACTCGCGGCATTTCTTTTAAAGCTGTCCACTTTTGTTGCGTTACGTGCATACATTTCTGGACTTCCAACTCTTCCAACTTACTTTTAAATCGATCAATTGCATTTCTAGAGATCCTGTATCAATTACAAATGGATAAATGTGGATTTCATTACTATTTGTGTTGAGAGGATTTACTATGAATGCTAGAGTATGAATGAATCTATTTGGAGTGTAGATTTTAATTCTGTGTAAAATAAAATCTAGGGATCGGCTCAGTGGTAGGGCACTGACTGAGTTGTCATGCCGGAAATCCTGGTTCAAATCCCGCTGCGGGCAAGACTTTTATTTAGTCTGTTTGCAAACCGAGATGGATCATATAGGATCTAGAACCCTCCTGGGTTCACCCAGTCTCTATAAAAATAGGATACCCAAAATAAGGGGGAAAATCTGGCGGTTGAGCGTGACCTAGGACAAGTCTTCTCCTTGCAGAACCGTTGTCTACGAAACAGTGCTGTCTCACCATGCACTGAACCCTAGAACCGTTCACGGGTTGTAGTGATACAGGTTTTTATATAACAATTTAAGGTTTCTACCTCTACCCGGACCACTTTCTTCCACATATATTATCAAGGTCAACAATTATCATTCAGTATGAAAAAGATAACATTTGCTAAACCTATAACTTCCAGCCAAACAAAATCAAACGTTACATTGTAGATTCGGGAACCAGTAGGTCTTAAATAGGCCAAGATCACCAATAATATTGAATTTTTTGTAAATACTTTGGGAAAACGATACATTTTGACAAATACTTTCTGTATGCTTACTGAACTTCGGATACCGTTCAAATGGCTCATTTTCTATTTCTCAAAGCTCATTAAAAATGAAAATAAAATTTAAAATGCATTGACATAAAATAGAAAACAATTTTCCTTTTTCCTCACACGAGAGTATCAGCCTATATTGAGCAAAATTTCTTAATAAATATACTGCCTATACAAAGACATACAAATCTAGATTTTATTTAATTTGTATTATCAAATTAAAAATTCAAATGTATGAAAATTCATATATTTTTATGCACAAGTTTATTCCCAATAATACTAGTTTGAAGAATAAAATAATTCTAGTAGTAAACCTTTCTTCAATTTTTATTAGCATGTAAATATATATTTTTATTATTTTAAGAGTATATTTGTCGTAGGGACGGTCTATTGAGTTAAGACTCTAGACAAAAACCCAAAGTTTGTGAGTACGATTCACTGCTCCGGTATTCCTCTCCTCGTGGCTCGTTAGGCTCATCTACTGGAGGCAACTCATCACGGGCACTTCTACTATGCCATAAGCATCGTGGAATCGCTTTGTTGTTTTTAGGGTTGTCTAATAGCCGCCCTGGGCTATGATCTAGGGACGGTCTGCATCTGGGATCGAAATTGAGCATCTTCGTGCGCCTGCTGACCTCGAACAGCCATAATCCTTGGATCAAGTCCGATATGTTATTGTCCTTAAATACGGTTGGTATAGACTGAATCAGTCCCAATGAACCGGTTATGAAACAATTGGAAGCTTGCCGCATCGTCTTGGAAATTATTATTGTTAGCAAAGTGAAGTTGAGTAAAAAATGTAGAAGAATTTCTCCACCTCCCCCTATTTAATTATTACGTAGGCCCTTGTTGAGCTAGTCCACGCCAATTTATGCTCCAATGATAATAGGACAATGGTAGAGTAGAAGTCCTGAATTTTGGCTATTCCGGTATAATTCTACAGCCCCGGTGAATAAGTGGTTAAATCGAAGTTTCTCCAAAATGAGTTTCTTGTACTTAAGTAAGCGGAATCGAGTTATTTTCGTAGTGAATAAGGAGCTGAGTAAGGTATTGACTTGAAAAGGAGTTATTGCTTATATTACAACTCCATTTATATTTATTTTTATATATTTATTTATATTTAAAGCCAGATTCCGATTATCTGAAAGCAGTTAACTCTCTCTGGACAAAATCACTTATTCACCGGAGCTTTAGAATTAGGATAGAAATGTGTAACGAGTAACTAACACCGTATAGGCTCGGGAGCTTATTTCCTTTCCGAATAGGTTGCTAGGCGTCCGAATAAAGCAGACATAGTAAGGCTTTTTGATTGCGTGTCCAGCCAAAATAAACGCTGTCCGGCTTGTGTGATTTTTTTATTTAATTATGTTTATTTATTTTTCTTTAGAATTTAGAATTTACAAGATTTATGGTAATAATCAAAAAACCTTGATTCTACATACATTTTTTGTCGTACTTATTAATACTGAGAAAAAAATTCTCAATAATGTAAGGTGTCCGGCTTTTTTACCCAATCGTCCGACCAAACTGGCTGGTCTGTTCGGCTATTAGGTTTGGGGACCTGGCAACCCTATTTCCGAAGGACGGCATAACCAAGGGTTTTTTACTCCCCCTAAAAAATTCTACGGCCACCTACCGTGCTTCGAACTTGCGTTCTTGGGCATTGTAGTTTGTTAAACTAACCACTAGATCACAGGTGATCCCAGGTTAGAATTGTTATTATCATAATAAAGTTAGTTTCATTTAAACTGTGGTAGACAGTAGCACCATTTCTGGCCTGTGTTAATGCATTTAACCTAGATAGCGCCTTAATTAGTTAAAAAATTACTAGTTATTTATTCTCATGCTGTTAGAGAGATTCGAAACTAGTACGTGTTTGAAATATAAAAATGATATTTTTCTTCAAAATTACTAATTGCCAATTTACGAAAACAAGAACTGTTACCTCTGTGTGAATAAATATCTAGGCGCTGCTGAACGAAGGCCGCACAGTAACTGTGGAGGAAAGAATGAGTAAATATTGCTTGCTCCGCCGATAATATTCTGGGGAAAACCGCTTGGCCATGTTCTTTACATCGTTATCCTTTATAGCAGCCAATCAAAGTATTGTCCTATTTGACTCTATTTTACATTATGATATCATTATTTAATTAATTATAGTACAAATTTGCCTCAAGGGTATGCCATTCGAACATAAACTCCATACACCTTTAGCATTAACATAATTATTTTTCATAGGAACAAATATATACAGTGGCTCGTTGGTAAAGCGCTTAGTTACCGCGCCGGAGGTCCTAGGCTCAAATCCGGCTGTGGTAGATTTTAATTTATTTACAGCCAGGGATGTTTTGGGATCTGGGATCCTCCTGGGGCTGACATAGCTTCTATAAAGTGGGTTACCGAAATGGGGGGGGGGGGGGGAATCTGGCGTTTGAGCGGGATCTAAATCACCTCCCTGCACAACGGTTGTCCAAGAAACAATGCCGTCTCCAAACTAAACCCAACAGCCTTAATGAGTTATAGTGGTACAGATTTTTTTTTATAGAAACAAATAAAAGTGGCAGATTATTTAATCTTCTATAAGGAACAGACTTCACAGAAATATATTTTCCAATTTTTAATTAGTCAGTGTTTAAATCATCATAAGTTCAGGTGGGATACATCTTCCGAGTTCTGCTTGCTCGATAAATAAAAAAAAAATCCGAGTCTTAGGTCAGTGGTTTTCGAATTATGTCTGGCGGTTCACCATAATTCTTATATTTTTAAATATTTTTTTATTTTGAAGAGAAAAGATTTGTCTAGGCCAGGATTCGAACTCGGGTCGCTGCATATAATTAATACAGCAATTATATCCTACTATTATTATTTCTATAAAGGTATGGTGGATACAAAGTTTTTGAATTTTTAAAAAATAGTATTAGAATAATTAAATAAATTACTAATACCTTAAAGAAGAATGCAGTCCATTTTATTGTGCCTTCATAAAATCGGAACATCTCTTTGAAGAAATATTTCCATAAAATAGAAAGTTTTGAAAATCTTTAAATACTTTTTAACCCTTCTACGCTTTTAAATAATTTTCTCATGTTTAACTTAAATTGTAAATTTCATCAATGCAATGCAATCCGATGTAGGAAAAATTCCAAAAATGATAATAAGGTTGAATTATTTTTAAACTAAAAAGAGAACCCAAAATTGTTGGAATCGTTACACATCTCTTGAAGACTAAAATAAAGATTAGACAATGAACAAATTCAAGGAAATAAAATATTTGGCATTACAACTCGTTTATCAGCTTTTCTGCTTGAATCGAAAATCTAAAGTTGTAAAATGAACTAGGCTTACTTGTGAATATGCAAAGATGAAGTCTTTCAAAATGTTACAAATCCTTGTCCTTGTGTTCAGTTTATTTATTTTTGTTTTAATACTAATAAAGTAACTACAACCAAATGAACTGCATGAAACTTTAATATGCCCTGTAGTTACTGAAACAATCTTCAAACTTCATTCAACTTGCATAATCAAGAAATGGAAAAAAAAGATAGTCCTCCAATACTAACCACGTGGCAACTGATATGGAATCACCAATAACGTAATCTACCAATAAACAGTACTCTGAAAATATTCTTCCATCTCTACAAATTATTCAAAATTTGACGTTAATGAGATTGAACTGATTCTAGGGACCGGTCGTACTGGTACGAGCATTATGTAATTATTACTGCAGGGCTAAGACTGGAGAAATCAAAACTTTCTACTTCCTATAAATAAATTCGGTTTCGATTAAACCAGGTATTTCGTAGAGAAATAAGGGATTTATACTTAGTTCGAAGCGGGAATGCTACTACGAAACCGAGCTAGCAAGAATGATTTGTTTACTTTTTTTTTATTCTTTCTAAGACGGAATATAAAGTTAAAGGGTTGATATCTAGCGTCCTTACGCTAGGAATCGTGTGTCGTCAAAATTTAAAAGAAGAATTTAATTTATTATTAAAAGACAATTGCATTGAAATTATGGTTCAATCCCTACAAAAACATTTGTATTTTTATTTTCAGAAAACTTTAGGGCTACCAGGGGGAAGTTTCTCTACTTACCTTTATCTGTGCCATTAGGGGCATCAATTCCCGCAAGTTGTCACATTGAGGTTAATCAACAAAAAGTTTTAACTTAAGGCCTTCGACAGGATCAGGAAGGAAAAGATTATAAAGGCTTTCAGGGAGAAAAAGGTCAATCTGAGACTCCAGAAAGGAATCCTAAGTCTTTTCAAAATACAGAGAAATGTGGTGAGGACATGTAATGAGACATCACAGGAATTTTCAACAACCCAGGGGATGAGGCAAGGATGTAGCCTAAGCCCATTACATTTTATTTTGACACTGGACATGGCCCTGAAAAGAGCTAAGTCAAAAATGTTTTAATTCCCTCAAGAAAGGATTCATCGGGAAAAAAGAAGTGTCAAAAAACACACACAAAAAAGTAGTTTATAAAAACACTTTCTTACCTATTCTAACCTATTCAAGTGAATCTTGGACTCTAACCAAAAAGCACAAGAGCCAACTTCAAGCCATGGATATGCAGTGGAGGATGGAGGATTCTACGTTAAGATGAAGCTTAAAGCATCACTGCAGAAATGTAAGACATAATTATAAAATATTAATATAATTAAAAATTTAACAAAATAACCTTATTCGATGCATCCTGAACATACAATTAGAAATAAATTTTTCGTACGTAAAATATTAATAAAGTGATCAAAAGTGGGAGACGATCACTGCTCTATAACTTTTGAAAGGAAACTGAGTGAATGGAAACTAGTTGATATAAAATCGATATCCGCCAAATACAAATATCGAATTTTAAAAAATCGACTATGGCACGGATATAAATAACATCCAATTTATGACAAATAAATTAAAATCAATTAATTCGCTTACTTAAATAGAGTATTTAATTGTTAAAAAAAAATTGTTTCATTAATGAGGTATAAAATCTGTGGTCAATTGCCATTAAATGTATCTTGATTTATTAGTTATATTTCCTAAATCTATTTATTCAATTTTTAAAAAATACAATTTTTATAAACATTATACAGACAAGAAGTGAATAGAACTCACTAAATAGCACTTTTCTTTTTCCACAAGAATCGAGATTAGTATTTTTTTCAAATGGTTCTAATTTTGTTTGCAATTATAATGCAACTTCATATCTTTGGGCCAGCTCCAGAATAAATAATTTTTTCTAGTTACGATTTTTATATCCTAGATGATTCCTAATAAATGGGCTCTACATTAGGTTAAGATTTATTAGAAAAGCTTTAATAAATAATAACAATTTCTCTATAGGTTCCATTATGATAAATCCCGATTGAACACAACAGCAGGAGGCAAGAAAGCCACTGTGAAACTCTTGCATACAGTGGTAAAAAAAATAACCTATATGCCCAATAGGTAAAATGAGGGCGTATAGGTAATATATATTTCATCTTTATATGCATATAGACTGTGAGTTGATTAAGTTGCGACATGATAATTAAACAAAAATAAATCATGAGGAGGAAACACAAGTAATTACTAGCAACTTCTGACAAAACTTCCACACTACACCTCTGACAATTGTCTCATTGATTAGTGTCTTCCATGGTTCATTTGACGGATAATGAATTCATTTTTTTGCCACTAGTGGTTTTGTACTCCTAAAGACCACAAATTTTCGGTTAATATACCACATAGTGTAACTTATTAAATTTTCAGGGCTTGACCAAATTTAGAAGGAAAGATATAGATATGATTCTATAACGATTTGATAGTTATTGGTTTCAGAACATGGTATAGTACACATGGGGATCACACTCAACTGTCAGATTTTTTCCCAATTAAAGATACCCACGTTGGTACATTATAGGCACCCAGAGTTATTAATAGGGCGAATAATTTATCTACCACAACCGGTCTCTTACTCAGGACCAAGAGATCAGTAACTCATTACTCTACATAGATTAAAATTATTATTGCGATCAAATTCTTGTGATCTAGATGTGTTGTTCCTAAAGCAGTAATAATACAAGTTATCATAAAGACCTGATCATAACTGAAAAGAATTTTTATAAAAGAAAAGGGTATAAGTTATACAGTTTGTGTCTAATACATCAATGTATATTCAGAAGCTAAATTCGTGGAGGAAAAGAACCAATAAAGAATTGCCCACAGAAACTGATCAGTTTATATCTCATGTTAGGAATGCAAGGAGGTTAAGATGTAAGGCCATGTAGGTCAAAGTAACCCGCCAGGACACCTCTAGACAACTATGAATGCCACAATAGTAGGCAAGAGACCATATGGGAGGCCAAAGACCAGATGGATAGACAGGATCAACAAAGATGCTACGGCAAAATCAGTGGTCCATTATAGAGGTGAGTGTAACTACTTCCCATTAGATACCCAAAGGAGTTGTAACTTCCGGTCCTGAGATTCCTCAAACAACCTCCCCTATGCGTATGTTAGGCCCGTGAGCCTCCTAAAGACTGAATGTAAGAGTGAAGGCCATCAGAAATATAGGTCTTAATGACCCTGCTGACTTCGAAGAACCGTAATCCATGAATCTAGACCGATTTTTCAGTCCTTGAAGCTGAAAGCATGTTGGAGGATGCGACAATGGCTAATCGAACCTCAAAGGGACTAGTTATTGTGCTATGGGCAGCCGGCCTCTGCACTATAGAAACCCTGGTGTACAACAACGTAAAGTTGGTTCAGTGCCCCTTTTAGGCTGACTGTGCTAGTGCAAGCAATGTATGTTAGTAAGATGACAACATTGCTTGGTTAAAGTTCTACATCGCCTAAGGTGGCAACCGAAAAATTAATAATAATAATAATATATTATATATATATATATATATATATATATATATATATATATATATATATATATATATATATATATATACATATACATATACACATCCCATCTCTAAAGCCCTTCTAGTAGTTTCAAAGTGTTATGAAAGGAAACAGCAATTTAACCCCTATTTCAATAACCTCATATAGAGATCAATCATCTAATATTATACGGAAAAAAAAGAACTATTGTGTCAGTCTAATACCAAATTTAGGGTGATAATAAAGAAACCTTCTTTTGCTGTTACCTTAAATGATTAAGACAGCAGCAGCTATAATAGGTAGGATAACAAGGGATTGATTATTAATATTACAATAGGAAAAAACACCCAATTGACCTTTAAAGAAACCATAGATAAAATGTAATTGACCCATGCATTGGGAAGTGTGACAATCTTGTCAAATAGTATATTCAGATTCAGAATAAATCAATCTAATTCAAATTAAATGCAAAAAAATATCAAATTTAATTATAAAATAAAAGTTCTTTACAAAAAAAAAAATTTATTTATAAATAATAAAGTGATAAAAATGAATTAAACATTAAATTCAATTTTTGAAAGCACCATAATAGGAAAATTGTCTATAGTAAAACTAGAAACAATGAGAATAAAATCAAATATCAAAGTTGATGACAGAGAGTGATAAGAATACATTTAACTGAGATTTATTTTGAATACTAATCTGGCGATACATAGTTATTCCATTTTAATTAACAACTTTGAATTAGCTACCAATAGCATAATTAATATATTTGTAAAAATAAAAAACAAGTAAACTCTTAATCAGTCTTAACATTTACAAATAACTTTAAATAGCTTTATTCAACATACAATTTTTAATACTATTAAACAACTAATATATAAGTTTGGTATATTATATATATGCATACATAGAATTTGATTATAAATACATAATAAAAATATACAATGCAAAAAATGCAAACTTTAATAAATATAAAACAGATCTCTTATAACAATTTAAAATAGATTTCTGTTATATACCTCCTTTTAAAATATTTCTTTGATAAAATAATGCTCTGGTTTAAAAACTATGTAGGTTTATATACTATTTTGTAGCACACAGCCTATTTGAGTGCACAATATACTTTACTAATAATTTCCTGTTTTTTATAAATGCATAATAGATCATTTAAATGCTAAGTTGCGCATATATTCATAAGTGTTCAAGTGCATGGCAAGTGATAATAGAATAAAATTTAAAAACAATAATAAAAAAATTAAAAAAAAAATTATCATTTCTCAGAAACAAACACGTTAAATACACTTAACATCTATAGCCTCAATAAGTAGCAATACAAAGCAATAAATACTTATGAACAAAGTGCTGTAATTTTTTAAATTAGAATATTAAGTTTCTCAAGTTATAATTAATTTATAGAAAACGAATAACCAAAATTAAAAATAATAAAAAAGTTATACTTTAACAGATATTACAGGGGTTTGAGATTAATAGTATTTAAACACATAAAGCATGCCAAATAATATTTTATATCATTAGGATTGAATATATATATATATATATATATATATATATATATATATATATATATATATATATATATATATATATACTTATTTATTATAAATAGAGTAGCAGATTAGCATTAAAGAAATTATTCATTAGGAGATGAGCTAAGAAGAGCTCCATCCTCGGGGCGCGGATGCCTTTTGTATTTTGGCTCAGTTGTAATGTACACTACCAAAGCTGCGAATAGGACGAATAAAAGGCCAATCATATTCATAAGAACTGCTTCACCGGGAAGGTCGCCATAGCCATTTCTGTAAGTATAAAATAATCAAAATAAATTAATTTAATACAGTATTTTATTTATTTGTAAATATTATAAGCAATTTGAACAAAGAAAAATATTATAATTTATATTATTGATATATTCTAAAAACAAAGCTTCATCATCTTAAATAAAAAGTTATACCAAATCATCCAGAAATAGCCTCCTTGCAACTTATATTTTCCTCAATTGGATTTCTTTCAAAGTTTGTATTAAAAAAAAGTCAGTTTTTGGCAAAAACTAGTATTGATGATATGCAGCAATTAATTGATATGAAATACCAATTCTACATAAGTACACCATAAAATGATGAATACATTAAGTACTTATTAAGTGCATCTAAATATATGAATCAAGTTTTCATTATCATGTTAGCTTCCATTGAAAATTGGTTTACAAAAGAATATTTTTTTCATTTTTATAAGTTACTTATTTCATTAGTTTTCTCTTTATCCTAGAAGAAGTCACATGACAAGCTATCTCGTTATCTGTCACATGTTCCCTTTTGTAGGGTAGAAATTCTTCCATATATTTTCTTTCCTTGAGCTTGGCTCTCTAAATCTTAAGTTCACAATTCTGCTGCAATTGTCATGATGTTTTTCAATTTCTTAAATCATACAGTTAACTTAATGAATTAAACAGCATTAATACCTATTTCATAATTCTATTAATTGACATTTGTTTCTTGGCAATCATAAATTATTTAATACTTGTTTCTCGACAGATGCCAACAATACAGATGATTTAACTGAGAAATGTTAAAGAAAGACCATGATCGATTAGTAACAATTACGTCAAATCTTGAGGTATAGCCAGTAGAAACCACCCAAAGAGAATAAACTAAGATGGTTTGGGCACCTCTTTAGAGTGAATACAGAAAGAATCTTAAGTATAAAGTCTATTACTGCCCAATTCATTACTTCTTATGGACTCCTGTAATGCCAAAAAACCGTGATATTGCGGAAAATAAAATAGTTAATTTTAATTTAATATTGCATACTTAAGTTTGAAGATAGCTTTTTCCAAAAGGCCGGAAATTGAAGTAGCTACAGCCAATATGAAGGCAAATAGACCGAGGAAAACATGCCATGGCATGATTGCTGCTCTCAGGGACAAGGGAATTCCAGGATAAAGATAGATCACGAGGCTCATAGCCCACTAAAAATCATATAAATAACATGAATAGATTAAATAAATTTTAATAAATAGACGTTGATATTCTAATATATGTGTACATATTCGAATAAGCAGAATTACAGCATTATATATTACAGATTACATATAAGCAGTATTTAATTACCTGAGCAAAGTAAATGATAACAGTTGTTAAGCCGATCCAAGAGTGAAGTGTATACAGATTTGGAATACCAGACAAGTTATGGAAATCAAAAACTGCAACTTGAGCAATGATGATGCATAAAATGACCACAGAATGGATGCCGGCGTGGACCAACTTCAATTTTTGTTTTCTCATTGTGCGAAGACCTCTGTAGATCATGATAGCTGGAAATAAATAAAATAAGATTTAGAGTGGATGAATAATATATCAAAAGGTCACTATACAGGGTCTTTCAGGATTAAGTAGCCAAACTGAAAATTTGAATTAAGGACCTCAAAACAAGAAAAAAATTCCTATGGAGGTATCTCTTTGTCGCAAACAGTTTGTTTAGGAGATATTCACACCTAAAGTTTTTCATTGTTATGAACTATTTAGGCATTATAAATGAATAAAAATTATATTATTTGTTCCAACTACTTTATTCATTAAATATAAACATTAACATCCATATTAAATGCTGTTCAAAGTGATTTCCTTGAGGATTAAGAAAGGCTCGGCATCTTTCTTCAACAGGAGCAGTGGACACAATGCTGACACATTTTTGGAATTTCTTAATAATGATTACTATGATTTAGTGGAATATATTTCACTACATTTGAGAAGGAACGCGTGGTTTCAATTATATGGTTGTCCTGCACATTATGGAAGAGGTCCACAGCAATGGCTAAATTATCCCAATCAATGGATTGGCCATGCAGTAAGAGCTGTTTGGCCTGCATGCTCTCCACATCTAACACCACTGAATTTTTTGTTTGGGATGATATTAAACAAAGATTCTATGCAAGTCCTGTCAATGACATTAATTCTTTACGAAGAAGGACTATTGAATCTTGTGAAACAATAACACATTTCCAGTGCCGTTCTGCCACTGCTCCTGTTGAAGAATGATGCCGAGCCTTTCTTAATGTTCAAGGAAATCATCACTTTGAACAACATTTAATATGAATGTTAATGTTTACATTTAATGAATAAAGTATTTGGGACAAATATAATAAGTTTTATTTATTTATAATGCCTAAATAATTCATAATACCTCGGATATACCTCCATAGGAATTTACTTGTTTTGAGGTCTGTAGTTAAATTTTTTTTTTTTTACATTTTTAAAGACTGTCAAACATTGATTTTTTTTGGGAGTGGTGGATGGTTATGTTTGGTTGGTTACAAAAATTCATTATTGAAAAATCATAGATCAATTTACAGAAGAAAAAAGCAGAATTTGAAATGGTTCTATGAATATAACACAGATAAATACAAATATAGAAACTAATTTACACCAAAACAAGACAAATTGTAATATAATATACCTAGATAATATTTTGAATTTAAATTGTTATGTAATTTCTACATGCAATGCTATATTGAGCTTCTATTGTCATTCTCTTTTTTTTAAATTGCAACTGGTCTTATTATGCCCACTTCAGATTACTCACAATTAGCAAATAGGTATATCATGCCAACAGTCATCAGGAGAGGATGCCAGTTGAACTGCTTAGGCGGGTCTGAGCGCCAGGCGAACCCTCCAGCGTAATGAGATGTCCAAACAAGCACCAGGACAACACACAATAGGCCGACTCCATTAGTGATCCCAAATAGAATGTTGAAAGTTTTCAAGTCTTCTTCCATTGTCTTTCGGATTTTAGTTTCCTTTTCTGAAACAATAAAAGAAAATTTCAGTTAGTCATTCTGTCAAATGATATGTACTTATAGAAATATTTTGAAAGTAACAGATTTTTACTTTTACTTTCTCAATATATCTAGAATATACCAAATATCCTGACTATGTCATGCAACTTTACTTCTATAAAGTATCTTGATTTGTCAAGTTTTATTTTAAGAAACTTATTTCGGATTGTTTGTAGTTTGCTGATAGTGAAAAGATTAAGTGCCATATTGAAATTAATCAATAGGAATCTAAATAAATAAAGACAATTTTATGGAACAGGACTACGGATTGTTATTAAATAAAATAATTTAATTTAAAAATATTTATTGTCAATTTCACCATCCCTCACCAAGTCACCATTAATATTGCTTATTTCCCACAAACTAAACTTGTTAATAAACTACATATCCGCACCATTAATATCATGTGCACAGATTGTTCACAGCTTATAGGTGAGAAAATTGTCCCATTAGTTACTGTCCCATATCTGCTTCTAATAGTTTAATACTGAATAATATTCTTTTAAATTTTCCTAGTCACCATTTCTAATTATTTGAAAAGGGTCCTTCTTCAAGGTTAAAGATGTAATTTTTAAGAAAAACATTAATCCAATAACTTACATTAGTTATTTGTCCTGTGGCAACACTGATTCAGTGAAATGGTGGGAAAAGTAACAATCCTGACCATTTTCATTATTATTTCGAATTGAACAGAAGCCTGAAGTTATATACTAAATGGCATGTATTTTTATTCTGTCACATTGTAACCATAAACATTTTTGTTATGCTTGAGACTAATCTAGTTGTCATTTGGTGATTAGCTGTTGAGTGTACTTATGTGGATCTATAACTCCCAGGCTTAGAAAAAATTGAGGGGATGAACAAGAGGATAGCAAAATTGAACCTCCTCCCTGCAAAAATTTCTAGGTGCTACTTAAGAAGTGTGAAATATATTATATTTTTTGGATGTGTGGAATATATTATAGCTCGACAGTTTTCAAAAGGACCTGCGCAGAAGTCGCCTCGCTTTCCCCAACTACCTGTCTCCCTTCTCCCACTACACCTTCTCAGCCTCGCCTTAGATTTCGCAAAAGATCGTTTTGCGAATTTTCGGACTCTATTAAGGGAAGTAGATTTACATACTACAGAATCAAGCACAGTCCTTTGTTAGCTAGGTTTGATTACTTTTAATTCAGTTAATATTATGTTTAATTTTATGTATTAATATTTACATATTTTAAACATATAAATTTATAATATAATAAATAACAAATACATTATGTTTTGAACTTTTTTTTAAAAACATAACGTGAACCTTATCGGATACCAAATTACGAACGGGAGGAATATAATTTTTTTCGCGTTTGATCAATGGTTCACAAGAGAAGAAACTGTATTAAAATAATTTTCACGAATTTATTCCGATTTGCAACAAGTTTTTCTTGTTTATTTTAAAAGAAACTGATGTTTAGTAAGTTAATGTTAGTAAAGTAATTAAATACAAGAATTCCTTGAAGGAGGAATTTGCCAGATCTCAACAATTAGGAAATTCTTGCATAATATGTTCTGTTTATTAAAAGTTGGAATTTTTATGGCTTATTGTCTGGGTCTGCATCGTATTCAGAGGCCAGTCAGTAAATGTTTTTTTTACGATGCAAAAGATAAAAAAAACTTATAATGCATTATATGCATGCACTTTATTAACGCCAAACCAAATCAAACTTTCTTTTTTGATTTTTTTATATCGGCACGTGCAAACAACCTCGTAGTTGTTCCGTATTTTAAAATCTGCGTAAACGTAATATCTCTTTCCAATTGCTAATGACATATTTGCGCATTAAATACGCTGGAAGCGAGTAACTGAATAAAACAAGAATAAGCATTTTTTCGAGTTTAAAAAAAAATGGAAAAACATGAGGAGTACGTTGAGAAATTTGATTGCCAAGCAGAGGAGCAATACATGCAACATATTAAAGTTATATCAATGTTTGAAATAAATAAATAATAGCCTCATATTTTTGAAAAAGTGACAATTTCAAGAATGTTTTCCGATCACAGCACTTGATCAAATAATTATTTTATGAAACTGATTCAACGCATAATTTAATGTTATTCATCCTTTTTTAAATATTGAATAACCTCTTTAACAAAAAAGGTATGATTTTTTTGAGGTTTTTCGTTCCTCATATTATTAAAAGTTCCTCCATATATAATCCGTATTAGCCTAAAGAAACACGAGCTTTAGAAATAAAACTGAATAAGTATGCAATGTTTTTCAAAAAATGATTTGCCATTTGATTTAATAGTTTCATGAATATACAATCAAATTCTCTAATCAGCTAAATTCGATCCTTATTAAAGTAGTCGGTAGTCTTAGGGTTTTAAATATTTCTCTCTTTACCCTTAGGTACCTTTAATTTTGTTTATTTAAAAACATTAAAAATCTTTGTCTTGCTAGCTACAATAATAAAAGGTTAAATCTGAAAACTAATTTTCGGAAATAACAGTAATAATAAATCACGAATAATATACCGTTGGTATGAATAAAAAAGAATCCAGAAAATATTTTATCTACCATACTAAAATAGGTGGTCGCAATGTGGGTAAAAAAATACATAAGCCTAAGTTGGCAATTGTAGTAAACAGTAATTTATATATGAGAGAGTGGATAATATAGTTTAATGGATAATTCTAATGATGGATTGAATTGGTCAGGGGGTGCAGTCAGAGATAACACAAAATAAACGAAATTTATTTTTTAATTGTGCCAACGTTTCGGCCTACGACGTAGGCCATCTTCAGGGCTAAGAAAGAAACAAAAAATGACTATATAAATCATTGCAGTACAAAGAAAGAATTACAGAATCAATAGTAATGAGAAGAGATACAGAGAATAAGATAAAACATAATAGAATTGTGCATGAATAACAGAGATAGTTTAAAGAATTGATAAACTGATAGAGAGAGTAAGATATATCATGACGTTACTAGCACATTACGTAAAACAGGTGAGGCATAATAAGAATGGAAGGCATAGTTAAATTACAGGTAATGGTATAAAACTATTCCTTGACTTGGACTATAAAACTAGTATGTTTAAGGGCCTGCTGACATCAGCGCGCTCAGGTGTCACTTTTCTTAACCATCTCCTACTATTATAATAACCTTTCTATTGTTTTGTTATTGTTTATGTGAAGTTGAACGTGAATGTGTTTTTTGATTATTTTCTTTATTATTTTATGTATTTTGATTATGTAGAAATTGATGAAAGTCTATATACTAGAAGAAAAAGCAACAGAGGACGGATTTTGCCTCAGCAGTGGATATTTGGAGGAATATGCAGAGAAACAATAGAGTGTTTCTTAGTTGAAGTTCCTGATAGGTCTGCAACAACATTAATTCCATTCATTATTAAGAACATTCGACCCGGTACAATAATCGTATCTGACTCCTGGAAAGCATACAAAAACCTGGAGAATGAAGGCTATACCCATTTAATGGTTAATCATCAATTGAACTTTGTTGATCCAACTACTCAGGCTAACACCCAAACAATAGAAAGGCTATGGGGATCAGTGAAGTGGGGAAACAAGAGAAGAAGAGGCACCAATAGAGAACATATAGACTCTTACTTGGCAGAGTTCGTGTGGAGAACGAAGTTAGAGGAAAGAGACCCTTTGATGCAATTTTTGAAGATGTTGTTCTTTTTAATGAGCATTGTTTGGAATAAAGCTTTCATTGTTTATCATAACATCATATTTTAAATATTTCTATTTTATTCATTAAATAACAATTTGTAACTGAAATATAATTTTTTTAATTTTTAAATGTTTTTATTTTAAAGAGAAAAGATTTGCCCGGGCATAAAATAAAAACATTTAAAAATTAAAAAAATTATATTTTAGTTACAAATTGTTATTTAATGAATATTGCTTGTAATAAATGTTTTATTATTTCTAGTTTAATTTTGTCTACATGTTTCTCATTTATTTCATTTCCTATAAATCTGATGTATCATAATGAAAGGCAATGCCTATTTAAAATTCATGTATAACCTGACAAGGTCCTAATAGTAGAGGTAAGTGACACCTGAGCGCGCCGATGTCAGCAGGCCCTTAAACATACTAGTACCTTATTTTTTTATAAATAATCTTTTTGTATTTAAAAGTTATATAAATATGAATTTATATTTACACAAATTGTGATTTTTATTGGTAGAAGAAGTTTTATAGATTTTATGATAAAGTGATCTATAATAATAATGATAACAAATGATGGGAAATAATATATGAAGAATAGTATAAACAGTTGAGAAGAGAAAAAATTTGATGATTATATTGCAAAATATAATGGATGCCATTATAGGCGGGGGGATGGGTGTGAAGGAATGGAAAAGTGAGAAGGATGGGGGATGATAGAACATAATTAAAATATCTACTAACCGAATATGCCTGGAGTGGGTGCGTGGTTTGCGGGGCCAAGTCAAACAAACAACTGACCGTTGTAGTGTTAAGGGTCAACAAAAAAAAAAAGGTATATTCAGGTATAAATTCCCACTGATAAGATAGGGTTTTTTAACGGTCAAAAGCAACTGATGATATGGGGGATATTTAGAAAATATAAGGACACGTAATATGATCTTGTAAAGAGAAGATATAAAATGAATTTTATTTAGGTTTTGCTTCTCTGTTTTAAGGTTGATAGGAAGGGATTCTAAATTGATATGGATGGTTTCTTCGTTTGCCATAGTTGGGAACTGTAGCGAGTATTAAAGTGTTTTAATAATAATGATAACAAATGATGGGAAATAATATATGAAGAATAGTATAAACAGTTGAGAAGAGAAGAAATAATATATTTTTTTATAATTATTGGTCAATTTTTTGACTTAATAATTATAAAAAAATATATGGTAAACAAAATATTATTGGTCAATTTTTTAAAATAATTATAAAAAATTATAAATAGTAATATGACGTAAGTCAATAAGATCCTAAAATTAAATTAATGTTCAAAGAACTTCGTTCTAGTGTATTCATCGCAAAAATTGTGAGAGCACGAGGACATGGGATCGGATAAGAGAAAGGATTTGTCCTCTGCCGGCAGGCGGCCTTGGTGGCTCAAATGGTAGGGCACTGTCACGGAGAGACAAAGGTTCCGAGTTCGAATCCCGGCCGAGGGCCTATCTTTTCTCTTTAAAAATAAAAAGAAATAATATAGTTTATGAGCTATGATAGAAATAATATAGTTTATGAGTTATGATAGAAATAATATAGTTTATGAGTTATGATAGAAATAATATAGTTTATCAGTTATGATAGAAATAATACAGTTTATGAGTTATAATAAAGGTTATGAATATATGAGTTAGAAAATGTGGTTAAAAGTTAAGGCATGCTCGGAAAGTTTAGAAGCGGTCTGGTTGGTTACTTTCCGTGGAAACTAAATATAAACTTAAGCAATTTATTTCAAATAAGTGAAATTTATTGTTAGTGAAAATTGTGAAATACAAATAATAAGTTCATCTGATTTTTAGTAATTGAATAATAAAGGTACTACTTGTATTTATCCATACCTTTACGTGCCATTCTAGCCATTTACTTGTTGTTTTGTTATAATACAGTTATAAACTTCAATGAATAAATTAATTTCAAAAAAGTAAACTGATGCTGATACTGAATTTGTAGAAGCTGATGATGAAATCGACGACAAATTAGTTCACACGCGAAATGAGACTTTTTATATAATAACAGAAAGAATCCCCGACACAGTGAGGAAAAGAAGAAGTAATTTTCTAGGGGCATATCCCGCGAGTGAATGAAAAAGACTATCTACAACATTATTTGAATTTCTTAGAAATAAAAAAAAACTAAACCGAATTGGTTTAACGAAACATAGAGGGACACGAGAAAACTCGGGGTTGCGGAAAACATGCTCAGGGATGGATCTGCTAAGGGCATAATCCGAGACAAGAGGATAACGCGAGAACGAAGCGGACTATCAAAAATTTTGATGAAGAAAGGAATAGGAGATCAGAGAGGATCAAGAGATACTCACGGCATAACTGATTGATCTAGAGTACACCAAAATTGGGTGAAACTAAAAAAAAAAATACTGCATTATTATTTTATAAACCAAGGAGAGTGAGTGCTCATGTGAACAAACAGGCTAACCACCACTGATATGAGGTCATATAATGGCCATTCCTTTTTTTTTTTTTCTTCCCCCTACCTGCCATTGCTGGCATACGGGGTTATATAATGGTCAATCCATCAAATATATAGTTAAATATATCAAATTCCATATTTAGAATAACTCTATCTTACTATTTTGTTTTAACTTCAAAATAAAACTCCCGTTTACGAAGGAAACTTTTAAATTTAACAAGAGTTTATATTGAATGGAGAATTAGTATAGTATAGCCGATTATTTTACACGGTTATGCAGACAAGATCACATTAAAAGGGCATGTGAATTTCATGTGGGTTGAGCTGTATTTTACTTATTTTTAACTCCGTTTGACTGAACTCTCTAAGCTAGCTGTATCCTTCTCCCAGCTAAAACTGTATTCAGCTCCTCTAGAAGTGTCAAAATTTCAGATGGTTCAAGAATCTCGAGATGTAACTCTGCTTCGCTTTCCCTGCCGACTGCCAATCATTGGACAAGGCTTTGGTGGATTTTTCTATCCTCCATCTTCCTCTCACCCTCTTACTTAAAAAAAAAACAACTCCATACCAGATATGTTCTTCTGAGTAGCTATGCTAAAGGTCCTGTGTTGAAATCCACCTGTGGCAGATAATTATTTAATCCGTAAACAGCCAGGGATGAACACTGTGGAATTTGCAGACCCTCCTGGGACCAAGTGTTCAACTCCCTGCACAACAATTGGCTTAGAAACAGTACAGGTTTTTATAAGTTCTTCTGCTGCTTCTTCGTGAAAGTCCTCGAAGCTGCCTCCTCTGGCAATAAATGGGCAAGGACACACTAAAACTCCATGTTTTAAGTCTACAACATTTATCTATACAATGCATTTAATTAACTCAATGAAATTATTATTTTTAACCAAATGATACCCCCTTTCCAAATTAGTAATCCCAATCCATATCATTATATAAGTTTAATTTAATTATTATTTTATTATATGTCGTAGAAGATTGAAACAACAAGAAACTGTTTGGCGTTTCAGACTTCTTCAACACTTACTAGAAAAATGCTCGAAGCTTCCAATTAATTACAAAAGGCTCATTTAAAGATTGTTTGGACTTACGGAGTAGAGCATTGGGGCTCAACTAAGCCATCGAATTCCACTCGTATCCAAAATTCTTCATAACAATTTAAATACCCCTTACTTTGTTACGAATACATTCATCCATAATGACCTAAACGTTCCATTTGTTGCTGATTTGGCCCTGATCCAATATTATTGATCTCATGAAAAAGTTAATTCCCACTCCATCCTCTTGTTTCATACCCAGCTACATCTTCTATCTCGATAATTCTTCAAGGCGTCTGAAAAAAAGATGACCTCGGGATCTTCAAATTTAAATTTAAAAGTAGAAGAACTGGTCTTTTCGCCAAGCTATTATTTTATTCATGACATTTGCTGGTACTTTTATAATATTCCCAGTTGTAAATTTCAATAAATAAATTAATAAATAAAAAAAAGTTTAAGTCATCAGATCGTATTTTCAAAACCTATGAAAGATTAATAAAATGAAATGAATATTTATCGGCCAAGCCAACTACCTAGCAGACCATCACTCATAAAAAACCTCTTTTTAAGGTTTTTTTTTTTTTTTTCTGGTCCAAGACTTCTATTAATGTCATTTGAGACAGATTCTTAAAATTTCAAAATTGTTATCATCGGAGAAAATGCCAACGGCCATACCACGTTACACCGGTTCTCGTGAGATCAACGACGTTAAGCAACGTCGGGCGTGGTTAGGACTTGGATGGGTGTCCGCCTAGGAAAAACAGGCGGTAAACATCTGGGAAAAACCGCGTGCTGTTGCCATCAAACTTATCAGTTAAACCAAATAAATATATATCTGGCTGTATGGATGGAAGTATCCAAAGCCATAAAAAAAAAAAAAAACATCGGAGAACATCAGGGCACATTAATTTTTTTTCTCACCGTTTTTTAATTTAATTTTTCTAGTTATAATTTTAATGTATGTGCCATGTTATTTTTTGTTAGTATTATAAATTCTTATTCATCATTTTTAGGGACTCCTTAAGTTCATATTCAGATCCAATTTAAAATTTACAAAAATTAACTTATTTCCAGCATTGCATTCACAAATCGAACAATGGTTCATTTAAGCTTATACAATGGTTCATTTAAGCTTATACGATGCCAAAGCTGTTAGGATTAGGACCCTTATGATTGTGGCCTTTTGGAAAAAAAGACCAATTTTCAAAGGGGCGTAATTCGGAATCTATTGGACCTACAGAACTGCGATTGGATTCAAATTGTAGCAAATGTAATCTACTTTAAAATAGTTTCCCAAGGGTTTTCCAAAATTCACCGATTATGAGATAATGTCCAAAAAATGAAATATCTCCGAGAATTTCGAGATTTTTTGGCCAACAAAAATTTTCCCATCCGTTTTTTCGGTTGAAAAATTGGATTTACACTACTCAGACCTGCCCTTAAAACATATAAAAAATTCAGCTCTCGTCAATTTATTGCAATCTAAAGCCCTTTTTTGATGTCTGACCGCTGGCCTAATAGCATTGTGGGAATATTACATAACAAAAGGAGCACATATAGGTGCATGGTCACTGGTTGCTCATCGTAAACTATTTTCCCATTTCAACACATTGATAAAAATGGGTTGGTGGATTTGTTTTTGTTTTTTATGACAAGTGATATCCATTTATAATTATGAATTACTGTTTTATAAGTCTAAATAAAGAAGAGATACATTGAAGTCGTAGTCTCTCGTGTTCATTAAACTATGAGTAAATAAATAAATGATCAATAAAAAAAAAAAAAAGAATTCTGCTAAAACATTCAACAAGTTAAATCGTTTGAAATCGACAGTAAAGATTTAATAACCTTTTGATAAACCTACGCTGCTTATTTTTCAATGAGAGAATACTTTTTTAAATATAGAAAAAAGTAACAACACATTAGGGATATAAATTTAGGTAATAGTAATATAACTCAATTTCCATTGAAATATATAGACCTCAATAAAAAAGGGTGAGCTTCATGTATAAAGTATCATAGTAGGTACCTAACAATCACCTAATGGTTTATAATTACATAAATACATAACATTTCTTTTTATTACAAAATTTTAGCTATAGATATTATATATTGATAAGCAATAGATATTATTTTGTAATCAATACAGGGAAAAACAACAGTAAATTCATCTAAAAAGTATGTTTGAACATTAAGAATAACAGTTAATTACTTCTTAAATAAATGTTTTAATATGTTAATGGTAATATTAAAAAATAAAATAAAAATAGGATATTCCATGTTCTAACTGATGATCATCCACCATACGGTTTGAAGAAAATATTAAACGAATATTCAGTGAATATTCAATTATAATGTTACTGCGTTTAAATGAGGCGGTCAAAGAATGTATTGTAGATAGTCCACTAAACGTTCAATAACAAATCACCATTAACTTGTTTGCTAGATTGTTAATAAAAAAAAAATTTTTAGTTACTATTTAAGAAAAGTTATCAGTTTTGTATGGGTCATTAACAACAGAAAACCGGCCTTTAAAACGATTTATAATCCTTATGGTAGTTTACTGATAAGGGAGTATAGACATATGGAAACTATTTTTATTTATAAAAATCAATTAAATGCATTGAAAAAATCCGGGTAATGAAATTGCTGTCAATAAATGTTAGTAAATTTGCAAATTTACAAAACGAGAAACGGATTTAAGTTTTTTTTGTTTGATTAAAGTAAAATTAATTAAATAGAAACGTACTTAATGCTTTTTAACGGATCTACAAGGATTAGTAAATGTTCGAAATAAAACAGGATGAAATTAATAAATTAGAACACAATTGATAAGAAAAACATGACAATATACCGCTTTCAGACCATACGGTAGACTGATTACTGACGGATCGCCCGGTAAAGACATGGTAAATACTATACTATTATTCAAACTATTGCGAGGTTTGTTGAGTACCTCAGTATAGTTGCTTGCGGTGTTGAAATACTACGAGGTCACGAAGAGCTTGGTCCACACAGCTGCAATCCACAACACTGTCCAATCGATTAAGGAGTCGTTTCGGTTCAGAGGGAGCCGCTCTGCTCTCTAGCGGCCGGTGCTAAAACTAACCGCGCAGTGCTGCCAGCAACTCGTATCGGCAATAAATTTAGCATTCATATTTTAAATATTAAAAAAAAAAAGAAATAATAAGATACGCTGTTGACTTGGAAACGGTGCAATCCTCACAAAATACCGAACACCACCCCCTTCTTATACCACAGTCGCACTTAAAAAAAAACATAAAAAAATAAGAAACGATTGAATGCGAGCGAAAACGTTTTATCACCGAGTTTAATTATTTTTTTGTAGATGGATTATCAATAACTGGTAGCATGAGAGCAATATTACATTAATACAATTTTTTCCTGTGTGATTGAATGTGTTTATTCAATGAAGAGTTTTTGGTCTCAGAAATCAGTAACGAAAGGATTTATGATCAGTGCACAACTAGACACATCAAATGTTGTTTTTTTATTAAATAAAATGTAGTGTCACTAAAACCAAATGTCAAATACAAAAAATAAATGTATTTTATGGTATTATCTTAATATTAAAAACAAATAAAACAATTGTACTAAAAATAGTTGTTAATGAACATTTATACACGGACACGTTTAGCCAAGTGGTTAGCATAACCTAATAAGCCCAAGAATGCGGGTTTACAGCCTGGCACGTGACCTTAAATTTTTTAAAAAGGAATCGGTGGGGAAAATATGACCACTGGCCATCAAAGAGTTTGTCTACTGATAATAATGGACTTCGGAGCAATGCATAGAGATAATGTTGAAATCATTGTAGAAATGGTACATATATTTATTAAACAATATTCAGGGTCAATCGTCAAAACTAAAAGTGTGTCTCATTTCTACTAGAAGCTTTGATTTTTTACTTCTTTGTTTTTCAATTGTTAATGTTTGTAGAATTGAAGAAAAAACATGTTTTTATTTCTAAATTAAGAAGGCGGTAACCTTAATAGCCTCATCAAAAATCTGTTTGTTGTACGAGGGCCATCCGGAAAGTAATACCCTTTAGCGCTGTTTGAAGCGCTGACGACGCGCGTAGCCGCTGGGCAGGGTCAGACCGCGTCAGTGCCTTGTCTGCCTGCTCTGTGCGAGGTTGGGTGACGTCTAGCATTGCCTATGTTGTGTCTGTGATCGTTTATAATGTTTAAACAAATTGAGAACGCCAGCTGTGAAGTGAGGGCCGTGATTAAGTTTCTTAATGCACGAAACGTTAGACCTTGTGATATTCATCGCCAATTAAAGGAGGTGTATGGGGACAATGTACGAGTTGTCTGTTCGGCGCTGGTGTCGCAATTTCTTGGGGAGGGGGAGTACACACGACGAGGAGCGTTCAGGGAGACCGTCTGTCACTACAGACCAACTGCTGAGCTCAGTAGACGAATGCGTGAGGTGAACGATCGGCGCGTCACAATTGATGAACTCATTTTCCTAATGTGTCTCGTACAATTGGTCATGTAATTGTCAAAGACCATCTGCATTATTCAAAAATCTGTGCAAGGTGGGTGCCTCGCATGCTTACAGATGAGCACAAAACACTTATTCCGATGAAGGAGACTCTTTCCTGACTCGCTTATTAATGGGGACGAAACATGGGTTTGTTATGCATCACCTGAGAGTAAACGACAGTCAATGGAGTGGCATCATGCTCATTCACTAATCAACCTAATCATGCTCATTCACAATCATCATGCTCATTCACTAACCAAACCAAAACAATTCACAGTAAAAAAACAAAGACAGTTCCGTCCATCAGGAAACTCATGGCAATCGTTTTCTGGGATCGACAAGGTGTACTGCTCATTGATTTTATGGCCCGTGGAAACACAATTAAGCTTATGCGTTTCGTGAAACATTAAAGAAATTACGGCGGCGAGGTCTATTGTCTACAGTCGTTCATGACAATGTCAGGTCTCATACAGCTGCGATAACACAACTTTTGCAGCAATTCAAGTGGGTAATCTTCGACCATCCACCGTATAGCCCAGACTTGGCCCCTTCGGATTTTCATCTCTTTACGAAGCTTAAAGAATTTCTGGCGGGAAAAAGATTTCACAGCGACGAAGAACTTAAACGAGGAGTAACTACGTATCTGAATACGCTGGCGGCGGAGGACTATGACGCTGGAATACAAAAATTCGTCACACGTTATGACAAATGCCTAAATTTGCTTTGACATTATGTGGAGAAGAAGTATAAATTATGCTCTTTCCAATAAAAATGTTTATATTTGTTAATATTTACTCCTGTGTCTTTATTGCACAAACGGGTACCACTTTCCGAATGACCCTCGTATATTCCTTAATGGATCTTTATGCTGCTATGGCTAATCGGACGATGCTACAGTAGTAGTCTTAAATTTTGCCTATCAAGGTATAAATTAGGGTAGGGACCTTTAACGAGCACCTTTCACCGTACAGGGTCGGGATCCCCATTTTATGCGCCTTCCGAAAGATGCCATAACCAAGGATTTTTCACATCATAGCAAAAGCCTCTGACCATCTTGGGTTTATTAAGTTGTAGTATTGACCACTAACCACATGTGGCCCCCAAAAATCATTTTGTATTTAACAAAAACTTTATTTAACATTGCTAGATTTTCCTAATTTTTTACGTATCATCAAAAAAAAGATTGAGAAAGGATATTCAGAAAACTTTCATAATCATGAAGAGATTAAATTATATTATGGATTAAAAAAATTGTTTATATGAGCTATACTGCAGTAAGTTCCTGATTGAAGCCTTCGAAAACTTTAAGATTATTTATTCGAAATGCATATGCATAAAAATATGTGCGAAAAATATATCAGACAAATTTGAATTAACTATATACGTTTCTGTTTCAACATATACTAATTATACTTGATGCGCTTTTTGTATACAAAGGAGTAATATAAGATAAATATGTTTATTTAGAGGATAAGCATTATCACTAGGTTAGTGATAACGAGTACCTGATAATACGGTAATTATACCTCGCGGTACTACTTAAATAAATAAATGTTGGAAATTCATTGAAGTAATTGTGAACAGGCATGTTTGTTTAACAAAATAGAATAAGTAGTTGAATAAAAATTAACAGAAAATTAAAGTAATTAATACTAATAAAATTAACTCATTAGCTATAACTATACAATACCGAATATAATAACAAACGGTAATTTTTAATCAGTATTTGCCAATGGTTCATGAATCTCCATAAAATACAACGAATGTTCTAGTGATTGGTAATTATTTAAGGCTGTATTAAAAAATCATTTTAATATCGGGCAGTTGTATTACAAATTTACTCTTTGTAGAGAGCCACTAGTAGATACGTTTAAAAAGTAATTTTTTTCAAACCAAAAGTAAAATCAAGCAAAACAAAACATTTTTCTAATAATCTTTAATTATTGTTTTTTAATTTCTTATAGCTATACTTATTACAATTTATTCTTTTTCTCAGCTTCTAGCGGAGAATGCACCTCCCGGATATAACTCAAGGGTGAGACTTAAAAATTAATTTGTTATGTTCATTAATGTTCTTACACTTTATTATTATCTCATTTTTATTTTTTAGGGGCACGTTAGAATCAATGAATCATGTGTTGTTTGGGCCATTAATCTATCTATTTAATGATAACCTTACTTATCAGGAAATTTGAATGGTAAAAGGATAGATATAGCCCAGCCGCAATAAAACAAAATATTTAGTTTTTGAAATAAATCTTCAATCGACTTTCATAATAAGATAAAAAATAGTATAAAAGATTTACATACTTTAGATAACAGGTTCTTAGCAATCTGAAGGGGGAAAACCATTCACAAGCCAGAACATTTTTTCACGTTAAAGATACAAAAACTTTTTGTTTGGGAAAGAAAACATAACATAATAACGCTTTAAAATGAGATATAAACAATATAATTGGAAAAAAATTAAAAAGCAGAAACATTAACAATTTTAGGGCATTTAATTAGGAGACATATCATTGTTGTAAGAATATTTGTAGAGCTTGAATTGTGGATTTTAAGTTTATAACCAAAAATTATACTTATTTTAATTTATTTATTTTACTTTTATTTTATTTTTTCTGTTTTGTGTAGGTTTTTTCTTTCCTTTTTCCTACTGTTATAATGTGTATACTGCTTTTTACTTATTATGTTAATCCAACTTTCAGAGTAAATTGTTTTATTCAAAACATGTATTAAGTAATATGTTACGAAATTGTAAATTGTTAAATTCATTGTAATAAAACTCTTTATTATATTATATTATTAAGTTTATAGATTGACAGTGAATATAAAATATATTTATTTATTACCAACTTTTTTTCGCCGAAAAGCATTTTTTACTTTATATTTTTTACTAGCTTATGCCCGCGGCTTCGCTCTCGTGGAATTCGGCCTGCCACATAAAGTTTCGTGAAAGATCATTTTAAATAAATAATTTAATTATTCTTTTTAAATATAAGTTACTCGTACATCCATAATTTCAGATGTCTAACTTCAAAACTGACGGATTCTCTACAACCTTTGAACCCCCATTATATTAAAAGGGAAACCCTTGGGGTGGAATTATCAAAATTTCTTTCTTAAACTTTACAAAGAACCTATCTACAAATTTCAAGAGGCTATGTTCCTGATTTGTCTTTAATTATGTACTATAACGGGGGGGGGCATGGCCACGTGACCCCACATAAATCTGCCCTTGATGTAGCCTATAATTTATAACCTATTTTATTCAATAAGTTTCATCCAAATCCGTTCAGTAGTTTTTGCGTGAATGAGTAACAAACATTCGCATTTATAATATTCGTAGGATATCAAAACAAATAGTTTCACTCTTGTCCTTTCTGTTATTTTAACCACAATTATCATGTGATTTTCCTTTATTTATGTACTATAATGGATTCTCCACAGTACCTAGAAAACTGTCGGCAGGGGGGGGCACGTGCCCTCTCCCCCCTAAATCCGCGCTTGCTATAGCCTATGTGTTATTCTGATGTATAACCTATATTACTGTAAAGTTTCATCCAAATCCGTCCAGTAGTTTTTGCGTGAAAGAGAGACAAACATACAAACATTCACATTTATAATATTAGTAAGATACTAAATAACACCTTATTTTTGTTTGAGCCACTATGGACCACATTTATTGAATTTTCAGATTCTTTTCTCTGTCTTCAGCTCCCAAATCTCCTTCATTCATGCAGTTTTTTCTGCTACGCTTTTGTCCAAGCGGTACCCTTCTTATTTTTAGGTACTTTCTGAAAACTGATAGATTCAGAGATGACCCCCTGTAATACCTGCTGGAGCAATGTTCAGCTCCTCCATGTCTTTTTCCTGGAAACCAAGTATTCTTTAATTTTAGCTCTTAGAAATATTAGAAAAGTCTCCTAGTTAATCGTCTGGGATCCATTCGACATAGTTGTCCATAGACGATAACATGAAGTTACTATTTACCATTTTTATTTAAAACATGCACATTAGTATCATGTTATCACTGAATAGAATTGTTGAGAAGGTCTATAGAATTTACTTAAAAAAACAAAAAACTACGGACCAATCCGAGTCATTGGGCTAACCTATCGAGAACAATTATGTTAATATTCCCTAAAGTAATTTAAATAATCCATAAAGCACGATTACACAAACGATGCTTCACTAAAGACCTCGCCCTGACTTCACCTGCCAGTCCCTCACCCCATCTCGGCACGGACAGTATCTTTTTTGTCGCTCAACTGATCGCTGAATAACAAAAATGAATCACTCCCCATTGGGGACAATCAAACTGTCATAAAGCATATGACAAACTGCTTTCAATATCGCCAAGTGTACGAGCTGTGAGGGCGCGCCTCCAATTAAATGCAAATGTACTCTGCAACGAGGGTCAGGGATCATCCGTGGACGCCGCTCGACGCTGGAGAAGAATGGGCGAATGTGGAGCGACTTCCGAACAGGAGGATGTCGGAGGTCTTGAGCAGGAAGGATTGGCACGGTATCAATGGACGATGTCTATGACTAGGATGAAGAAAATTTGATAGCATACAGCAGTCCGGAGGTAGTCATTCAATATCTACTTAGTTGAAGTAAAGTAACCATCTGGGGAAAAACCGCGTGCTGTTGGCATCTAACTAAACAGTGCACTACATAATACATAGCTGGCTGTATGGATGAATGAAAGAATCCAAAGCCATAAAAGAAAAAAAAAATCTACTTAGCTTAATTGACATGTGAGAGAGAGAGATGAACCTAATGCACTTCTAATCAATTTTTAAATTTAATTTTTGAATACTTTATTGCAGCGATATTTCTTAAATTAAAACAATCTTTTTG
This sequence comes from Arma custos, assembly GCA_037127475.1. Classification (NCBI taxonomy): domain Eukaryota; kingdom Metazoa; phylum Arthropoda; class Insecta; order Hemiptera; family Pentatomidae; genus Arma; species Arma custos. The sequence continues at coordinate 106,636,409 of CM073760.1, read as the reverse complement.
AAGAAAAAAAAAACTGTACTACTACAACCCATGAAGGGTTTCAGTTCGTAGAGACTGAACAGTTTCTAGGACGACGGTTTTGAGGAGAAGTGATTTGTTCGAGATCACTCTCAATCGCCAGGTTTTCCCCCTTATTAAGTATACCCACTTTATAGAGAGTATGTGAGCCCTGGAAGGATTTACAGATCCCACAATATCTATTCCCAGATTAACTGAATTATCCATCACAAATTGAGAGAAGTTTTTAGTGGATTTTCCATGTAATATTATTGAATAATAGTAAAGCATGTAAGTAATAAGATATGCTTATATCATTCATAAATGAGTTATATTGCCAATAAATCTTTTATTTAATTTTTTTTTTGCAATAATCAAGGTAAAAAATACCAGATGAGCATCGCATTGAAATAAATACAAAAAAACTAAAACTATTTAAGGCACAGACACAGACATATTATCATAAAGTTTGGACAGAGAGAAGCTATGCAGAAAAATGTTGGTTAAGTTCAATAATTCTTCAAACATTACATAGTTTAGCTTTTTGTTCGAGTTCTTACTTATTTTAACCAAAAAATTAATTCGTAGTTTTTTTTTTTAACGATTTTTATCCATAGGCATAGACCTCATAAAATTGTGACATATGATAGGAAAGATACATTTGTATATTTTCGTACATCAGCAGCTCCGGTTAGGTCGAATTTTGTCCAGCATGAGCTATTGTATTGAAGGAAGTTGAATCTTTCCATACTTTGGCTTGAAATGAAGTTTTAGTATACTAACCAACTTTGCCAAATTCATATGCAAAAGCTCCATTTCAAACCAAGGATGACTTAGCCATTTATGAACTAAGGAATGACATGATTTTCCTTCTGCAGTGCAATTATCTCTCAAATTTAGACAAAATTTTGACTTAACCACTTGTTCACTGGGTCTATTGATACATAATAAAAAAATCTTAAAGATCTGAAATATTTCAAAGCTTTACATTATCATCCTATAATAAATATCGTAATGAGTTCACTTCTGGTCAGTTGATTTTAGCAGAAGTTTCTGTATCATCCCATGCACTTAAATTCGTAATTCCGCTTTTGTAGAAATATTTATTTTCGAACTAGTTAAATGAACACGTAGACCATCTGCGATGTGTTTATCGCAATAACTCAGCTTGAATAGTATTATAGTATTCATTTCCTAGAGCACATTCTTCCTCTTAATAACTCAGGTTTAAAATTCTTAGTGATAAAGCCACTTATTGCATATTATTACACAATATATAAGACATAGATACCGGCAAGGATATTTAAAAATGCATAATTTCATGAATGAAATTGCTGCGCGCCTATATATCTCCTTTTGAATTAATACGTTAACTAATACGACGCCCACAGAAGCCTCTAGAGTTACCGCGGATCAATCGATCGAAGAAGCGACACCTCCTAACAACCGGTCGGCTGTCCGCTGGGTAACCTGAGGAGAGCCATTTGTAGCACCTCATCCGATATAAATTACCAATTAGTAAGATCCTACCTGGGTCATTAGCCTTATCTTGCACAGTATACTTGAAATATTATCGACCAGTTTTATTCATAGAAGCCAATTATTAAATTACATTTACGGTTATGATTCACATAAACCTTAACAAATATTCATTAGCCATCTTAATTAAATGGATAATAAATAAAGTACTGAATCTAGTAACAGCTATTGATCCTGTGGGGTCTGCATACACCACTGGGGCTCACTCAGCCTCACCAAATGGATACTCTAGGGAAAAACCTGGTTATTGAGCGATATCTCAGCCAAATCATCTAACTGTTGGCTTAAAAACAGAACAGATTCTACCATGTACTGAACTCAAGCCCCTTCCACCTTTGTTGGTTTTTTTATTTTAATTATATCGTTTAGTTATTTGTCCTGGCATCAGAAATGATTTTCATAGATTAAATGAATAATCGCTCCTAAGCAATCAGTCAGGAAATATAATTTAAATCCATATATGAATAGGAGGAATTGAGGAAAGTGTGCACGGGAATAATCTGAGAGAGGAAGATATACAATACAAGACAGAACAAAATGGGAAAGAGAGTTAAAAGAAATTTTTAGTTGAAGGATACCTCAATTTGAGGAAACCATTGGAACATGGAACAAAAAAAAACAACAGTAAGATGAAAAAACGTTTCTAAGAAATTCTTATCGGAAAAAAAAATAGAACCATATATTCTCTATAAGCAATATATTATATACCATATAAGCTGTATTTGTATATATTCTCTTTAAGATATGTTAAACTGTATCAAACTAATCTAACAAATCTGAGATGACCTCACCATTAGAATAGTTATCAAAGGCCGTTCTATTTCACCAGATGGATTGGATTCGCTCACTTTGCTACACGGCCTACTGTCACTTGTCACAATGGCGCCCACTGTGCAGAGAGAATCGGAGATATTAGATTAAAATAATAATGACGAAGGGTGGAATGAGCAAGACTGGATAAACGACCGATACAAATCCCGAAGAAAGGGATCCGAGCAATTAGGGGTTTGATGTGTCAAAACAGTAGGGGGAGGATTTGACTCGGAGGGGAGCAGCATATGCTGCATGGATGGGGTACTGCGTTCTAGGGTCAGGTGGGCTCTAGGCTCATGTGCTGTATTATATCTCCAAGTACGTCCTTTTCGCAGTACATATTTTGCATGAGCCCCACACCTGCATTAGTCCATGTATGCTAAAGTAGCATGATGTATGTAATAATTTTAGTGATAGTTTAGTGCGCTGAGTTGCAATGAAGGTCCTCGGTTCAAATCCCGGTGCTCGCAAGACTTTTAATCTGCTGGCAGTTGGAGAAGAATCCCACGGTATCTAGGACCCTTCTCGGGCTCACCCAGTCTCTACATAGTGGGTACCGAAAATAAGGGGGAAGATCGGTTGAGCTTGGTACAAATCACCTCCCGCACAACCGTTATCCAAGAAACGGTACAGTCTTTACCATGTATTGAACCCCAGACCCTTCACGGGTTGTTATAGGTTTTTTATTACAAGGCACATTTAATAGTTTATACGTACTTGTCATTTGACCCCTAAAGAAGTAATTCGATGGCAAATTATCGAAATTATTCCTTCTGTTAATTTTTCTTGGATATAATATTTTTCTAAATAATTATATTTATTATTATATTAAATTAAAATAGTATCAGTGGTACATTTTTTTTAAATAACAGTGTAGAGTCCTTTAAGGAGTGAGTGATATAGGAGTTGATTATTCAACTTTTTTCCCAAGTTGGTATCATGTAATTTCCATGTGGGTCCATGTTTGAAATTTGATATGGCCCGTAAAAAAAATTTCAAATGCATTAAATAATCATTTAAATGGAACGTTTTAGCAGTAAGTATTTTAATTGAAAAGAACTTTAGGTTGTTATGAATTAAAACAAAATATTGCGCAAGGATAAGAATAATTAGACGATTAATAACTAAAAAAAAAATTTCTTAATTGGAAACTAAAAGAAATGTAAATAAATATCAATTCCTTCATTCATAATCATTATTGCGATCCTAAGTAGCAGTATTCAAAGCCTTTTCTTTTATGATTACTAATTTATTTTTTTAAGGCATGCTTGGCCCTTTAGTAAACTAACTAAATAATCTTTATCACGCAGGTAGTTCTATCCTTTCGCCAAAGTGTGGTAGGGGAACCTGTGGTACAATCCCGTATTGGTTTCGTTGATTGAGTGTTAACATCATTATTGTCAAAATTATTAATTAGTCAAACACAAACCAACTAACCAACAGTTTCGAAAACCCGGAGTTTCAACATCTAAATAGGCGTGATTTCGCTAATCGAGATTGAGGCCACAACCAAGGTCTTACTAACACGATTCATGCCTAATAATTATATTCAATACAATATATAGTTGAATTTTATTATACCACTAAACATACATATACTGTAGTAAAGTTTATTTTGTTATAACCTCAGAGAAAGAATGAATAAGAACGATAAAATTGTAGTAACGGTAGAGCGCACTTTGTTGGTTCGTAATTCAAGGCCTGCTGAGTATCGTCGGCTCACGATAGAAATGTGTCACAAGGCCGCGAGTATTTTATTTTTTATACTTTCACGGCACTTAGAATATTTCACAATACTTTTGCCCTTCTCACACTTCCTGGACCAATTAAAAATAAGTCACCTGAACCTGTACCACTACAACCCGTGAACGGGTCCGGGGTTCAGTACATTGTAGAGAATGAAAAAAAAAAGAAGTCACAGGAAGAAGAAATAAATAAGGCCTAATCAATGTTGAAACACAGTTAAATTATTCAAGTGATGGCGACAGTAAAGTTGCTGGGCTTAGTAACGAACGAATTCCTAAAAAGTTATTAAGCGCTGTGCCGACTGGGAAGCGTGTGATGTGTACACCGAGGCGTAGGTTGGGATTTGGGATGGGGTTTTGGTCCGCGGACGGAAGTGAGATTGTTGGTATCGGAATCGAACCTTCGGGTTCGCTAAGCCTTATTATTATTATTAATAAGTTTTGAACAAGAATACGCATTTGATTCGGCACTTCCTCACCAGTTATGATTGTGCCATAGTTAACACAGGCTCAAGAAATATTCTATTTGTAATTTAAAACTTTTACAAACCACTCAGAAGATAAAAACCAATATGCCTTAACTTCTCATCCTTATATACCGTTCAGGTGAATAAGTAGTTAAGTCGAATTATCTTCAAAATGAGTTTCTTGTACTTGGGGAAGCGGATTCCTAAAATTTTGGAGGTAAATACGGGTTTAGGCCAGGAATAGGCTTGAAAAGCAATTGTTGCTTATATTATAACTTCATTTCATGCCAGAAACTAAGTGAATGAATCGATTCCACTTCCGTCAATACAGTTGACTCTCTCTGGACAAAATCTAGCCTAACCGAATATTCACCAGGATTGCAGATATAACACAAAGCATATAAATATCTAGAAATGTTAAAAGCCGAGCCATACACTTTATACATTATTGTCACTTTGTATTCCTCAGCCGTTCAATATATTTATGGAAATCAATATAAGATCAATGATATGAGACCCTTTTTTAAGGGTGCTTTAGAACGGTCAACATTGGAGAGTTAGATTGGAACAATAATATTGAGACTTTTGAGAGATACATATACGAAGACGACATTGATCTCGGTCTGCAGTTTACACGTAACACATTAGTTTACAACGTTACGCTAACAATTAACAGTAACTACCTTACTACAGCGGAGTACACAGCTTCCGTACGGCGCAGCTCATCATTATGGAATTCCATAGTTAACGAGTGAAGGGACCTCATCTGCATTTCTGCAGAGCGTATCAAATCTTCATATTTGTCATGGTTCTTTGATACACTTCCTCCATGACTTGCTTCAATAAATTTGCAAAGATCAAATTGTAAATTCTAAATGCAATTATTTGAGTGATGAGGAAATAGTTTACTGGAAGTATCTTGAGCAATATAGAAAATGGTCGGGGGTGCAGTCAATAAACTTTATAAAAATAAGTTGTAGTTATTTCTGTAAAATTTATTGACTGTAATTCTAAATTGCTAAATTTAACGAATATATAATTAATTCCTTAACATACCTAAATATAACATATTTATAATTATATGATCATTGAATGCCAAAGTGCAACATACCATCCCACGAAAGGTCTTCGATTCATACAATACACGATATAGTACATGGTAGCAGAAGCAGGGTGACCCCAGGGGGATCTGCAGACTCGACAGGGTCGATCCATGGATGTTAGCGGAATCAATCTGCCACAGTTCTCAGATATTTATCAATTTATCATATTTGCTGTTTTATAGTAAAAATAAATAATATTTAACTATTCTTTTATAACTGAGTTACATTTTAAGTAGTCTCTGATACAATGAATTTATATTTCATACTTCCTCAACGTAGTATCCTTGCTCCAATCCTATATACAGTTTATACAGCTGACATCCCAACTCATCCTAATACTATCCTTACCACGTATGCTGATGATACATGTGTATTATCAGTCAACACCAATCCAGTTATTGCATCCCAAAGCCTCCAATCCCATATCACTGATCTTGAAGAGTGGTGTCAAAACTGGAGAATTAAAATAAATTCTCAAAAATCGCATCAAATCACTTTTACCTTACGTCGTAAACCAATGATTTCCTGCCCTACAGTATCCTTTAATAATATCCCTCTGGTGCCTGTAGAACAGATCCGATACTTAGGGTTGCACCTTGACAAACGATTAACCTGGAATCCTCATACAAGACTGAAAAGACAAGAAACCGCACGACGTTTCAGGCTACTTCAACACTTACTAGACAAACGTTCTAAGCTCCCAATTAACTACAAAAGACTCATCTACATGATCATCATACGACCTATTTGGACTTACGGAGTAGAGCTTTGGGGCTCCACTAAGCCATCGAATTCCTCTCGTATCCAATCCTTACAGTCCAAAATCCTTCGTAAAATCCTCAATGCTCCTTATTTTGTTAAGAATAAACTCATCCATAACGACCTTAATATCCCTTTTGTTGCTGATTTGGCCCGAACCCGGTATCTATCCTTTCATAACAAACTTCATTACCACTCAAACCCTCTAGTTTCAAACCTAGCTCCCTCTTCAATTCCCGATAATCCTCCGAGGCGTCTGAAAAGAAGATGGCCACGTGACCTCCTTACTTGAACATTGATTTGAGTACTACCAGTGGGTAGTTTCTCTACATTTCATTATCATGTCATTATATATCACTTAGCCTATTTACTTGTTGTATTATAGTAATACAGTTGTAGATATCAATAAATAAATTAAAAAAAAAAAAAATATTTCATACTACTTAGTTAAGCGCTTGAGGTAAAATCTAACTTTTACTTAAGATTATCTAACTTTGATTAGATTTTAAATCTAATGATTTGCTCATATCTTAAGAAACATTGCTGTTTGAAACTAATATACTTTCGAAGTTCAAAAAACTCACTCAATAAATGTGAATCTTTAAAAACTGGTTTACCTCGACCTTACAGTGAACTAATATATGTTAGTGAGTTACGTGACCAGTTCCTGCATTATGTCAGGTCATCAACTTTACATGGTATTACGGGAAAATGTTTAATTCATAATCTATAGCTCAGTAAAAATGAAAATTACGATTAGTCTGTACACAAATTTACTACAATAGATTACATTCAATTTACTCGTTTTTAATACATAATGTTTTTTAATAAATTGTGATTAATTCATTTGAACTATAATATGATTGATTTTCTTTATTATTGCTTGTACCAACACAACCCATGAAGGATATTAGGTTCAGTTCATGGTAGAAACTGTACTGTTTATAGAACAAGGGTGGCGATTTGTCTGACATCACGTTCAAACGCAAGGTTTTTCCCCCAATGAAGGATATCCACTTCATATTGTAGTTGCTGGGTGAGCCCCATGAGATTCGCCAGATCCCACAGGGTCTGACAGATTAGATATCCTCGGATGTTAACAGATTAGATAATTTACCTGCCACTACCGGATTGCGCACTATCCACTGAGATACTAATTTTCCTTTCATCATCAAAAATATATCTGTTGAAAGATTTTTTGTATATTTTTTCTTTTATTCTATATATGATTCTGCATGGATACATTTAAATTGTTGAAGTTTGAGACTGGTCTGTTTGGTACAGGATATTACTTTTGTGAATTTTTTCGCAAATTATACTAGAAATAAATAAATATAAAAAAAATAAATAAAAAAAAAGTATAAATGAGTTCCTAACATATTGATCTGATTTTATAAATGAACCAAAAACTGCTTTCTCTGTGTTCCGTAAATTAGGCGGATATCCATATTTATTATTAATGAAAATTATTATTATGCTAAAATAAAACAAGACATTGAAACACGAAATTGGCAGTTTTATTAAGTGAAATCACTATAACGCTAAAAATCAGGGCAGTGAATTAATAAAGAAATGAAAGTTTCTCAGGGCAAAGTAAATGGACTATGTGGAAGACTTCCTATTAAATTTCTCTACGGGGTGATTTAAGTGAAGTTAATTTCTTTTTTGTTATTTTAATTATAATAATAATAATTATTTATGGTCTTTGAGTACTGATAGGCTATATAATTAATTAATAAGCCCTTATATAGCTATAAACTACTTTTGAGAAAAAAGAAAAAAAGTGCAATATTACTATTATTTTCTGTTAAAGTTACGTAGTCTTTGCAGTAGTAATAAAGGAGCTATTTGCCTCTCTGGTCAGGCAGGATACTGGTAAAAAAATAATATCTGGTATTAGTGTAATCACCATACTACTCACTTGAAAGTAGAGTACCATAATACGGAAAAGAGAAATATCCTTCAACTCAACGATATAATTTCAACAAATTGAATAGGAAAAAAATCAACACACAATGCTTGAATAGAATAACCTAGAAGGCATAAGTTACAGGGAGCTTACGTCATAAAAAAACCCTGAACCGCTACAACCCATAAAGGGTCTTGGGTTTTACAAAATTACTCTCTAATTAGAGTTAGAAGGAATCCCTCAGGTTTCAATAATATAATAGCTTAACTATAATACATTTTTAATGATGGTAAATATTTAAATAAAAAATCTGACAATTACACTCAAAAAGATAAACGTTACTGATAGTTTTTCAAGAAAACAAAAAAGTATTAATGAACTCTCTTTCCAAGTGAACGATATCACCAGTTAATCTATTCCTGTTCGTTAAAAAGACTTTCTTCGTTGGTGTTTGACCCATTTCTCGATTCTTTTGCAGCAGTTAGAACGTGTCAATTTCTTTCATCTGTATTCTATTAAACAAACGTCTAGAGTTTTTTAAAAAGAATAAAGATGTTTTAATCAATTGTTTTAATATACAATTTCTTCTAAAATATCGTCTAAACGCATTAAACTATTTTAAAAGAATAATTTAGCACTTCTTATTGAACCTAAACATAGGCTGTAGACTGCTCAACATAGTGTGGTTTCTGTTAAAGAATTCAGTTTCGCTAGAACCACTTCGCCCCAAATAGTTTTGTCCTTGCCACACCGTCCTATTTCGCTAGTTTATTAACGATTCAAATACTTATTGAAGAAGGGAAAGTTTTCTTTTATTCCCAAAGTCGACTGTGAAACCTCATAAAGTACTTACGGCAGAAGTGTTGTTTTTCCTCTTTATCTCCAGATCGATTATTCCTAGCCTTACATGTGTTTTTAATAATGAATTTTAAATTTTAAAATGAGGTAAAAATGTGGGTTTCGTCTCATGCAAGAGACGAACTGTACATTATCAACTTATTTATATGAGAAGATATAAATATATAATACTTTTTCCATATAAAAGAATGATAGTAGTTTAAAAAAAAAAGTAAACAAAATTAAAATAAATGTAATAATAAACAGAATTTTAGTACTATAAAACGGAAAACTAAAATAAAACAGGATAATATTACAATTTGTTAAAATTATTGGTGAGAAAGGTAATAGAGTTATAAATTAATATGGTCGTTTATGGTTTTAAGTTAGATTTCCTATTAATTATCGGATAAAGTAGAGCTAGTCGCGCGTTAATTTGGTGTTGATATGCTGGTTCCAGGTGAGACAACGATCTAAATAAACCCGAGATATTTTATAGCTTCTTTATTCCACGGGAGGTTGCTAAAGTGTTTAAAATGGTTTAGTTATGATCAGAGTTTGTCTATGGAGGAATTTATGACAGGGTGAACTGAATTCATTGAGTAACGGAAGTTTTGGCCGACATTAACATCTCATTTAATAATATTTAAATTAGAATATTACGAGAAACATGATAAGCCTGAGCATATCCCAAATAATTATTTATGTATTAATAATAAGTTATGTAGTATGCTTAAAACTCTATGCACAAAATAATAAACAGCAAAAATTGTAAATTATATTTATGGAATAGGGTCCATAAAAACTAACTTATGAGTGGAAAATGTAGATTATGATAAAATATAAATACTTGTGTAAAACCTAAGGCTTTTAGAAAATAAATACAAATAAATTCTAGAAAATAATCTTAACACAGAAAATAGTTATTAGAAATCGATGGACCAAATATAAATACATTCTCACTTTGCTAACAGTGATTTTTTAATTTTTTTATCGTCAAATCAAGTATTTGAAAGACTGGATTACAGGTATTCATTTCAACCTATATAGAACGAATATCCATAATCCATTGTACTAACAAAAATTTATTATTCATCGCTGGCTACATCGGTTTGTTGTTGGGAATACTAATTGTGTATCGAATAAAATAAAAACAGCGGGAAAATTTTACGTAGAATAAAGAAAATTAGATACATATTTTAAATCTTAAATAAGCAAGAAAGCACATTTATAAATACGAAAATAGAATACATACAAGAAAAGCGAAACAATTTGAAAGTCGTTAGGTTTATTTATTAATAAAAAAAAAAAAAAAGGATAACCAAAATCTTATTTACGAAAAGGAACAAATAAAAATAAATTCCGATTATTAATACTTCATTATTATTATTTCTTTTTTTGCGTAGGGTAAATAGTTGTTGTTTTTTATAAATAAATGCTTATTGATTTTTATAGTTAAAGATTAAAATACATGAAATGACAACTGAGGACAGCAAAAATATTCTTAGAAACCACCGGTTGATTCAACTTTGAAAAGTTCCAGTTAATATATACGTAAGTACAGACCCGAAAAACCTTTACGGCCAATTACACAATTGTTAGCAATACTATTTCATGGTCAAAAACTAGAAATAAATAAATAAAAAAATAATAAGCCAAAATAAAAGAGGAAGATAGAACAGACCTGTGCCAGACCGCAGATAACAAGGCCACCAACGGACAACACTCTGCAACGAACGTGGCAGGAATACTGAAAGAGAAAGGTAACTGGAGCTCCGTTACCACAACCTTTGCAGAATCTATAGGTCCTTGTACCTTAGTACCCTTTACCATGGTACACGCCCATATACTACCATGTAATAGGTACTTAGTACGGGTATGTACCGTTCAAAGCACTAGTGGAACGATAACTCCAAATCGATAGTGAATGCTATCTACGTGCTTACATTACCATTCATTGAGTTGCTGTGATCGTAGGCTATGGATCAGCGCGATCACTTCAGCTTAGCCTACCAATGAACTATCACAGAAAATGAGTTTTCGATATATGCTAAAAACCCACAAAGCTGACTCGAATGACTAAATCAGACAAGGCAAGTCAGATTTAGGCTTGGCAGTGTTATATGTGACACTATTTAGAATGCTAGGAATATGTAAATAAATCTTTGAAAAACCACTGAGCATGTAAAGCAAAGCCTTCCAGGGTTCGAACCTGAAAAAGAGCCTCCAGTAAACAGTTGTAGGCAAGACGGGGACAAGTCAAGGTGCCCGGAACCTCATGAAGCTATTGCCGAAAGTAACACTCACATATAAAGAAAAGCAGATATAAATTTGTATAACCATGATCACCACATAATAAAAATAATGTTATTCTAACTCATGCAAAAGAATCTTTCTTTCCTGATCAAATACAAATTTTCTGAAGGAATACGTATGTGAAGATATATAATATATCGAGAAGTTTCAGATAGACAAAAGGAAAGCAACGTGGTGAGAAAATGCGAAATATATTATTTAATTTTTCTTAAATAACAAAATATTGTTTTATAAACCGAAACAATATTAACATCTCATATTATCATACATCCATTCATTAGCGATTGATTAGCGACTTTAGCGATTGAAAAGTAACAGGTAATTTAATTTTGGTAAATTTATTATATATATACTTTATTGAAATATTACAATAAGAAACAGCGCTAAATAGCTATACAATCATTCATTAAAAAAATAATAAAAAAAACAAATGATGATAAAAAATAAAATTAAAAAAATAAAAAATAAAATAAAAAATGAAAAAATAAATAATTATTTTAGTAAATAATTAAAAACAGCAACGTTTCAATCAATAAAAGTAACTGGCTTATATAAAGCAAAAACAAATTTAACTTTATTGCAAAAATTGAATCGTGAAATTTCTTTTAAGAGCAACAAAAATAAGAATTTCTATTGAGTCTTAGTACTTATTTTCAGAGGTTTTAATTTCTTCTCCTAAAATGTAATTAAAATTGATTTTTAAGAAGTAATTATATTAGAAAATTCGGACAATTTTATAGTTTAATTAACACCTACCTAATGCAAAATAAATTAACATACGTAGTTACTTAAATTCAATGTCGTATTTATTCTCTTTCTTTCTTTTTTTTTGTTTTTGTCGTGAATAGCTATTTTGGAATAAAATATTGTGAATTTTCTCTTCATCCGGAGCCTACAATCTTACAGAATGACTGCTCTAAGGCTCTGGGTCAGTAGGCTATGCAATGGCAGAAAGTCAGACGTGAAAGTTTCAACTCATGCACTTCACTTCACCTCATTGGTCTAAGTACATTCAAGTGTTATTTATACAATTACTCTAAGTGATATGTAATGAACCAGTAAGTAGTAGTCCCCTTCTATAGTTTCTCTTAAGGTTATTTGAAGTCACCGGAATATATATAACATCTCGTTTCTTATAAAATCAAAATCTCAGAACCGATGTTTTATTAACATACGTTTTCAGGGAGTCAATAAAGAAATGCACTTCATTCTAAAGGAAATATTAATTTTAAATAATAATAAGAAAACCTACAATAATCGCCGGAAAAAACGCAGAATAAAAATTTTTTCACAGAGTTCCATCCACAATATTACTAGAGCTAATTGATTTGAATTAAATGGTCATTAACTTACCACAAAATAAAGAAAATTCACTAAGTTCACCACAAAAAAAAAAACTTAAACTACTATTTAAGCCAGACCAATCATTTGTACTTATGTGCCTAAAGAGCTTATTATTAATTACAATTATCTCTAAATTGGGCAATTTATTATTCTTATATAAATATAATGTACAGATTAAATTTTGTATTTTATAATAATTTTCATGTAATATACCGGTTAACCTGCGATGACACGGTTTAAAGTTGATTTGTGGATTCATATTGTACTGCAGTTAATATAAGATGGCAAAATTTTAACAACAATCATAAATTAGTTAGAAGGAAAACTATATCGACAGCATAAGTGTCTAAACAATTTAATTTGTTCTGACATAGTTTAACTTCTATAAAAAACGAGTTATTGCAGTTATATAAGTGATCTTGATAAAATAAAATTAACGCAATATATTCAATCTGAATCTTGAAATATAAAAAATATTAAAAACAAAAATGGGACATTCACAGGCATATCGTCGATGCAATCATTTCTTGTTCATTTGTGCTTTAAGATGTTTAGCTATGTCTCCTAGGGCTCAACCATCCTCTATAAAATGGGAAAGTTTGGTTGTGAACCTAATCTTAGCCGTTTTGCTCTGAGTTGCAATCATCCTTTGTCAGTAGTGTGGTACAATTTCTTTTATTTTATTCAATAAACCCCGAATTTATTTCGGATCCATCCTTAATCAGGAGGATAGATATATTGGGATTGAGTACATAACTGTTTAAATATGAAATTTAAAAAGACAAAGGCAATAGAAAAATATATTTTTCTCCAGGCACCAACACCATCCTTTGAACACAATTTGAACCATTCTTTGGAATGATAGTATATAAACTAAATAGCATTGAATTTGTCTTATCAAATAGATCCTGAATCAATATTTTTCTCCATTGCTGTTGCCTAAGTGGAACATTGCGAGCGAGAAACAAGAGCACCTGTTACTAACTAAACAATGGACTTGCTCAGAGTCAATGCCAAAGCTAAATAGTTACTTTCATTACTAATTATTTCTCCCTTAACCCTTCTAGTCGGAACGGAGGACTAGTTTACCTCCGAATAATGAGCGCTTTACTTCAGAAAGATTTATGTCTATTAGTGGTATTTTTTGAACTAAAAAATAATGTGAGTAGGGCGTTCTAACCTACGTCACATCTCTCCAGCAAGCCTGGGGGGCCGCTCTCATTGTTGGTTAGCGAGTCCATCGGACTTAGCCGGGAGGGACTTCCAGGGAATTTCCACCGACTATCCCCACATCCGCCACCCGTAGGACGCCCCCCTGCGCGGTATTGAGATAAGAGTGATCAGGCAGATTTGGGTTTGGATAGTGGTCCGTGGACAGAATTTTGTAACCAGAGATTAGAGGTATCGGGTTCGCTGAGCCTTATTGTTATTAATATGAATATTTATACATCGTAATCCTCTTATCTTTGAAAATCCACTGCTTTGTTCTAATTTCAAATTACAGGCCTAATAGCTTGAAATTATTACTACATGACTTTTTAAAATATTAAACAGTTCCCATATTATACCATATACTAACACATTAACTATGCCAAAATATTAGATTAGATCAGATTTTTTTTTTTGGGGCGATCAACATCTAGGTTATTACGCCCTTTGCACCCAAAATATTAGAGAACGTATAATACATGGATATTTAAGAACGTATCTAGGATATCTTATGAACCATATGATGAATTTGCAGATGGAACAATAACTTTTTAATTAAAGGAAGAAATAGTTGGGGGTGCAGTCAATCAAAACACATAAATAAGTAACGCTTATTTATGTGTTTTGATTGACTGCACCCCCAACTATTTCTTCCTTTAATTAGAAGATACAGTCGACCAATTCTTCTCTAACTTTTTAATTATATGTTTATTTGCTCAATTGATTTTGTTATCATATTGTCAACGTTGAGATATTCAGGACAAATTGTGTGGTCTATCAAAACTTTCTATAGAATTGGATAAAGATAATTTTAATAACTAATCATCTTTAATTAGTGAAAATACATTAAAATCATTTTTATTTCATACCATCATCATAAAATTAATCATCCTAACTAATACTACGGGTCGTAAGTCGTCATCAAATAGAAGTTTCTGCCATCTCCTTCATCATTCCTTCCCTACGCCTTCACACCATAACTAATCATATTTATTTATATTAAAATAAATAATGTATTTTTTTATTTATTTAACGACTATAATAATTGTT
Source organism: Arma custos (assembly GCA_037127475.1). NCBI lineage: Eukaryota > Metazoa > Arthropoda > Insecta > Hemiptera > Pentatomidae > Arma > Arma custos. Next base: position 106,621,321 of record CM073760.1, on the reverse strand, counting down.
GATTAGTCATAAGTTTCTGCCATCTCTACATACATGCCAGTATCATATTCTTCATCCCTTTTTCTAAGCCTTCCCACCATTTTCTCCTCGGGCAACCTTTCTTCCAATTTCTCCCTACCTTCCATTCCAAAAGTCATTTAGGCCACTGTCCCTCATCATGACAAACCTAAACGACTTCAGCCTCATTGTCTCAATTGTGTTGAAGATGCTCTTTTGTTTTAGTTATTTCATCTCAGTATTAGAAACTTTTTGAAGCCCAAAGACACCGCGTGACTGCCTTCAATAGTTTATTAGTTAATTTAATCGAATGATTTAAGATAATAAAACTGAATTTTCATTTAATAATTAGTATGGCTTTAACATATTACTTGCTTTATATTTTTTCAAAATAAATTATTACACTGGAGAATCACTAAACTGGTATGTTTCGCTTGATATTGTAATTATAAATATTCATCAAAGCCACGCATTAAATTTTAAAATATTAAAAACATATATAATTCATAACGTCTTTCTGTAAGGATCAAAATATTTGTTATTTTTTAAAATAATTTATGTTTATTAGGAAAATTTTAATTGAACCCCCTCTCCAAAAAAAAACCTAAACCTGGAAAATCCATGAAGGGTCTTTGGTTCTCTACTCTGCCTTAGGGTGCACCTACATTGGATCCGATGCGATGCGATCAGAATTCGGAAGCAAACCAAATGACTGAAATATATCGAGAGTGCCTACATTGGCTCCGTCCGTTGTAATCAGACTAATCCGACCGATTTAGTCGCTCGTGGAATCAAAATAGTTTATTTATACGGAAGCGCCTACATTGGTTCCGATGCGATACTGTACTATCAGGTACGATTTTCACATTTCAAAATCATTAGTTTTCAATACGATAAGCCAGCCGTTACCATGTGTGCCAACAAACCTTTATTGTCTAAAATGTTTATTAAAAAATGTACATTGTAATTTAATAATCAACTATTATATAAATATCCGTCATAAATCAAAATTAAATATTCTTAATTCTCATTAAAATATTTTATTATCATTCTTCATGAACCATTAAATATAGTAGCGAAGGTTATTTTTCCGTTGAATAAAATTATATCTATCAGAAATGTACATAAAAAATATACCTAGACAAAATTTTAATTCGTCAAATAAAATTGGAAACATTAACTTTTAATAAAATTATCATTGTAATGTTTAATTTATTTGCTAAACAGTTGGCAACATTGGGAGCTAAGGGCTTTTCTGATTTTTGATACTCGTTTGCAAAGATAAACAACAAAATAGACAAAGAATTTGTTCGAAACAAACGAGCCTCGATTTTGTGATCAAACAAATATTATCACAATCGAGAAAATTAAATCATTATATAAAACATGAATATATAAAAAAATAACAATAAATTCTATTTTTTTTTTTTTTAAACTAAGTTATTTATTTATATTGAAACAGCATGACAAAAATATTCTAATATTGTAATATTACCTAACTTTCATAACATTTGGTTCTTTAAATTTATAGAACATTATTTTTAATATATTTATATTATAGTTTCACTATTGGTTTGAATAGAATAGAATCACACCAGCTCTGATCCAGAAATAAAATATATGTTTAAAAAAATGTTATTCAAACTGATCAAGTTTATCAAATACGTTACACCTTCATAATTATCAGAATAATTTTAGCTTTTTTGGATGTATATTACAAATTCTGTTTGATTTACATGAGTAGGTCATTATCTGATCATCTATTAGTTCAATAAACAGTGATTTTTTTAATGAAAGTTCAGTACCATTTTAACTACATTGAGTATTCTCAAGATATCCAGTTTTTGAAAATTGTTTATTAATAAATTAACTATGTGAGCATGGAAATATAGAAATATTTAAAAATATAGTTAATGGTGCAAATGAAAGTTTGATTATTTTCTAACCTAACATTGTTTGTTTTATTTCTACAATCCTTGATTGTTCTATTCAATCCTGTCATATATAGGTCACTGGTATTACTCATATAAGACTTTTATTATTGCTATTATTATTTAATTGATATAAATAAACATTTGTTTCGATTAATATTTTGAACTCATTTAAGTAAATATTGTAACAATTAACAATAAAAGTATACAGTTATTTTGGAGCTTTAGTATAGGTTCACAATAGCATTCTATTTTTTCCTTCTGTTCATAATGTCCAATGTTTTATCGATGCTCTAATTCAATACTACAAAATTAGGGTTTATTATATTTATATCACTTACACATTCAGAATTAAAGGTATGTTGAAGGTCTATTGATTGAGGGCCAAAATTAATTCTTGAATAGTAAGCAATTGATATATTTATTAGCTTATCAATGTTTCGACCAACATTGCAGGTTTCATCAGGGCTGAATAGGCAATGTACAAACAAATAATATAATGCTAAAAAATATACATATTAATAGCAGTAATAATGCAAATAATACTTTAAAAATATTAGGTGATATGATTAAAATAATAATCATCTTATGGTTATGATTACATCAATCTTTTTATCTAAATCCTTTTTTTAATAAAATTTCTATCATTTATGTTATTTATGAATATGCAATTATTTTGCATTTAATATTTTTATCTTGATAATTTATCCCTGATGAAGATCTGCAATATTGGTAGAAACATCCTGCAAAGTTCATCGCATATTTACATTGTGTTTTAATAAAGAAAAGAGGAAACCAGAATATTGTTTAGGAAGAAAATATATCAGATATAGAAGAAAATAAATCATTTATTCAATAATATACAATAGTTTGCAATTCTTATAAAATTAAAAGAATAAAATTTAGGATAATCATTTTTTAACAACAATATTAGCACTAAATAGAAAAATAAATGAATAACATAATTAGGTATTTCAAAATACAATTCAAGAAGAATTAAACAGTACAAATTTTATAAATAATATTTGTCGTTTAAGATAATAACATATTAATATGATATAATAATACAAAGCAATAATATATAATACTTAATAATACAATTATATAATATTATATATAATAATTAAGGTGATTGAGGAAGATCCTCTGAAGATTTAGATTGTAGTGTTTTCAAATACATATTAGCTTAAATTGCCTTGAATATCCACTATTAATTATACAGTATTTACTCCCAAATTGTCATATCTTGCTTGATTATCATAGGCATCCACTTAGAAAAGTATCCACATAATTTCTTCTGATACTTGATATACACAACCCAAAAACCATTGTCATCTTCGCCATCTATTTTCACTTGTAGAAGTATCTGCTAATTATTGAAAATGGAAATTTGAACAGGGCCACTTCCTGATTGGACAACATATTTCCTTTCTGTTTCTGGAAAAAACAATGTTTTCAGATAGGCATTGATATAATGATAAATAAAAATTAGTTTTAAGTATTCCATAATAAACCTATTGGGTACCTAACAAAAGGTTGAACTTTTCACTTTTGTAGCATTTTTCAAAAGAAGCTAAAAATTGATATTTATTATTTCTGTTCAGTCTAAACTTATTTATTTAATCTGAGGTAAATTTATTCTGTTGTGGAACTGTTCTTTGGTGAAATAAAGATTTAAATTAATACTATTTCTAGTTCCATAATGGATTTTTTCAAATGTAGGTAATTGTATAATATAGGTGTTATTATTAGTAAACCTAATGTCCACCTGATTTTAATAGTTAATTTACTGGCTAATTGGTTCATGCATAATTATATGATATGGGGTCATCTTAAAAACAATTATTCTGATTGTATACCAAAGTTTTAACAATTGAAATCACTTATCACTTCAACTATTTTCATTTATTTTACATATTATTCTCATAAAGAAAGCATGAGAAAGATTAATTAATGGTTCTTGCCAGTTCATACCAACAAATACATATTGAATCAACATATTTCATGACAATTGTTAATGAAGAAAATTTTAAAACGCAATAGTTTTTAGAATAAAGAAGCAACTACACACAAACAGTATTATAAAAGTAATTACACTTACCTTGTTCAATATTTTCACATTAAATCCTTTGAAAAAAGTCAGCACCCAGTAGATCAATTAAAAATCCATGATCGACAAAAATACAGAAGTAAACACTTGTTGAGATTTGATATTATGGGGAGGTTTCAAGTATAACCATCCGACGGCAATCGCTCCTATTTATTAATTTAATTGCAATCGTTAATTTAATTACAAACTAAATAGATTTAAAAATATCACTACTATTCCATAAATAAATTAAATCATTATATAAAACATGAATATCTAAAAAATATAAATTCTATTTTATGAAATTGAAAAACAACCAAACTAATTGTTTTTTCATCAAACAGCAAGACAAAAATATTCTAATATAGTAATATTACCTCATTGTTATAACATTTGGTTCTTTAAATTTATAAAATTAAGATTATTTATTAATTATTTTTAATATATTTATATTTCACTAGAATATATATAAAATATAAGAAATAAAAGAATAAAATTAATATTATTTTATTCGGTAGGCAGTGACTAGTTTCACTATCGGATTGAAAAGAATAGAATCGTGTCGGACCTGATCCACTGTAGGCACTCACTGCGTATTTCAGTTATTTGTTTTTTCAGCTTACCATACTATGAGATAGAATAGGATCGCGTCGCATCGCATCGGATCCAATGTAGGTGCACCCTTAGTCAACTTGACACTTTTGGATGATTGGGTTCCTTTTTCTTTTTAATACAATTTAACTGTTTGTTTATTAAGTCTGTATGATTTATTCATCCTTTTGATGTGACCATAAAACCCAAATCTGCGTTTCCAGATATAGAGTACAGTTTCATTTCTTGTTTGCTTCAGAGCCCAATTTCTACCAATTTTGGAACTAATATTTTCTTAACATATTTCGTTTCTTTTCCTGAATGTTTTCTATACCTCAATTCCTGACATTTCTGATTTTATGACTGTATTGTAATGCCTTTTGAGTGGTTGGACAAAATTTTTTAAGTATTATGGATGTGGTTTACAATTGGGTTTTATGGTTCCAAGAGTTGAATACCAACAAAATGATGGTCCAGGAAATGAGATTAAATATTAGAAATTTGAGTGATACATACATTGTTTGCTCGAGATAGTTAGGCATACATCCTCCATAGATTACTATCGAGAGGGAACGCAAGTGAAGCGCAAACACTACTAACAAGTGACGTTTGATAAACGACTTTTCGAGAAATTAGAAATCAAATCTGTGATATAATGAATCGAATAAAGGAGGGGAGTATGTTTCTGTAGAACAGAAAATGCATATTTCATGAGAGCGGAGTGCACCTGCAGGATCCGGATTTCAGAAAAGCCCTATCCGGGGCGACAATGGCTTATTAAAAGCAGATTTGCCGAAGCAAGGGCAATATGTCAACTTTCACGGGACTTAGTCATGGGCAGGCTGGCTCACATCACAGTTGTCCTAAAAGCGGCTTAATCACGTGACTATAGATTTACTGGGAGGGAGGGATCTGCAATCCCTCTTACCTACTACCCAGTATTCTGGAACTGGAGTGAATGTCAACCAAGGCGAGAAAAAATTGGGCTGTTATATATCAAATGCCCGATTTCAAAGGAAAGATTATTTAGTAAAATAACTTTATGAAATCAAAATATTTCTATTTAAAATACATTTTTCCCGAGGTTTTATCAATTTTTAATCGCAGAACAGAAAAATTCAGGGTTTTATGATGAAATGAAATTTGAAAATACGTTTTTGCTTGATAACCATTTTAAAAAAATTGTCCAACTTTCTGAAAAGTTGCAAATCTGTTGGAGATAAGTCGGGCGAATAAGGTTGGTGTGGAAGAACTTCGTAAGGTAGCTCGTTTAGTTTCTCCACTGTCTGTCGTCTTGTAAGAGTGTAGGTCTCTTCCGATTCTCAATCTATCTTCCTAAATCGATTTTCCTTGACTTGACGTTCCAGTAGAAAAGCAAAGAGAATAAAACTTGGATCAAATTTCATATGGATGCGCAATTGCAAATGAAAATTAAATGATAAATAAAATAAATAATCTTTCTAAATCTTAAAGATGTAAGTAAAGTCGAGCAAAATTAAAAATGTATTCTTTGCCTTCCTCTTAGTGCTTGCCAGAGCCGAATTTCTTCAACTCATGATCTCAATTCTTCTCTGTTTGTCTCCAGGTTTCAAATTATTTTCTCTTCCTTGTCTCAACCTGGAGTTGACAAGTGTTAATTTGACAAGTAACCAAACCCGCTATTTGCCCTGAAGATGGCCTACACCGTAGGCCGAAACGTTGGCACAGTTAAAAAATAAGTTTTCTTTATTTTGTATTATCTTTGACTGCACCCCCTAAACAACTCAATCCATCATTGGAATTATCCAGTCAACTGTTTCCACTCAAACTGGATATGTAATTGTTACTAAGCCGAGGCCTTCCCTTAGTTCTGGTATCTGCTGGTCTTGCTTCCTTATAAGTTCTTGGATATCGATCAGAGTTCATCCTACATACATCTCCAAACTGTTTCTCTTCCTAATTGTTGGGATATTCAATTCTTCCCTGATGATTTCTTTCCTGATTATGTCTATGCAAGAGCCCACTTTGCGCAAATAATTCACTTCTTTCAGGCTATTCAGCTTGATTCATTATCTGGGAGGACCCAACTATCCTTATATCCAAACTAACAGCTCCTTATATTAAAGAAGGCATATTATACAGCCTTGAAAATCCGGAGTTTGACATCTCATCAGAACTGAGTCGTTCCCACAATTGTGTTTCTGATGGAATAATATATGTTATTGGCCATTGTTCATGCTGTATTTTAAATTTGCAACATTAACAACGACTATTATGAAGAGAAAATACCTTCAAATGAATAGCGAAATGTATATTAATTAATAAATACATATTAAACGTTTTACTAAAAAACATTGAAATGACTTTCACATGATCAGCAAAAAAGAAAAATTAAGGTCTCTCATGCAACTTTCATTCAGGCCATTCACACCTCTTCTTCGAACCATAATGCCCAGTTTTGAAATTTGAAATCTAATCCCGAAAATAATCAGTGTATCATTATTTTGATTTTTGGAATTGTATACATTATATTTTGAATTTCCTTTAATCTTTTTGACAGCTTTCACTTCTTATCTCAAGGTTAGTTAAAGGCGCTATAATTTCTGTTCTCAGATATGGAAATTCGACTCACTCTTAAATAGATAATTATTTCGAAACTACTCATTACGTGATTGAAACACAAAACTATCTGTTCTTTGATCGTTGATATTGTTGAGATAATTTTTATATTTAATCCCTCAGAGAGGGCGTAACAGTTAATATATTAATAAACATTGCAGTAACATGTAAAATATGTCAGAAATATAACGGATGCATAGATGTGTCAAAGGAACGCATTAAATCTTCTTAAATATACAAACGGGAATATCAAACTAAAGCAGGGAAAAGAAGAATCCCAACAAATGTTTCGAAATACATAATCTGGGCTTCGACAATCCTGTTCATTCAAGAAGATGATTATATTCATCCTGAAAGTAACTGAAATATTATTTCCATAGGTACGAGGGGTGATCAAAAAGTTCTAGGACTGTTGAGATTGCGCGGCAATGGAGTGTCATAGAGCAGTGCGGTTGGCAGCATTGTTTAGCGTGACTCTTCCTGAGCTCAGCTGTTTATTCAGTTTGTTGATAACCTTCTTCATTGCAAAGTTACTGCTGTTTTCGTAAAAAAAAGTTTTTTGTGTTCGGCGATTTTGTGAAATGAATGTAAAGGAAGAGCAACGCGTTTGCGTAAAGTTTTGTGTGAAGTTGGGTAAAATGTTTACTGAAACTTTTCAAATGTTGCAAGTGGCTTTCGGTGATGAATGTCTGAGTCGGTCAAGGTGTCATGAGTGGTACAAAAGGTTCAAGAAAGGCCGGACATCGTGTGAAGATGATTCTCGTTCAGGGCGCCCATCAACTTCGACTGACGACGATCATGTTGCAAGATTGAACAGTCTCGTGCGTTCTAATCGTCGACTAACCATTCGTGAGATAGCTGAAGAATTGAACATTTCATTTGGTTCGTGTCAACAGATTTTAACAGAAAATTTGCAGATGAGAAGGGTGGCTGCAAAGTTTGTTCCGAGATTGTTGACTGAGCAGCAGAAAGAACACAGAGTTCAAGTTTGTCAGGAACTTCTTGAAATGGCAAATGCCAAATAAAACTTCTTAAAACAAGTCATTACTGGAGATGAAATGTGGGTTTATGGCTACGACGTGGAAACGAAGGTCCAGTCATCACAATGGAAGACAAAATCCTCCCCAACCCCCAAAAAAGCACGTCAGGTCAAATCAAACGTCAAGGTCATGCTTACTGTTTTTTTCGACTGGAAGGGTGTTGTTTACCATGAATTTCTTCCACGAGGTGAGACCATTAACCGCTTTCGTTATCTTCAAACACTGAGAAATTTGCGCGAGGCAATAAGGAGGAAGAGACCAGAGTTGTGGCGGAGCGGTGAGTGGGTGCTGCATCATGACAATGCGCCTGTCCATTCCGCACTGCTCATTCGCGACTACTGCACCAAAAATGGAATGACGGTCATTCCCCAGCCTCCATATTCACCTGACCTTGCCCCTGCAGACTTTTTCTTGTTTCCAACACTTAAGAGACCCATGAAGGGAAAGAGATTTGAGTCCGTAGATGACATTAAAAAAAAATCGCTGGAGCAGCTACACACCATTTCACAAGATGATTTCTCAAAGTCCTTCACACAGTGGAAACATCGTTGGGAAAAATGTATAGCTTCCCAAGGAGAGTACTTTGAAGGGGACGACGTCCAATAGCCTGTAGATTTTTTAAATAAATTAATAAAAAATCAGTCCTGGAACTTTTTGATCATCCCTCGTATATGCCACAAGGATGTGCATTAATAGAGCTGAAGAAAGAATAGAGGCCATGCAAGAAATAGGCACAAGTAAGAGAAAGCAAAAGAGAGGAACAGGGAATCAGTCTTGAGCCATGATTTGCAGTGAAAAAAAAGTAATTGTCAAAAACATAATTGAAAATAAGAAGAGAAGATTCATTTGTTTATTCATTCAATACCATTTAATGCTAATGATATATTTAATCGGACGATACTACGGTGGGAGTCCTAAATTTTTCCTATCCAGGTACAATTAAGATAGGGATCTGAAAAGAGTATCTGACTCTACATAGCCTCGGGGACCCCATTATACGTTCCTTCAGAAGGCGTAACCAAAGATTTTTTATTGATTTTTCCATGAATAACCGATTGTAAACATTAGTGGATTGTACTAATGTCCTTAGTATAGTTAAGTGGTTTACATGGTTTTTATCCACATCCTCTCAATTCCCGTACAATATACAATATAACCACCACTAGACTTGTGGGACTTGGGCGCCTTTTGGACTTCGGCCGCCCCTTCCGGCCTGTGCGCGCCTCTCGCTTCGTGCTCTCTCGGGCCCGGATAGATGGGTCACCATAGCAAGACCTAAAGCTTAATAACCAACGGGCGTTGATGACCTAGATGTTCTACGCCCTCTAAACCCCAGGAAACAAACAACAAGATTTTTTACTCCCTTTTAAAAACTCCAAGAGCCTCCTGTCGAGCTGCAAACCGGCGAACTTGGCAGGTTTTTGTGCACCATTACACCACAGGTGATCCCGGAAAAGATTAGTATTTCCATGCCCTACGAATTGCCTGAGATCTATAGGATAAACCCGAGTTGTATCAGCTTGTAGAGACTAAAGATTAAATTCGTTTATGTAACGAAATTTTCGCTAAAAAAAAACGAAAAACCTCATGTCCAATCTTACATTCGCATGACCGACCAAGAATTAATGTTACGTATAATTGAGAAGACCTGAGAAACGAAAGGGTATCCATGCTAAGCTTCTAAAAAAAGGTATCAGATTCAAACCGTTCCACATAACGGGCGCAGAAGCGTGCAAAGATGATAACGAGTAATGGCACGCTTTGAAACTGATACCTTTTTTGATCGAGCAGGTGCTAAAGCTTACCTTGGTCCGTCTGGGTGCTCGGTTGTGCCTGGGGCTCCCCAGCTTCGTCACCTGGTGTTCTGGCCATTTTCCTGTAGGTTGCTTTACTGCCTGCAACAATATTAATACATTTAATTATATTGCAAATTATAATGAAAATATAGTTATAAATATTAGCAATGATACTACTCATTTATTTATGCTATAAGTAAACAATATGAACTATAAGATGAAATAAAGGAGGAAAAATCGTTTAAAAAACAGGTACTTGTGTAATAGCTAATAATAATAATAATAATTCCAAGACGAAACTATGTGAAGAAGGTCAACAAATGGATTTTGACAAGGACATAAATAGAGATGTTTTCGTCGAAAGTGTATGGAAAACATTTATATAAGAAGAGGAACGTGGCTAGAGGATTCTAAAATTACTATAATTGTACTGTCTCTACGGTCCTGCAAGAACCCGGGCCTCCTTCACAACAACCAACCAATCTCCGCGATCCTGTGCTATTCTCCTCCATTCTTGTACATCCATTCTCCAGCAGCTTTAAGTCCTCCTCCAAATCGTCCAGCTATCTGATCCGAGGACGTCATCATCTTCGCTTGGCCTCCGGTTTCCCATAGAGCATCTTCTTTGGTATCCCGTGTTCTGGCGCTCTACTCGTATCTACATGTACCATCCATCTAATTCTAGTCTCAGTATCAACGCAACCATGTCATGCTCTCCAAAGAGCACCATTAGCTACTCATTCCTCCTTCTTATTTTTCATAATAATAAAATGCTAGTCTAGAATAAGAATTTAATATTACATTTTGTATATTTCAATTTCCATTAATATGAATTAGAAGATAGGTGTTATCAGTATCTGAATTATTAGTGTTCAGGTAATAAACAATAGCGGGAGAGTTATAAACAGTCACTGAAAATCGGACATCACCAAAATAAATAAAAAGAAATCAAAGTTAAATATACATTAATAATATTTTTAAATTGGGGTGCACATTTCGAAAATTCTCAATAGAAATCCAGAGGGATAAATGGGTGAACAATGAAAAGCCTTTCAAATATAATCGATATTTCACTAATTCACTCAATTGCTTTATTTTCAGGACCATAAACGATGGAGAGCTAGGGGCGTGGCTTAAAATAACCATCTTCAGTACTTTTTATGGCTATTGTTTAACTTTGAAGACAGACGCCACAGTGGCTGACGTCAGTAAGTAGTCTTCCTTATCAACTTCGTAACTGCTGCAGCGCCGGTTCGAAGATTAGTAATAAGAAGAAATACTCCGCCCTGTTAGCAGGAGTAAGAAGGTCTTTTTAACAACAATAAAACAAAAATCAATACGAAAACGTTGTTGACTCAAGTGGATGTAAAATTTAGTTACAAATGTTTGTGTTTTCTAGACTTAATAAGATTAATCATACTGATAAAACGACAAACATCATACTTGCGATCTATTTCTCATTTTTATAGAGTATAAGAAAATACAAAATAAATATTGAGGAGGGTTTCAGGAACAATCCCGGAGAAAACAATAACTAAGATAAACACGGGGGTTAGGAATCGGTGAAGAGAACAGATTTGCCCTGACTATGAGGCGATCCCTGGTAGCTCAATTGGTAAGAGTGCTGCCACGGAGAGGCAAATCTTTTCTATTCAAAATAATAAAAAAAATAAGATAGTTGCAGGGTTGTAGTGGAATTATCCACCCAGGAGTTGGTTTTGGTACAAGAAAGGGGGAAAATTGGGCGACCTGTGGTGTAGTGGTTAGTGTGACAACCTAGTATGCCCGAGATCACGGGTTCGTAACCCGGCAGGTAGCCTTAGGATTTTTCAACAGAAAGTAAAAATCCTAGGTTTTCCCGTCCTTCGGAAGAGTATTAAAACGGTCCCGAGCCTGTACTCATCATGCCAGGTACTCGTTAAAAATCCCTATCCTAATTAAACTTGGATAGGCAAAATTTAGGAATCCTTGAATTTTAATGCTTGAAAACAATTAAACAATAATAAGCTTTGTTACACAGCACATATAATCATAAATGGATCTTTTATAGCACATTATAGTGCACATAATTAAGGACTGCATTGTGTGCATATTATCCAAATACCACGCAACATTAATGAAAAACAGTTTTTTTTTTTTAAATATAATTATTTATACATTATAATTATTGCTGAATCACTACAATGGTGACTCGGCTTTGAAGGACGGAGTGAAAAGAACCAGTACGTTGGGGAACTTAGGATTTTTCAAAAGGAAGTAAAAATCCTAGGTTTTCTCGTCCTTCGGAAGAGTATTAAAACGGTCCCGAGCCTGTATTTATCATGCCAGGTACTCGTTAAAAATCCCTATCCTAATTAAACTTGGATAGGCAAAATTTAGGAATCCCACTTTATCATCGTCAGATTAACTATATCAGCATAATTAGACGTTAAATAAACAAACAACAACAAGGAAAATAAAAACCTTCGGAACCATAAACATAATTAGATATAATCATTATCCATAAAATAAAAGATTTCTTTAAAATAAGGGCAAGAACAAAGTGAAATCGCAAACTAAGCCAACTGAAGCACGAACTTTCATCACTGTTTTTTCTGTATCGAACCCGAATTACTCTAGCACTGAATCAAGTTGTAAAAGAAACTTTTTAATGCTTGAAAACATTTAAACAATAATAAGCTTTGTTACACAGCACATATAACCATTAATGGATCTTTTATAACACATTCTGGTGCACATACTTAAGGACTGCATTGTGTGCATATTATACCGATACAACGCAACATTAATGAAAAACAGTTGTTGTTTTTTTAAATACAATTATTTATAGATTATAATTATTGCTGAATCACTACAATGGTGACTCGGCTTTGAAGGACGGAGTGAAAAGAACCAGTACGTTGGGGAACTGTCGGTAACACTTCCGTAGCAGTCACTTGTGACTCAGGCTCGCCAAGGTCCTGAGATAGCAAGTCTTTTTTTATCAATATCAAAATTTTATCAATGTTGATATCAAATAGGTGCTAACATGAGGGGAATAGAACTCTCTTGTGCTGTCTCCTAAAATTGAGTAGATATTCATAAAAAAGAAGTCCTCTTAAGATAAATAGTTATAAAAACAAAACTTTGTCAAAGAAGGCCAGTGAAACAAACATGCATTATACTCTAGTATGTAGAATAATTCAAAAGAATTAATGTAAAAAATTGCGTCATCCAGTAGTGAACGCTTAGGTTACCATATAGATGAATCTTTACACTTTATTTCCACGTATCTCTATTAAGTCTCATGAAAATAGATTCCGAAGGACGCTGTCCCGTTTCCCACCCATTAAAAATTATGATGATCTGTACGTGTATCGGAAATTGCAAATGAAAAAGTTGGAGTTACACAAGATGCCACTAAGAGGTTAGGCCCAGAGATGGTTGCTTCTGGGAAAAGGAATATAGGTCTTCGTGTGCCTGTTGCCTCGAACAGCCAAGAACCTTGGATATAGACTGATTTAACTAACACTATTCACAAACTCGAGTTTAGGCTATCTCCCACAATGATGATAAAATGACGTAATTATTACTGCAGTATAACAAAATTATTATTACACTTTTTTTTTTTTACAACATCCGTATTAGCATTTTTATACAATTTAACACTTTATACTTCATATGAAATCTGTATTTGTTTCTAGATGTCGGATTCATCATAACACAAGATACTACTTAAACAAAATTAATCATTAGAAGCTCCAATGGAAATGCTATTAAGACTTGAGTATTTAGAAAAATCCCTTTACAGATTACAGCCCAAACGTGTATATATATATATATATATATATATATATATATATATATATATACTCAACCCTAATGCTAAAAATCTTAGAAATCCTCAATTCGTGAAGTAATATCCTGAAATGTTAACAGTATTGATTAATAACAATACCAATTTCGGAAGTAAGATAATAGCTTCCTAAAAAATATAAACTATTTTTTAATTATTATAATTATTCCATCAAATGATTGAACAACCATATTCAGTTTAATGGGCTTGGCAGTAGTCCTTGAATGTATTGGCACATTACAATAATGGTATTCATAAAACAACGTCCTTCATTGATTCTAAACGATTCCATGAAATAGGAACTGCTACACTTTCAAGGGTTCGGTTGTTTACACTCAGGCTCAAAGAATTCTTTGTGATTCATTAAACGTGACTCAGATCCCGCATCTAAAGAGCCAGTTCATTAAGTCTAATCGTCTAAATAACATTCGGGTAATTAGTCGACGTTGGGTGTTGTATTTCTTCTTGGCCTGATCGAGATGTAACATAATATCAGAGCAACAGCTTGAGATATTATTCTATACAATAAACCGAAAGATAATTTGTGACAACAGATATTTGCTTATAATAGAAAATGATTTTCCCACGACCTCGAAATAAAGATAGGATTGTTTTAATGCAATTGGAATTGCATAAGGAACAGTCAAGACGGGAAAAATATTTAGCTTAAAAAGTACTAACTAAATACGTAGGAATACTCCTTGAAACCAAAATAGAATAGGTGTATTTATCCTTATATATATATAAATATATATATATATATATATATATATATATATATATATATTTTTTTTTTTTTTTTTTAATTTATTTATGGTTCTTTTAATTATTTTAAATATTTTTTCTCTTCAAAATTTAAAGAAAGAAAAATGTATATTTAAATTTTTTTTTTCTCTAAGTGTTTCGTCAGATTGAGGTTTCCTTCAACCAAAAATCTCCTTTAATTCATGTTTCCACTTTTTTCTGTCCTGTGTATCTGACTCCCTCAGATCATGCATGGCCGTGCATACGTTCCTCAATGTCTTCTAACCATCTTTTTCGAGGTCTTCCTCGCCGTTTTCTCCCTTCGGCACTCCAATTGAGAATTAAGTTGGGTATTCTTTCTTCCTTCATTCTTCTAAGCTGACCATCATTTTTTTTCTCTATATTTTGGAGGACGTTTTGTCGAATTTGCATCCGTTCTCTTCTGTCTAATCTGAACACCCTGGCAGCTCTCCTCCAAATTCCACCTCCGTAGCAAGTAGCTTTTTTCCTAGAGCAGCGCTTATCGTCCAGGTCTCTGCTCCATATTGCAATACGCTTTCACTCACGGACTTATATATATATATATATATATATATATATATATATATATATATATATATATATATATATATATATATATATCAGAAGTAAAAAATGTTTTTATTAATATGAAATAAAAGTGTTCTTTCAAAAACAGTACAGGGTTTATATTTTATTTCAATATTAATCATTGAATTATTGAAGTATGATATAGATGTAGTGCAAATTACATATTTTATATGAATATTAAAAGGATAAAATACAATTCAAACTGCTTAACTGGCATATCCAGTCACAAAATTTGACTGTAGTCATATACTTGCTTGCTGTTGCTACAGTGGGGTTTCTTTATTTTGCCTGTTCAAGTATAATTATATATAAAATGAGTACCTGACACCGCACAGGCTAAATAAACCTATTTTATTTTTTATTTCATTTAAGACCATCTGCCAGGCTAAGAACCCGCGAACTTAGGTATAAAAGGTTGTAATGCGAACTATTACACCACAGGAGGCCCTCATAAGCTTGCTTAGCACCTCTTAATAAAAAGTACAAGAACCGAATAGTGTTATATGCTATGAAAATTAAAATAATATGCTGTTAAAATATCAATTATACAATTATTATGTTGAGATTAAACCAAACGTTGTAGAATCTGCTTGAGTCTACGTTAAGAAAATTACTTAGAGCACGTCAATAAAAATAAACTGTTGGCTCTATAGGCTAATTTTTATATAAGAAACTGTTGCATATTTACTTTAAAAAATAACTAAAAATTCTGCCAACTTATTCATGTATTTTTTTTAAGATTAAAAGTTTGTGAAACCATCAATTTTACAGGTTGGAAGCATTTATGATAGCATAAAATATTAAAATCTTGAAGGTAAAAGCAAAACCACTAGTTGATGGAAAAATCATAAAATATATGGAATATATCTTGGGATATCTGGAGAAAATTATTTCATCTCGGAAAGTTCGGATTATTGGCATTATTCTTAAATTAAAATGATGAAGCTAAAATGATCAGTGCTATTTAAAAATATCTACTAACTTCATTTTGAAAATATCCCTATACGATATAATATCCCATTTACACATACATTTCAGTTTTTGAAAAATACATACTCGTTCATGAAATCATTGAAAGAGTGGCAGAAAATATTTCATGCACAGTCATCCAGACACGTTCGTCGAAAACACACATCAATAAGAAAACCCTGAAGAAATTTCCCGCTATTTCGGAACAGTAAGGGTTGAACACACCCACAATAGAACGGGCCATGCAAGGCTTGGGAAACACGGGAAGCAAGGTTCCTCGTAGATGATTGGGAAATGGGCTTTAAGGCTGCTATAGCAATAGTAATAACATAATTAGGAAATGTCCGAGATAATTTACACTCAAGGATGTGAGATGCTAAATTATTTTTAATACAGTCGTAGGCGATGAGAAGATATAGGTGTAGGTATTCTGAATATTTCTGTGGATTAAAGTCCAGCATTTGAATACAATCTTCGAAATAAAAAATAATAAATCGAAATCATTGCGGTTTAAAATACAAGAAAAATAATAGTTTAAACAATAAAAAAACACGCTATAAGAAAACAAAACTAAAAAGTAGAAAATAAGATTAGGGCGATGAACAAAAAAATTCATTTTATCAAGCGTGCTTGATTTTAATAATTGGAAATATTTTATTAACTTCAATTGGTAAGAGTAGACTCATTATGAAACTATTTTAATAAGAAACCCACGCATTTTTTACCAGATCGATTGAAAATTATTATTAGTTTTTGTTGAAGAAATTGGTCCGGGTAGAGGTCACTGAATGAAATTCTCAAGTAAGTTGAGAAAATCTTTATTGATAGCCAACGTTTCGACCTACGCTGTAGGTCTTCTTCAGGGCTGTAGGGGGAGGACGGGGGGATGGGTCCTCTCTGGCTATGAAACACTGACTTCAAAACACTGACAGTCAGTGTTTCATAGCCAGAGAGGACCCACCCCCCCCCCCCCCGTCTTCCCCCTCACAGCCCTGAAGAAGACCTACAGCGTAGGTCGAAACGTTGGCTATCAATAAAGATTTTCTCAAATTACTTGAGAATTTCATTCAGTGACGTCTACCCGGACCAATTTCTTCAACATAAATTATCATAGGTCAACAATTATCATCAATATTATTAGTTTTGTTTTCTATTAAGCTAATATTTTTTTAAAGCGTGTACTTTAGTTTTTTTTTAACTAATATTCATTTTCTACTTTTTAGTTCGGCCAGCTACAAAAGCGTGTTTTTCAGTAGTTTTTTTACATTTCTTTTTTTTGGTTTCAAAATATACGAGATTTGATCCTGCCATATACCCCAGTTGATCCTGCCAGTAGTCATATGCTTCTCTCAAATACTAAGCCATCCATGTGTCTTAGAACACGGCTTAGTACTATGTGCAAGACACTTTCGTGTGTGCGTTGTCGCTAATCCTCAAGATCCTGGTCAACTTATTAGATTATAGTACTGTCAATAATCCTTGGGAAGCGTGCAAAGTTAATCAATTTAATTTTATATTTTTAAGTGGCCTAAAATAGAATTAAAAGTTTCCGTGACATACATACGTACGTATATGCGTAGCTGTTAAAGCGTCTTAAAATAGAAAAAACAGTCAATCCAAATCGATTTATGAACTTTAACGGTAACTGCATAGGAAATGAAACATTTACATTTAAGACAAGGCTCCATTAACTCTTAAAATAACCATGTATTGCGTAAGAGCAAAATTGAGATCAAATAGACATGAGCGCTATCTTGTTTTTTCCCATGTTTATACATTAATCACGAAGCTAAAACTGCAACAAAGGTCTTTATGAAGATTGAGTATCATAAAATGAGAACGCTTTAAACTAACGGAGAACTGTCAACACAATATTTTGTTTACACGGAAAGGAGGAGAAACGATAATTTATTCGTATCACATTCCTTTGTCTGGAGACCATGTACGCGGCCTACATACAATGTCATATCTTCATCGTAAAATGACGCTCAAGTACGTATATGTCATCGATATCTAAATCGATAATTAATTACTGGAAGAAGATGTAATTAGCACGGTAATAGTAATAACAAAAAAAAATTCACAATGTATTACTAGACTATTTATTAACTAATAAAAAAGAAGGAAATCAATTGTTTATTGTGCCATTGAAATACTTCGCATGAGAATAATATTTGTATTTAATTTCAACAACTACTGCTTTCAACTATTTGCTTTAATCATAACTTCAAATAATTAAATTAAAAATAAAAATTGTATATCTTAATTTTTATGTTTCGTAAAAAGTGACCTATTTAACAAATCATTGTATATGTCCTCATGTTAAATCCGGAGTCTTCCATCAAGAAGTAATCGAAAGCGAAAAAAAATATAGAAAAATGTGTTTCTTCTTACATAAATAGATACAGAACAAGTTTATTAAACGCAATGCATTATCAATATAATTAAAAGGAAGTAATAAAATTAATTAAGTAATGAGCCCCCGGACTTGGTCATCTAAGGGAAGAAAAAATAAGAAGAATTAATGAAGTTAAGATAAAAAAAAAATTTAATTCCCCTTCTGAGTTGTAAACATCAGATTATTCCAAACGGATAATGGCTCACTCGAATATCCAAAGAAATATGGAAAAACAAATTATCTACTGTCCATAAATGATGAAAAAACTTATATACAAACAAAAATTATTACAAAATTTAATCAACAATCAAGGAAATTCGAGCTCCCTAGGAAATAAATAATTCCTCTCGTCTATACATTGCTAACCTACAGTTCAATGACTAAAATACTGAAAAACTAGGAAATGTCATAGCATTAACGTAGAAAGGTAGAAGATAAAAAAAGTCCATGCTTCTCAATGGAACATCAGAACTATACCCGTTATACATACAATATACAATAAATAAGTATTATGCTTATAAAGACTTTATGTATCAACTGTAACCTTACGGACAGAACTGTCACCAATAAAGGAATGTTACCTGTGAATAGAGAGAGAGATAGGCGAACCCTGGAAGAACAAGAGAACGACTGAGTCCCTGGCCGCCTCCCACCCGCCTCTTCTTGGAGGGGGTACCAACATACCAAGGTATGCCATCGTCTTCTGTTCAGGGTAAGGGCGACCAAAGACACTTCTGGGAATTAGGGAAGGATATGCATAAAGGGAAAGGATAATCTGGAGATCTCGAGTGTTAGGGAATTTTACAAATCAATGTCAAGTACTCCAAGAAGTGAATCAGTGTTTTTAGGTAAATGAGTATAATCTGATTTGTAAATAAGTATGTACGGTCAATATTTTTATTGTAATAATATTACTTTATATCATTCAATTTTTGAGTTTCTAAATACTTAATAGCAACATTTATTAATTTACCTTGTATTTTTATCATTATTGTTTTTTTTTAATTAAAATTAAAATTAGTATTAATAAAATAGTATTTTATTTTCGAGAAAAATGTACATTTAATATCAACATGGGTCATAAACTTATTTTTCATAGATTAATATTATGACTATGTAATTAACTTTTATATGTATTAAAAAAGGTTTCTTCATTATGGAGAATAATTATTCCAGGAAGAATGGAGAATACAATGGATACAAGTTTTTTTTTTCAAAGGCATAGTTTAATATTAAGGATAGTAAACGGTAGTTCATTCATATAAAAAACTGTTTCGTTCATAAATCAATGTTTTAATAACATATTTATCATGTAATAATATTATTTATTTATCATTCAATTATTTGGTGTGTAAATATTTTGTAAATGTATTCATAAATTTGTTATTTTGCAAATAGAGGTTTATCAGTAAGTTCTCCTTTAAACTGCATAGTGCTCTTTAATATGTATTGTATATTTCGAGAACTTAGTAGATCTTGATACGTCTACTATAAACATTTAAACATTATTAATATACAACTAACAGAATATTTACTGTATCATACTATTTAATGTTGATTTTCACTGAAATTAAATCACTGAAAGTTTTATAAATGGACTTAAACTATTTACAGAAGAGTAGAATTATTTGTTTCCATTTTCGCATAACATTTTCATGTTTAAAAGTCTCATTTTTTTTTTTTTTATGAATCAAGTAGTCACTGCATTTTTTTTTCTGTACATCAATTATCTTCAGATTGAGATAACAAATTTGCATTATAAAATGTTTTGATATCAGTAAAGCAATGGATTATTCATTTATTTGCGGTGATAATAAATAATGAAAAATACACAGAACTATTCATATACTTTTTATAAAATATCTTTTATTTGCATAACCATTTCAATTAATAAACAAAAAACAATAATTTAAACACAGAACCCAAATAATAGGGAATAGTAATAAAATAAACAAACCGTTTAAATTGACATTCATATTTATTATAATTACCATATTATTTATTTTTAATAGGACATAATTTACAAAGTTTCTGTTAACACAAATTTTATTTAAAAAACAGTTCCTTACTGTTGGTTCCATTTTTGTTGTTGACATGAGGAATTCGGTTATTTAGTGTCAATATTCAAAACAGATATTGATAAAATAAAAAATTAATTGGGTTCTACATTAAAAGATGAAAGAAAGTTTAACACAGCCCTGCTTCGGAAGTAGGCCATCGAACCTTTAAAAATAAATGAGCCTACAATTTTGTTATTGTCCAAAACCGCTTGAAAAGAATGCTTAATATTATGTTTTACATATTTTAAATTGTTTGGTATTAATGTAAAACAATTAACTAATGATAAATATTTAGTCATAAACATTAACAAACAACATTGTAGTTTCATAGTTTGATAGCATTAAACAATTTCTATAATGGCATATTAGGAATTAAGTACACATTATAGATTTAAAAGTATCATTAACTTCAATTTATAAAGTACTATCAATCATAGGAGATAAATCAGAAAGATTATTGAAATAATAATGACTTGCTGATTTCTTTAAGTTCAATAGACCTTGTGAAGATAGCGTTAGGTGTATCGTATAGAAATGAGCACTATCAATGGCACCTTATCAATGAGCTCTTAGTGAAGGGGAATTTACGATAGATGTCACTTCAGTCACACGAGTAATAAAAAAAATTAAATTCAAATATGAAAGGAGTGAGATCTATTTCATTGTATTCAATATTGTTAGTATTGGGTCGTAACGGATGAAATGTCAGTTTCGTTTATTTACAGTTTTCTTTTCATTAGGGATTAGATTATTTTTACCCAAACAATTATGTTATGCATACCGTTTGAAAGATCATTTAATCCTTTTCCATAATCAGTCTTACTTTTCCTTTTGAATGTGAAGCAGCGTTTTAAAAAAAATAATAATAAAATTATGGCTTCCGCGGAAATTTGTATGTTTTCTCTACGAATTTAAACTTGGCCCTAGCTTTAGGAGGCGTTCCGAAACATTAATATTGTTTACGGTGAAGATACAGTGAGCGAAAGAACAATTTTCCGTTGGTTTGAAAAATTTCGGTCTGGGGATTATGACCTTACCAACAAAGAACGTGGTAGGCAGAAAAGTTGAAAGAGCCGGTCGAAGCGGGCTCTTCCCAAACCACTCGTGATTTAGGTTCACAACTTGGAGCAAGTGCCATGCATGTTCCCAGGCATCTTAAGGAGCTCGGTAAGACAAAAAGGCTGGAAATATGGGTACCCCATGAATTAACCGAGGCCCAACAGCTCAACCGATTTTTTTTTTCAGGAGCTGAATATACAGGCCCTTCCTCACCCACCATATTCTCCGGACCTTTCTCCGATTGATATAAACTTTTTCCGCTGTTTGGATAATTTATTTTAGAAACAAAAAATTTGACAACGAAAATGTCCTGAAATCGGCCTTCCAAGACTTCGCTTCCTACTTCAACCCAATTTCTACAGAGGGGGTGGTAGAAATGCTTGCTCACGTTGGGGAAGTGTATTGAAAGTGAAGGATCTCATTTTGATTAATGAAAGTATTGTTTAATAATTTTTTTGCTAATAATATAAATTTACACCTTCACTGACATTTCATATGTTACAATCCAATACAATTGAATGATAAAAGACCAACTAAGTAACAGTTGCAATAATCAATAATATTTACCTTTGAAACATTGAACTGAAGTTGGATTCAAATCCGGTAGCAGATAAATCATTTAATTCCTTAACAGCCACAGATGGGATATCCAGATTCTCATGGGGCTCACTCAACCTCTATAAAACCTCTAAATGGATATTGATGAGCATGGTCTCAGAAAAATCACCTCCCTGCACAGTCGTTGTCATGGAAATAGAGTACAGTCTACCAGAATCTTTATGGGCTGTTGTAGTATAATTCATTTTTTTTAGTAAGGTTTCAAATGTTACAAACTCTGCAATGATTTGTTTTTCTAAGAACGTTTTTTTTGGAGTATCTATGAATTTATCTGTGGACAGATTTATGTTATATAATTTTTGCTTTTAGAAACTACGATATTTTATAGAAACTTGTAGAAAGAGAAATAATTTTGCTTCTCAAATGTAAAATTCACCATACTGCATGTATATATAAATAATATAGCCTAGCAACACATCTTAAAAAAAAAAAATATGATTCACCAGACTTGAATTGATCGTACCAGGGTACTTACAAGGTGAAAACCGGCCAATGATCTCAAAGGTGTAACAGAATCACGTATTCCAACGGTGAAGAAAGTAGAAGTGAGGATGAGCCCCATTTTATTGGCAGGAGAATGGAATACAAAGACCGAAGGGAATAAACCCCAAGTGAACGAAAGTAGCTGCAAGGTTCAAGTAGCTCTGGTAAGGACAGAAAACAATTAAACATAAAAATAATTTATTTAAAAATTGAAAGGCATAAAAGCTTGTTTATGTATTATCCAAAATATAGAAATAACTTCAGATCCGAAAATAGTGAATTTAGATTCATAGCGATACGAAGGACACTTTTTTTTTGTATTCAAATAGAAAAATAAATTTTTGAACAAGTTATTTGAAGTGTTGCAAATATATTAAAAACATTTTTTAATATTCTTTTGAACATTCTTAATCTATGGTGTGCAAGCCAAAATTGCTCTATAATTGTTGTTAACTCATGTAACATCACTTTATTCTGCTATATCAGAGGCAGTCCTAAATTTTGCTTACACAGGTATAATTAGATTAGTGATCCCAATTTTCTGAGGACAGCATAACCAAAGATAATTTACTCCAATTAAAAAAATCCAAGGGTCACCTCCTATGCTGCAAATCCGCGAGCTTGGGTATAAAGATTATGTTAATCACTACATCAGAGGTGATCCTTGTTCTATAATTGAACATGTAACATGAAAATCAAAGAAAGAAGGGCGGGGATAATAATACCGAAATCTTACCAGCTTTTTCTTCTAGCTCAATGAACAAATCTGTTGATAAGATCCTTAATTATTGTTAGGAATAGTATGAAAATTTAAAAAAAAGCAAGGTACAAAAGAAATTTAAAGTTTATTGGTTTTTGCTTAAATAGACATTAATTTTTTTTTTAAATGTATCAATACCAGACTACCAGAGAATTACACAGTAGTAATAGTTTTTTTTACCTTCATCCTTTAAAGTTTAATTTATATACCTCAGTATAAGAAAATTAGACATCAAAGTTTGAAATATATATCAAAACACATTTTTATTATAGACATGATATAAACAAACCTAAATAATTTGAATAAAATGAATATTATTTAATTTATAATATATTCAAATAAATACTTCATAATATTTTCATCATTACATATCACACGACAACCCACGATTGGACCCTGGACCCCTCCATCAGTTGATGCAGCTGTCCAGTTGTGAATGAGTAAGAGCTGTCCGTCCGGAGTCCCCACACTCCGCCAGCTTAGGGTTTCAAACTCTTGCCTACTCGTACATCCGAAATTTCATATGTCTAACTTCAAAACTGACAGATTCCATCCAATCTTTGAACCCCTGTTATATTGAGGGGGAAACCCTTGGGGGTGGAATTATCCAAATTCCTTTCTTAGGGCTCAGTTAAGCTATACAAAGAACCTATTTGCAAATTTCAAGATGCTAAGTTCAGTGGTTTCTGCTGTGCGTTGATCGCTAGGCGTGTTAGTCAATCAGATTACAGTTTTATATAAACTTCGCCTGTGTGGTGTGTTGATAAAAAGTAGCCTATGTCCTTCCCCAGGCTTGAGATTATCCATATCAAATTTCAGCACAGCCGTGAAACATACATTGACACTGATTAACAAACTGGACGGACAGAAGTTTACTGTTGTTTACAAACTGTTCAGTAAAGGATTAGTATGCAATGCTATTGAATTTATTGAAAAGGATTACTTAGTATCCTTGGGGGTAGAGTTTCGGAAAATCCTTTCTTATTAGATGCCTACGTCATACAAAGAACACACCCTCTTGAACAAGTTTCAGGTCTCTACGATGAGCGATTTAGGCTGTGCGTAGATCCCGCAAACTTTGCCCTCCTTTTTCACCCCGTTGGGGGTAGAATTTCGGAAAATCTTTTCTTATCGCATGCCATAGTCATACAAAGAACACATCCTCTAAGTTTCAGGTCTTTACGATCAGCGGTTTAGGCTGTGCATAGATCCCACAATCTTTACCCCCCTTTTTCACCCCGTTAGAGCTAGAATTTTGGAAAATCCTTTCTTACCGCATGCCTACGTCATACATAGAACACACCCTCTTGAACGTTTGAAAGTTTCAGGTCTCTACGATGAGCGATTTAGGCTGTGCGTAGATCCCGCAAACTTTGCCCTCCTTTTTTATCCCGTTAGGGGTAGAATTTCGGAAAATCTTTTCTTATCGGATGCCAAAGTCATACAAAGAACACATCCTCTAAGTTTCAGGTCTTTACGATTAGCGGTTTAGGCTGTGCGTAGATCCCGCAAACTTTCCCCCCTTTTTCACCCCCTTAGAGGTAGAATTTCGGAAAATCCTTTCTTATCGGATGCCTACGTCATACAAATAAACGCCTTCTATGTTTTAGGTCTCTACGATCACCGGTTTAGGCCGTGCATTGATCCGTCAATCAGTTATTCAGGACGAACTCTTTTATATATGAATATATCCATTTCGGGAAAAATCAGCAACTAATGGGAAATCAAGGAATCATTATAGATTTTATTCGTAACAAAGTATTGAGGATTTTACGAAAGATTTTGGATTGTAAGGATTGGATACGAGAGTAATTAGATAGCTCAGTGGAGCCCCAAAGCTCTACTTCATAAGTCCAAATGGGCCTTATAATAGTCATATATATGAGTATTTTGTAATTAACTGGGAGCTTAGGGTGTTTGTCTAGTAAGTTTTAAAGTCGCTTGAAACGGCGAGAATTTTCTTTTCGATGCAGTCTAATAATTAGGATTGGAAAGATGAACTATAGTTGTGTTACACAAGGGCATACTTTGCAGATGTATTAAATCACTTTGCAGATTTAGATTCTGTTATTCTTCTTCCAATCTCAAGGTTTAGATCATTCCATAGACACAAGAGTTTCTGTTCTGTGCTTCAATGGTCTGTGCTAGGGTATGGATATTTCCACAAATGGTTGCCTTATATTTATAAAAATGACTATGTAATATATTATATAAGTGCATAATATTCGAAGTTTTTGATCATGTTTTTATATTTTTGTAGTATCTATTATTCAAATAAATCACACATAATACTTATTAAAAAAGTGGCAGTAATATATTTTAAACTGCAGCCCACTGGAAGCGATTCGTTTAAGAAATACGATTTTGTTATTTTTTCACATTAAGGGAGCTTTAATTTTTTTAGAAAAGTGTTTATAGGTATTCAAGATATAAATATTAAATAACTGATGTGAGACAATCCTTTGTATCTGAATTGATATTTTATGTAGAGCTATAATTTTCAAGATTTTTAATTTACAAATATTGATTCTTGATCTTGAAAAATATTACTATTTTTTTTAAATACCTATAAACATTTTAATTTAGATAGTTATTTATAAATTAAGGCGTAAAATGTGTTTTTACTTTTTTATTAATTAAGGTTTTTTTATCTTTAATTTGTTTGTTAGTCTTTAAGTTGTTTGTTTTAGGACAATTTGATAATATAAATTTAATTGAGATTGATATATTTAGATACAATGAAGGTAATAAAGAGATGGAATTGAGCAATATTTATTTATTTTTTTAACTGTTTACAATCATAAATATTTGATTTGAGGTAAAAGATTCAAAACCTCATGTCTGTAAATGTCCCTGATGTGATAGTCAAAACTGTTTTTCAAAGCCGCCTGACTTAAACAGTACCCGGATGATTTTACAGGATAGGGGTATATCCCAAGCACTGTGATTCTAAAATGTAGAATACTTTTAACATAAAGACCTGTAACACTAGAAACCAATGAAGGCTCTTGTGCTCAATATATGTAAGAGAATATACTGTTTCTAGGACAACAGCTGTGGAGGGAGGTGATTTGTCCAAGATCACCCTCAACCGTCAAGTTTTTTACCTAATTAAGTTTAAGTAAATGGCTGGGAAAGTCACAGCAGAGTCTGCGGATTCCACAAGGTCCATCCGTGGCTGTTTGATTGAATAATTTATCTATCACAGCAGGCTTAAACCCGGAACCATCAGTTTAGCAACTCATCACTGAGCTACACCACTCCCTTCGTATTACTCCATATTTATATTTATATTGGTTATATAATAATAATAAAAATGACTCTGTAACAGTAGGTATGCATTCATTCCTGCACCGAGCGTACCTTCGTCATGCAGTGTATTAAAGTGACTCTGTAACAGTTGGTTTGCATTCTTTCCTGCAACGAGCATAGATGTGTCCTCATATTTTCCTGTTTTTGTTTAATATTATTCCTATTGCGGTCGGCGTAAACCTTTTTTTATAATATATCTCCTGCCAATATGGGTCCTTTTACAGATTCCTTATCGATCCGTATAAAACCTCATGGGCCATGTCTATGTACTCTTCAGTAATATAAACATAATTCGACACTGTAAGTTTGATTTTTTCTTCGCAGGATTTGACCGCCGGTGACGGAAAAGGATGAACCACATTGTCGAATCGATTAAAAGGTTTAAGATAATCATATTTTAAAATAAATATCAACCTTGATTGTCCATTATCGTTCAAGTGGCCACTTCTACCTGTCCTTGTCTTAAACATAGTAAGAGTCCAAGAATTGATAAAGCTCACTTCCTTATTAATCGAACTATAACTGTAGTTTACGTCAGAAGAAACTATATCTGTCATTGACCAAGGTCAATCACGATATGGAAGAATTATCATCAATAAAAGCCTAGCCGATCTAGATCATAGGTAATAATAAATCGATTAACACTAGAGGTACTTGTCTACGAAGAAGAAGAAGGGATCAGAGAGTAAAAAACAAAACAAATAAAATAAAAACTCTTAAGGAAAGATTAAGTTTCCGGAAAACAAAAGAACACTTAAAACTTTGTAGAGATATCTACTCACCCTAGAAAATAAAATTGTGAAATTTCATAAAATAAATACGAACATGAAAATTTTAGGTATGAATAACATAATAATAGTGGCCTAGATATATCTATCCATATGAATTATTAACCTTATTTAGTTTCATATATCAAAAAAAGGGAGAATAGGAAGGTTGGGTCAACTGCATCGAATGGATCAGGAAAGACTACCAAGGAAGATAATGGAGGCGTCCCTCGGACGGTAGAAGAGGAAGAGGTAGACCCAGGCTACGGTGGCTTGATTGACCTACAGCTTCTGGGAGTGAGAAGATGGAGCTGCAGAGGATAGCTGTAAAAGAAGGAGGATTGTTGAGGTGGCGAGGACCATGGGCAATAGCGTCGTCAGAGATAGAAACATAGATACGATTTATTTTTATTTAAACTAAGTAACTAAATAAGTGCATTAAGAGTTGTTTTAACACTCCAAAATCGAATAGAAATAACACAAGTCCTCAAAACAAAGCAGATAAAAATGAATGAAACAATTACAAAGTGAGCTCTAATTGTGAAAAGTAAAAAATAAAATAAATAAAAAATTGGTTATTATTTTCTATCCGTTAAAAGTAAAGTAGATCTACTTAAATTAAATTAAGCTATAACTAAATAAGGAGAGTATTCTGAAGTTAGCAAAGCCATATGTAATAAATCAGTCAAAATACTTGGTACAAAGCGGTTAAACTAATATTATGAATATTGTTGAAATCATATTATTAATAATATCAGTTTAATAATATTCAATTGATATTACTAACGACAGAGTAACAAACTAGTAGATATTGATGGGAGACCCGTTCAGTGCGGCATGCCACAGGGACCAACACTTGGGTAGTTAGTTATTTTTAGATTGTATTTTTAGAGTAGTCAACATCAACGTCTGCTCTAGTAGTGCTGTCAATGGATTAGGGTTATCATTACGATTTTATAGGTTCACGTAACAATATTATCATTTCAAAATCAATCTGATTAAAATTGATGTAGTGATGATTGTAATATTGAGGGATACATAAAAATTTCAGAGAATGGATGAAGATAGGATCTCTGTGTAACTAAGTAATTAATATCAGTAATAAACAACTGGGTACCTACTGTACTCAAATATATAATTTAATTAATTGTAAAAATATAGAACTTTAAATAATTCAAATAAGTTGCTAAATTAAGTAATTATAGTATTCATCGGATATACGTAACATTCATATAAAAAAATAACACCATAACCCATGGAGTATTTGTCCGTGATCTCGGACAAGTACTCCACGTCAGCAGCCAGGTTTTTCTCTTAATTAAGGGTACCCACTTAATCAGATCCCAGTGGGTCCATATATCAAAGCAAAGCATTCTAATTTGTAATGATGGTATTGAAATTACTTTATAAACCATTAGAAAATTTTTAATAGCTTGAAACTTTTTCGATTTTAACTTATATCACTATTTCCATAAAACTTCAAGTTCAGACATGCAACTCAAAATATGACTATATTAAAAAAAAGTTGCAAATGGAATATCAGACATGTCTTTCCTGAATTTAAAACTTTCAACCAATACCAATGCTACTGAAGGCATTTTGAAAGAGCAATAAGGCTTTTAACAGATAGATAATTTTATCTACCGCAGCCGGATTTGAATCCGGGATCTTCAGCATAACAATTCAGCGCTCTACCGTTGAGCATCCTTCCTTTCCCAAATTCGAATAACATAATAAAAATATTCATAAACCTAAGATGTCTAACAACACTTGGATTCGTGAAAACAAAATAAATAATGCAATCAAGCAGGATAAATAGTTTGATTTTTTTTGAAAAGCCATCAAGTTTGATTATGAATAAATTATTACAATCAAACCTAAAAGGTAATTTTAAATTCCACCACACACCAACACTTTTAAGGTCTTTACTGCCTATTGGAATATTGTGTAAGTAAATGGACAAGAATCGGTTAACTGCATCAAATCACTTTTCTGTTTCGTAATCAATCCTATTTTCGTATATAATTAATACAAACGTTATAATCTATAATAACACTCACCATCCTTCACCAAACACGAATTCTATTTCAAACATTACAATAAGTTAACCATAAAATATCAAAATAGTTTGCGATTTGGACCAAGTAGAACAATTTCAATAAATACAGCAGTGGATTTTAGATTAATGGGGGTATCATCACTTTATGTTATTTAATTAATATATATTAAACACTCGTTTTTGTATAATAAATAAAAGAGTTAATCTTAAAAAAAAGCCACAGCCACATCAGCTAAAGCTCAGCTAATTAAACAGCTCATTAAATATTGCAACAAAAGATTTAATATTTTTTTAGTTGAAAGTATTCCATATTTTATTTAAAATAGCAATAATACTAATCTTAATGAACTTACTTCTTAAGAAGTACCCTTCAGAACCGAGTGCACATTTACACATTTACTAACGCAACAATCTTGAGTTATTTTTATTAATTGTAGATAGTACCAACTTAATCATCTCATCATTTAAAAATTCAATAATAGTTTAAAAAACATTGCTATCGCTCAGTGAAAGTGTTAAAAACATTATTTTTTTAGCCTCAGAAGCTTTGATGTAGGCAATGAACACAATGTCTTTAAAGAACAATCATTTAAAGATTTAGTGTAACAAAATTTTTGACTAGGGTTTTTAGCATTCGATGGAGAAACGCCACTCGTGCTGAGAGACGTCAGAGACCGTATTGCATTATCATATTACATAGATATTATGTATCATAGGAACACAATAGATTCATATTAAAAGAAGTTGAATCAGAAGGTTCAATATGGACTCAAAGGACCATTTGTTGGACGTTTCAGTACCAGATATATATAGTTATTGATAAAATCAATCCTTTGTGGCGTAATCACAATATATAACAATATGTATGTATAAACACTTCATTAGATAATTAAATGATTACTAGAAAATTTGATACACCGAATTCCTACATTCGGGAATTTAATTATAACAAAAACACCATTATGCGTGGAACTTGAAATAAAAATTTTTAAGTAGGTATGGCAAAGTATTATGTAGGATCAATAACCTAAAATAATATAGTAAACAGACTAAACAAAAATCTGTATAGTAGATTCCTACACTTTCCTGATCAATTGGTGTAATAATAATCCAGTTGACAGTTTCAAGTTAAGTGTCACTTAAAGTTTACAAACGAAACCTGAAACCAATATTTTATTACCATTAATATAAATGTGTTTAATTCTAAATTTAACAAATAATTCGTTTACATTTACATTTTTTTAAAACAAATATATCATGATGCAGTACCAAAATTGGAAAATTTATTAGAAGATAAAGATTATCATTTGTC
Organism: Arma custos; assembly: GCA_037127475.1. Taxonomy (NCBI): domain Eukaryota; kingdom Metazoa; phylum Arthropoda; class Insecta; order Hemiptera; family Pentatomidae; genus Arma; species Arma custos. Next base: position 106,590,294 of record CM073760.1, on the reverse strand, counting down.
GAATGATAAAAAAGCATTTTAGAGGTTCAAGTAAAACATCACTCAAGATTTATCAAGTAAATCTAAAAATCAATATTTGATTTCCATTAATATAAAATTTAAGAATTCGTTTATACTTGAATATATTTTTGCACAAACATTTCTTTATGCGTGAATTATAGTATCAGAAACAGTTCATTGCCTTTTACAGACATTAAAAACATATTGCATATATCATAAGTCTTCTTTAAAAATTAAAAATTAAGTCTTGAATAAAAAATTTATAATTTAAAAACAATTACCTAATTCTGTTCAGTGGTTGAATTAAAGTGTCATTTCCGATTTACAAATTTCAACAAAGTTATAATAAAAACGTTACTTATCGGTTCATAAAATTCGGAGCAGCGTTATTTATTGTAGAATTGGATCCTTCAGATCGCTCATTTAATTTTGATTAAATTTAATTATTTCATGTTTAAAAATAGGATATAACGTTCGCTTACGAAAATTCCAGTAGAAAGATTATTCTATTTGAACAAAGATGCATTTTTTCTGAATCAAACGTTCATCTAGAAAACAATTATACTCACTAAAAACGAACGGAATAGTCCTTTTTTTCATTTGTAATAAAAACTACTTAATTAAATTGCTTTATTGTTTAGTTATAGTTCACTATTCTTTATAGGTTGATGAATAAGTAAAAAAAAAAATCTATTTGAGAAGTTATATATTTTCAAACTAGCTGAACCCGCGTCTGTTATCATGTGCTTGATAAGACTGATGTAAATAAGATCGTGAACATCGGAGGTAGCCTAGAATTTCTATAAATTATTAACTTGTCTTGAGAGATTAAGTAAGCTTGCTTGCTTAGAACTTATTATCAACGGTTAAAAAATTACTGCTATAATATAAAAAAGCGAGTTTTTAAATTATTGATCCTCCTATAACGCATTGGAGTAAAATATAGAAATATATGAAATTTTTAGAAAATTAAAACTCTCTATCGACTGTTTGGTCTATGATTTGTTTATTAAAAGCTGCAGTTGTTTCGATATTCCGTTATAACCTTAAAATAAAGTAAACATGATTTTTGATTGTAGAATGTTCATAATTATCATTGATCCAACCATCATTTTTTGTACCTACAAGTCTAGGACAGTATAAAAAAAATCTATCATTACCGAGTTTTAACTTTTCATTCGTTTCATTTTTAATATTCTCGAAAATACAAATTAACGTAAGTTGTAGTATGAAAAAAGAGAGTAATCATGGGAAATGTGTATATTTCGGTAATCATTTCATCAAAAACTGAACGCTTCAACGAACATTTTGAGCCTTGGATGATGGTATAATCTAAGCAGTATTCGTATGGTTATTCGGTTATTTAAACTACATACAGTCAGTAATAAAATTATAATTATTTTCGAGAATATTTTAAAAAATGAATGAAGAGTTACTTGTGACTAAGATAGAAGCTACAACGTGCTGAACTGATACAAAATAAATCCGATAATTAAATAAATATATTTTTTTACTAACTGTAATAATTGATAACAAGTAGAAGTAACAAATACAAATATTAAATAATTAAAAACTTTATATTTTAATAACGAAACTAAACATGAAATATTGATGGGGCAGCCGGGGAAAATCGGATATGAACATTAAATTAACGATCACAAAATGCAGTCGCAAAGATTCAACAATGAAGAGAAGAGGGGCTATTCATTTTACCCCCGGAGATATTAAAGGGGGCACAAAGATGGCGCAGGCGGGAGCTGATTGGCCGCCGTAAGGGCGCAAGCTGTCGCCCAGCCAATAGGGAAAGGGCAGCGACCACCCTACCCCGTAGGGGCGTGACAACCCCTTTAGTAGCAATATGAGCACCGAGTTGCCCATATGGGATTTACCGTCTAACACGCCAAATGTAAGTTTTTCAGTCTATTTTTCTAGCTTTAAACAATGACTACTCTTAAATAATTACCAAGAGCCTAGATAATTAGAAATAGCTTCTTTTCTTTTTTTGTTTTTAAGTTGGAAGGAATATGGAGACCTAAGCAGGTAAACCATTCCCTTAGCTTTGCACGAAGTAAGATATATGTAATTAAAGATGTTTGGTTTTGGGTTTTTCTTGGGTTTCTACTTCAGGTATAACAAAATAATAGATATATAAAACAAATTGATGACATTAATGATCATCAAAAATAAAATTAAAATAATGAATCACTAAAGGTAATTTTTTTTTCGTCATGCTGAATTTGTGAATATCAAGACACGGATTCCAACATTTTTCTTGGATTTTCTAGGAACATTGCACATTTGCCCATCTCTTTTGGATTAAAAACGTATCATTTTCCGATTGCTAGTGTTGACTCTGGACAAAACTATTTTTTTTTGTTTTTAAGCCAACAATGTATGGATAAAATTAATATTCCATATCTCTAAAAGTAATAGTAATTGGTTTTAAATTTTAGTAAACTTTGAGAAAATCATTTTACCAACATTTTTACACAGTATCAATTCAAATTTTGAAACTGAAATCAAAGTGGAAGGTATGCAAAATCCAATTACATTCCATTGCAACGTCTATCTGTTATTATTATTACATATTATTTATGGGAACACATGTTTATTTAATGAATTGAATCAGAACTCCTCACTAATTTAAATTAAGTAATCCTTTGCACGGCTTGTGCAGTCCACACATGATTCACTGTTCATGAAAAGGTATACGAAATGTTCAAAAATTTTAAGATAATGAATCGTACTACTTTTTAAAAATTAATAAAGATAAAAACGTTTAAGAAAAATACTAAAAATAAATAAAAGAGGAACGTGTATTGGTTTTCGCTATCAGATTATTGTTTAAAAGAATAATAGTTATTGCCTAATAAATAAATATTAATTTATTTTTAAGAACCATAAGATCATTTTTTTAATGCATATAATATCAAACAATTTTACCTAATGATAGGTATTAAAAAGTTAAAAAATGAATCGTTTTGGATTTATCTGCCCAACGATCGTTATTTTTTTCTGATAAGGAATTAAATTTTATTAAATCATTTTTTATTCAATAAATGGATTGCGTAAGACATTAAAAAAATAATTTTTTTTCTCTTGCATTTGAACAAAGTTTTAAGTATGCATTTTTGTATAGAATGTAACCTTGAGATTCAATAGGCGAAAATAGAAAAACAAGAAAAGAATTACTTTTCCTCAATTATTTTTTTAAAAGCAAGGTTTTGTTTTTATGCGATTTGGGAATATAAAACGTGGTTATTGTTAAACATTAAAACTACAATCTAAATAAAAATAGATTTTTTTTTCAAATTATGCGAATCATTTTAATATTATGATTTAAATTATTTTAAATTAAATTAATATTCTCGAAGGTCAATTACTGTAAAAAAGTTGCTGTAACACCTCAGGTCTACATGAACATACACTAAATTAGTAATATCAGTTTCGTGCAATTTTTATTGGTTTATCTAGAATTACCATACAGACATTTTGCAAGAATTAGTAGAAAACTTGTTTGATCGAACCTGTTATTTAAAAGCTTATATAGTTGAATTTTTTAAGTCCATATACAAATTCCTAATATAATTAATAAATAATGTTCTAGTAAAAACATTTTATTAGTTTTTAACATGTTATTAGTTATTTTCTGTACAAAAATGTATATTTAAAACTTTGTTCAAATGCTAGAGAAAAAAAAATTCACTGAAGGAACAAATAAATTTAGGATTGAGACAGTAAAAGATAATGTTAAAATTTATTAAGACTTGTGTATATACGTGTGCAATATATCTTTATTCTTAAAGGATTTTATTTTCATATTATAAAAAAAAGGCTATAATAATAATAGGTTGATTCTTAACCATATTCATAAATATCAATAATAATAGTATTATTAAAAAGATTTTCTATGATTTTATTAGTTTGATAAATCTGATTTGAAATTTGATAAAAATTACTAATGTATACATGCTTGTAATGTTTAACAGTTGTGAATAAGGATTAAAAAATAAAAATAAAAAATAAGTAAAAGCATAGGTGACCTTAAAAAAATTAATTAATCTAATATTGAAAAGAGAGAGGTAAAACATACATAAATGTTAAGACCGTGGAAAAATTCCAACGAAAAGCCCTTAATCTCCAAACTAAAATAGAAATTGAAAATATATAACGAATTAATCTCTTTGTTTGTTATCGAATTTATTCTTATCTAAAATATCAGAAATAGTATAATTAGTTCGGAAAACCACTGGTAAGTAAAGAACTCAAACTAAACAACATAAAAAATTGTAATTGAATAATTTTGAATGAATCTCCATAATTAAACAGACTGCGGACAATGTCTGTCAAGCCAAATGTTTCCTGTTGTTCCTCATTGTGACATTTTCCACATCTGTCCCGCTATAACTCACAGAAATAACGGCAATCAGATTATTTCTTCACTATTAGAATCTATTAAAAAAATATCTCTAAAAATTGTAATAAAAAACGGAACGTAGTATAATAAACTACATTAAAATTCATAGAGTATACGAAAGTAAATAATTAATAAATATTTCTAAAGTATTTTAATTATGTGATAAGAAATCAAGTTATCAATGCAACTACTCAATGAGAATGTATGACAGCCGGTGTATGGTACTTAAAAAATCTTTATTTAATAAGTTTGTTTATATAAAAATAAAACGTTCTTAGAATCTTTTTTTTTTTTTTTTTTTACATTTATTAATAATATAAAATTTAGTTAACTCAGTATTGTTTAACATACATACTGCATCTTAAAACAGTAAATCACATCTTTTTTGTTTTGATACAGCACCCACTCCTTTAATATCCTACATACTTCAGCATACTTAGATTATTTCTATTTTCAACTAATACTTCCATCATTAAGTTTTAATTGAAAAATTATTCAAAAGATTCTGACCATTTGGCTTGGAGACGATAATCATGAAATTACTAGTTTAACAGGTTTTTATTAGCTTTGCTTGTATCAGTGTATATGTTTCAAAATCTTGGAGCCCGATTTTCGGCCACTAAATTGAAACTTAGCATATTTTGTCTTGTGCCAAGTAGTAAGGGGACACATGGCCTTAGTTTTGTTAACTATTAAAGCATGGTTTTTAATTTTATAAACTTTTGTTTATTTTTAATGTTGAGACTTGGATTCAGTTGAAACCGGAACGGATGAATATATAACGCTGTAAATATTAAAGCAGTGGACTTAACGTGCTGAATATCACTTAAATAATTTAACAACTAAAAAGTATGTTAATGGTTAATGCAATGATAAAAAACAGATACGAGTTCATAAGTATAAACGTGATAGATTTATAATAATAAATAATATAAGACTTTTAAGATAATTGAAGAATAAAAGCTATAAAATTACATAATACCAACTTACAAAGGGAATTAATACCATACAAATTTAAATAACCACAAAACAGTTCTATCTTCATAACCTGTCTTGATTTCCGAACAATCTAAAATTAAAGAATTGAGCTGTCATTTTTTAAAGTCTTATTATTCCATTATAATCGATCTTTAAAAAATCGATTATTCTTTTAAATAAAGTTAATGGCTATTATTTCATAACAAAATTTAAAAGTAATTTAAAGTGTTATAAATATCATTCTTTGTTAAGTGCTAAGTGTTAAAAAATGTAGTTTGTCCATATTTTGAAATTAATTAAATTGCAAAGCCATAATTATCTCGATACATAAGAAAATGGACTCATAAAATTGAATAATACTGACATAATAATTGATCAATTGATGAGTATTGAAACATTAAATCCTCAAAATTAAAAATAAATGCATTATTAAATACCGATTTGTATCAGCAACATTTGAGATGTCATTATTTTATATTCTATGTTTTGTTATTTTTTAATCTCAGCGGTAATTATAAGTGATAAATAATACTGGAGATTTCAAACTGGTATAAAAAAAAATCAATCTGAAACATATTTTAACTATATTCTGTGAATAACTAAGAAAAAAAATAATCACAAATTAACCAATATACCAATCTGCTCCGAAAACTGAAGTCACTCATTAATATTTTTTAATGACCATAATAGAAAATAGAAGTAATGATATTATTTTTATGCAACAAGATATTAGAATTTCCGCAAATTTGTTTTCGAAATGGTAGAACATATTTCTTCCTTACTTAATCATAAAAATTTCAAATATTTTTATTTATGCATATTTATTGATATTAATCATTAGAGGTGTTTGACATAATATTACATTAATATAAATAGTATCATGTAATTATACTTATACAGATCTGATATTACATACCAAATCTAGCAAAAATATGGCAGTGGTTTCTATATAAATTCATTAACACATCGATGAGCTCCGAACACTGTCTCTGAAGTCAACTATTATTTTTTAATGACCATGATAGACAGTAGGCGAATACGCTACCTTAGTATTAGTACCAAAAATCGCGACCGAACATCATCCGAAGACGAAAAATACCATGAAGATTTTAAAACGGAGTCGCATAGTCCTATGTTCAACATAGAACCTTGTTATTCTCAAAAATGCACAACTTCGGATGCAATAATGGGTTTAGGATATAGCTTGTACCTATGTAATTCGTTTAATCTGCGAATGTTTAGCCTCTGTACAACCGAAATGAGTAATCCACTAAAGGAAAGTGAAAGGGAAACCAAAGAGAAATAAAAATCAAATAGTTTTAATGCTTTTTCCTTTTGATTACTTATCGAGTTTAGTTGCGCAAATTACTCAACACCGGATCACTAGGAATACGCCTGAAACCCATATATCTACTGTTCAAAAGCATGCAACAGAAACGAGCACTTTTCGAAACAGTACGCAAGGAAAACATGAAAAGAAGTATACTACAGAGAAAGCAGCAGATCCGCCACGACAACATATAAATCAATTTGAGTTATCAGTATCCCAAGTTGAGAGTCATCAGTGCACTGGAGGTGATTTATCTATTCAAAAAATGTATGATATATATCTAATCTTCGTGTAATAGGTTCCAGTTTCAGTCCTGTCAAATTACATGTTTATCGGAAATCATTTTGTAAGGCTTATTAACTTTTCTTTCAATAAACCGTCGAAAAACCTATGTGATCTGTTTGCAGAAGCAGATCTTGAAAAAATGAAAACACTTTAAGCGAAGAATAGAACAGTATATTAGAGCTGCACCTAATTGATGAGAGATGTACTGACGAGCTGGAAATGTAATTGATAGATTAATACACAAAATTTTAAACATGGTAATAAAAGATTTTTCCTTAATGGAATACAGTGTTAGCTGTGTTCCACAAGCTCATCAAACTAGCAATAGTTTACTGAGCTTTTCCATTGCTCATATTCTACAAATAAGTCTAAATTTGAATATAATCACAATGAAAATTTCCGTTTGTTTAAGCATTTATGCATTTAGGAGTTGCAATTGAACGGAGCTTGAGGCAATCGGAATATTTCTCTACCTCGCTTTTGAGAATATTATTGAAAGTGAATACGAAAAAGCATTACAGAATACTTCAAATGACCGACCAAGATTTTCTGGATCTCAACTAGTATTTTTCCAAAATGCAATATATTGTAGTTCCGCTTTAAAAAATCGTATCCCTCGAATTCAGTAAATTATTTTACGAAGTGAAGTACCGAACGCCCTCTGAATTTCACTACAACTGTTGATCTGAGTCATTGAAATCTGAGAAAACACGTAACAACAGAAAGTGAAATAATACCTCTGATTAATAAAATTAATGATATAATTTCTGACCTTCATAAAAGTAAGATAGATACTCTGGAGTCCATATTTAAGTGTATGCCAGGATTGGATCGACAATTTTATGAAATTAGTTTCGCCAAAATTTGTAAAGATTTGAAGATAAGGTAAACTTATGCATAGACATATAATGGTTCTGTGTTACATTGCCATAATTATTGTTCTCATTGTGGAGTAAGAAAGTTCTATGTTATTTTATTTCCTTAATAAATATTATCACTCATTCATTTTTCATTTACAGTTTTTATAGTACTTTTTTTCTGCTGTTCAACGTCACCCAACTGCATTGAAATAAAAATATGATACTCCATCACCTAAAGAATCCGATGCTCAGAATATGTGACATTTTTTTTCTCATTTTCATACATGTGTATCATAGAACTTTTTAATACTAAGGTAGCGTACTGCAGTATTTTTTTTTTTTTTGTGCTACAAGATAGTTGTCAAAGACACGTATGTCCTCGGCATAGATTCCTCGGGAACTGGGACCATTGTGCACCGACAAGCATAATGGTTGCTTTCACTTTGTCGGAAAGATGTTCTTGAATGATTATACGGACAATTCTACCCTAACAGCTCACTTCAATTACTCACTATTGCAAGTAATTATCCAAGGTAAAATGCATTCCCATATTCTAACATCAATTTTATAGATAAAAATATCAAGTGGAGAGGGTTCATTTCTGACGTAAGTCTCCAGAAAAGAACAGAAATCTCCAGTCAAAAAGAATTTTCAACAAGAAATAAATAAATTATCCATAGTAGCACTGATTTTACTATCCTGAAATTTAGAATTTAAATTTATATAATTAAAAACTTCTTGCTAGTTCAGTAAAGCAGTATTGTCTAACACGAAACATCGCAGCCGTATTTCTCATGGCTTCAGTCCGGTTCTGAACTTGATGTTTATTAAAGCAATGCTTGACTATACTAGCGAAAATTGTAAAAAGTAAATTTTTGAAATCAGCTTTTGATTCTGAAAGTCTCATGTATATCTTCTATCATGTAGGATTCTTCGAGAAAAAAATAGAAATTTCGGAAAATTTAGTTACATTGCTAAAATAAATCGTTTCACAAAGCTTTTACTTACAAACGCTACTGTGAATAAATATATAAATTTACTATTTAGTTTTCATCTACATATACTTTAAGTTTTTATAAAGAATATTTAACTTTCAAATAGTATATTATACATATGCATTACAGTCATTATTTGCGGAAATTTATTTTCATCATGGGAACATATTTCATCCTCACTTAATCATAACAATTCCTTCACATTTTTATTAATGCTTATGTATGCAAGATGTTATATTTCATTGATGTAGAAAGTATGATACAAACCGTTAGATTTTTCGAGAAAATCGTGAAATATATAACATCAATTACATACAAAAGTGCAAGATGTAATAGGTTTACAATTATATAATAATCATTTATAATACCCAATTTCATTATCGTGAAGCATTCCGTTTTGGAGCAAGACTAAGTACACAGCAACGAACATTTGGGACTTGATTATTAGGATTAGAAACATTTCAAGATCATAATACTTTTATCTATCAAATTGTATGTGTTTATATAAATAATAAATTATATACATATTCACCGGTTTGGTTATTGGTCCTAGTAGGCAATACGCCATTTGACTCTCTAAGCTGCCTTTAGTTCTCCAACGCGTACTAACCAAACATTCATTTTTGGGGGTTAATTAAACAAAATTAAACTACTCAGATAGTAAACAAACAAAAATCCGTATCGGGGATCCAGTACCCTAGATACTCCGCCATAACCTCCACTAAAATATATTCTTACATTAAGTGAAAAAAAGTCCTAAAATTAGAACGAATTGAATTAAAACGTTAACAATAGATCTGCAGTGACTACTTAACATTATCGTGTAATTTTTCATTAATAATATTTTAAGGAGCAATGAGTCTGAAATATATAGAATAGCATAAAAAATCAAAAATTGTTTAAACAGGACAAAACCTTAAGCAATGGTTTAGAAATAACATAGACTATTACCGAATATGAGAGTTCTTCATTTGAAAAAAATTGTTTAATTATTTCTTAATGAGCCATGGAAAAACCGAAAACCAAACAGAGAGCTACCACAATATAACGATAGTAACTCTAATCCTCAGGGCTGCCCAGAAGAAGTCTACTGCAGCGGAGGACAGGTCTGGGGCCACGGCTACCCACCTCTAGGCTGTCCACCGGATCTCTGGCACCACTCTTCTGGCAACCCACCGATACTTCACCACAGGTAACATTAGTCTCATATAAGAGTCTCATAGCTTGATATGATATACATAATTGAACAATAAATATATACATAATAATAATAACTTATTATTATTCTTTCGCAACACCCTTTTGTGCCTCTCAGCATAGGGGAGGGTTTAGCCTAGATTGCTTTTCTTTCCTGACCATAGCCAGCTTCCGAACTTCTCGGATGCTATTGCCTTTTCTTCTACATAGGCGTTCAAGATAGTCTAGGTAAGACAATCTTAGGCGTCCTCGGAGTATTCTACCCTCAGGGGTGTAATACGTCGTTTTCACCGGGTCCCTGTAGTATTCCATTCTGACTACATAACCAGACAATTTTAATTGGAGTGACTATGGAAATTTTTTCATCCACTCGTCTTATATTTGCCGCAATTCTTCGTAGATGTTTCCTCTCGGCCGCAATGACAACTCTCCTGCTCACTGCTTAATATCAATCTTTCAGCACCATTAAGAGTATATACAGTTTTGAAGATGTGGAGCTTCACTTTTCTAACAAACTCTAGTTTCCCAATCACATTATTACAGATCTGGTAGTAAACCATGCTTGCTGTATTTATTCAGTTCGAAATTTCTAAGTATATTTTCCCAGACCTATCCAGAACTGTTCATCACACCTCCGTTGCAATATATTGGGCTTCTTCCTGTATCCTTCCTGCTTGAAAGACCTTGTTTTTATTGACATATTCTACGAGCTCTTCCGTAAAATCCGTTCCGTTCTGTCACTGCTTATCTGCGGATATTAATAACAATATATTCAGTTGAGAATTTTCTAAAAATGCTGTTAGGCATATGATCTATGTGCACTCTTCTTTTATAAACCTCTCCTTAGGGATTAAGGTGGAAACTTGGATAGAGAACAACCCAGGCATTTCTAGCTTGCTTGATGTCCAGTGACGGTCAGGATACCCAACCAGTGAGTGAGTTATGAACTTGTTTTTAATGTTTCTTAATAACGTCTGCCACGGACAGTTGTTGTATAGGCTGATCAAAAATGAGTGATATGTATTTCACGTTTTATAAGAGTAAAACTTATTCTTTTATAGAATTAAATAATTGGATACAAGTCTTTCAATACAAACTAAATCATTATTTAAAATAAAATATTCCAAAACGTATATGAAATTTATGATGTTATGGTATGCCAGATTTTACACTAAGCATAAGACAAATTAAATTTGTCAGGCAGAGTAAATATTTAAAAAAAAGTGTAAATATGGATTGACAGAATATATTACAAAATCGCGAATTTGGAGAAGCGTCTTCCAAGACCAAGACTTGAGGCAGGTGCTGGGGAAATCGATTGTAGCTGGGTTAAACTCTCCCCCCTTCACAAATGCCACGCCCTGGACCTCACTGTTCTGTCATCGGGATAAATTATTTACCTATATTATATTATAGCAATAAAATATTAGTAATAATTACATAATAGTAATTAATTTTCTTCTTTTTTTAAAAAAAGATGAAAGGTACAAATATCTAAAAAAAAACTTGTAACACTAAAACCCATGAAGGATCTCGTTCAGTACATGGTAAAGACAGTAGTGCTTCCAGGACAACTGTTGTGCAGAGAGGCGATTTGTCCGAGATCACACTCAGCCGCCAGTTTTTTCTCTCACTCTACCCGCTCTCTAAAATCTATCTGTCTAGTTATAAAAATAAAAATAGATAGAACAGAAATAAAATTTTATAAATTGTGAAAACCTCAATACTAGTTTTATCTTATTTATCAATTAATAAAATCAGTTCCTTTTTTAACCATCTACTAAAATATAGGTACCATCATATTTTATATTTTTTAGTGAGCTTGTGCAATCAACAAAATATTATTGATCACAAATTATATAACAACTAATTGTTAATCCTCTTTCGCAATGAATGATGGGCTACTTATAATTAATTTATCTATTTGTAAATATTTTTACAATTCAATATTTACGCGTGTATTTGTTTTTCACTGTAAAATTTGAATTTGATTTATCATGTGTATAACCAACTGGATAACCTAAACAAAAATATACCCTCCATAAATATTTTTATTTTGAAGAGAAAAGATTTGTCTTGGCCGGTATTCGAACCCGGGTCGCCCGCGTCACTAGCGCGGTTCTCTAACCACTTGAGCTACCAAGGCACGCTTCCCAGTCAGGCAAATCTTTTCTCTCCACCGATCCTATATCCACGTATTCTCACAATTTTTGCGATGTATACACGGGGAGGAGTGTTCATCGAACATTAATTTAATTGGGATCTAGTTGACTTACGTCAATTTTATAATATTATAATTTATTTTTATATTGTTCTTTTTGATGGTGAATATTTTTATTTTGAAGATTACATCTGTCTTGGCCGCGCGCCAGGTGACGCGTGAGACCGGGGTTCGAATCCCGACCGAGACAAATCTTTTCTCTTAAAAGTAAAAATGTTATCCATAAAAAAGAACAATATAAAAAATAAATTACTGGGAATATATTTTATTGAAATAGTAATTGAATTTATAATATAAGTTTTAAAACTAAAATGCTTAAACAGTTACTTTACTACAATACCAATTACTACAGTTATCTACGACATTTGGCGCTCCGGACAAAGATGAGGACAAGGAACTGATGGAGCAAAAAGGCACTTGTCCATGGTGACAAAATTTAGAGAGAGGCAAAACTATGCCTGTCCAGGTGTAGGCGAAGTATTGGTAGTGGTATCATTGAAGAACTAAGATTAAATCGTCGATAACACTTTATGTCTACATCATATTATATATATTCAATATATTTTTATTTTCATTGTGTTCATTAAATGTATTATTTCAAAAATGCACTGTTGTTTTATGTAGTAAGGGCCCAGTGTGAAAATCTTCTATCACACTTATTTATTACGTAAAATACATTGGTATCAATGGTACGAGGATGGCTATCCTGAAGGGCCTGTCGTAGTGAGTAGGAAATTATATAAAACATTTTTTATATGAGGTGGACATAGGTTGATCTCTTAAATTCAGTCTTAAATCATTTATAGCTCAACAACCATAATTGATATAACTTGAAAAAATAATGCACATTCCTTAAACGTTTTTCTATGGAAATAAATAGGGCCTCATAATGAATGATACCGTAATTGCCATCATTCAATGTATGTAAGATGAAATTAATAAAATGACACAGGGTATGTTGCGGCAAAACCGAGCATCATGATTAGCCATCACTAAGGTTACACTAAATTGTAGGTAATACTGGAATCCTTCTATCTATACCTCATCATTAATTCAGAGATGCGTTAGCATGACGTATGTAAGGCTTACTGCACATCTTAAGATTGTATAAGTAATATGCTCTTTTATAAGTATAACTACCAAATAATAAACCTACCCCTTCCATATCTATAACTATAAGATACATCAGTTATCCATGCAACTAATTCTTTACAGGATGTTGTTTCACAGGATGCTGAGCAGAAGCCAGACCAGCCCGGTACCTGGGCAGAGGAAGCCTCGCCGCAGGGTGGCCACCATAGCACAGCGCAGGGCTGCCAACATCAGGGAGCGTCGTAGGATGTTCAATCTCAACGAGGCCTTCGACAAGCTGCGCAGGAAGGTACCAACCTTCGCCTACGAGAAGCGGCTATCCCGAATCGAAACGCTGAGATTGGCCATCACTTACATCTCCTTCATGAGCGAGCTGCTCAGCGGAACCCACAAGGAGCCTATAGGACAGACGTCGCCGATCTACCAGGCGCACAGAGACTACATCCCGTACTCCATCATGTCTTAGGGCGAGGATTGCTTCCTCGAGAGGTCGAGGAAGAAATCAGGAGCATGCCTCTTCGGCTGATACCACCCCCTCAAGACCCAGGACTCGCGATGTGGACAGTGCGATTCGGGAGTGATAGCTAGATAATAATTAAGGACCTTTATCGAGCCTATTTATTATTCTGGAGGCGACCACTCAACTCTATGCTATTGGCAGCATATTAATGAAGCATGTATTTCTAATGCATGTTGCAGAAAAACCAAAAGCTGTAAGATTAACTTAAAATAAAATATTAATGTAAGTAAAATTGGGGTCAATATAATGTTTCATCAACGTACAGTTACCTAGACATTAAAATATATTAAAACATTTTTCTGTAAACCGACCCATTCGCACATAAAAATACTTCCAATTTACCAAATCTAAGTATCATCTAAGTATGAAGACATATCGTTGGGAAAAAACTCTAACCACTTAAGTTCTAAACTGTTTATTACTGTTACTGGGTCGTCTGACACCCAATGTATTCAACGACGAACATGGTCAAAATGGTTTCAATACGATGTAGCTCTATATATCTCTTATGATCAATTAGAACTGACAATAACATTGACCCCTACATTAAAAAAATGTTGTGGGGAACACAGACTACTAAATTATAAACCGCTTACCGGTTAAATGTTAGGGTGTTTTATGCGTAATATTTTGTTACAAGATAATAATTTTTAAAAAGTTTCAATTATTTTGCCTCCTTTTTTAATTTAAAATTTAGGTTTTGACAGATGCGTGGGTTCACACATTTGGCAATACTTCACTTTATATTATCATCAACGTTAAATTTAAACGATAAGCCCACTTTGTACGACGATAATTGTGCTGCCACCATAACTAAGGCAATATTATGGAAGGAACAAGTCAGTACTATTGTGTCATTGTTATATTTCACTAGTTACCATATTAGATTTACCTGGAAGATTTTGGTTATCAGCTCAAAACAACCAATACTCATTTTTTTAACCAAAACAATTAAACATAATTTATTGTGTAAAAACACAATAATAATAATAGCAAAATGATCATTATTTAATTTGAAACGAGATATTTTTGCATATTAACATAGTTTAGCATATCTTTTCCTAAACTATTTTCAGAGTTACTTAGCTATTAAAAAAAATGTATCAATCTTATTATTTATTAATTAATCAGTGATAAAATAAATCATTTTGATTTCATCGATTTCATATATTGATGAAATTCGACATTGGCTCAACAATATTGCCCGAGCAATTAGTGCTTGCCCAATCTTCCTCTTACCAATCTTGTCGAGATAACTGCAATACAGGTTTAATTCAATATTATTATAATTTTATGTAATATAAACTTATTGCAGGACGCTATTAAATTATTATTCGAAGTGTAAATACAGAAATAAGTTTTGTTGGAAACGTAAGATGAAAAATTTCTCGCTATAACTATTTCTTGAAATGGTCAGAAACGTTTTACGAGAAAATAAAGATTATCAGAATGCCAATCAAGTAGACCACCGATTATCCGGAGTTTTAGTTTTTTATATCATTGTTTTATTTTCTATGAAATTGGTACAGTTTGAACCACTGCAACATTTTAATAAGTTGCCAAAATAACCTAGAATTTGAATAAATCATTCACTTAGAATTTGAGTAGTACTGAAACGCTAATTTAAATTCTTTGTTAATACAACTGAACTTTAGTTAAATAATGTCAATAAATAAACTTTATCTCGGAAACTACTAGAAGTATTGCTAGAAATGCTTATTACATCCAAATAAGATATTAAAGAATAGACATTATAATACTTTTAAATTATCTTTAGAGGTGGAGCAGTTAACAGGTAATGAGTGAAAATTGTTTTAAAAATTATGATTTCAGTTTTTTGTTAATAAATAAACAACTGTTTTGTTCAATAACATTATCTTAATTTAATGTAAAGACCTCTAATAGAGCTTAAATTTTTTATTTTTTTAGCAAATTTATTCCATTAATTTCATATATTTATTATATTTTTTAAGAGAAAATTTTTATATTATTCAGTTTATAAATGTATTCCAAACATTCGATAACAATAAATTTAACCGTTTACGTTCAGCAGATCACCTTGCAAATATCAAATATTAAGTTGAGTAGTTGAAAAGAGGAGTTGAGAAGAGAGGATTAAATTTAATTTTTTAAACCAAATATTTTTGATCTCAATTATTAATGAACAAGGAAAAATCGCAACTATTTGAATATTGTTTAAGAGCATCCTTATTATAAAATCGTAATTTAAAATAAATGATAAAAGTTTAACCCACCAAAAATAAAAAAAAAATAAAATATCAAATACCAATTACTATACTAGTGAATATTTGCGTTTCTAGATTAGCTGACTAGTGGCTAGGAAAATAAATACAATTTAGTTAGCAGATTTTATCGTAGCTCGTGAAATATTATTAAATAAAAACCGAAAGCCTTCTTATAAAAAATTAGAAGCATATCGGAGCATTTTTATAGTACAAATAAAAAAATAATATGAAATAGAATTCAACAGGACAAGTCTTTCAAGCATATAAAAAAACAAACAGTGAACAAAAATTGCATTTGAATATTCAAAACTTTCAGTTGTTGGAAAGCTGTACATAAACATGTAAAAAAATATTATTTTCGCAGTGAATTTTGTGATAAACTATTACATGTACTATAAATTGAGTGTTACCAACTGTAAAATATTATGTATGTAAAGTGTATGTTTGTACTTTATTTATGGTTTGTTTTGTTGTTACCAATCATTTTTATAATAAACTAATAATCAACTCATGTTTACTATTTACTTCTAATAATTCCACAAATTATGAAAAAAAATTGCTTAGTTTAGGCTTTCATATATTTAAAAAAAAAATATTGTTATATATATGTATTTACAATAGACAATATATTATTATTCACGTGGATAAACTTACATTCAAATTAAAATATTGTCTGGTGAGGTGCACTCATCACACAACTTTTATTAACACTCTCCCCTGAAATAACGATCGATACGTGTTTATTAATAATAATAATAATAATAAATATGGTTAAACACAATAACCGATTTGAACAACCCAATCAAAGTTTTGTGCTTTCAGAAACACTCTATTTCAAATGAAGAGCCAACTTTTGCGATTTCGATTCAAAATTGAAATTAAGCAACAAATAATCTGTGTTAAGCGTGATGATTATCTATCAACTATATAACAGCGGTTTCCCAACCAATGCTTCATAGGACTAGTGATTATTGTTTCATCTCAAGTACAAACGATTGGTGTTGTATATTTATTGTATACAGTTAGTGGCCCTCGAAGTATTTCTTTAAAATCGATAGTCTGTCCGCACAATTAAAAAGGTTGGGAACCGCTTTTCTGCTGCAAGACCCTTCGTTTATACGAATCTGTCGTAAACTATAACTAAATCTTTCATATAAACAATGTAATAACAAACGAATAATGGTATATAAATGAATTAATAACAAAAAAAAAATTCCAAAATCATCATACTTCGATATATACTATATATATATATATATATATATATATATATATATATATATATATATATATATATATATATATATATATGCATGTGTGTGTGAGTGTGAGTGTGAGTGTGAGAGTGTGTGTGTGTGTGTGTGTGTGTGTGTGTGTGTGTGTGTGTGTGTGTGTATACACTTAATAAGTCATGAATGGAATTGAATGATGACATGAATTCCAAACAAAAAGCCTGAAATCGGCTAAAAAAAAAAAACGGAAACAAAACCACCTGTCAATATTTCGCCAATTCATTATATGAATACATTTTTTTTTAATACATTCAGATAATGACATAAGATGTTAAAAAGCATAAAACAAACGATAAGCACGAACTGATAAAGAACTGATAACTGAAAATCTTAAAACAATTTGTTACTTTTCAAACGTAAATGTATTTCGAAACAGTGCATTTCAAACATTGAAGATGAAAACAAGGAAGTCAGCAGTACTAGCTCTGTTCCTCGTTTTGTTACAATCATCTTATGGATTGAAAATCGAAGGGCAACAAGATGAGAGTGAACTGGTATTCGCGAGTATTGTGAGTATTACTTTTAATTAATTATTCAATCTTGAAAAGTAACAGAACGAATTCTAATTATAAGGATTTATTCTATTCGGTTAGAGTAGGAAAAAAAAATCATTATTTTAATAAATTTTCAATTTTATGTAGTTGAATTAATTCTAAAATGATTTATGTAATATATATCCAGACTGAGAATACAAAACAATGAATTTTAACCACAGTGGGAAATAACTGTCAAATGAAAAAACTCAAAAAACGCTTATATAACCATTTTTAACGAGATTTCGGTTTTCATTGCTATTCGATTTTATTTAATAGATTAACGGTCTAGAATATGTTTTATAAAGATGAAG
Organism: Arma custos; assembly: GCA_037127475.1. NCBI lineage: Eukaryota > Metazoa > Arthropoda > Insecta > Hemiptera > Pentatomidae > Arma > Arma custos. The sequence continues at coordinate 106,572,014 of CM073760.1, read as the reverse complement.
TATATGTATATACATACATAACTCCATCACTCCATCCATCTTATTTTACACATGAGGCATTTAAGACTTATTAAATAGAATTGTTAAAACTCATGGGCAGAAATTTGTTAGGTACATCAGGAATAAAATTTAAAAAATGTGATATTTTTATTGACACTATAGATAAATAAAAACGAACGTTTGGGTCTGAAAGGCATATATTCTTCAACTCACGTAAGTACACATATAGTCAGTACGTGTAAGACATCAGCCTGATATTGTAAATATTTGAAGTAAAACCTGTTATACTTAATTATTTTTATTTCTTTAATAATGTTAATTCGCATTCATTTTCAACGATATTTTCCTGGTATATTTATTTTAAATTTTTTATTAAAATGGGAACGGAGTGGCTCAATGGTAGAGCACTGAGTTGCCATGTCGAAAATGTCTGTTAGCAGCCGGATATGGATCATATGGGATTTAGTAATCACCTGGGGCTTACCCAGCCTCTATAAAGTGGGTAACAAAAATAAGGGGGAAATCTGGATGTTGAGCGTGATCAAGGACAAATCAACTCCTTGCACAACCGTCGTCCTTGAAACTGTACAGTCTCTACCATGTACTGAATCCCAGACCCGTTACGGTTTGTAGAGGTACAGGTTCAGGTTTTATTAAAATAATATGGGGACTTGGTAACCCTTATTCCACAAAAAATATTAGTAAAAAGAATAAATAAAAATCGTAGTATACTTCAAGAAAAATAAAATAGTCCATACATTAAAGCAGGGAATTGAAGTTTTTTCACGTTTTTAATTGAATAGAAGAGAATAACGTAAACCTTTTTCAAGTTACATAACTTTGAAATACACCACAGCGTATGAGAGGAAACTATCTTTAATTAATATGGTTTATTAATAATTCCACATTATATGGGAAAGGGAGAATGGATTGTTTGCTGATATTAAAATGCAAAAAGTTCTGAAACAGTACATTTTTAAACGTTGAACATGGGAACAAGGAAGATTGCCGTAGTAGCTCTGTTCTTAATTTTATTACTATATTGTTACGATATAAAAGCTGAAGAGCAACTAGATGATTGTGAGCTGGTATTTACAAGTATCGTGAGTATTAATTATTAATTAATTATGTTTTACGCCTAGAAACGTAATTATATGAATATCTATTCCAACCAGCCTGTGTATAAATCAACATTATCCATAAACACTTTTTAAAATATTAATAATATATAAATCAAGTAATAATAATCAATTTACTTCTACTATTACTGTTTTGGACGGTAAGATCATTCAACTTTGAATTCCGAAGACTACCGACGACACTTTTTTTATTTTTACACATTCTTCCACAAAAAATCTTTATTTTTCCTTATACGTCGTCCTACCTTAATTGAAAGATAATTCTTTCTTGGAGTGATTTCCGATAAAGTTATAATAACATAATCAGCCAAACATCTCGTTTCTTGAAAATTATTCATTCTCATGTTTGACTATTTTAATTAAATGGAAACAAGTATATTTATCAAAAGACTTATTTTTAAATCATGTTTAAAATAAGGGGCAGTGGCAGACAAGAAAAATTATGATCACAAATCAGTAACTCGTAATTTTTGTTAGCATGTCTAGTTTAAGAAATTCTTTTAAAATATATCACGTCTAAATTACCTAATTTCTATAAATATACAAAGTGGCAATTTTTAGGAGAGTAAATAAAGGAAGGAATTTTTAGATAAATAAAGTTTTATGCTCCCGAAACATCAGGGTAAGACCCGGACTAAGACTGAGAAATAATGAAGCTAAGTCAAGCGTAAGACATCAGACAACTAGTCTTGCGAAAAATGTGAAAAAGTAAATTTTTGAAATTTCGCATTTATTTTTTTATGAACCTGAGCGCCTCTTCTTTAATTAGCTTTCGTGTCAAAATATTGCATACATAACTACAATAAATTAGACTAAATATATATAATGAAAATCACATGAAACATAAAAAAATCTTGAATAAAAACAAAAACCGACATATAAAATATAAATAAATAAATAAAAGAAATAAACTGGGGTTATATACTTTACCTAGCATTTATATTATTATATATTTAATTTTAAATGTAGTATAATTAATAAAAATATTACTGTTTTTTATAATAAAAATTCTATGCAAAGTAAATACAACAAAATTATTCAATACAACAAAAGTATCACTATTCATTTTTGCAAGAAATATAAATAATTATATTTTTCGACAGTCAACTTTCGTTATTTAATCCTTTAGAACTTGTCGGATTCGTATTTTTTTAAACTTATCTGAATTTCCCTCTCAATCAACTTTAACACTGAACGTTCCAGTATTATATTTATTTAAATGTAAATAAAATTATATCACTATGATATGATAAGATAAATGATACAAGATAAACTTAAGGTTTGTTTTCTTAAAGATTTCTATTTTATTTTAATCTAGTAATTAAAAGTATTGAATTAAAATAATATAATCAAATTACAATTGAAACTAGGTGCACGAGTATCTGGAAGTTTAGATATCATTAAGCATTTATAGCTGAGTTGAAGCAACACAAAACAAGATGAATTGGAAATCATAAATTTAAGTTTAAAATTCTGGTTTAATAATTTAAGGTTTGGTTAAAGGTTATTTTAACTTTGAATTATACTTTCATAATCACATTACAATAAAATACTTAACTATGGGAACTTCTTTTTATTACCTCATTAATGCACATTTAGTAAATATGTATGAAATGAATCGATAAAAAAAATCCAAGGTGACTTTCAAACCATTGTTGATGGTTTATATTTTTATTCTATAATCAGATAAATATATAGTAAAACTTTTAAATGTATTTCTATTCTACTTTACATAAGTCAAAAACTAAGTAAGGAGAATAATAATGACAATAATAGTTCTTCCTTGAAGAATAATTGATAAGGTTTATGTCAGTAAATTAATATATTTCACGCAATTTTTTATCAATATGAAAATTTTATTTTAGCCTTATACTTATGGTCCTTATGCTCATTTTCTGTTTTGTTTTTTAATAAAAAAAAAAATCGCAATATATTCTCAACTTATCAGAGCATGGTGGGTTGAACATTTTTAGTAACTTCAAATTAATAAACATTAAGAAATGAGATTTTTTTGATTATTTAAAAAGGAAGAGGAAAAATATTCATTGAATAGAATGAACTTTCATTAACAAACTAGGAGACCGAATTCGGTAGATATTAATAATATGAGCCTAACATAAGTTTCCATTTTTTGAAAACCCCAATAGTTTCATCACAGACCAGAAGCCATAGTGATGACATAATAAATATATTTTTTTTTATAAATCGCACTAGTATTTCTAAAGTTACTCAAAAATCTGTAAATATCTCTTTATCAACCCAGCTTCAGAGTTTGTCAGAAGACACTTGTGTCACTCTTAATATGCTAATAGTATTCCAAGCACACAATAGTTTTCTCCTTTTTTCAAAAATGTAGGTATTTGACTTCACTTTAGAAATATTAGAGTGATATGTAATAATTTTTTTCAGTTGTACAGACATGGAGAACGTACCCCTGAGAGGCCTTATACCAACGATCCATATAAGGATGACTCCTATTGGCCAATCGGATGGGGAGAGCTAACAAATGTAAGTGAAAAAAGACAACCTATTAAACATTTCTTTCTTTTTTTTTTGTAAAATAATAATAAAAACAATTTTTTTAACGAAAAAGATTTATGTCACAGACTGGAAAACACCATCATTACGAACTGGGGAAATGGCTGAGGAATAGGTACCAGTCCCTGATCCGAGGTACCAAATACTCGTACCTCAAGGACCTGATCCACGTGAGGGGTTCGGACTATGACCGTTGCTTGATGAGCGCCGAGTCCAACCTTGCTGGAATGTTCCCTCCGACACCGGCCGAGCTCTGGAGCGATCTAAAATGGCAACCGATTCCTGTCCACACCATACCAAAGACACTTGATGAGGTTCCTACATTCTCATCCATCCCTTCATCAAATACATTACGAAAACATATATATGAAATTTATTCAGATATCTATCATTTCAGCTTCTAGCTATGGGCCATCCCTGTCCTAGATATCAGAAGCATCTCGAAGAATTTTACAACAGCGGTTTCATGAAAAACTATAACCAAAAGCATCAAGAGATGTATGATTACTTGACTCATCACGCTGGAGAGCCTGTGGATGATCCGATCAGGGTACAGTACTTGTACGCCACACTGAACATACAGGTAACAATAACGTATCTCTAATATTTTCAGTTATGAAATCATAAGCAAAACATATTTCTGAAAATTTCTCTCATATCCCTGTTCTGGCAGGGCATCCGCTTTGTTTTTTAGTGCCCTCTTTTGCATAGACACTCAACTGTATCGCAATTCCAGTATCCAAAGTTCGATATAACGCAAAAATAATTGTTCAAGTAGGACTGCTAGTTCCTGAAATTAGGAAATTCATACGTACAACAATATATTTAGCTTATTCTAATTCTATAAAAGTTCAGAAGGAATATTTTCCTTATCTTCAGCCTTACTCCTTAATCGCCAATGTTTTCAAGACAATCATATAATTGCCCAAAAATACCTACAACGGAAAATTCAATGAAAAATATTTCAGTATGAACATGTGCATCAGCACGATCTTTTATTTTGACTTAAGTACGAAATTTTTTTAGGTTTCATTATATGTTAGGAATTCCTTTTGGACAAATTGTGGATGGAACCATATTAAATATACCATCATCATAATCCATCCTGCAGTGAGAGGAGACTCTTTAATGAGCTATTTGTGCATATAAATAAAGCGACAATACATTATATTAATTAATATATAGAATTTTTCACGCATAATAAATTAAATATCTAATGAGAAATATCGTTCAATAGATTTTAAACAATTATACACCTCCTGAATGGGTCAATGAATCACTTATGAAGGAAATGGATGAAGTCTCTGCTTTTGGATTTAAAATGCCAGCATTCACAACGAAGCTAAAAAGACTACTAGGAGGTAGGGAAAACAATTGATCCCATCATTATCCTTCAAACAACGTATATTGTAACCTAATTATTATTTTTTCCAGGACCCTTGTTAAAAGAAATAATAGAACACATGAAGGCAAAGAGCTCTGGACAACTCTCTCCTAACAGGAACCTCTGGATCTACTCGGCTCACGACACTACCGTTTCTACCTTGTTGCAAACCATGGGGGTTTTAGAAACTCACAATCCACCATTTGCAGCAACCGTAATGGTCGACTTGAGGAAAAAGAATGATCAATTTTACGTATCGGTAAGTATTTTTATTTGAGAATACAAAAAAAAAAAAAGAACCAAAAGAATTGATTTACAAATAAAAGAACTGGAGCCGTACGCACGTTTTAAAGAATTCGCACAAACATGAAAAAGAACATCTCTGGCGGTAAAGGACATCTTGTGTGGACACCAAGTACACAAAATAGGTAATGTTTTAGGTAAATTGTCAAATATAAATAATAGTATATATATATATATATATATATATATATATATATATATATATATATATATATATATATATATATATACAAATTTTATTATAAATAGCCTTACAATTTTTATTGGATATTAACAAATTCTTAAAACATTAATTAGCGCTGTGCCAACTGGCAAAGGTCTGAGGGTAGACCGAGTATTAGATAGGAGGATTGGGTTTAGAGTAGTTTGGCGGATTTGGCTTTGGGTAGTGGCCCAAGGACGGAGGGTTGCAAGAAGAGATTGGTCGTATCGGTATTAACCCTTGAGGTCGCTAAACCTTATTATTGTTTTATTACATCCTATTCCCAACTGCACACCTTGAAAAAAAAATTCAATAGTACCTCTCCGAGCCATGTTTAAAATATAGTCCATAGGAAAGACACTAGTATAATGTCAACCTTTTTCGTATGATTATTCATCTCTCGGTTAAAAATTATACTTTTCAGTCAATAACTCATGGATTCTTTTATCATTTTGCACTAGTCAGTCATATAATATGGGTGATATACACATAAATTTATATACTAAATATATGTATTATGTGATAACATTCAATAATAGAAGAATTTATAAACGGCTACTAATAAAGAATTTTTATTTTAATTTCACAAAGAATTTTAGAATTTTAATTTCTATTTCACAAATTTTAAACCGGCAGGCGGCCTTGGGTAGCTCAAATTGTAGAGCAATGTCACGGTGAGAAAAAGGTTCCGGGTTCAAATCCCGGCCGAAGGCCTATCTTTTCTCTTTAAAAATAAAAATATTTAAAACTCAAAAAAATTGACCAATAATTATAAAAAATTATATATAGAGTATAAAATTTAAAAATTTCAGGTATACTATAAAAACTCGACAGCGGAACCGTCACTACTTATCATACCTGGCTGTACCGCTTCTTGCCCTCTTGACGAATTTGAAAAGCTTTTATGGGATGTCATTCCTCAGGATTGGGATCTAGAGTGTAAAATGTTATCATCAAATTCACTCTACGATCAGGAGTTTCCAGGTACACAATTGCTTCTATGTACTCAACTCCGACAATATCGCCTCCTCTAATACTGATGATTTCAGATAATATAATTTTTAATAATATCTATATTATTTCAGAATTAACAGAGTATGAACCGAGGAACATCAGAAGGTACATCACATCGAAATTACGTCGACATTAATGAGTTACCACAGTAAAACTATAAATGAAATTAGGAGTTCTGTGATTAATTAGAAATAAATTAATTAAGTTTAAAAAACTTCATCTTCATCTAAATCAAAAAAAAGTTTATTGCCGAAACTTAGAATTTCCTGATTTAGAGGTAAAATTTCGTAGGACCAAGAATTAAAGATGTGGAGATATACCTTACATGAGATATAGAGATACAGTTGGCAGATGGTCCAATTCTATAGTATATTAGTACCTGACAAATATTTATATAGGTATAAAGAATAAATAAAGTTTTTATTATTATGAATAATTTTTTATACTGCATAATTTTAAAATATAAATTAACTGAAAACAATTTTTTATTATCCTTTCTTCCGTCATCCTTTATGCAGGGATTGACAAAGTTATTTTCTTTTTATAAAAGAAATCGATTTAACTGTTTAAATGTATTTTTTATCATTCAATTCATAAACTTTTACAATAACATCAGTAATAAAATCAGTTGACCTTATAATATCGAAGAAATTCCAGCTCCGTGAGGAAAGTCCTGAACGTTGGCTTTCAAATAAATAGTTCTCTTTTTTTTAAGAGAATATTTTCTTCCTTTTATAATAACAGTTATATAAAAGTTGTAACTTAAAAAAGTTTAAAATTTTTTAATATCTATGTAATTATCATAAAAGTGATTTTTAAAACTTTTAGTGATTCTTGATATAAAAAAAAGTTAAAAAAAAAATTAGCGTTAATCATATATGGTTATCCAATAACTTAAGTTTATATAGAAAGGGAATTTTCATCATTAAAATATATTTTGAGTGATCATCGGTACAACTTGAGCAATTACTGTTAAAACATTTCGAGTGAATGCTTTAAAATAACACTTAATAAAAAGCTGTATGACTTAAGTTAGATATTATAGTTTTGGAAATTACTTCTGTAGAAAAGTAAAAGTTAGAAAAAAAATTATACATTTACATATAAATATAAAAAAACTTCAATTTTAACAATAAAACTTAGTCTTTAAAATGGAGAAAAGAACCTCTTTCCAGTACAAAAATTTTTTTATTCCTTATTTATCGAGGTACGTTTTGGCCTAGGCCATTCTCAATGTTCTGTTTAAATTGTTTCATTTTTTTCCCTATTATATGGTTAACTATTCGACCATAAGTCGTTCATCTCAATTTAAGTGGTTCTATTCTATTTAATTTTTTTTTAATTCAGAGGGAACCATGTCCTCTATAGTCATTTGATAATTTTTAATTTTTAAAAATAAAAAAAAGTTAGCTGTTTAAATCGGTCTCAGGTCTTATATGGTAATTATGTTTGGCTTACAAAAATGATATAGTTACATCGTGTATTATATCGTATATATTTATTTAAAAAAAAAAAAAAGCATAACCACTACATCTCATGAAGAGTCTTGGGCTCAGTACATGCTAGATACTGTACACACAACAATTGTAATAAATACTGTACAACAGAGGTGATTAGTCCTAAAGCATGCTTGACCCCCAGGTTTTTCACCCACTTTATGGATGCAGGGTGAGCCCTTGGAGCGTCTGGATAACCCACTGATTACAATTTATCTGCAACAGCAGGATTTGAACCCGGAACCTTTAGCGTGGCAACTCAGCACTCTACACACTGAGCTACCCCGCTCGCTAAATTTTCAAAACGCATACTTAAATTACGATCCATTTAATTTGAGCCAACATTTCTACGAATGTAAAAACAAAAAACAACAACAATACAACGAAATAAATAGTGAATTACAACTGTAATATTTATTTCCAATTATTTAATTGGTACACGCAAATTGTAATTGTATTGTAATGGTACACTTAGCGCGGATTCGATTTAAAACAAATCGATAACGCGTTTTTCAAATTGAAAATTGAAATATCTGTCCTTGAATTGTATGACACTTATGGTAGAACTTCGACTGTTTTTTTCCAAACCATCATACATCATACAAATCATACATGCACCATTGAGTAAGCATTTTGATCTAGATAGTAAAATATCAAGCCAATAATTAATATTACTTTGGCAAACAAAACAAAATGCACTAAACAAAGAGGATTGGTATCGACATAATGGTATCGAAAAGCCTCATTGATGGACTGTGGGGCCATGCAAGAAGAAGAAACAATTAATTTAACAACAATTAACAGAACCTATTAATTTTCTCAGTCATCACTGGGTGGACAGAATGAATCTAGAAATTTGGCAAAGAGGTTGGTTACCATCAGGAATAACATTCCTGTTTGTCAAAGTAGTAGTAGGAAAGGACCTTAACCTTCAAACAAGGATTTAATTTTAAAAAACTGAAGGACCATATAAATATCCTTAATGCAAGCATTATCTGAATAATGAAATTTGAACACATTAATTAATAATAGTTTGGTAAACAATAGCAAACCTATTAATTATCTCAGACGACAAAGGTGTGTTACTCTTTTATAATTTATAAAAATAGATACGAATCACACTCAAAAACTAATTCTAGAAATCATATATTCCTTAATTACAGTTTAAAAAGAAAAAAACAATGTACAGATAATAGAACAGAATAATCTTGAGACGACCAAGTTTTTATAAAGAGACAATATTTTAAATAAGGAGGGAATATTAACATATGTTTCACCATTAACCTTCAGAATTTTCTATTATAAGATTGTGGACATTAACAATTCTAATAAGGAATAGGCAGAATTGCATTACAGCAAAAAATGGTAGTTTGGTTCTCGGATAGTTATATTTTGAAAACTAAAAAAGGACGAAACTAGAAAATTATGACCTACATGATTAGTAGATCATTTAAATAATAGCCACAATATGTGGAAAAACTAAAATCAATGGGTGAAGAACAACCAATCACAGCCAGCAGTGAATGTTCCAGAAGTAGAGAGAGAATTTTCCAGAACAAAACCAGAAATTAGTTTCACTCAGCCTCAAGAGGTTAACTTACCTGTTACTTATTAGTATTTTGAGTAAAAAAGTTGGTGAAAACTGGACCACCACTCTTAAGCATCAACGAACTTCGGTATAATAACAATCTAGAACATGCTTGTAATAATTTATTTTTAATCACGGGGAAAATAACGTTTTCTATTGGCATTCTCTATATTCACTAGCATCAGGTTTTCGTAAACGTTCAATGGATAATAATTAGAAACAGAGACATAAGCTACTTGTTCCTACGAACCATCACCTGCTAAAATATAATTCCTCGCCTTAAAATGACACAAAAACGTATCTACAAAATTGCAATTTCTCAGAAATGAATCAAATAGTTATTTATGAGAGAAAACAAACAGTACTAAAAAAAAACATGTATCCTGGAAACGAAGGCATAAATAGAACATTAAACCACACACACCAATATGTTTCATATCTCAAAAATGTCAATTTTTTATTAACGTTTTTTTGTTGTTTTTTTTACGTCACTATGGCCACGAACTAGCTACGGTGCACGTCTAGCGATTACTATATTGGTAATTATTTTTTACAAATCATTATACAGCTTCTACCATGGAGATAAAAAGGAGTTGTAGAAGTATGAAAGCTGTAATCAAAATTAAAAAGAAATAAACACAAACAAATGCAATAATGAAGTGATATTAATTATTGCTATCCCAAATCACTAGAACATTAAACAGTTAGAAATAATCAATAAATTGGTTACTAAAAGAAACATTTCGAAAAACTAAAAATACTCGGAACCGAATATAAAGTTGAAGTTTTGCGATGAAAGCCTATATGATCCAAATACTAAAATTGATAACAAAATAGAAGGGAAATGGAGGAAAATCAAAGTTTCAAAAGAAGAAAATGGGAAGGAAATTGTGAAAAATTCCTAGATTCTTCGCCACGCTATAGGGCAATATGCTCAATCTATACAGATTTATAATATTATAGATATTAAAATTATTAATATAACAACGCGCGCTCACACACACACACACACACACGCACGCATTTAGAAAAAAAGGAAAGTTGTATCAAAATTAAATTATATATATTTTTTTACTAATTCTAATTACATTTATCGATAACGAATTAAAATTTGTATCGATAACGAATTAAAATTTTTATCGATAACGAATTAAAATTAAATTTATGAATAAATACTAAACAAATGGAATTACGACTTAACTAAAAATTTGACATTTTTTATGTAAGCCTTCAGTAACGACATACCTGATTTTTCATTCTCAACAAAAAGCATTTTTTAATAAAGTCATATTTGAATTTGAGGAATATGAGGATAATGGCATAAGTTAAATCAAAAAAGTTTCTTTTTTTGGAAATTTTTCTAATGGTTGATTTCAATACCATCACTACAATGCATTACCAAATTTTTATTTTTTTAACTCAAATGTTACTTTAAAATAACTCTATTGTAAAATTAGGTTTTGATTTATGACATTCTTCTTTTGAAGAAGCACTATGATGTCGAAACATGAAATTTTTCTAACGTTAATTTTTCTAGAAAATAAAAATAAAAATTAATACATCTTTTATACAAGAATTCTTTACTTTGCTTAATTCCACACCATTTTGAAATTAGGTAAAAAAAATATGAAGATGCTAATATGCTCAAGTTTATATCAATATCTACCAGCTTAAGAGCCATAAAAAAATAATTTAAAAAACATGTAAAAGATTTTATTATTATTTATTTGTCCGTACATTCAATTAGTTCAATATCCATTATTTTATTTTAAAGTTTTAATTACGAGTGGTTTCATGCAATACTTGAGAATTGATAAGGGCAAGACTTTCTGATAACTGCTAAATGCCTTGTTTTAATACTAGTCAGTTCCAACGATTAATTCCATTTGCCAAGAGATACAAACTCCATCTATTGTTTACCTAGGAACATCTCAACATATCTTCGACGCCATTTAGGAACCGTCGTCCGAAAATGAAGGGTTTTTTCTTTAGTGTCTTAATATATTCGCTGTTGCCTTACAACGCCATCAGCGTTTTCGGCCAACGCCAAGATTTTGGTAACGCCAGCGAATTAGTATTTTCCAGCATCGTAAGTAATTATAATAAATCAATAAATTAGTAATTAAATTAATATTTTTATCAATAGTATCTAAGGAATACTTTATCTAGATAATTGAATAATTGAATTAATTACACAGATATTATTGATTAATATATAAATATGTATATATTAAATTTTTATTTTAGATAATCATGAAATTAAAAACCGAATTACAGTAACTAATAGAAATAGCCAATTCTATCACTACTGTATTTATGGATTTTTTTTAGATCTTTTTCTTAGATCCCCACCCACGGTACAAGAGTTCGCAATTGTTCTTTTTTTTCGTAAATAATTTTTCCAAGAACATTCTACCTAATACAACGACGCAAAAAGACGTCATTTGGTTATCAAACATCGGAGGAATATTTTCACTTAGTCTTTGGTCAATTACGTATCTGTTAAGCCATTTGAGAGGGGATTAAACTTTAAGAGCGTACACATGCTCCGAACTACAATACGTGCTATTAAGCAAAATTACATCTCAGAATTCCTGTATGTTTTATCGTAAATAAAAAAATAATAGGGTAATATAAATTTTCAAAAATTTCGTGCTTTGCACTGTATTATTCGAATGAAGGCAACCAACCTAATCTAGTTGAAAATTCATGGGAGTTAAAATTCTAACAAGAATAAATTTCTCAATAGATAAAATACTCCATTGGAGAATCCGCTAAGAACAGGAACAGTATTGTTGGATCAAATCCTCTAAATTTTAATTTTTTATCGTTTAAAATAAATGTACTCATAAAAAAAATCAGTACAAACCCAAATTGAACTATTGAATGAAATAACTCCACGATACAACTTAATAGATTTACTATTACCTCCCCAAAAATTACTTTTTTTAGTTATTTAACTACATTTTCACTTTTTATATTTTTCCACCCCTTGTCGAACTGTACCTTTTAGTATTGTGATAAAAAAAAATCCTGGATGTTATTATTATCTATCAGTACAGTTATTCCCCTGACATATTGGAGTTCTTTCAGACTGATATTGGAGTTCTGTTTTAAGAAATTTTAGACTCATCTACATGACCATCATACGACCTATTTGGACTTACGGAGTAGAGCTTTGGGGCTCCACTAAGCCATCGAATTCCTCTCGTATCCAATCCTTGCAGTCCAAGATCCTTCGTAAAATCCTCAATGCTCCTTATTTTGTTAAGAATAAACTCATCCATAACGACCTTAATGTCCCTTTTGTTGCTGATTTGGCCCGAACCCGGTATCTATCCTTTCATAACAAACTTCATTCCCACTCAAACCCTCTAGTTTCAAACCTAGCTTCCTCTTCAATTCCCGATAATCCTCCGAGGCGTCTGAAAAGAAGATGGCCACGAGACCTCCTTACTTGAACTTTGATTTGAGTACTACCAGTGGGTAGTTTCTCTACATTTCATTATCATGTCATTATATATCACTTAGCCTATTTACTTGTTGTATTATTGTAATACAGTTGTAGATATCAATAAATAAATTTAAAAAAAAAAAAAAAATTTAAAATTAGACATATTCGCTAAAAAGTATGATTATTTTTTAAATATTAATTTCAGTAAATGGGACTAAGATAAGACTAAACAAGGATGAACTTCTTTATTTATTATTTTTTACTATCTTTTTTTTTTTAATTTACAGATATACAGACATGGAGAGAGAAATCCAGAAAACATGTGCCCGAACGACCAATATAAAGACCCAAGTCATTGGATGGAAGGATTGGGGAGTTTGACAGACGTAAGTTTAAGACGGGTTATTTTGTATTTTGAACTTTATTTTTTTCTTTAAATAATTTGTTGATATTTACAACTGTAATTATATTACATCAAGTAAATCTGCAGTATGAACAAAGGATATGAAAAAAAAACACTTGTGAAGAAACTACCCAATAGAACTTTATTTTTAAATTTCAAAGAATTAAAATTAATTTTATCTTCCAGGCAGGGAAAGTACAGCACTACGAATTGGGAAAATGGTTGAGGAAAAGGTACGAATCTTTGATTCCAGGCGGTAAATACTCCAATAGTTTGATTTACGTCCAAAGCACTGACACAGATCGCTCCCTCATGAGCGCTCAGTCCAACCTGGCTGGGATGTTCCCTCCGACCAAGGATCAGATGTGGAGTGACCTCGACTGGCAACCAATCCCAGTGCACAGTACTCCGGGCAGTTACGATAAGGTAAATAAATCTGTTCGTATTGGATTGGTACCAGCAGGCGAGCAATCTGTAAGAAAACCCTTTTTTTTTCTAGCTTATTTCAGTCCATCAAGCCTGTCCTAAAATAGTACAGGAGTTCAAGAATATAAATGAATCACCGATTGTAATGAGATATAATAGGCTTCAACAGCAATTGTATGCAAACCTGACGAAAAACTGCGGAGAACCTGTCGATGTACCGATCAAAGTAGCGTCCATTTATCAAACACTTTTCATTGAGGTAAATAATTTCCTTAGCTATCACTATAATTAATTAATAGAAGCTCTCCTTGTCGTGTGGATCATTTGATCAGCTTACCAACCGCTCTTGAGTTAATTACTTCTTCGAAAGTGAATACATAATCAAAAATAAAAATCTGATATATTGAGGCGAATAATGTTTTAGAAGAGAAAGAAAATGGTCCAGCTGGAGCTAAAAAATAGTTAATACACTAACCACTAACTTTTATTTTCTGACATCCATCTGGACCATTTTCTTTCTCCTATAGATATATATAGGACCAACTAATATTATTCAAGAAATATATTTTAGGTAGATTATTGTTAAGTCTCAATGTACTACTAAGCTTAATAAATGGAAAAAAATTAATGAGGCATTACCTAAACATAATTGGTAAATTAATCAATAAAGTGAGAGTGAAAATATCAAATGGTAAAAAATAAATAATAATTACACAATCTGGAGCTTTTAGTACCTAATTAAAACGACTCATATCGTTCTAATCGTACTTAGGAGTACGAGTGAAAAATTGACAATTTTTTTTTTGCTCAGGCATCGCACAACTACACGGTTCCTGAATGGGCAAAAGATGTTTATCCGGACACGTTATACCGCATTGGATCATTTGGGTTCCAAATGCGGACTATGACAGATACTCTGAAGAGATTGAGGGGAGGTATGGAAAGTTAGGTCGAGACTTTGCACATAAATCGCCATTTTGTATCCCGCATTATTTAAAAAATCTTTAACCTTTCAGGACCGATTCTGAAGGACGCTATCACCCACATGAAGCAGAAGAGAGACGGCGTCCTCAAACCGAACAGAAACCTGTGGGTGTACTCGGGCCACGACACCACCGTAGCGGCGGTCCTCGACGCCATGAGGGTCCTCAAGCCACACATACCGCCTTTCGCAGCTGTCATCATGATAGAATTGAGGAAAAACCGGGACAATGAATACTACGTTTCGGTAATCACTCAATAGATAGCGCTAATGTCCTTACTAGATCCGCCATAGTACTGTCTCTAACTGGTTATTTTTTGCAGGTGTACTACAAGAGAACTCCGGAAGAACCAGAACTACTCACTATACCGGGATGCGATCCACTCTGCCCTTTGGATAAATTCGAGTCACTGTTAAAGAATGTCATCCCGGTTGACTGGGAAGCCGAGTGCAAGGCCACGTCGTCAGCGTGAGGATAGGGTCACCAGAGAGAAATGGTAATAGTTAACAACAATGACACTATGATTTTTCACTGGTCAAATTTAGGTGACCGATTAAATTTTATTTTATTGATATAATGATATTGATCAGTATTTCAATCAATATAATAAAAATACATATTTATTTTCGATTTTAAATTAAATGAAACTATAACCTAAAACTAGAAACTGTATGACGTTACAAAGGAGGTTTTATAAATAAAAACAGGTAAGAATTGGCATAAAAAGGTAGCAGTAAAAATAACATTTAAGCTAAAACTAACAGGATAATTGCGATTTTGTATACAAATAGTAGAAATTAAAATTATACAAATTACAAATGGTGTAAATTAAAATTATAGGAATCGCTTAGGATTTGAGAAAGAAAGACGCGGTAGTTATTACAATAATTACAAACAACGATGGAAGAAATTTAAGTATATTCCGGCATCATAATTAACTAATAAAATAATATTACATTTTTTTATAATATTGAGTTTCGTATTAAGGCTATTAGCTACTTGACAAATCTCGATAATGGATGGGACCGAGATGACTAAAAGTATCAAATCGTGGTATAACAAAATGTAATACTCTAACTTTAATGTCAGTAAAACTTCTATTGCAAGGGAGGATTTTAATTTTTTTTTGGAATTTAAATATTTTTTTATTCTTATTTTTTTTCAGATGCAGCTTGTGCTGAAGAAATTGAAATGTTATATTTCATGTAACACATCATGTTTTTTTAATTTTTAAATAAATGTGAATGTCCGATTTTATTAATTTTTTTTATTTCAAATAATAAACTTCCCTACCAACAAAAAACAATTTCCTGATTCTTAATAAAAAAGTCACTAGCCCATCAATGGCCTAAATAAGGTGGACATCATGAGTGAACATTACTTTATTTTTATTGAAATGACATAATATTCTAATGGAGGGAGATGGAGAGATTGTCAATCGTGAGAGATGTATCATTTCACTGATTTTTTTTTATTTTTTAGTCTTATTGGATCTTATTTTAATAGTCCAATTTTTATTTTCCAATTAAGTATTAAAAAAGTAATCTTTTCCAAGCGAAAAAAATACATAATAGGTCAAAATTCAAAGGGAATGAACCTAATTCTTACGTTTTTAGTTCCACTAATTTTCAGATAAGATTTTTTTCTGTGGAAGGATGACAAATTGAGGCGTTCAGGATCAACTGCAGGCAAACTGCAAATTTCAAAACTTAACTTTTACACATTTTTATGGTCCAGAGACTTTAGGTTTAGAACCGGACTAAAACCATGAGAAATAAGTAGAAAAAACTGCATGACCAAACTGGCGAAAAATGTGGAAAATCAATTTTTGATATTTTAGAGTTATCCACTTTTGATCCAGAATTGCACTTTTAATTTTATAATTAAAAATAATTATTTGTTTGTAATGATCATAGATAAATTATACCTACAGTAAATTTATTTATATTTAAAACAGTAATTTTAGCAGCTCGAGAAAAGAAGTTCAGATAATAGTAATTTAAATATTCAAAACGTGATTCCTGGTGAGAAGCGAATAAATAAATCGATTTAGCAGTCCATAAAAATAAATGAATAGATTACCAAAGAACATTAACTAGTCAAAGTAACTATAGGAAAAGAAAAAAAAACAGTATTAATACCTTGGACTTAGTTCTTAGCTACAGAACTGCATATATTCAATAGAAAGGACATTCCTTCGAAATTGGCATTGATGACTGAACCACTTTAATTTTTTCAAATTCTAAGATATGGTTCGTGGTAGTAAAGTGTTCCGCCAAAGCTGATATTTTACTATCCATTTTTTTCACACTTTTAATGTGTTCATTAAGTCTTGTGGATATCAGCCTACCCGTTTGACCAATGTATTCTTTTCCACAGGAGCATGGAATGCTGTATATGCCAGTTGTTCTGAGTCCTAATCTGTCCTTTGCACTTGACCTATCTTCCTGTCTGTGGTGTATATTGTTTTTGTGTTGAACTTTTTCAGTATTTTGGCTATTTTCTCGGTGGTGCCTTTGACATATAGGATCACTGCTTTTTTTAATTTCTTCTTCTTTTTCCTCTGTTATAAGGAGTATATACTTCCCGTTTTCAGTAGTAGAGAATAAACTGTTCTCGAAAACGATACGATCTTTGTTTATAAAGCGATAGTTAAAAATCAAAAAGTAAACTCTACGAAGAGTCTGATAGTAGATATAAGGCGGATTAGGTCAAAAATCAATCTTTTTCATCAGAAATAGATAATTGATAAGTTTACAAGACAGTCTATATTTTATTTGAATGACTCCAGTGTAAATATGATAGGAATGACAACAATAAAAGAACGATCTACCTCAAATGACCTAATTTTTATTGTTATCTTCATCCGGATAAAACATATTCAAATGATTCATAGTTCATAGAAGATTGGTAATTGGAAAATAATTGAAGCTTTATTAGATTCAATTATCATAAAGAATAATTTAATAATGAATCAAATACTAAAGAGATCAAAACTCACTATTTTGATTAGTTTCAAACTTCCGTTATACATATGTCCGAAGATGTGCATAGCTGTCTTCCTACTGAGACAAGTTAAGAATACAACCAAGTTTTTCTTTTACAGGTTGATTTAAGCTGTAAAGCAGGAAAATATATTTGCCACACTTAATAACTATGATTAAATTTCTAGTAATTGGAAAATCATTATACTTTGTCACCAATGGAAACCGCAGTTTGAGTCCACTCAACGCGGAAATGAGTAGGTTAGGACCACGGTTGGCGAAAATGCTATTTAGTATTATTATTTATTTAATAAAACTATGTACATAATTTTGTTAAATGGGTAGAACATAAGTACACACATATTACATTTTCTTCGAAATTATTTTGTGACCAACTCTGCCTATAACTTAGTGCTAACAAATAATCGAAATTGAGAGGAATTATGATTAATAATATTTTTCAAAGATTTGTATCCTGTCATTTTATTTCATACAAATAAACTCCTAATGATTCTAATATAACAATCATTTTCTCTCTTGAAAATTGGAATTAGTTGACTCGATATATCAGAAGAGTGTGAAATAGGAGGGGAAGGGAGGACATTCAATAAATTTTAAAAAAAAGTAAGTTAAATCTATTTCAACTATATAACCCTTCTTTTTATATTTTATTAATTTTTTACTATTATATGACGAAAAGATAATCTTTGGAAAGCTTGTAACAAATTCAATTCTTTATTAATATGAGTCTGCATTTTCGGGCAAAACATACGAAAATAATGGGTTTTTCGACATTTATTAAAAAAATTATATCATACATAAAAAAAAATATTAACATTAAAGTAATTGAAATTTAAATTTAATCCCAACTTAGACCAAATGCATCTCGATAGATCAAACACATGATCCTTTGTTAATTTTGAAATCACAATATAAGACTTTCACAATGACTAGCGAACGAATGTTTAATCGGTATTTTTGGCAAAACTGGTTCTCTTTTCTTTTTTTTTTAATAAATCAAATTCGAAAAAACCAACTGATACAGAACGAAATTAATTCAGAAAACTACAAAGGGGTTTAAAAGCAACATAGAAACGGGAAGCGAAAATCATGCAAATTTATTTATTTTTTTAAATTGATTTATTGATGTTTACAACTGTATTTACAATAATACAACAAGTAAATAGGCTGAGTGATACATAATGACATGAGAATGACAAGTAGAGAAACTACCCACTGGTAGTACTCAAATCAAAGTTCAAATAAGACGGTCACGTGGCCATCTTCTTTTCAGACGCCTCGGAGGATTATAGGGAATTGAAGAGGAAGCTAGGTTAGAAAGAAACTAGAGGGTTTGAGTGGGAATAAAGTTTGTTATGAAAGGATAGATACCGGATTCGGGCCAAATCAGCAACAAAAGGGACATTAAGGTAGTTATGGATGACTTTATTCTTAACAAAATAAGGAGAATCGAGGATTTTACGAAGGATTTTGGATTGTAAGGATTGGATACGAGAGGAATTCGATGGCTTAGTGGAGCCCCAAAGCTCTACTCCGTAAGTCCAAATAGGTCGTATGATGGTCATGTAGATGAGTCTTTTGTAGTTAATTGGGAGCTTAGAGCGTTTGTCTAGTAAGTGTTGAAGTAGCCTGAAACGTTGAGTGGTTTCTTGTCTTTTCAGTCTTGTATGAGGACTCCAGGTTGATGCAAATTTATTAAATCAATAAAAAATCCTGTGTTTAATCTAAAAAGCCAAAATTTGCTTTATTTTTTTCTGAAAAACAGGTCAACTCAGTCGTTGCTCCTTGCTTATATAATTTTTCTTTTTTTTTTTTTTTTAAAAATCCTTAAGAGTTATCCTTTTGTGGGGGCACACTAAATTTATTAACATCGACGTAGGAATGGTTGACTGGATATATCTTTAGAAAAAATCCTCGGGGATAGCAGTCAATAAATTTATTACAAAATAAGTTTAGCTATTTTCCCAAAAATTTATTGACTTCTCCCACAATTTTGTTTATTTATTAACAACTGATTTTTTAAGCTGCCGGCAACCTTATAACTGGAAACCCCAAAACTTGGTGGCAGAACCCCCAAAGATAAACAACTGGGCCAACGACTTTTTCGTCAAAAACAACTTGTTTCCAAGAATCAAGAAAAAGCTTCAGAATCCAGTTGCTGATCAGAAAGATAGGATAGAAATTGTTTTAGCAGATCTGAGGCCACAAAAGAGCTCTAAAAACACGCCAGACAAAGAAATTGTTTATTAATGTTAAAAACAACTTGTTTCCAAGAATCAAGAAAAAGCTTCAGAATCCAGTTGCTGAATAGAAAGATAGGATAGAAATTGTTTTAGCAGATCTGAGGCCACGAAAGAGCTCTAGAAACACGTCAGACAAAGAAATTGTTTATTAATGTTTTAAAAAATTGTCGTGAAAGATCAGTTTTTCTCTACACTAGACTGCCCTGATAAATCTAGTAATATTCCCTCAACTTCAAATTATTGAATTTTTTTAGTTAACCAATACATTCTTGAAAATCGATTATAGAATCCTATCGTGGATTATTATGGATCCTATTGTATTTAGGACCCATGTGGAGCTTATGCATTAAAAGATTGGAAGATTATTGGAACGACTATTGGAAGAACTTAATAGGGTTCTAAAGGGACGAGGATCGGATAAGAAAAGGAATAATTTATATTTTTTATAGAATCAATTATCATATTTTTGGATTTATAACTCAAAATATCAGCATACTTATTATTAATTTTTCATATCCTTTATTTTCCAGATCGGCTATTCCTTGCCTTACATGGGTTATTAATTTGATTTATACATTTGTATACAGTTATATATTATTATTAAAATAAAAAAGTATATTAATTACTATTATTACAAAGTTAAAATTAATGTATTTGTTTTGCTTTTTACATATGAAAGGGAGTATATCCTTAAGAGTCTTTGCTTTATTACATAAAAAATCCTTTACCTTGCATGAAGGTCTTGGTTTGAAGGTCTTGGGTTCAGTCCATGGTAGAGACTGTAGTGTTTGTAGAACTACTGTAAAGTAATGATGTGATGTTTCCCGGATCACGTGTGATTTCTACCAATGGAGGGTACCCGCTATATATAGGCTTGGTGAGCCCCACGAGGGCCGTCAGATACAACAGAATCCAACCACGACTGTTACTAAATAATGTATCTACCACGGCTGGATTTGAACCCGGAACCTTCCGCGTAACAACTCAACATTGTATAGACTGAAATAACTGTATGAATTTTAAATAACACTATCTTAATAAGTAAAAAAATAGTTGCATTTTCTGTGCACAAAATTTCATTTAAGGTTAGAGAAGAGTTGGTCGACTGTATCTTCTAATATAAGGAAGAAATAGTTGGGGGTGCAGTAAATGAAAACACCAAAATAAGCATAACTTATTTATTATGTGCTGACGTTTCGGCCTACAATGTAGGCCATCTTCAGGGCCATCATTGTAGGCCGAACGTCGGCACATAACAAATAAGTTATGCTTATTTTGGTGTTTTCATTGACTGCACCCCCAACTATTTCTTCCTTATTTTAAAATTTCATTTAGTATCTGAAGCCATTAATAAGTATCGTAGATGATAATTAGAATAGAATTGGATTCATGCTATGAAGAATCAGTTATTCTTTTAAATAAAAATTGAGGTTTCCTTAATTTTGAAGTCCGGATATCTGTGTCTGGTCTGAGGTACTTCTCTAGTTCCACCAGCATTTGTTAATAAAAGCCTTAATGAAATTATTATATTCTTTTTATTCTTCAAATGAATGTAAAAATATCATTGTGGGGTAAATGCGTTTTCAATAAAAAATGCCTGTACCACTAAAACCCATATAGGGTCTTGGGTTCAGTATTTTTACTAATGAAATAATAATACATAATATAGAATAGAATAGAAGAAGTAACTTTATTCTGGGACAAAGTCCCTTTAGAATAACATATATGAACAGAAAAAGAAAAATAATATTTATCTGGCCAGATATCTAAAGTTACAAATCAGAAAGCGTGAAAAAAGTGTCAGAAAACAATTTAAAAATAAATATTTAAATAAAAAATAATAATAAGTAAATAAACAGTACGAATCTTGACAAGATATTAAGCCATTAAAGAGAACCGATAAATCCATAACTTTTGTTTAATGCATGAGCTAGCATGCAATAATTTCTTTACAAGATGTACATCTTCTTAAAAAACAAAATTAAAACAACTAAGTAAAACAAGGAATTATTCTATTCATTACATTCTAAGCAAATGACTAACCTGCTTAGAGAGCATCTTTTTGGGAAGCTATGAGATGTTGGAAAAGCAAGGATTTAAATGTTAGGAGGGATTGAGTTCCACACTGTGGTGGAGCGGACGAGAAAGGAACGTTCGAATGCTTTAGTTCTGTGGGAACGTATTCGTAGATAGAGATTGGAAAGGCGGGATCCCGTTTTATGGTGTTGAACTGAAGATTTGAATTGGAGGAGCCTGTAGAGATATGAAGGGTGTTGAGAATGAAGAGATTTGTATAAGAATGAATGGAGGAAATATTGATTTTAGTACGAGGTAGAGATTATATTGTTTCTTAGACAACGGTTGTTTAGGGAGGTGATTTGTACTAGACGCTCAACCACCATATTTTTGAAATTGTGTGTACCCACTTTATTTTTCTTTATTAAGTTCTTCCAATCGTCATTCCAATAATCTTCCAATCTTCAAATCCAGTATATTCAATCACCTAATATCTTTACAATTCCCAAAAAATCGTGAATAACATATTCAGTTTTGAGATTAAAATTTTCTAATTGATGAATGAATGACGTGTTTTAATTATATAAATGTGAGTGTGTGTGTACATAAACACATATTTTTTTCCTACTAAATCGATAATTCACTAATCCAGTTAGATATTTTTTTTGAAATAAGTTATCTTAGTTGGTATTGTTTGTATTTGTCTTCCATTATTTTATTTTTCGTTTTTTTACTTGGTATAAAATTTGTATACATATGTATAGATCAATTATTTCTCTCTCAATAAGTATTAATATCTTAGTTCTATTTTATTTTTATTTATTTTACTCTATTTTTTTTAATATTGTCGTTGGAGGTAATTAGCAATTTTTTTTTCATTTAATCTAATCTCAGTTAATTTAATTGTATTAATTAATTAAATGCAATTACACTATACTCTAAGACATACAATGAATAAAAGAGGTACAATGTATCATTAGTAATATTAATATGTTATTTTTTAAATATTAATAAAAGCCAAAGAGGTTAAGAAATAAAAAAAAATCTAAGACATTCTCTTAAAATACACCTAGTGCACTAAAATAGATACCATGTATCATATTCATTTGTTATTGTCAATTAATATTAAAAGCCAAGGGGTAAGAAAAAAATAAGAGGTAATAGTTTATATATTAATACTTGCATTATTATACCAAAGGGACTTATGCCCAAGAATAAATAAAGACTCTATTATTATTATTATTATTATATATAATTTATATACACACACACACACACACACACACACACACACATATTTATATAGTATAATTGGTATTTATTTTACAAAAAACTATATCTGTAAATTCCTAACCAGGATAAGTTAAGAGGGGTAGATAAACATAAACTGCCGTCGACTTGGCTAGGACTTACTTCAGTGTACGCAGTCACATGAGACAATGTCGTTACTGTTGGATCCGCGAATTTCTAATATGTTGGGATTGTTTACAATATTGCTAATTGTCATCTCAACTTCCTTCTCAGATCGCAGTAGAGCTGTCAAGTTCAAAGACCAGCAAGAGGAATACGAACTGGTTTTTACAAGCATTGTAAGTATTTAGCATGTAATATTAATTTGTTCCTCAATATCAGTTTTCTGAAAAACTTTGACATTGTTAATGCTTACTAAAAAAATTATTAAAATGGGTGATGAAATCGAAAAATGCCTTCACTCGTTAATACAGAAACTGCCCATATTAATAGATTTTTTGTAACTATCACTTATTTTTTATTTTTTGTGAAAGTCTGAAATGATTAAAAATAAACAAAAGTTGAGAAGAAAAGTAATAAATAGTTCTCTCTTCGTCATTACTACCAAATGAACATCATACTAAATTATATTGATAACAATAAGGCTAACTATGATAAATCAATGAAACAATTATTATTAAAATAATGCTGAAAACTAAAAATATAACTTAAATAATATTAAACAGTAAATAATTCATGTTTCTTCTTATATAAGAATAACAACATTATGTTCATTGCTTGACAGTGAGTTTAAAACAAAAGGAAACACGTCAATCGTAACTATATTATACTCCTTAAGGCCAGAAAACGATCAAGGTTACAAAGGTTGAAGAAACCGTAATCATTTTTTGCACCAGTGTTATTGTATGGTATTGTTCTTTATGCAGGAATTTTGATCATTTGATTTTTTTATTAATACGATTCAGAAAAGTTTAAACAAAAAGAAAGTCTGAAGTTAAATTACTGAAGTTCAGAAGAATTGATTTTCCTTAATCATTAAAACAACCTACAAATATAAACCATCAAATATTGTAAATAAAAAAATTATAAACAAAAATAAGCTGTCCGAAACTCATATCCTAAAAACATTATGGGAAAGGTTCGAAGCCAAATTTGATCCGCATCAAATTAATTATATAAAGGGTGTGGTCTAGTGGTTAGCGTAACAAACTACTAAGCCCAAGATCGCGGGTTCGTAGGTCGGCAAGCGGATTTTTTGCCCCAGGATTTTTAATTTTTTGATTTTTTAAGGAGTAAAAAATCCTTAGTTACGCCGTCCTTCGGAAGGGACGTTAAACGGGAGCCTGTACGATGTCAGGTACTCGTTAAAAATCCAAAAATTTAGAGCTCCCAATGCAGTATCGTCGGATAGCATAGATATAGCAGCATAAGGTGGTGTTAAATTAACAAATAAACGATATAAAGGGTTAACAAATAACAGGTATTATCGGTCACAATTACAGTATGTCCCAGAGATAATATAAATAATACAACATGACAACTACTAGTTTAAAATGAGTAGAAGGTCTGTTGAAAAATTAACTTTTGAATTAAGAATGTCAATTTTTCGAACTAAATTACAAATCGTTTTAATCAGAAATTAATTTTTTTTAAATAACATATACTTAGTTTTATTAAGCTTTTTAGGATAATAGTCAACGTTTATTTTGTACATAATTTTTTTAATTAAGGTGTAATTAGATTACAGGTTTACCTTATTGGAATCCTTTTATCATTATTTTATTGTATAACTACAATAATACCAATTCGATATATTTTTTTTTCACAAATTAGTGTAGCCATTAATAAATCGACGAACAAAATGTTGTTTATTTAAATAAAATCTTTTCTTGTAAACTACTAAATCTCAAGCAGTAAAAGATTTTGATTTCTTGAATTATAGCGATAATATAAAAATTGAATTATGACAGACGATTAATCATTAATAATAATTTTTAAAAATTCAGTACTGTCAATAACAGAAAAAAATCTAAAAACGATTCAATATTTTCTCTTTTCAATGATCACGAATACCACGATTAGCACAGTAAATAATTTTTTTTTTAAAGTTTTAAAACCAATAACACAAATACTATATTTCCGCATCAAAAAAATGTTTTAATATTGTATGGTATAAACAAATTATAAAGTCAAAATTAATAAAACTTATTTAATTTTAATTTTCTAGCTTTACAGACATGGAGAGCGTAACCCAGATGGTTTCTACGCCAACGACCCCTACAAGAACTTGTCTTTTTGGCCGGATGGCTTAGGAGCTTTGATAGATGTCAGTGTCAGTATGCTGTAATATAATATTATATTATATTGTTTTGTTTTTAAATTAGTTAAGCATCACGAGTTTCCAACTTCAAACAAAAAATCACATAAAACTATAACGGCTTGTACACCCCATTTCAACATTCCGAATATAAAATATTGATAGAACACCACTCGAAAAGAATTTACCTTAAGCTGTAATCTGTAAGTGTTTTAAAACAATAAGCGATTTACAATATTTATTTAAACATAAGGCTCTAAGTATAAAGTGGTATGATCTATATTCTTCATCTATTATCTATCCAATTATGTTTATTTTTTATTAAGTTCAATAATAGATTTTTTATATTATTAAGATTTTTTAATTATCATGTAATAAGTCATTTCAAGCAGCATAATTTTGATTTTTGGTAATTTTTCTTAAATCAACGAAAGCTACGTCCAATATATATTGTAGCTTAAAAATTCAGATAGCCTGCTGCCTGCTTTCTCAAGTTTTAAATACATATGTATCAGTATAGTAGTATTGGTAGGGCACTGAGTTGCTTTGCCGAAGTTCCTGGGTTCTCACGGCTGCTTGGCGGACTTTTATTTAATATATTAGTAGCCGGAGGTGGATCCTATGAGATCTAGGACCCTCCTGGAGCTAACCCAACCTCTATAAAGCGGATACCCAAAATAAGGAAGTGGAACACTTTTTTTTTCTCAAGATTTTCCCAGTTGTGTAACAGTATTAGGACTTACATTAATTAAAAGTAACAATATAATTACCGTAAGTCATATTTTTTATCAGTATGCGTTTATTATTCATAAGCGTTAATTACTATTGTTGTTATTTACACGCTTAAACCTCAACAAAACAACAAAACAAACCTTGGAAATAACTTCATAAGCAACACAACTATTACATAATATTTAAAATATTTTATCAAACTGTAATGTTGCAGAGAGGAAAAATCCAGCAATTCAAACTTGGAAAATGGCTGAGAAAGCGGTACAACTCCTTGATCGTGGACGGGCGGTACTCCAACGATCTCCTCTACGTCCAGAGTACGGACGTCGATCGTACCATCATGAGTGCCCTCGCCAACCTAGCGGGTATGTTCTACCCGACCGAAGGAGAGATGTTGAGCGACCTCAACTGGCAGCCCATCCCGGTCCACACCGTGCCCAAGGAACTGGACAAGGTAAAGCAAACCAACAGTTATCCGATTTAAACAATAACATACCCGTGACCATTGAATAACTTCATTATATTCCAGGAACTTCTTATAATGCTGACTAAATGCCCGAAAATCAAAGAGGAGGAAGAACGCCTGAAGGAAGATCCTCTGGTTAAGGAGTACCACGAAGAGCATAGTGGATTGTTCGATTACATGGGAATGCATACCGGGGAGAAGATCAAAGACGCGTCTAAAGCCCGCTTAATTTATAGGAACCTAGACATTGAGGTAATAATTAATTATATCAATTAATAAACAATAATTAATAATGGATTGAACTGGTCAAGTGGTGGAGTCAAAGATTACAAAAAATAAGTTTTGCTTTAAACCTTCAAGGGGTAGACCGAAGCGTAGTTGGGAGAATGGTGCTAAGAGTGATGCAAGGATTTGTGTTTGGTCGGTAATCCGTGGAAGTTGGTAAATTGCGAGAAATGGTACCGGCACATTTTAGGGTACGTTAAACCATTAATGTTTTGAAAAAGCCAATTATCTCTATTAATGGTAAAGATTTATCAGTTTGAAAGGATAAGGCGAGTTAAAAAAAAAGTGTTAATAATAATAATATCCGGCGCAACAACTCGTCACCGAGTCTTGGCCGCCTCCAGCATTCTCCACCAATCAGCTCTATTTTTCGCAGCATCCCTCCAGTTTCTAGCATTAATTAGGGTACGTGCATCCTCCCCTACAGCTTCCATTCACCCCCCATTTGGCCTCCCTACTCTCCGTGTACCATGGATTCCCTCTGTGAAAATCTTCTTGGGAATCCGAGTGTCCTCCATCCGTGCAACGAGACCTGCCATCGCAGTCGGCCAAGTGTGATTGTTCTGGCATCATCTGAGGTCTTATAGAGATCATATATCTCCCTATCGTATCGCCTTCTCCACATTCCTCCCACTTTTATTGGACCGAAGATCTTCCTCAGGATTGTCCTCTCGAAGATTAAGAGTATTTTCTAGTCTGCCTTTGTTAGAGCCCCGGCCTCTGAGCCATATGTGAGTATGTTGGTACCGGGCGAATCAGGGTTTTGTAGATCAGCAGCTTTTTCTGCCCAGAAAGGAACTTGTTAGTTAGTAGCTTCCTTAGGCTATAATAGCATTTATTAGCAGAATTAATTCTTCTTCTTATCTCCTGAAACATGTCATTTTGTGAGTTAATTTCTGTCCCTAAGTGGACGAAGCAGTCCACGCAATCGAATCGGTACTGAGCAACTTCGAAGTAATCCTCTTTTTCCTGGGTTCCTCCTATTCGCATATACTTGGTCTTCTGTATGTTGACATTAAGCCCAAGTTTCTTGGCTGCCTCTTCCAGTGCTAAGAAAGCTTCCCTAAGCGCCCTTTTAGATCTTGCCATAATGTCAAAGTCTTCGGCATACCCTACAGTGTTCCATCTACCTGAATCCCAGAATTTCTTATGACCATTTCTGCTCCAAGGTTGAAGAGTAGGCTGGCGAGGGCATCTCCTTGTCTCACTCCAGTATCTGTATGGAATTCTTATGAAAGAACTGATTTGACTTTTACAAGATGTTTTGACCCTTGCATAGTCATTTTTACAAGACTGATGATGAACATGACAAGAATGATCTTCTGGGGTATATTCAGATATTTTAGGGCTCGATATAATTCATTGCGGTCCATGCTATCGTAGGCTACTTTAAAATCTACAAATAGGTGGTGTGTGACCACTTTGTACTCATTGTATTTCTTCAGAATATCCTTAGTGAGAATATCTGGTCCAACGTAGACTGCTCTCTTCTTGAACATGCTTGATAGTTCTCCAGTTCTTTCTCTGCATGTGGTGAGAGCCTTGCAAATAAAATGTTCGAAAAAACCTTATATGCCCAAGATAACAGGGCGATTCCTCGGTAGTTCTCACATTCTGTCTTGTCTCCCTTTTTATGGATCGGACAAATGAATGCCTTACTCCATTCAATTTATTACTTTTTAGTTTGGCAATAGCGTCATCGAGCATATCAATGTGTTATTGAAAACTTACAACATTTAAAGGAAAATCGTAATGTACGATAAAAGCAAAGTAACATATATATAAAAAAAAACAAGAAAGTTTACAATATTTTTTTATTTTTTTCAGTCGCAAACACAAGATAACTTCACCATTCCAGATTGGGCAAGATGCATCTATCCTGAAAGATTGGGCCGAGTTTCGGTATTTGGTTTACAAATGTTGACCATGTCGCAAACCCTCAAGAGACTCAGAGGGGGTACGTTTTTAATGTTAGAATATAAAATTGAATACAATTGAGAAATTCCAAACCTTATTGTTATTACATTATATCTTATTTCACAGGACCGCTTTTGAAGGAAATAATCATGCACATGAATCAAAAAGCAAGCGGTACCCTGAGGCAGAATCTCTGGATCTATTCGGCTCACGATGTGACTCTCACCTGCTTGCTCGACGCGATGGGCGTCTTCGAGCCTCACATCCCACCGGTAGCTGCCACTGTTATGATCGAGTTGAGTAGGGACAAGAAAAAGAACTACTTCGTATCGGTAAATTCTAAATTATGAATTAATTTATTATTTAAATACATAAAAACAAAATCAACTATCGGCTTTTTAAATAATTCAGATACACTACAAGAACTCCACACAGGAACCGCACTTGCTCAAGATCCCAGGGTGTAGTCAACTTTGTCCATTGCGGAAGTTCGAGGCGCTGTTAGCAGATGTGATACCTGGAGACTGGGACGCGGAGTGCTATAACATTCAGCCTGTCAATTTCAACTTCGAAGATAGTTGGTGGTATGAAAATCATAAATAGTAACTTAAATATCACTGGAAATGTGATTGATTATGTTAGGTTTAACTAAATATTTTTGACGGAAAAATTACCCTTTTGAAAGAATTAAGAGCACTAAGCTGCCATGCCGGAAATCCTGGTTCAAATCCAGCTGCAGGCAAGACTTATTTAGTCTGTTTGCAGCCGGAGATGGATCATGTGGGATCTAGGACCCTCCTGGGGCTAACCCAGCCTTTATAGAATGTTATAAAATAAGGTACCCAAAATGAGGGGAGAGGGGGGATTTGGCGGGTGAGGGTGACCTGCTGATGAAAAAGCTAGAATAGCTAGTGTGAGATGTTTCTACTACACGAACACCACGAAGTCATATTTTTATTTTATTTTTTTAATTTTTCGTAATCACACTAGGCATTCTATCCTTTTCATCAGTGTTTTCAGAAAATTATGTTTTTGATTTGCAGTGTTTCACTAGTGGCGTAGTGAGTTGGCTACGATCAGCCACTTGTCCTCCAGGTTGGGGGAAACCTAGTACTAGAGGGTTTATAGCCCGGTCAACCTTTCTCCTGAGGAGACATAAATATAGAGGAGACCAGTTGTTCCGAGGATACGGAGCCTCCATTGCTGGGCTAATAACCTGCATGGCAGTAAATGCTATTCAAAGGAAAATCCTCGACGCTAGTAATGGCATAAGAGGAAGTCAAAGAAGGAGAAGTATCACTAGTAACTCCACGATACGGTGATAACTTAACAAAAATCAAATAATTATTTTTACTTTTTATGTCTACTAAAAATCTTAGGAAAACCGTATCAAAAAAAAAAAAAAGATATTTTACAACACATGAAAGGATTAGCTTTTTTTTGTAGGTCAAAAGTTCGTGGGATCATGTCCACCAATTAAGGGAACCCATTTTATAGAGATTGGGCGAGCTCCAAGAAATTCGGCTCGAACAAATAAATATTTATTATTCTTTTCAATAATTAAGAATCTATTCCTCGACAGCCGGTTTCGAACCGGGTCTTACCATTGCCGACTCGGGAATGTGCATCAATTTAGAACGTTCATTAATAACATGACTAAATTGATAAAAGCAGGGAGTTAAATCGCCAACATATGAAAGGCAGTTCAACTGTTGTACAAGGCAACTTTTATAACACACACAAATTATTGGGTAGATATTGCAAATTTGAAAATGCATACAACCAAGTTACAATTATTACTTTTTTAATATAAAAGTAAGTCAAATTGCCACACTGGTACACTTAAATTTACATTTTCAACCAAAATACTTATCATCGAGTTAGCAGATACATTGTTGTGAGTAAGCGTAGTTATAATAATTAAGTTATGAATATGGGAACGAATTGTAATATAAATTAAACATATGTACATAAGAACAAATGGTTAATTTCTTCTTTTTTTTTTTATTCCAGACTATTGAAGGAAACTTATTTTTCTACCCTTCGCAGATGTCTTTCTTTAATATTTTCTTTAATATTGTTTATCCTTTTAAAATTGTCTACGTTATAAAATATTATGTAAATTGCATGGACGTTTTTTACTTCTATTTGAAAAATTAATATTGTACTGAATTCTAAAAAATGCACGCGTAAAACTAACCTTATTTATTAATATATATTTAGATTTAAAAATAATTCTAACAATTAGTACTTAGGAAACTGATAAAAAATAAAATGTGAGAAGCATATCCCACAAAAAAAAAAAAATATAAAAAAAAAAATTAAAAAAAAAATGAATTAATTTTATACTTATATTACTAACCAATAAAAGTTATTTACAATATTACTAACATCATGAACACAATTTCATGAGAAAAAAAAATTCTAACAAATGTTAATTAAAATGAAAAATAACCAATTTCCAGATTTTTTTGAAATTGCACTTAACAAAATATATAAAAAAAGTGATATTCAATTTCACACCAAAAAAAAAATTAAAACTTAATAAAAAAAACATATTTTTAGTTCAACTAAAATAATATGATAAAAAGAATATGATTTATAATGTTTTACTAACCCTGAATCAGCTTAATCATTTAAGAAAGGCAATAAATTGCATGCGATAAATTGAATTTCGTTAATTTTCTAGACTGATAGTAACCAATAGTGCTTAAGAATAAATAAATGGGAAAAAAAGCTACTCCCACCGCCAAAAAAGTTTTGATAACTTAGATTGAAAATCTTGATAAAAATATAATATAAATGAAAAATAAAATTAGAAATAAAATAAAATAGTGTGATATTACTAACGAATTGAAATTATTGAGCAGTAATTGTAAAATAGAATTCTTATTTTAAAATTAATCTATAAAATAATTATTAATAAATGTAATGAAAATAAAAATTATGCAAATCTCATACCAGAAAAATATTAAAATTTTGTTTACATTACTAACCAATTTTAGTTATCACATAAATAAAAAAATAAAAAATCTAACACAAATAAAAAAGGATGATGATTAGCGAATCTCACCTGCAAAAAAAATTTTTTTTTATACTGCTAAACAATTGAAATTATTACATAAGTTATAAATGTAAAAAAAATCTCATTATAAATAATAATTAAGAACAGTACTGAAATAAAAAAGTGTGATTAGCAAATTTCACACCCAAAAAGTATTACAAGTTTAGTTACTATATGAATAAATAAAAAAAAATTGTTATAAAAATTCCTTTCCCAAAATTCTAACACGTAGATAAAAAAATGATAATGATTAGCGAATCTCACCTCTTAAAAAAAAAAAAAAATAAGTCAGATATTTAATATTACTAACCAATCAAATAAATAAAATAAAGGTGTAATGGAAAAATTATTTCTTCTAACCCATTATAATAAATTATATAATAATACACAGTATAGTTAATAATTTTAATTACTAGATAATTAATTTTAATAAATTAATAAGGAGCTCCTTAAAATTCAACCAGAAAATTCATGAAATCACCTTTCA
This sequence comes from Arma custos, assembly GCA_037127475.1. Lineage (NCBI taxonomy): Eukaryota > Metazoa > Arthropoda > Insecta > Hemiptera > Pentatomidae > Arma > Arma custos. Next base: position 106,539,301 of record CM073760.1, on the reverse strand, counting down.
CATAGAAATAACGACTTATAAGATATAAGATATAGACATAAGATAACCATTCTTTATAATCATTACAAAATTTGCAATAAAAGATCGCGATCTCTAAATAATTCAAATATAACTTATATATAAATTACTAGAAAATAAAAATATATGGTCAACTCAGTAAAATTTGCTAAACCTAAATTACTACTTATAAAATTATTATTAGTCACTCTATATTTTTGTATTAATAAACATGATGAAATGTGAAATATATCAATATATTGTTAAAATTGCATGCATTATAAGATTTTGTATTATTTGTAAAAGATGAATAAATGATTATTGTATTGCATTTGTTCTTATTTCATGATTACCCCCTTTACAATAAATAGTTCTTTTTATATAAAACTTGTATGGGAAGAAATGAATAAGAGTTACTGAGTATAGAACTATCTAGTTTAATTTATCGTTTGATGTAAATTAATATTGAAAAGTAAAAAGAGACCTTACATAAATGTTAAGACCGTGGAAAAATTCCAACGAAAAGCCCTTAAGTCTCCAAACTAAAACAGAAAATTGAAATTATCTGTCCAATATTTCGCCTATTCAGGTATCCTCAGGGTAGAAAGAGAATAACAGCAAAACAAAACGTGAATAATGCACCCAAGAAACATCCCACCACCTGCAAGGCTCAAATGCAACTAATGAATCATAAGGAAGGTTGCTCGACCCCGGCTGGATAAGGTTAGATAAAAACAGCTGATAAATACTCCAGAATTTGAAACATACACTCACCAAATTTCAAAAAGCACGGAAAGAAAAAATAAATAATAGTAAACAACACAAAAACATAAGACAAAAGACCATATGAAAAAATGAAAGTAAAAAATACAAGAAAAAAAAAGAACATTATCAAGAAACCAGTGGACTTTTGGCTATTCCACGAAATATATTAATATTGAAAAGTAAAAAGAGACCTTACATAAATTTTGAGACCGTGGAAAAATTATCTTGACAACGTTCTTTTTTTTTTTTTATTTAATAATTATCGGCTGTTTTTATCTAACCTTATCCAGCCGGAGTCGAGTAACCTTCCTTAGGATTCATTAGTTGCATTTGAGCCTTGGAGGTGGTGGGATGTTTCTTGGGTGCATTATTCATGTTTTGTTTTGCTATTATTCTCTTTCTACCCTGAGGATGCCTGAATGGGCGAAATATTGGACAGATAATTTCAATTTTCTGTTTTAGTTTTTAGACTTAAGAGCTTATCGTTGGAATTTTTCCACAGTCTTAACATTGATGTAAATTATTTTACTAATTTTAGTGGTTGCTTTACACAAGACATAAAAGAGAATAAAATAAAACAACATACATAAAAACTGTTATTGGTTATCATTTAACAAGAAGTTTATTTATAATGCCTCCCAAATCAGTAGTCAAACAAAGAATGTTTCGTTTAGAGAAAAATTAAAATCAAAATATGTTGAAGGTGGAATAGGTACATACATTTGATGAACAATGACGCAGAATCAAAAAACATACATAATTCTTTACCATTATTTCGGACATTTTTGGGGTCCTATCATCAGAGCTAAGAAAATCAATCTAATGACAGTAATAAAAGATAATGAGCAGTAAGATAACTAATATTATGAGGTTATCTTCTCCAATTATTTCAAAAGTTAACCATATTTTTTATAGCATTCGGTAGATAACATAATGATTTGAAAAATCACTGTTTGTACAGATTTAAATTTCGCTTTAAAGATGAATAAAATGAGATACGGACATTTTTGTTATTAAGATGCAATCAGTAAGATAGGGTATTAACGTAAAGTAAGATAGGGTGAGAGAAAGGGCTTGGGTTCTCAGATGACATTGGTCGACAACCTTTTCTTCACGAGAAATCTGATTAGTGAATCTAGTGCAGTTTTTCATACTGAATTCAGATTTGTAGACAGAATTTCTCCATCAGGCACAGTTTTTTTTTTTACAGCTACTTTTTAAAATCTGATTTTTGCGGGGTTTTTTACATGTCATAGGAACCTTTACCTCGTATGTTGCGATTTTATCCAAGCTGTATTTAAGGAAATTTTATTTGTTATATTATGCTGAAGCACCATTAAACAAGACTGTGCAAGTTCATTCATATTTGGACATGCTCAGACCTGTTCCTCTGGCATTGTGATGTGTCAGTATTGAGCTGACTGTGAGTTTGTTCAGTAATGAAATATTTCCTTCCTTTCTTTGTATGTGTATTTAGTGTTTTAGTGCTTTGTTTTTTCATCATGCTAAGAAAGTGAGTAAATCATGTAGACAGTTTCTGATATATTTGTGGCGAGCTGACCTTCAAGTCTCAGAGGTGAAATTTGACCCCGTAATGAAATGTTATTAACTTTATTATAATGCAATTGAGAAAAACCACAATGCAAAGCCTTATGTTTCAAAAATACATCTACTTACTCTCTGTACTGGAGTTGTATATTGAACGTCTTGGTGGGGGGGGGTGCTGTCTCATGTTTGGAGCCTGTTTGGGCTGTTGATCGTTGGGATGTATTGCACCTTTTTCTTCGAGATGCGATTCACATAGACCCCTTTTTGATTTTGGTGTCTTGATAATGCCTGAATAGGCGAAACGTCGACTGGTAAGTAGGTGTATTTTTGAAACATAAGGCTTTGCATTGTAGTTTTTCCCAATTGTATTATACTAAATAATAGTGTTTCTTTTTGAGTTTTTGGCTCTATTTTAGTTATTAACTTTACTTTGGCTGTCAGGCTGGTGGTTTTGATATCAGCTGGGTCCCAAATACATGCTGTGTTTAGTGTGTTAGATAGCTGACTGGGTGGAAAAATGGTACACATCGAATGCCATTTGCAATTCCCGTGATTTGAGGGAATTGAAGGATCATTGAAGTGTTTGTTATTTCTGTTTGACAATATTAAAGGAATCACATCTAAAACAAAACATAAAGTTAAGTATCCGAATTTGCAATCTGCAACAAGACCTGTCTTAATTGAACAGTTCCCTGTACCAGTATATGCAGATACGACCTTAGGTGATAACTCTGGATCTGACCTAACTGAAACTGAAAATGCTTCAGATGACAATAAAAATGATCCTACATATGAAGCCAATATCTGTTCACCAGGACCATACTTTCCCAATGACCTGATTCGGGATTTAAATCTGTCTAAACAGCAAGCTGAAGGTTTAACTTCCAGACTCAAAGATGGAATCTACTCTAAAAAGAAGTAAGAATATGTAGTTATCGTGTTCCAGATGCAAAATATGCCCGAAAATCACTATCTACTACTTTCTAGGTAAGTCAGAATGAGTAGTTATAATTTTGAGATAGATCGATTTTTTCGAATATTATAAAAATTCAAATGAATATCACACAAACCTCCTGCCCGATGGAGAAAAACTAAAGTTGTATTTTAATTCAGCACGAAAATACTTCTAGAAAAGTTATTTTAGTTTTAGAAAAGAAGTTCATTTTTATGTTATCTTATTAAGATACGTAATATCTAGTTTTTTATGAATTACAAAATAGTGTTTGTAAGTACCGATCTTCTAGAATTACCAAAAACGTATTCAAGAGGATTGAATAGGGTGAACTTTCCACTCACCAAAAAACAAACAAACAATTGTTTAACAGTCCATTTTTGTTTCTATGAAAGATCTAAGAAAAATAATAACAAATATAATGAGCGGGTTCGTAGCCCGGCAGGTGACCCTAGGATTTTTCAAAAGGGAGTAAAAAATCCTTAGTTACGCCGTCCTTCGGAAGGGACGTTAAACGGGGGTCCCGAGCCTGTACGATGTCAGGTACTCGTTAAAAATCCCTATCCTAATTAAACCTGGATAGGCAAAATTTAGAGCTCCCACTGTAGCATCGTCCGATTAGCCATAGCAGCAAAAAGTGACGTTAAATAAACAAACAAACAACAAAAAATATAATGACGTGGTTCCAAAGGCAATATGGCATATCTACAAGCTATTTCGGAGTTCTGTTATATTCAACGTGAAGCACTTTATTTACTTACATTACTATATGTTAATATAATATATGTATTATATATATATATATATATATATATATATATATATATATATATATACATATATAATATATGTTAATATATAAACATACTATATTTCTTCTGAAATCAAATCCATTATTTTCAATGCCAACAAATTTCAGATTTCATCAATCATAAAGCATAACGAAAATATTTTTGTAACGTGTAGGAATTGTATTTCTTGTGTTTTAACATTCAATATTAATATTATATATAATATTATACAGTATATGATATTTTGGTACCAAATTGAACTTTTGCCTTTCGAAAAGGTTCAAACATTATAGTGTTTGTAACTTGAGTTCTGTGACGGCTATATTGTTCAAGTATTTCTTTACAGTACCTTGCTTAAAATATAGCATATCCAGAAATTTTTGTTACTTCAACAAATAAATTTTTAATAGTTCAAGTACAGTGCTTCAAACGGAATAAGAAACAAAGTAATGATCAATGATCATCATTTTAAAAAAAATAAATAAATAAAGATCATTAGTTGCTAAGAGACATCAAGCAAAATCCTGAGCTCAATACTGGATTTTACCTGGTATAACAATTCAATCGTAATTTTTTTATGTTTATTTTAAATTAACTTTTAACCAATAAGTATCTGTTCCGCAGGTTGTCGCTTCGAGTTGAGTTACAGTAAGTGAGTTACAGTATGTTTTAACTTACTGTATATGTTTATTCGTTTCATATTTAATATTTTCCAAAAATACAAGTTATCGTGAGCTTTAGTATGGAAAAGCGGATGTAATTATGGGTAACGAGTAGATTTCGGAAATCATTTCATCAAGAAATAAAAGTTTCAATTAGCAACTCGAAGTATAAAAGTTAAAACTTGTGGCTAAACTTGAAGCCACAACCTGTGGAATAATTACCGACCAATATTCCATTTGATGTAATTCTTAATTATGTAGGTACTTTTTAGTTTAATGGATGTCACAAGCAGAAGAAAAATGAGGTTGAGGTTAGGTTCGATTTAAACCTAAGACATGTTTATAAAACCTAATAACTTTCAAGATAAATAGCAAAACTATTGTTAATTTAAAAATAATTTTCTTTATTTATCATATCTAAAAAATATTCATTTATCAATACCGTACGTAAGAAAGGTAACTGTCATAACTTTTTTTTCTTGTTTGAAATAACATTTGAAACAGTTGAAAGCGACGCCACGTTAGCTTGGATTCGTGTCTTTTTGTCAATTGTAACATGTAAATGAACTTCTAATAAAAGTAATGAATCATCTGATCTATAGTCCATAACAAATGTTCGTTGTGAGCTGATTCACGAGAAATGTTAATTCGATAAACATAAAATGAAAAAAGCGATAAATCGATTCATCAATGACAAATAGCGATTGGAGATATAAAAGGCACTGGATCCAGCCTTCGTTATCAGTCGTTATCACGGCCTACTACTAGGCCATCCTAGTGCTTCCGTGAGGCCTGCTCTGCAACAAACCAAGATTCTGTACCAAAATTCATTTAGCGAAATTAGCTTAATTAATTAACACTTTACTTACTTTTAATGAAATTTTCAAGTTTTATGGCATTGCTTTTTTGGCTTTTTCTAGTCTATAACATAGGTCACGTTTTAAGTCGACACACGCATCATCCGAAAACCGATACTCAACTCTCATTTACGAGCATTGTAAGTATATTTTATTAATAATAATTATTTATTTTCTAGTATTTTTATTAAGGTTTTATGTGTCCTAAATTTTACAGGATTTTCGTAAATACGAAAAACATAGAATGCATAGAACTTTAAATCCGAAAATTAATTATAATAAAACAAAGGAATTAATTATATATTTATTCCTATTTAATTAATTCCTTATTATATTTTAACGAGAGTTACATAAATCGGAATATTTTCATTTCATCTGTGGGTTGTCGCTTCGAGTTGAGTAACAAGTTCTGACTTTTTATTCGTTTCCTTTTTAATATTCTCGAAAATAAAAATAATCGTGAATTTTAGTTTGAAAAAAAAGAGTGTAGTTATGAAAAATGTGGTTATTCCGGTAATCATTCCATCTAGAAAAAAACGTTTCTACTAACATTTCTTGATATTTGTTTGTTGAAACGTTCATTTCTTAATGAAATGATTATTGAAATCAACACATTTCCCATAGTTACATTCTTTTTTTTTTCATACCAAAGCTATTATATGTATTTTTGGAGAATATAAAAAAGGGAACGAATGAAAAGTCATAACTTGTCGCGACCCAACTCGAATCGACAATCTGCCGAATATACACTAAAGATATATACTTAACTAAATTGTACAGGATTGTTGTAAAAAAAAGAAATGTACGACAAACAACAAGTTCTGCAAGTCGCTTGTCGCTTCGAGTTGAATCACAACAGCTTTTAACTTCCCATTAACTTGCTTTCAATGTTTCTCTCTACTTAGAAATGATCATTTCCCAGTTCTCACTACTTTTTTCGACCTCCACCCGTTTTCTTCCCCATATATGTGTATGTGTATATATATATATATATATACATATATAACGTCATCTAATATCAGCTACATTTACGCTGTTTTTTTCCCTGTCCCATATTCTTCAAATGCACATAACTTCAAGATTTTTTATAATATTTCTGTAGTTGCTACAAATATTTATGATGAAGACATCTGAGACGGCAAAGTTTAAATTTGATTTACAAAATAACAGGAAGTCAAGAAACCGTCTACTAAAAATGTGAAATATCCTTCTCATGATTGTGCGTAAAGAAAGTAAAATTAAAAGAATCATTAAATAAAATCTTTCCAAGAAAAAAATTGTACGGAACTGATCGAAATTGTTAACTGTCCATGTTGGTTTCGCTTTCGAATCCAGTCTAATCGGATCTGCGATGCTGCTAGATTTCTGCAATTTATCAAGGCCGTGAAACAAAAAATTTCTTAACCAAATTACATCAATAATAATTTTATTTTTTTAAATCTCTTGCGTAGCTTCAATAGCAGCTATTTTTTAAATAGCACGCTGGCGATTTAGGAATCAGCAATATTATAACGAATAACTAGTGAGACAAACCATGATGAAATAAAAAACATTTTATTAAAAAAATTATGGATTGAAATTTATGTTCAGTGCGTGTTTGATGTTACAATTTCATTGTCAAGTTTCATGTCAAAATTTAGTGTCACAATTAATGTTTATGTTCAATGAATTAGTACTTCAAGAAAGTAAACTTTTGCGTTTTACATTTGATTTTTTTTCCAAATTTTTATCATCGCAATCATTGAAGATTTTAAACAATCCATACTATGACGCAATGTATCGTTGTATGTTTTAACGGACAAAAAGTGCGTTATTTTTAAATAATTTTGTTTTGAAGATAAAAGATCCCTGGCCGGGAAATTACATATACGTACATACATACATGTCATACATCTTGATATACCTCGCAAATATTGCGAGAACACGGGGATATAGGATCGGTGAAGAGAACGGATTTGCCTGACATGGATGGCATCCTTGGTAGCTCAGTGGTTTAGAACACTCCGAAGGAGACGCAGACGACCCAGGTTCGAATCCCGGTCGGGGCAAATCTTCGCTCTTCAAAAACAAAATTATTTAAAAATAATAACTATCGAAATAATAATTAATAAAAATAAATTACAAAAAGTGCGTTACTTCAATACAACATTAATCATTCAATATAAGATTTTACGTGTTTGATATTAATCTACAAACTCCCTTCCTTGAATAGTACTCCTTGTAACCAAAGGAGCAATATTGCATCGACCAAGGCCACGCGAGGTCTAGTTATGCTACTAATGTTATATATTTTTTACTATACATTATATAATAAATTAACTATATGTTTATACTAAAAAAAATTTTGAGTGATTTTAAGACCCTGAAACCTTGACTACTAGATAAATATCAGACATGAAATTTATGCATTAGTAAATAAAAAATAGTTTATATGTAAAAAAGAAATTTAAAAAATCTTGTTTCATCAAATATGTAAGGCATGAACAAAATTTTGTTTTCTATCAAAAAAAGGGCGTCCAAAATTGGACTTGCGGGTTAATACAGACCCTTCTTGACTTCCCGCTCAATTATTTCTACCTTCCGCTTTTATCAATCAAGTGAAAAATAGTAATACTCAAAAGCTAGCAATGGTTTCCTATATTCAACGGCTACGATCAGAATCCTTGACAAGCAAAAATCCGGAAATTTGTACAATAGTTAGATGATAAGACACAATGGTAGATAAATGTGATAAGTGATATATTGAGAACAATGCATTGAGAAATTTTCTATCGAAAATTATTATCCGCTTCTCGAAAATAAACATCCTCTTGACATATAAATTCAACATCTAAAGATGGTGTCATTCATGGAGCCTAATTAATTTAAAACACAAGAGCCAAATTTATGTAAAATGCAAAAGACAAAGTTAAGATAATTGTCCTCAGAAATAAATATTGATTAAATAAAAATTATAATTCTTTTCCTCTATAAATTGCTAAATTTATGTGAATTGATATAGAAGGGCCATAACATTACAACTTGGATGAAAACAGTTTCAATGTTACTTTTTCTAATTATTTGATAAAATTATTGTTAGTTTTGCATAAATATACAGCGAATATATACTTTAAAAGATCTTATAAAAAATATTATTTTCATTTAGTTCTAAGTATGTGTCCGTTAAGATTGGGGAGCGGAGTAATTCAGTGTGTAGAAAGCTCGTTGAGTGGGTATGCTGAAGATCCCGGGTTCGAATCCAGCTGAGGAAGATAAATTATTTTAAAATAGCCATGGTTGTACACTGTAATATCTGACGACCCTCCTTGGGCTCACCCAGCTTCCATAGAGTGGGTACCCTTAATAGGGAGAAAAACCTGGCGTTTGAGCGTGATCTCTGGCTAATCAACTCCCTGCACTTCCGTTGTCCTGGAAACAGTACAATCTATGTCCTTTGATGAACCCAAGACCCTTTAGGGGATGTAGGGACACAGTTTTATTTTATTAAAATTTAAACACTTCAGGATGTACTAGTAATATTATTAAAGAAAATCATTTTTATTCTAATAATAATATACAGTCTCTCCTATTAAATGAACCTTAGACCTTCATGGGCTGTAATGGTACAGTAATTTTATTTTTAATAAGGTGAAACATTTTTTTCAGCTGTTCAGGCATGGTCAGAGAAGTCCCAATGGATTCTACCCTAACGACCCTTACAAAAACTTGTCTTACTGGCCCGATGGATTGGGAATGTTATCGAAAGTAAGCGGACAAATAATCTTTAGACAATACTTTATAAAGAAAGTTAGTAAATGAAATACTGCGAAATTTCAGAAAGGTAAACTTCAGGAATATCAGCTGGGCCAATGGCTACGGAAGCGCTACGCACCGTTGATCCCCGAAAGAGGATACTCTGAGAAGTTAGTTTACGTCCAGAGCACGGACGTCGACAGGACCCTGATGAGCGCGGAGGCGAACCTTGCTGGGCTTTTCTACCCGAGCAATGATGAGATCTGGAGCGACCTCAAGTGGCAGCCCATCCCGGTGCACACTGTTCCGAAAAAACTAGACAAGGTGGGCATTTCAAAAGTAAAAAAAAAAATATGTACCTATATAAATAAATAAAATCAAAGTTTTTTAAATATATTTATCATATCAATACAGCTCTTGAAAGTGGAGTTTCCATGTCCAAGATTGAAAACGGAAGACAAAATTGTGAAAAAATCGGAACTGTTAAAGAACTATAACAAAAAGCACAAAGAACTGTACAAGTACATAACAACCTACGCAGGAGAAAAGGTTAAAGAACCGAAGCAGTGTGGTAACATTTACACCAATCTACTGATTGAGGTAATCATACATTTTAATTATTTTAACTAATCCTTAATACAACTCATACCTAATATTATAATCTTATGCACTGTTTGTTCTTATAACTTCCGAACCGTTTTCACTATAATTTTCAGTATAGGAAGGAGTGTGCAAAAGTCGACCCTAGGAAAGAAGGAAATATCTTTAAGGATAAAATCTTTGATAACGTCAGTCAAAGTTATCGTTTCCTCAATGACAACTTGTGCAGATAGTAACCAACCCTAAGGGATGCTTTGATCCTTAATTATTGACGTTCCTAACATATTCAGTTAGCATCTTACAGTATTTTGAAGGGAATGGATTCGGTTTTTATTTTGGTATTGCATGGGGTAGCTCAGTGCGCTGAATCTCTATGATGAAGGTTTAAATCCGGCTGGGATAGACAAATTTTAACTATTAGCAGTCGTGGATGGGCCCAGTGAGATCTACTGAGCCTTCTGTGGATGCCCTTAATTGAAGGTAAAACCTGGAGGTTCACCAAATCATCTCCCAGAAGAATATACATATACACCCTTCAAGGGTTGTTTGTGGTACAGGTTATCTCATTGGGAATGGTTCGCTCAGTTTGCATAGTTCAAATATGAATATGGCAGATAAATTATTTAATCTGTAAACAGCCTCGGATCGACCCAATGGAACAGAACCTGCTGGGACTCACCCATCCTTTATAAAGTGGGTACCTTTAATTGGGAGAAAAACCTGGGAGTTGAGCTCGGACAAACCACTACCCTGGACAACCGTTGTCCTAGAAACAGTAAAGTCCCTACCATAGACTTAAACAAAGACCTTCACGGGCTCTAGTGGTACAGGTTTTACACCCCAATACAAGTTTTACCCGAACCCCAAAATAGTAAAACTTGTAGCAATATTAACATTGGAAGATGAACTGTCTTTTTTTTTTGTTTTTTGCTGATCCTATGCTCGGATTTTTACTATAAGAACTGCAATCAATCATTCTTTTCAATATTAAAAAATATAATTAAAAAAATGTATAGAAAAAATAATCCTTTTGCGATTAAATCAAATCCTTCAAAACGTGTTAGAAGATATATATAGTACATACTAAATTGTTTGGATATTAGCCGTGTCATTTAAAGCTCAAAATGTCGACATATATCCAAATCAGTACTTAATATTAAAATCATGAATAATTTGAGAATTCTAATTTGGTCAAGTTAATGAACCGATTCTAATGATTGTTTTTAAAATATCAGATAGATTGATATAATTATTAAATTAATAATCTTCAGAGTGAAGTGAGTTAGCCTATGTAACTATTTATATATCTGTGGCATCTGTGCAAAGTGGGCTAAGTCGAATTTTGTGAATTTCAAGCTATCTACTTAGAATCGTAATTTTTCTGAACTTATTTTAAGTTCAAGATTGGATTATCAACCCACGAATCACAAAGGAATATCCTTCATTGCAATGGACGGAACACATAGCATGTTAGACACAAGGAAAGAGAAAAAAATTACGATTCTAAGTAGATATCTTGAAATTCACAAAATTCTACTTAGCCCACTATACACAGGTGCCACAGATATGTTATTAAACTTTTGTGATTCGGTTTTAATACAACACACTTTTTTCACAGTCACAGCTAATAAGTAACTTTACGATCCCACAATGGGCAGAAAAGGTTTTCCCTGACAAACTGTTCCAAGTAGGTGGCTTTAGTTTCAGCGTACCGACAACCACTACAACACAGAAACGACTCAGAGGAGGTAGGCTTCGATAACGGTATGTAGGGCTATTAGAATTAATCACTTTAAACTTTTATTAATTCTTAGCTTATAGGTCCTCTATTGAAGCAGATCATTACCCATATGAAGGAGAAAAGAAGCGGAACACTGAAACCTAACAGAAATCTGTGGTTGTACTCGGCACACGACGATAATGTTGCCACCCTACTGAACACGATGGGTGTTTTCCAGCCTCACATGCCTCCCTTCGCGGCCACTGTGATGATAGACTTGAGGAAAAATCTAAACAACGAGTTTTTCGTCGAGGTATGTGGATGATTAATCTATTTGGATTGTCGGTATTAAATAAGGATGTAATTATATCATGTTCTTCGGCCAGTTGTGGATCAACATAAGGAGAGATAAGGAGAAAATTTCTTATTACAAAACAACAAATGAGGAAAAAATATACATTTAATTTAAAATTTAATTACTTGCACCAATACTCATGATTAACTGTGACAATTAACTGTTGTTTATTCATTCAACATCACTTTATCCTGCTATGGCTAGCAGCATAAAGTGATCCCACTATGAAGCAATAGTGGGAGTCCTAAATTTTGCTTATCCAGGTATAATTACTATGGGGATATTTAAGCAGTAACTGAGATCGTATTGGCTCCGGAAACCCTTTCTACATCCCTTCCAAAGGACGGAAAAACTAAGGATTTTTACTCCCTCTAAACAAAGCAGTTTCAACAGTAAGGTCGATATTAAAGATATTAAAATATTTGTATAAACACAATTGACTGGATTGATATGAAGTTTAATGTACAAAAGGTTAAATTATAAAATAATTAATGAAAAATAAAAACATGATTAGAGGGAAAGGATGGTATGATAACCATGAAGGTAAACTATAATAATCATTCTGGAAGATGAGAAATAGAAATTATAATTTTACAATCAATAACCCTGTCATGTAGGTGATGAAAGTCAAAATGATTTAATTAATTAATTAATTAACTTTAAATTGAAAGAATCATGAATGTAATAAAGAATAATAAAACAATCATTTTAAGTTATCATTCATTAGGGGCATGTACCCAAAAAATCGAATTTTGAACAACATTTTTGTAGAAGGTTAAGTAAAAAATTGTTTGAAATCATTCATTAAAGTGAGTAAAATCTTTTTTCCAGCCAAAATTTTTCTTTATTTTAAAAATGTTTCGACTTATTAAGTCATTTTCAATTTTCTTTTCATTAATATATTATTACTACTTATAAGTCCATTAATATTTGAATAATTTTACTCATAAATCTGTACATTATCAACCTTTTAATAGTTGTCAATTAAATAAATTTTTTTTTGCTTGGAGTTTGAAATTTTCTCCATGGTCATCCTTAAAACCTGTATAAGGGATTTAACAATTATTATTATCGAGATAGATACTCAATTTTGAAATAATATTGGTGTACAACTCCAGAAAAGGGTCACAATATCAATTGGGTCACCACACCAGTGTTATCTAGGACAGTTTGAGGTAACTTACTGCTTTGTATCCAAGTTTAAAATAATTAAAACTATTTGTTTTAGTTTGATATTGTTTAAAATTATTGTTACTGTATACTTCCACTGCTCGGGGGGAACATATCTAAAAGATATACCTACCTACCTAATATCTTGCCCCCATTAACACTGTTTAGTTCCGAGATACTCGTCTTTGGAATAATACTGGGAAAAAAACTAAAATAGGGTCAAATTATCAGTTGGGATCTCTAAATTAGTGTCATCTAGCATGATTTGTGGAAAAATTATAAGCCCATTTACTACTACTCATCTTTACAGTAAAGTCCAGCCCTGGTGGTGGAGATGGGCTGGACAAAATACAGCAACTGAATCATATGAACTAAGACATCTTGAATTTTCATCACATTTATAAAATGATAGAAGATTTCCACATTTATTAAAGTAAATAAATAAAATAAAATAAAAACGTCCGATTAGCCATAGCAGCAAAAAGTGACGTTAAATGAACAAACAAACAATAAAATAAAATAAATAAAAGTAAAATGTAAATATATTTGACAATAATGATTTTTCTCATTTATATTGCGTGATAATTAATCAGTCATTCTAAAGTATTAGTACTAGAAGGCAAATTTTAGATTATCCGTATTTTAATGTCTTTCTTAATATTTGTTCCTGCAGCAGAAATTTCCTACAATCCTCCTATAGATCTGCTCCTGACCATCTGATTTAAAAAATGTATAGCTATTAATAGTTTAATAGCTATAAAATATTTTATTTATTTTATTTCTTTGTTAGTGGATATAATTTTTAAATATTTTAAAGTGTCAAACCAGGATGGCTCAGTTAGTATAGTACCATGACGGAAACATGGGAGACCCGGGTTCGAGTCCTGGTCCTGGACATATCTTTTCTTTTCAAATAAAAATATAATTTTTTTTATTTATTTAATTTTTATATAATTTGCTACAATTCACAAAATAAAAATGCTGTACCAATAGACCAGTCTCAAATTAAAAACAATTGTACAAATTTTAATATATCTGTGGAGAATCATAATTACAATGAAATAAAAAATGTATAAAAACTTCCAACAGAAAAAATATAAAATATTTTGTATGAAAACACAACAATGATAGTGAAGTAATGTTTCCTTTCATCAGTTTCCAAATACTCTAAATTGTACAAGTATTATTAATTATTAACCCTCCAAAGACTAGTGTGATGTTTATGTCATAAGAGAAAGTAGCCCGAGTTTACCACCCCCCTTCTCTTTTATTATTGTTAAGGGTGAATTACCATTTCATCTACCTGCAAGGGGCTCTGACAGTCAGTTTAGTGCAAATATTTTAAATTATTTTTCTCGAGTTCTGTATCACTATAAGAATAGAAAAATGTAAAAAAAAAAAGCAAATATGTTTCAAAAAAATAATTCCCGGCTTTGGAGGGTTAATAATCACTAAATACATAAATGAAATCATTTTAGTAATGAAAACATTCATTACAATAATGTAATCATTACATGATATTAATTGTTAAATAAGGGACGTGGATGCAAAACTCACGTTCTCCACTTTTCATAACTTTCGGTAAAATGATAAAACCCGATTCTGTTATTAATATATGAGGTAAAAGAGTCAGACATTTTTAAGAGAAGAGATTGTTGCTCTTTTCATAAAAATTCTAAATAAATAAAATAGCTTTTATTGTTTTATCGACAGTTATGAAAACTAGAGTGTGAGTTTTGCATCTGCACCCCTCGTATAATTAATTTAATGTTTAGTTAGAAATTTTAATTGAAAACTGACATTCGAGTTAAGACCATCTAATCTACAATATAAGAACAGTAAAAGTAAAATCCATTTTAACAGCTAAATATATTTAGTATAATTTATTTTATTTTATTTTTTATTAATTGTTATATTTTTAAATATTTAGATATGTAATGAAATATCCCATACAATTTTAAATAATAATATAAACAAGAAAATCAAGCATTTAAATATAAAATGTTAATGTTATAGGTACATTATAAGAACTCGACTGAGGAACCATTCCTCCTAACTATTCCAGGATGCAGACCATCATGTCCATTAGATGAATTTGAATTGCATCTAGCAGAGGTCATTCCAGAAGATTGGGATGCTGAATGCCAAGTTTAATTAGGAAATAGAAGGCGGTTTCAAGAATATCAGTAAAAGCACATTTAAAAGAAAAATTGTTTTAAAGTTAGAAGTATGTCTTTTTTTATATATAATTTTTAATAAAAAATTATTAGAAGGAAAAAGAATATAATCCCATTACTTTTTTCAAAAAATGTTAAAAATTTTATCAATCCATATACTAATTAATGTCATCGAAGTTTCGGAAAATATTGAAATAACTCCAAACACACTGATACGATATGCAGTTGCACTAATAACTATCAAACAGAAATGGTTTAATATTTATACATACCCCAAACCATTGATAAAAAATTGAATAACTTGATTACAGCACAAAATTATAAATGAAGATTATAGGAGAAAATAGTAAAACTCCTTCCTTCAGATTTCTCAGGAGAAAAAAAAATTATATTATTTTTCCCTTGACCAGATATATTTTTCTCTTTAAAAAATATCATTAAAATTACTTTCTCCTGAGCAATAAACAATATTTAATTTGTCTTTCTTTAAATTTTAATATTGATCAAAAATTATAAATAAAAATGGTGATATATAATTTGTTTCTGTTCCCTTCACCTGAGCACAGAACTGATAAAACATTTAATCAACATAGATAAAAAATTAATAAATATAACTGAATGTTACAACCTATTTTATGTTTTAACAAATTCTTACTACATCACCTGAAGGTGACTAATAACCTACTGTTATCAGATTTATAATTTACTATAAATTATAAACATAATTTACTAGCCAGACAATGGCTGTAATAAGTAATTATAATTTAGATTTAACATTATTCATGTATGGAAATTTAAAAATATAGACTAGCGGTTCACAAAATCTTTCTTTACTGGCAGGAGAACACAAATTATAGAACAAAATCTACAACATCCCTTCAATATAGAACAAAATAATAAACGGTAGAGGTCAATAAAATAAAAATTATTGGTTGGAATAGACATTACCTCAGTATTATAGAACTAAAAAAGGTATTAAAACTTGAAGCATTCAAATCACTGCATAATTTCAGAAATAGTTTAGCATTACTAAATAAGCATTCAATTGTGAACCATAAAAAATTCATCATTGATTTTAATAAGAGTCTGACTCATGAAATGACAATAATATTTGATACACGTTGAGCATAAAAACATTGTTATAAAAATGATTAGTTTACAAGTTCTTTTAAGTCAATTACAAAATTTACTTTATCTTTTTTAGCCTATCCTGTATAATTCCCTATTTCTAAACCACACAGAAAAAATCCTCCATAAAAAAATATAGAAGAATTTGATTTTATAATTATTGAAGCTACTAAAATGTCATCATCATGTCTTTTCGTACTCTAAGTTTTAAAGTAAACCTTTTTTTCTTGATAACCTCCATTAAATAGCTCTGAAGAATATTAAAATTAGAAAAAAATACACAGAGAACAATAAATTGATTCGTTTGATTCAGAATTGTATTTCGATTCAGCACTACATAATGTTTTCTAAGATCTGTTGTTTTATACATTTATATCTAAAAATCTGAAACTAGAAGAAATAAGTGATGAATGGATTAAAAATATTGGCCTGTCAATTTAAGAGAAGATTGTACATTAGATATAATTATTTTTCACTTACACTTACAATTTTGCAGAAGCAATACCAAACAATAAAATGATAAAACAAAAATGAAAAATCAGATAATAGACATACCTGGTGTTTCCTTAGTGGGTGTTTTCTGAACCATAACAACAATTAACTTTATCACCCTTGATTTACAATTATTATGCACAGAATAGGTTGCATTAATATAACTCAAAGAACATAAAAACACTAATTTTAGGAAAACTGGAACAATAAAAAGTGTGAATGAGTGAATGGTAAAACTAAATAAAATGGCCAACTTAAGTTCAAAGTGACAAAAAAAAAAAAATATATGGAAAAAATAAGACTACATAAATAAATAAGAAAAAATATAACATTAGAAGCAGCCAATTAAAATAAAAATGGTGTCAAGAAGATTAAATGTTAAAATTAAGCAAGATAAAACGAGAATTGAAAACATCATTCTCTGTAACAAAAATAGAATAAAATTCCTTAAAAAATAAAAAAACTATTAAAAGAAAATTTACTAATAAAAACCTTGGGGATCACCTGTGGTATAGTGATTGGCATAGTAACCTTCTACGCCCAAGATCCCAGGCAGACGGACAAGTGGCCTAAAGTTTTTTCGAGGGAGGAATAAAATCCTTAGTCGTCTTTCGGATCGTACGTAAAATGGAGGTGCGGAGCACGTGAGATGTCGGTTACTCATAAATGATCCCTATCCTAATTATACTTGGATAGGGAAAATTCAGGACTCTCGCAAGCATTAGGAAGCATCACCCGATTAGCCATAGCAGTATCAATGATAATAAATAAATGTAATGAACAAAACAAACAAACACGTATTGGTCTAGACCTGCAATACACAATAAATCGTAATTTATGCGGAAATAGGGACCCAGGCATTCTCTGTTGGCCCCTAAATATATATATTGGCATCAAGTACATTCTTAAAATTAAAAGCAGAGAGAATCTTAGTAAGTACCGAACGTGAAGACAACATTCATGTTTATTGAAATGCTTAACAGCTATTTGATTGGCTACAACAAATAATTATGTAAATAAATGATAATTTAAAAAAAACTTACCGAAAAGTTAGTGCAATGAAATAGCTCAAGACATTCACTCTTCTAAAATGGCGCATAAGCAGAACAGGCAGGCAACTGTTACTCATTTCAAATTATTCACGTTTGTTTTATTATATCCAAAGAATTATTATCAGAAAAAAATACGAAATTATTTCATTTTTTTTTACCCTCAGCTAAAATAATCTCAAATCAATTACATTTATGAACGGTAACGAGAACTAATTTTGCTGCTATGGGGAAGAGGACTAGCTTGATTTTGTAGTTCCTTCCTTCAGCCCCCTCCTTTCATAAATTTTGACCATATAATAACAGTATTTCGAAATAAGTATCATCTTATGACTTTTACTCATTTTATGGACTTCATTGAGATCAAAGCAATCAAAAAGCAGAAATATATATTTTTAGTTAATATAATAATTAAAATGAGCTTTAAATTAACCACACAAGTATTCACTCTACCTTCACATCTCCGGTCCTGCTCTTAAACTCTTAACATAATACACAAACGATGATTCTCTTTTATATATTTTATAATATATTATATTTTATACACATCATTGATAATCCCACTTTTGGGGATAAGCAAACAGATCATGTGAATATCGAGTTCGGGGGGTCACCTAGCATACCTGTGATTTGGGTTCAAAATTCAGCAAAATCGATCAAGTGGTCTTGAAGAAAAATAAAAGCCGTAGAGGAAGGACCAAAAGGTTTTATTTTTAATTTAAGTATCTTGAAACGTAGAAAAAACTCAATCTTTACGGGCGCAGTTTTTTTATTTCCTAGCCGATTACAAAGATTCATTATTGAAAATTACCCACGGGAGTTCATGGGCAGAGCCACAATAACAATCCAAAGTTTTTATTTAAATGTAGGATTTAAAGTATAAAAGGGGCATTAGTATTTTTTTAGAGGACTCTAAAAAGGTGGGATTATCGATTTGCGATTTCTAATTATGGTACTAAATTTTAAATTAAAAAGACCTTCGTTCTTCTTTCTGGATAAATTCTTAAAACAGCCTCTTTGCAATTAAACTTATCATTATTGTAAGATTACATGAGAAAGAGTTACCTTTTTGATGGTCAACTTAAAAATCAGGGTGAATACAAACAAAACAGAATTTTACGAGTGGTTCGTGTTATATATAAACATAACCTGACCATATCCTAGCAACAGGTTTTAAATTTCGATTTCTTGATAATCTTACAAAAACACTAAAATGAATTTTAAAATAAACAAATAAAAACCGCCAATTTTAAATATATCGAATTGAGCAGTGGCTGTAATCAGGCTTAAAATCTAAAGCCAACAACATTAATCTGTTATGATGATAAGGATTCTACAAACTGATAAGGCATTGGTTTTGACAGGCTACTGGTTGTAGACTGTTGAGCGCTGAGTTGTTAGTAGGTTCGATTGCCTTGGTTTGCCATGAAATTGTAAATTAGGGTTGGTAGAGTTTGAAGACATTCCTTAACGTTTAATTAACCGAGGAGGACCTTTAGAGTTCATTTTTATGTATAATATTCGATAAATAATGGGATTTATTGTTCCGGTTTTAAACATATTGTTAATTTTTGTTCTATATTCTAATTACGTTTTTAGTGAAAATCATCTTCCAGACAACGAGAGTGAACTTGTGTTTTCATCTATTGTGAGTAAATACCAGTTTTGTTTGCAGAAATTTAAAATCTGTAAATAATTCTTTGTTTATTTTGAGGAAATTTATACAATATTTTTCGATATACTGTATTCATCCATCAATATTTATTTCTGTGAAATGTGTTTATTTTAATTGATATGAATAGTTGTCAATATTGATTTGGTTTAGATTTTTGAATATTTAATTTTTTGTGTTTTATTGACTTGAGCTTTTACAATTAATTTAGGAGATTTTATTTGTCTTGAACCTTACAATCTTATTTGTTTTTGGCTTTGTTTACCAACACACCTGTTGTTTACCAACGCATAATCTAATTTGATAAGAATCAATTTTACTTTTGATTTATGTAAATTACAAGAAATAACCTTATATATTTTTTATTTAGCCAAGAACCATTTGATGTCCAGAACCTTGATATTTTTAAATCACCTCTTTCGATTTTTTTTCAATGTCACAAAACCTATGATTATCAGGTATGTTTAGCATCTCCACAGGAAACTAGAACATTACAGAACCACAAAGCAACAAATTCTGATAAATGACCCCCTTATGAAGTAAAGTGAAAGAGATGAATATGTTTCTAGACACTAATAGCATCTTCCCTTCCTAAAAATAAAAAATGCTCTTCTGATAGCTTCCCTTTAATTAAAATTTGTGTACTATCATTTTGAAAGAATTAAGGTTTTACTCTTTTGAATTTTTTTATTTTTTAATTTCAGCTCTTTAGACATGGCGATAGAACACCAGAGAAACCTTATCCTAATGATCCATATGGAAACAGTTCATTTTGGCCTGTTGGATTTGGAATGCTTACCAATGTAATATCAGCTTCAAACTTAATTATTTTTTAAACTCTAATATCAATGTTAATTCATATTTTAATTTATCCTTCCAATTTTAGACAGGAAAGGCTCAACACTATAAGCTTGGTCAGTGGTTGAGGAAGCGATATGATAATTTGATTCCTGACCACACATACTCTCATGATTTGATATATATACAGAGCACTGATATGGATCGTACCCTAATGAGTGCACTTGCCAATCTTGCTGGTATGTTCTCTCCAACGGAGAAAGAAATGTGGAGTGATCTCAAATGGCAACCTATACCTGTCCATACTATCCCTCTTAAACTTGACAAGGTTTGCATATAGAAACTATTGTATATCTTGATTTCACCTGATCATAGTTATATTATAGTCTCATATCATAATTATAAAATATCATTTAAGGTTCTTTCAGCAAGCTGCCCTTGCCCTAAATTTCAAGAAGAATATGAAGCAATGAAAAAGTCACCTGTAATGGTTGCCTACAATGAGGAGCATAAAGATCTATATCGCTATTTAACAGAACATTCTGGAGGACCAATTCATGGCCCAGTTCATACTGAATACTTATACAGTAATTTATTTATTGAGGTATTTCATATTTTACATTTGCTGTTTATAATCTATAATCCAGCTAAATACAGGTATATTTGAGAGATGTTATCAGAGAAGCCTCTTTAGAATATCTTATTTTTCAATCTCAGTTTTATCTATAAAAAAAAATTATTTTTTATGTTTGCTAAGTTGGTTTTTTAAGGCTATTAATCCCTATATTACATTTTATTCATTTTTCAGAAACTGTTTTTTATTGAATCAATTAAAACTTTTTATTGCCGAACACATAACAAAGGAGGAAAATGTTTGTTTGTTTGTTCATTTAACGTCACTTTATGCTGCTATGGCTAATCGGACGATGCTACAGTGGGAGCTCTAAATTTTGCCTATCCAGGTTTAATTGGGATAGGGATTTTTAACAAGTACCTGACATCATACAGGTTCGGGACCCCCGTTTAACGTCCCTTCCGAAGGACGGCGTAACTAAGGATTTTTTACTCCCTTAAAAAAATCCTTGGGCCACCTGCCGGGCTAGGAACTAGGGCTAGCAACACCCGTGATCTTGGGTTCCTAAGGAGGAAAATGTAAACATTTTAAATCAGAATACCAAGGTTGTTTATGGCTTTTTTTTCAGAAATTTCTTCTTGAGATTTTCAATTCAAATCACAAAACAACCAAAAATGATTTATATATAAGGAAGAAATAGTTGGGGGTGTAGTCAATAAAAACGCCTTAATAAGTGTAGCTTATTTATATATCTTAGCCCTGAAGATGGCCTACATTGTAGGCCGAAACGTCGGCACACAATAAATAAGTTACACTTATTAAGGTGTTTTTATTGACTGCACCCCCAACTATTTCTTCCTTATATTAGAAGTTACAGTCAACCAATTCTTCTCTAACAAAAATGATTTAGCATCCACTTTTTCATTTGAAAATTACATTTTATATTACTCATGTGTTATATAATTAATACATACATAAGTATTATATTAAACATAATCCATGTTTGTGTGGAAAACATAATTTACTCTGCATCAATATAGTTATTTCTTAAAATTATGTTTTTGATGTTACTTAATACTAGACCAGAAAAAAAGAAGATCTTTTTGTGTTAAAAAAACAAAGCATTCTGTGTACTTCTAAGATTTCATTTTCAAGGGGCTCACGGGAAAATAAAATATTCTAAATCAAAGGAATATATTTTTACCCTCCTTTTTTTTTAGAAACATTGGGCAAACCAGTTGTTTCCACATAATGCTGTAATAACTTAGAAATTAATGGGAAAGTAGGTTATGTTTACCCAAATATTATTGTTTAATAATCATTCTAAACTAACCACTCAACTCTGTTACAACAATATTGTTTTGATTTCCTGAGCAATAAATCTCTTCTTTAAATTATCAGGGGGTTGAGGACCAATTTTCTATTGATATATAATTAATAAATTAATTTGAGCCATCCTTTCAAAACGTTGAAACATAAAAAATTGAATTTCTTACAATCTCAAGTTAATATTTAACCATCTTGGTTCTGCTTTTGGAACAAACATCTCATTCTTTATTCAAATAACTACTCACAAATAAAATGTTTAGTAATCCAAACTTTAATTCACCCTGTTCACAAATTCTAGCTATCGTGTGATATTTAGATTTCATTTAGTTTAATATAAAATATTGGCTTTAGAAGCCATCTCTATCTATAGAAAATAATTATATTTATTAATAAATAAAATAGAGCCAAATACTCAAAAAGAAACACTATTATTTATTATAATGCAATTGGGAAAAACCACAATGCAAAGCCTTATGTTTCAAATCCAGTAATACACCCACTTACCCCTCGACGTTTCGCCTATTCAGGCATTATCAAGTCACAGAAACAAAAAAAGGGGTTATGTAAATCACATCTCGAAGAAAAAGGTGCAATACATCCCAACGATCAACAGCCCAAACAGGTTCCAAACATGAGACCAAGTATTGCACCTTTTTCTTCGAGATGTGATAACATAACTCCCTTTTTTTTTCCGTTTTTGTGTCTTGATAATGCCTGAATAGGCGAAATGTCGACTGGTAAGTGGGTGTATTACTGTATTTGAAACATAAGGCTTTGCATTGTGGTTTTTCCCTATTGCATTATAATATATTTATTGATACCATTTCAAAATCAACTACTACCTTTTCCTAATTAGTTAGAACCATTGTATGTACTAGATTGTCTTTTATATAAAATAATGTGTCATTAGATATAAAATCATGTATTGGCTTCGTTTTATACAGTAGTTTTTTGATTAAATCAACAGTTAAACTACTTGATAAAATGTATGATGAAAGAATACCAAATATGCAATCTAGAATACATAAAATTTCTTTCTACCATTAAATAATAGTTAATCGCACTACCTATAGTCTATAAAATAATTTAATTCAATAAAACAAAAACAAAAAAGGAATTCAAAGATTTTATATTTACAGCTACAATATACAAATCATTCTTTAATTTTATTCAGTTATCATAACTTTCCAAACCTCTCGAAAGAATAGTTCAATTCCAAATGTCAAATTTTCTGGACCAGTCCAAACTCCTCGACCCACTTCAATCAGGGTTCCGTCCTGGTCTCTCCACTCAATCTGCCCTTGTTAAAATCACCACTGACTTACATAACGCCATGGACAAAAAAAAACTACCAGTACCAATTCTAATAGACTTTTCAAATGCTTTCGATTCGCTGAACCATTTCACCCTTTTTTCTAAGTTAAAATCTCTTTCCTTTTCCAACAGTTCAATACCTGGGTCCAAGCTTTCCTCTTGGATAGGACTCGTCGAAGCGTTCTCTGTCCCAAATCAACCCCTATTAATTTCTGTACACTTCTGTTATTCTTAAGGGGCCTGATCCCAGGATAAAATTATTTTTCTATTCTATTCTATATCGTAATAGGTGGGTGACATTAAAAACCATCATGAGGTGAAATAGATACGAATGAAAGGGTTACATTTGATTTAGGATTTTGTTATAGATTTGAGAAGGGTTAGATGTAATATGTTTAGAGCTGTAGGTTATGAAGATGTCCTATATATTTAATATTGTTCACTTCTTCTGTTGTTCATACTTGTAAGTAAGTACCTATAATTTTTCCATTTAAAATTAAAAATTTATATTTATTAAAATTGTATTATTGTGTCTGGTCTTTACGTGTATAACACAATATAAAAATTTGTACCACTTATTGGTCTTAGTTTTCTCTGACTTTACTTCTGAACTATTACTTGGATATGTTTTGCTGACTTTTAACTCAGTTTTCTGACATTATTTAATCATTTTTATTTTTTATTATAATGGTTATAACTCCTCTTTCCTCTTTACAGACTATAAATAATTTCACACTGCCAAATTGGACTAAAAGTGTCTTTCCTGATAAATTGCATTCAGTTGCTGCATTTAGTTTCCTTATGCCCACAATGACACGTACTTTGAAGCGATTAAGAGGAGGTTTGTTTAAGTGCCTATGTATAAGGTATTACTATAGCTATTGGGTTGTCACACATGAAATGTCCGATTTTTTAAATCTTAATCTTTATAGAGGATTAAAGTGTTGCCTGTCGATTCCTAGCAGAATATTTACTATCTATAATAAGCACTTGTTAATCCTCTGTTTGCAAACTGTGTTTGCAGATTTTAGTATAATTTTAACCATGGCCATGGGGACACGCAATTTCTTAAAGATTTTTTTTTTAGTGATTACAAACTCGGTCATTCCGCTGCCCAGGCAACAAGAAATATTAATCATGCATTTGGTGAAGAAAGTGCTAATGAAAGAACCATCCGTCATTGGTTTACAAAATTTTCCTCAGGAGATTCGACATTAGAAAATCTGCCTCGTGGACGGCCTCAAACATCAATAGAGGATGAAGATCTTAAGAATTCTGTGGAAGAAGGCCCTCATAAAACAGTCAGAGAATATCCGTCAGAGCTAGGCACAAGTCATACGACTGTTTCCAGGCATTTAAAATTGATCAGAAGGGAAAAAACTCGATTCCTGGATCCCACACGAGCATAAAGAACATCTAGAGACGTGTGTTTCTTTGCTTGCTTGTCAAAGAAACAAACCGTTTCTTTGCTGCTTAATAACTGGTAACGAAAAGTGGATCATGTATGACAATCGACTCCGATCTGGTCAATGGTTAGATGCCGATCAGCCTCCTGGGCACATGCCGAAACCGAATCTCTATCCGAAAAAGTTAATGGTTACTGTATGGTGTTATATGACCGGGGTTATTCATTTTTCTTTTCTACCAAAGGGAAAAATAATTGATTCAACATCACACTGCCAAGAAATTGACCAACTACATCAAAATTTGATCAAGCAGCAACCCATACTGGTAAACAGAAAAGGACCTATTCTCCTTTATGATAATGTTCGACCAGTAAGTGAATTAAGTTAAAAGGAGTCTTACCACACCCCCATATTCCCCTGATCTATCCCCTACAGACTACCACTTTTTTTGGAGTTTGGGCAACTTTTTGCTAGGAAAATTGTTTACCAATGATTTAGACATTAAAAATGCATTTTCTGAATTCCTTTCATCACGTGACTCAGTGTTTTTCAAATCTGGGATAGAAAACTTGGTAAACTGTTGGCAGAAGTATATCGAAAATTATGGTAAATACTTAGAATAAAAAATATGTTAGATTTGATCTCAAATTTATATTTTCTTCCTGGTTCTAAAAACGGTCATTTCATATGTGACAACCCAATATAAATTTCTCTTACTAATGTATATTAATCAAAACAGGACCTCTTTTGAAAGAAATGATAACCCATATGAAAGAAAAAAGAGCTGGAACATTGTCTCCTAACAGGAATCTTTGGATTTATTCTGCGCATGACACCAATGTAGCTAATTTCCTCAACACACTTGGAGTTTTTGAAGTTCACACCCCTCCGTTTGCTGCAACTGTCCTTGTTGAATTGAGGAAGAACAAAGCCAATGACTACTTTGTTTCAGTAAGTATTACTATTAGCAACTGTTTTATTGATGTTTAAAAAAAATTATTGTTTATAATACACAATAGATAAAAATCTTATGAATGCTGACAATCCTATACCATATCCTTTATATGTAAAATAAAATAATATCATATATAGCACAATTACGAACCTTGCTAAAGCTGGCTTATCTACCAGGACCTCTTCATCAGCTGTGCACAATTTTGATATCCTAAGGTTGGGTGATAAAATAATGTATGTTCTTGGAATCCTCTTTTCACTAACTCGAACGGGCATTGATTCATAGAGAAAGCTATTTTTAATTGAGAATGTTACTTTCTGAAAAACTCAAAATTAAGGTCTGGCATAAACATTCAACATCTCAAGAGTCTTCGGCACATCCTTATAAGATGGCGACTTAGCGCTCTACCTCTGAGCCACTCTGCTCCCTTAATAAATAAGGGATATAAAAAAAAATTATAATAAAGATAGGAATGCTTTCTCATGAATGCATATCCTCTTAATAGATAGATTTTAAATAAATTTCTTAGCAGAATAAGGTAAGAATCTTACTGAAAAGGTAGGTATTACCAAAAAGGAAATTCATGTATTTGGGCAACATAGTCTGTAATAAAGTATTTTACTCATTTCAAAAAGTTAATTTATCTTAATATACTAACACAATGTTTAATGTATATAATATCATTATTTTTCAGGTATTTTATAAGAATACTACCGATGAACCAACACTGTTAACTATCCCAGGCTGCAATGCTGCTTGTCCCTTGGATAAATTTGTTTCACTTTTGTCAGACGTCATTCCTGTTGACTGGGATTCGGAATGTCACTCTCATCAGCTCTTTGATCTTACTTCTGATCAGCCCTACAATTCACTTGCAATTTTTGGTAATAAAGTACTTCATAAAAATATAATTTTGTCATAAGATATATTTTTTTTTTATTTTGGTTATCTTTTCTTGTTTTTACTTAAGCTAGCTATCATTTTTTTTTTATCAAATATTTTTTTACTTCATTCTTTATCGACAGTTGGGTTATGGCTGTATGAAATATAAAAATGTATCTTCAACATACATTATCATAGGTCAACAATTATCATCAACAGAAATATAAAAAAGTTTGATATTTCTAATTTATATTCATTTATTAGTTTCATTTCAGTTATTTTTTAACTATATTTGAAGTATTTGAATCTATTGTACTATTAAAATACTCAGATAATTAATATCATTTAACGGTTATTATCACCTCATTGTCATTTTTAATTGTTATGTATAACTATTTATACCACTGTATTTTTTAGATGTGTTTCACTTATAAATAACTTATCTCTTTTGATATGAAACATCTTATTAAATTTCTCTACTAATATTAAATTGTTATTTTCATGGTCCATCAATGGTTCATCAGCCATGGTCACATCAACCCTCCTTGTCTTTCTACTATTGGCAATGACATCACTCTACTGGCATAAGCAAAAGCCTACTGTACATCTCTACAAAAAATTAAATATGGAAACTCTGTAATTCTTGTTTTGACATTATTTTATAAGTACTTGATCATTGTGAATTTAATTTTTCGATTACAAGATAGAAAAACTATCTTTATGAAAAATACAGTAGACTCTTCCTTTACCGGCTCTACCGATTTTAAATTTCTGCTGTATTATGAAAATCATCAATTAAACAAAATTCAATATTATAAACAGCTGATTATTATTCTTTGAAATCAGCTAAGAAAAATTTCGTTGACTTATTTCATAAAACTAAAAACTATCGATTTTAGCAATATCTGACGTTATATATCTCGGATTCTTCATCATTGTGTTAGGAATTTTTTTTTACCTTTATAATTATGTCTATTGAATGTATAAGGTTACTTATTTGTAATATTTTATTATTTATTATTGAGGTTTTTTGTTTTAAAAAAATTGAACTATCGGTTATTATAGAATTGCTAATTTCTATAACAATAAGGACTATGCTTTATGTTAATTGTGTTTATGTATACTCTTATTAGTGTAAGAAGATTACCTTATAATTAATTATACATTATGTAATGATTACATATATAATAGGTAAATTTTAAGTATACATTATATTTATAATTAGTTCAACTACCATTCTAAACTGTTTATAATGGTTGAGATTTATTCTGTGCGTCTTTCATGGCACAAAAGTCAAGTAGCTAGATACATAATGGTGCTGCCTTTCAAAGGTACAATGATTCTATTTAATTAAACTTATTATATTTTATGCAGAACTATTGCACAGTATTTTTATTATATAAATAACAAAATGAAGGGTACTTAAGGATTTACCCAATAAACCTGATTAATGGAATCTACTTTGGTTTTGTTTTCTTTACTGTGAGAAAATTTCGTCACCTTACAAATCTGATAAATTTATCAGTGTGGTTTATGGGATAGTAAAATATTTGATCATTTAAAGCCATCACTTGTCATTTTAAAGGTTAAAAGATTTGATAATAATATTAATCAATTAAAGAAAGTTGAGAAAATTAAAAAAAAATAAACATTTCCAAAGTTATGTTGAGAAAACCTAGGACCTATTACAGTATACCTTCATTTTTATAGGTAAAACCGTAAAAAGAAATAAAACCGAGAGCACTTTGTTCATCTAGAGTCTATTAATTGTATTTAAGGTGAAATAATTGTGTATGATTACCCTTTAAAACTATTTATTATTATTTTTTTAATTTTATGTTAGTATTAATGTATTTTTGTTAATTTTTAATGAAATGATATTCTTTTTTTTACTTTGTGCTTATTATTTGACAGAACACAGAGGATACGAGAGAGTTAACTGTAGCTATTAATCTAGAATAATATTATCTTTGTTACCAATTCTTAGTCAAGTTAAAATTGAAAAAAAAAATGCAATCAATATTCTTCCAAAATAGAACACTTTTTTTTAATCGATCTCACCAGGAAACAGAGCAAATTAAACATTGTGATATTTAGCTGTATATATGGTAAAGATAAAATGTCATATTTTTATGTTTTTACTTGACTGGTTTCCTGTATTTATTTGTGATCTATCTGATAAGCAACAGTACAGTGAGAAGGTGTTTAACCATGTAATTAATTAAATGACCTATATAAGATTAATTGTGAGTAAGTCATGTGTACTTAGATGATTTTTTTATAGTGTCGATTAAGTTAATTGTTTTTATTTATTTAATATAACATTTTATTTATGACTGATTAAATTAAACCGCTAATATATATTGCATAAACCTGAATAAAGCAGTCTTAAATACTAGCATCATTGATTTTTTATGAAATAGAACTGAAGTGAATTCATTCATATCTAAGCTAAGAAAAAAAAGTGCTATTTTTTAATTTAGATTTTATGAAAATGATGTGCACCCTGAAAGCTGTATTTAAAAGTTTTTAATGATGCATGATGATAAAGATAAACGACTAAATTATCATGAGATAATATCGTATGTGGCCTCATATTTGTTACTAGTTTTTTATAATAATCATTGTGTCATTATTTTTTACTTTTAAGTACTATTTTACGGTTAATATCCAGAGTGAGTTTTATTTTAAGTTAATTTAAGCTATTAAAATCATTTAGAATATGTTTTTTCATAGTGATGACTATGTACTGGTTTATATTTTGTTACAATGCGCAATGTTATAAATACTTTGGTGTTTTAATTTAAATATATTTATCATAACTTTTATTATTATATTTGTTTGTCCATATGAGAAATTTTTAAGAATAAGGTTGTTTTTTAAATACTTTTTTAATTTTTCCCAAATGTGTACAACTTAATTTATACTCTTTTAGGTTTCCATGGCCACTATTATTACAAAAGATTTTGTTGATTTCTTCTGGTTTAGACTAAGAAATAAATTTTTCACTAACGTTTCGCCAGCCATGCTGCTGACTTCTTCAGTGCTGAAATGAGAGTGTCATTCTAGCATATCATTAGGATGGTAGTCAAAATTTACCAATACGGTCTAAACCAGAAGAAATCAACAAAGTCTTTTGTAACTTAATTTATGTTTGTCAATGATTTGGCCCAATTTTTAGGCCAGCATCAGAGCTGAGATGTATTATAACACATAATTTGGTTGTTACTAATAGATAGGCATAAAATACATGGATTAAGCCAGGTCATATTTCTGGAATTTGAGAATTATACGGCTCATGGATTTTTTCGTCTTCATAATATGAAAAAGTTTTTAGTGGCCATGTAATATTTTATTTTACAGTTGTAAGGCAGGACGGACTGTAATACAGACACCGCACTACTTACTCCCAGCTTTATTTAATATTATTTTTCTCCAAACCTGAAATATTTCACTTTTTCGCACCCTTATCATTTTATAAATGATAAACAATGAGTCCAAATTGGTTTTATATTGCAATCACAATTATCCTGCACCCAATAAGCGATACACTATCTCAGGTTAAAAACAGGTAGTGTATTGCTTACTCCTTGGCCTCAGTCCCTGCTGTTTTTACAATCAAATGTGCTTCATATATAAATATAAATAATGTTATTATCCAATTTACAATTTCTCTGTAATAAACAAAAAAGTTTTTAGTGTTCACTTTGTAATAGTTTGATTTACATCTAAGGTTGAATAATAAAAAAAGGTCATAGAAAATCCCTATTTTGCAGAAACCTTTTGAGGCTTTAATAAATTTTAATATGTTATACAGTTGTATCCAAGAAATGCACGTTAGCCCACATATGGAAACATTTTGTATTTGGGATAAACAATTTTTAATATTATCTAAATTTATTGACATTGAAGTGAGTTGGGTCTTCCAGTTCTCTGTTCATTCAACAAATGAGGAATATTTCTGTACCTGAAGTAGTTGTAATCGATTTAATTGCACATTATTTAATGATTACTGACTTGTAAAATAATAACAATAAAGAAGTGATTATAGAGTTTATTTTGCTTGACATCACAATCCTTTTTTAAAAATTTATATATTACTGTTTGCTAATGTCCATCAGGAGTACTTAGAGGCATGGGTTTGCCTTACTTTGTTCCCACACTTCTTTCATTCTTTTGCTTAGGGTGTGCTGTCCCGCTTGAGACCATGTTGCTCCATTTTTCTTTGGTTTCTCAGCTGTACCAGTACCATAAGAAGAAATTGAAGGCGATTCAACCCAAACAGTTTACACTACAACTATACTTGAAAAGTCCTCTTTTCCTATGCACCTTGTTAAAGATGTGTTCATACCTTTTCAAAGTTCTTAATTTTCCAACACTATGATCCCTTCTGCTGGAACTTTTATTTTAATAAGTTTGCGATAAAATGTATTATTTTTTTTTAATCTATAATAATCAGTTGGACGATTGCTATTTGGCTAGCTTTATTTGTAACATACCTTTTTTATTGATGATCTGAAACTGAACGTCTTTTGCTAGAAACTTTTTCAAAAATTCATATTTCTAGAAAATAAAAGAAAACCTAGAGCAATTTTTTTCTTGAATAATGAAAAAATTCACGTGTTAAACGCTCTGTAGGTCTGTGAGTAAGTTAAATTGAACATTTTTTTGTTTCTAATTTTCAGGGAAACTAAATATTTCCTGGAAAAAATGAAGAAAAAGTTTGGTAATTGTTTATTTTCGCTGAAACAATAACAGTCTATGCCAATGTCTGAATTACAATATTCATATACTACTTAAAATAGTGAGAAAAATAAATAATAAAAGTCTATATCAGGAGTGCCTGGACAATTTTTGAGTTTTGGAAGCGGCCGTCCACTGCAGTTTTTTTAGTTTTATATTTCATTTGACTCACCTCCTTTTTCTGAAATATTAGTTTTAGTTACATTACTGTAGCGAACATAAATAATGAATTGCAAATTAATCAGTTAGGTAAATTATTCGTTGTAAAAAAATGCACAAAAAATTATTACATACGGAACTATTAGCCGAAATAGCTCCTTCAGAGCTTTCTTGTAAGAATGCTGTTTGGAACCACAAGGACGATGTTTGCAACAACTAAACTAAAAATTAGCTTTCAGAGAGATTGGTGAATTGATTAAATGGAGTTTCATTAAAATTGAATCTTAAAAATATTAAACATTAAAAAAGGTTTGTTTTATTGAATGACCCCGTGAAGGCATGCTCAGATGTGTATTGATAACTACTAAATAATATTAGTAGTCTGTACAATAAAAGCTTGAAGTTTTATTTCTTATATTGCAAAATGACAAAACAGAAGAATCGTAATGTATTTGTTTCTATTTTTAAATGATTTATTAAATTTTTCCTTCATATATTTATATTTACGGACATTTGTTTTATAATGATTTCATAAAAGTAAAACGATCTTTATCGATCGATTTTTATAGTAAATAAATGAGGTAAAATGTGTTTCACATTACTTAAAACTTTGTTCTTGAACGAGCAACAATCTCGTTGTTATCATTAGTCACGTGTTATCACATGTTGTGATAACAATGACTTACAGTTGACTGAAAGAAATGATTTTTAAATTTGAAAATATGTAGTTGTTCCCAACAAAATGAAATATTTCCCTCCATTCACATTAGAATTAACGCTGGCATTGATTAAACCTCACGCAGTGAAAGTTCCTTCTGCTGTAAAAGTAGGTTGTTTAATAATTATTTTGGTGATCACTAGATATTAACTAATTATATATCCTTTGTTTACTAACAGAATCTTTTACTTCAGGCAATTGAACGAAACATTATTAAAAATAAATTTTACATTGTTCAACGTAGTCGCTGTGTCATGGATCTTGATCATGCTAGTAGAATGTATGAAGAACATAAAGGAAAACCATTCTATAAAAGATTGGTTGAAATGATGACTAGGTAATTCGAGGAATTTTGTATTGTTTTAAAATTTTATTGCCATATATGATTGTTTGAATTCAATTTAAGTGGCCCAATCGAGGCCTTTATTTTAGCCCGTGAAGATGGCATTCGTGCATGGAGAGGACTTATGGGACCAACTCGGGCTTTAGATGCTCAATATACTCAACCTACATCACTGCGAGGATTATATGGACTTTCAAATACTCGAAATGCAACTCATGGATCTGGTAAGTTAGTATTAGTGACTTCATATAAATATAAACAGTATAAGTTTTTTTTTTTAAGCTGCTCATGACATGTGGAATCTGAAAATTGTATATATTTCGTTATATTGCAATGTTAAACTGTTAATCTAAGTCCTAAACTTTGGTAGACTCAGGGAGTAAAATCCGCTATCCGAAATTTCCTAGGTGTCCACAAGTATAGGGCATCAGTACTTATTGAGATGACTGACAGTTGAGATAAAGAGAGGTTCTGACCATAAGCTGTAAGTTGTAGAGCCATAAATGTTATTGAGGAAATCGAGCATGATTTTATACTTACATAATTTATTATGAGCGAACAACAGGGTAGCTCAGGAGGTTAGGAGTTGTGCTATTAACCTCCTTTAAAAACCTCAATAGCTCAGGATCAAGACCATCTATCGCTGATAAATTTTTATTCTGTTATCAGTTTTGATCAATCCTTTGGGACAGAAAGAGCTTCCCGAATAGGGCTCACCAAGCCTCTTTAAAGTCAGTAACTTTAATGGGAAAAAAACTTGCAGTCCTGACCTACTCTATACCTGAATTGTTAAACTCAGGACTCCTAATGGGCTGTAGTGGTGCAATTTTTTTTTACTTATGTGACTATATGGCCTATAAGTACTTGTTTTTAAAAATAATCTTTCTGCATCAACTGTAGATACACATATTATTATTGAAGTTTTATGTATTTTTCTGCTAATGGAATTTATTGTACTTTTTATTCATAGATTCTCCTCAATCTGTCTTCAAGGAAGCAGGTGTTTTCTTTCCACACTTTGATATCTGTGACTGGTATGATAAAGAAGAAGAATATTTTCGAAATGGCTATGTGAGATTTTGTGATGAAACATCAGTTCATGCTAAAGAAGTTAACGATGCGCCCAAAGATTTGAAAGTTGAAAAATGATTAGATGGATATGGTTTATTCATATTTATGTGCAATGCAGTGTCATTAAACCTTTCACAGTGTCATTAAATTTAGGAAATAATCTTTACTTTGATTGGGTTGTTTAATTCAATGAATTTAATTTCATTCGGTTCAGTTGACACAAATATGAAGAGTTTTATTATCTCCATTCTGGATAAATTTCAGAAGAGAAAAACAAAAGAAACCAATTAGCGTAAAATGACTCCTCATCATACATTTTTGAAATTATATCCTGAGTGAGATTAAAACAGTGACATTATTTAGTAAAATAATTTCTTCCCTGCTGATATTAAACAGCTGTTGATATTACTTTATTTTAATTACACATTAAAATGTTGCATGCAGGCGTGTAAATGTGAACAATTTTCCTCCTAAATTAGTTTTCTGTTACTTTGATATGAAAATATTTTGTTGTCTTAAAATTTATTTTGCTGTTTCAATGAAATCAAGTTGCCTTAGCTAACAAATACAAGGTGCTTCTTTGATTTTCTAGGCAATTGTTATGTTTTTAAGTAAAATGTTGAATAGGCTTTGACAGCCGTCTCCAATAAGCAGAATGATTCAACTCCTGCACACAACATTTTAATGGAAAATAATGATTATGGAAATGTAAAAGGATCTAAGTGCCTTAAGTTTTATTTTACAGGCCGAAGTGTTGAATTAATTATATTAAAAATGTGATTTTATTACCTAATCAACCATAGGTGATTTGGTAAAACATTATTTTGATATTATTCAAGTTAAAATAAATTTTTCAATCTTTTTTTGGTACTTTTCCGTTTGCCGGGCACAAGCGAAAAATCACCAAATCATGTAGAATTCAACCAAATTTATTACAATCATTATGGGAATGTTAATTTGGGGCCATGTGTTCTATTCTCTGAATTCAATCAAAACAAAGCACATTATATTTTTTTTCTTGAGTCTTAATTTTAAAAAAAAGGTGAAAATTTGGGATTTAGCTAGAACTGAAAAAGATACAGTCTCATTTTTTCCAGAGAAAGGTATATTGGCAAAGAATGCAACATCCAATCAAAATCATGAAATGAAATTGTCTTTTTGTGACAGAGTACGTTGGCGGTGCAATCTTTCAACATGCCGTACGAATAAGAGAATTCGGAATGGTGCTTGGTTCGAATTGCCCAGATTGAGTTCTCTAATATCTTTGAAATTTATTTACGGCTGAAACAAAGGATGACATCAGTTAAATGTTTTTTTAAAAAAAAAACTAGATATGAACCATAAACAGTTCAACATTGGAACAATTACTTAAGAGAAGGTTGGTTCCACTTGTCTGGCTAACGGAAAAGTACCTTTTTTTCAAAATCATTTGCAGTTTTTTTATGAAAAGCCTTTTGCATTTTCACACTTCGCTTGCAGTGATGTTGATAAGATCCCTAATTTATAATAAGTAATTTATTTATTAGTTTTTTGCTCAAAAAATATAATGAAAATAAGTGGCTATTGATCTTATGAAGAAACATTTGTTGAATAGTTGATATTATTAGTTCAGTAGACATATGTATTACATGGATATGTACCTACAATTCTGTAAGAATGTATGATATTTTGAATTATGTCACATTCCTCTTAAATTATCATTGGGCAACTCTGCAAGGCCTATGAGAACTCAGTTAAGGGCGAGGTTGTGCATCTCATTTTTCTGTCTGTTCTCTATAAAAGAAGCAGTGTAAATGTGAACATTTATTATTTTCAAATTATATGTTCAGGTGTATGCCAATTTTAACATCCCTGCAATTTGAGTTTTGACATCTCACATCTGTACTTATCATGTCTGTATGTCTCTTGCATAATTTAAAAACAGCTGCAGACAGTTGAAATTTATTTGTTGGTGTTGATTAACATATAGATGTGCTCCTTCCTTGTTTCAAATATCTTCTCCAAAAATAAAATGTATTGATGGCATTGACATTGTCAATAAACTGGAAGTGACACTTAACACGAATTTCTAAACTACTTTTCACTATCTGTCAAATATTAATGAAGTTATCGTAATCACACTAAAAAATCATCTATCCAAATTTTTATTTCATTTTACGCATTAATGGAAGTATTGTTATCCTGTACATTTTCAGATTTCAGATACATCCATTTTGCCAAAAAATATATCATAAAGTCCTATTATTTTTATTTATTTTACAGTACTCTGTAATTAATTGTCATTTTCTTATAGTGAATTGTTGTATAAGTAGATGTTAATTGTATGTAGAATCTCATTTTGACCCACTGATTCATAGTTCAATATGCGTAAAGAGTAGAAGTGTTTTGTCCGCACCATTATTTATAATCTCTTAGCTTTAAAGTTCCTATTACTCGAATCAGGCTATGTTAATATTGTAAAAGTCATTTCCAGGTAATTTTTCACTTCACAGTGGTAAAAGATAATAAGATAGTAAGACAAATCCTTGATCATTTGCATTTACCAATCCAGTTTCAGATTGGTATGTTGTAAGGTCCATAAGTTTCCGGCCTGTCCTGCTTCCCCTCCTTCAAACGTGCCAGGACCTGCACACCTATGCAGGTCCATGCCTGCTCACTCCATACCCATCTCCCGCACTTCCCCGTCCTGTCAGTCAGTGAAGGAAACTCCTCATTTTTACAATGTTGAAACTTGAGTACCGTGCGGTTATTAAATTCTTTTGTATAGAGGGTCTTACTCCTGCGCAAATTAAAGAGCGCTTGGATTGTGTATACGGGCAGTCCTCCCCCTCGTATTCCACAGTGAAAGAATGGCCAAAATTATTTAAGTTAGGGAGAGAACGTCTAGAAGATGACCTGCGTCCCGGTCGCCCATTGGAAGCTGTCACTTCTGAAACAATCCAATTTGTGGAATCTGAATTGCTGTCTGACCAGCAACTGAAAACCAAGGAAATAGCAGCGAGGTCAGGGCTTTCAAAAACAAGTGTTTTGAGGATCATCAAAGAACATTTGTACATGAACAAGGTTAGTGCAAGATGGGTTCCAAAAATTCTTTCAGCTGCACAAAAACACGAACGAGTTTACTGCTGCAATGAATTTTTACGCGAGTATAATGCCAACTCAAAGAGCTCCAAGCAGGAGTGGAAGAACATTTTTTTAACAAAGAAGAAAATTATTTTTTTCATGGTATAGAAATGTTGCCAAAGCATTGTATTAAGTATGTTGAACTTGGAGGAGAATATATTGAAAAACACTAAGACTAGTTTTTTCTTTCACCTTTCCTTCTATCCCAGGCCGGAAACTTTTGGACTTTACTACGTATCTGTTGCATAATAATATGATTTTATAAAAAGCTTGTTTTTCTCTGGAATAGGTAATTTCTTGTTGGGGCTAATTTTAGGGGAAAACCTTAAGGTTTTTTTTTGTTTTGCTTTTTGCAGTTATATTTTCATTTGAGACAGATCATTATTTATTCTGTCATCTGCTATCGGGTGACTTGATGGGTTCCGGAGTATATAGTAGTATACACAGATATATCCAAGCCTTGGTAGAATAAACTTGGCAGTATCGTCCTGCCAAAATCACTACCCTTGCACAACTTTTGGCCTAGAAATAAACACTCTCACTGAACCCAAGGATGTGACAAGCTGAAATTTACAAAACATTACTTCGGTTCACTCGTTTGTCTTGGAATATTCTGTAAAGTAACAGCGCTAAATCTTGGAATTTAAGCAAACATATTAAGGAGCTATATAAAGAGAAAAGTATTCTTATATACAAAATACTCATTTTATTAAAAATTGTGGCTTGTCTTTTAAGGAAGAGCCCAAGTCCTAGCAATTTTTCATTTATTTGCTTTAGTAGAATATGAGTCACTTATTTTGGTTATTTTAAGTATTAGTCTAATTTATTTATAGAATTGAGTACAAATAATGTGTATTAAAATGTACAGAAGAGAAAAATCTCAGGACCACAATGTCAGCTACTAAACGAACATTTAATAAATAATTATTTAAAAATTATTAAATGTGGTCTGGGTTATAATGATTATAAAACAGGGATTCTGTATAATAGCTATAAGTAGAACTTGTTCAATAGAAATAAAATTCTTTAAGAAATGACCACCTCTATAAGCATTTAACAGGCAGCATGCTATAATTTTCGTTGTTCCTCTGTGTTTATTGCTTCTGGTAGTTTTGAATTATTCCAGAATGTATGAAGTGAGGCTTTTTTGAAGTTTCCATATTTAGGAAAATCACTGTACTTTGGACTTTGGTGGATGTGGAGTGAACCACTGTTTCCATATGGTTTTCTCAATATATTCCACATAGTTGTAACATGCAGGCATGTAATTTCTTTTCAACATTCTTTTGATTCTGGTATAGAAAAAGTATCTCTTAATTAGCATTCATTTTCTATCATGTTAATTAAATTACTTTTTTGAGTTAAAATTTTTCTTTAAATAAGCCAACATTGGTTTCATTGGATTAATTCTGAAAAATCTATTTGTTATATCTGAGTTTATAAATATATGCATACATAATTTGTTCTGTGATATTCAAATATTGTTAAGGCTTTTTTAAAAAAATATTTTTGTTATGAGAACTAGTCATTGAAATTAAAGTAATAAATAGTTGTTGCTGAAGTTTTATTTTATCATTGTTTAAGTTATGAGAATCCTTGCAACTAGTTGTTATCCTTTGTCTTTATCTACCTTCTTTTAGTTAATATTTAAGTAAGCACTGTTCCAAATGCAGTTCTGTCTTATTGGCTTCTATGGCAGGTAAATTATTTTATTTGTTAACAGGAGTGTTTGGACCTGGTGGGATCTAAGGATCCTCCTGGGGCTCACCCAGACTCTATAAAACGGGTACCCTTAATTGGGAGAGAATCTGGAAGTTGAGTGTGATCTTGGGACAATTCATCTTCCTGAACAACCGTTTTCTTAAAAACAGTGCAGTCTCTACCATTTATTGAACCTAAGAACCTCCATGGGTTGTAGTGGTACAGGCTTTTTTTTTTATTTCAGCAAGTCTGTTCAAACAATGCCAAGCCCAAACTTAATTAGAAAGCCATTGAAAAGAAATGATGGTGTCCATCCTATAAAGAAAGAAGGAAAAGAAGCAGATCAAAGATTAAAAATGGGCAGTGGTCCATAAGATAATAGTGCCCACAAACCGCACCACTGGTAAACCCTAATTAAATTATCAAAACATCGAACATATTAAATTATCTGTCATATTAGATGCGCAAGCGCAAGCGAAAAATCACCAAATAATGTAGAATTCCGCCAAATTTCTTACAATCATAAAAGGAATGTTCATTTAGGACCATGTGCTATATTCTTTGAATTCACTGTTATCCGTTTTTTCTTCAGTCTTAATTTTTGTAAAAAAAAAAAAGAAATATGAAAATTGGGATTTTAGCTAGAATTGAAAAAGATGCAGTCCCTTTTTTTCAAAATAAAGGTATATTAGCAAAGAATGCAACATACGATCAGAATCATGAAATGAAACTGTCTTTTTGTGACAGAGTTCGTTGGCAGTGCAGTCTTTCATCATGCAGCACAAAGAAGAGCACTCGCAATGGTAGGTGTTTCTAATCGTCCAGATTGAGTTCTAACAGTTTTGAGATTTTTTTACGGCTGCACCTAAGAGATGACATTAGTCAAATGGTGTAAAAAACAACTGGATATGAATCATAATACAGTTATAGATTGGAACAACTACAACAAACTTAGGAGAAGTTTGTGTAGAAGTATTAGCAGAACGTAGGCAAAAAAAATAATCGGTTGTCCTGAAAAAATAGTTGTGATAGACGAGAGCTTACATTTCATGATTCTGATTGCATGTTGCATTCTTTGTCAATATACCTTTCTCTTGAAAATAATAGACTGTATCTTTTTCAGTTCTAGCTAGATCTCAAATTTTCATCCTTTTACAAAAATTAAGACTGAAGAAAAAAAGGAAAACCTGGTTTGTTTTAAATTAATTCAGAGAATACAACAAATGGCCAGAAACATTTGCGCCCGGCTAACAGAAAACTACCGATAGATTTTATTTACAAATATCTCAATAATTCTTTGTATAGGAAAATAGCGTAACGTGATCCAAAGTGTTCAATTTGAAAAAAAAATTATATAGGGTTAAATTCTTTTATTAATTTATTTTGATAAGCATTATCTTCTTTGGAAGAAAAATATAATTTTTCTATAAATCTGAAATCCAAGTCATTCAATATTTGTATAGTTCGCTTTGTTTACTAAATTTCCTTAGGACAAACTGAAATGAAATGCATCATGGCTTCAGGCAAATTCCTGGTTTTATTATTTCACATTTATGTGAAAGGTTTTATAAATTTTAAAATTCAAATGAATAATTTAATATTGATTTATTAAATAGAATAATGTACAAAGTACACAGTTATATAATTTAAATGGTTTATCTTACTTAATTACTATTTATTCTATTATTCTAATAAAAAATATAAATATTATTTACACACATATAAAAATTTAAAAATAAATACATTTGAAACATCTGCTCTAGTAACTATAATTCAATGGCATTAATTGTTTTTGTTTTGTTTTTTGTACACAAAAATAAATTTTAGGTCCATCGGTTATCGACAACAGTATATTTTGTTTTTAAGTTGTTAGCTAGTTTTTAAGTAAAGTTTTTCTCGGGAGAAAAGTTTAATGCCGTCTTCTAACTTATGAAGAGTAGCTTCAATATGTTCTCTTCTAGCTTTTGTTTTAGGAGTATCGCAGCGGGCTGGAAGGGCATTTAATTCTGTTACCAAATGGGCATAGGCTGAAAAGAAAAAAAAATTACATGCATGTATTACTTGCGTTCATGAAAGAATTTTGAAATATATTTCATCAATTTTGATAATGAACATAATAAGAAACTAAACTAAAAGATGGATATTATTAATGGACATCATAATCTTACTAATATTATAAATGTGAAAGTTTGTATGTTTGTCTCTCTTTCACGCAAAAAATACTGAAAGGATTTGGATGAAACTTTACAGTAATATAGGTTATTCATCAGAATAACACATAGGCTACAGCAAGAATGGATTTTGGGGAGGGGCACGGGGACACAGGCCCTCCCCCCTGACAGTTTTTTAGGTACTGTGGAGAATCCATTATAGTACATAATTAAAGGGAAATCACATGATAATAGTGGTTAAAATAATAGAAAGAACATGAGTGAAACTATTTGTTTTGAAATCCTATTAATCTTACTATTATAAATGTGAAAGTTTGTATGTTTGTCTCTCTTTCACGCAAAAATTACTGAAAGGATTGGGATGAAACTTTGCAGTAATATAGGTTATTCATCAGAATAACACATCGGCTATAGCAAGAGCGGATTTGGGGGGGCACGGGGACACAGGCCCCCCCTGAGTTTTTTAGGTACTGTGGAGAATCCATTAGCACATAATTAAAGGCAAATCACATGATAATAGTGGTTAAAATAACAGAAAGAACATGAGTGAAACTATTGTTTTGATATCCTACTAATATCATAAATGCGAATGTTAGTTACTCATTCAAGCAAAAACTACTGAACGGATTTGGATGAAACTTATTGAGTAAAATAGGTTATACATCATAGGCTACAGCAAGGGCAGATTTATGTGGGAACAGGGGGGCATGTGTTCCCCCTGCATAGTACATAATTAAAGGCAAATCAGGAACTTAGCATCTTGAAATTTGTAGATAGGTTCTTTGTATAGTTTAAGAAAGAAATTTGGAAAATTCCACCCCAAGGGTTTCCCCTTTAATATAACAGGGGTTCAAAGGTTGTGTAGAATCCATCAGTTTTGGAGTTAGACATCTGAAATTTTGGATGTACGAGTAACTTACATTTTTAAAAAATGATTAAATTATTTATTATAATGATCTTTCACGAAACTTTAAGTGGCAGACCAAATTCCACGCGAGCGAAGCTGCGGGCATAAACTAGTTTGTTTATATTTTTACTACTGTAACGGGAGTGAAATTATATAGTGAAGGTTATAAAACAGCTGGGTGACCAATGAGATTTTGTGTGAAATGGATTTGCCACTGCCTCAACCATTTAATTTATTTTATTGCATTCAATAGTTATTACATGACCAACATTAATTAATATTCAATTTTTAGTTCATTACTGCATAGTTTTTATTTATTTGTATTACAGTGGCAAACCCATGCGTAACCAGTCCCCACCTGTACTATACCATTCTGAAAGTGTAACACTCACCTTATATCTACATAAGAAATTGAAAATTGTTTTGCTGTATTGTATATGTCGAAATAAAAAGTTGTATTTGAAGCTTAGCTCTTTAAACTATCAATAAGGCATCTTAAGATTATGAATCAGTACATCAATTTTTAAATCAGCTTCAAATTTTCAAGTAAAACAGTTTTCGGGCAGAAAAATATATTTTCCTGTTTTATAGTCTTCATCAATTCTATTATACTATAAAGTTAATTAGACGCTGATCCCTGAAGCTACTCGGCTTTTAAGAGTTTAAAAAGGACTGATGACATTTTTAAACTTTTTGATAACTTACTATTTTTTTAGAGCTTAACTACAACCAACCAAATAAAATGCAATCCATATGAATTTGGAAGTTAGACATCTGAAATTTTGGATGTACGAGTAACTTATATTTTTAAAAAATGATTAAATTATTTTTTAAAACAGATTAGAAAATAATTATAACCTATCAATAGGTATGATTAATAAATAATAAATACAACAAACAAATGACCATTTAAACCTAAACAATAATTTAGAACAAGGTAACTATTCACATGAACCATGCTAATGTTAAAATAATTATTGATATAAAAAATATTATGAAATCAGTAAATACCAAATCTAATTTCTCTGAGACGTTCCTTTTTATCTTCCTCGCTAACAGCAGTATAATAATTCTCATCTAATTCGTCAATCAATTCAACAAGACCTTTCTCTTGTACTTCTTCTATTTGCTGTTTTTTAGCATCTCTTAAGTATCTAAAAAAATAGCGATAAATAATTTAAAATAAAACAATCAAAGTAAGTACTGCCAACATTTAAAGCTTTTATCACATATATACATTATGAATTTTAATATTAACTTTAACTAATTTTTTCACCTATGTTTCTGACCCTTTAAAATTCCTAAAAGCCATAAAAACCACCTCACATTGGTAACGATAATGATATAATTACTACACATAAAAATGAAACATTTTACATTTTCTATGATCTAATGTTAAATGCATGAAATATTATATTAATTAGGCAATATATTTACTCTTGGAATGGTCAAAATGAGAATTAGAACATTTATGTATTAAGTTAGTTTTTGATAGACAAAAAAATTGGCTCTCTGTTCAGAATAAGAGAATCCTTTTGACCCTTAATAAGAAGCTAAACTTTGAATTATAAAATCTATTTTTCTTTCAATGATGTAATACAAATGATTCTATTCCTAGTAAACATATAGCAAAATTACAGCTGCACGAATGATGCTTCTGAGGTGGATTACTCAAAAGACTAAACGTGACTGTGCTGGCTTTGAATATACTAAAGTCAGATTGGAAACGTCCTAGATGAAAAGCAGCTCAAGTGGTTTGGACAATCGTGCAAGATGAGCTTGTAGACCATGAAATACTATTATACTCCACATTTATTATATTGGACATAAAGCAAGATTTGAGAGAAACAGAAGTAGCAGGACAGGAGATAGTGAT
Source organism: Arma custos (assembly GCA_037127475.1). Taxonomy (NCBI): domain Eukaryota; kingdom Metazoa; phylum Arthropoda; class Insecta; order Hemiptera; family Pentatomidae; genus Arma; species Arma custos. Next base: position 106,495,564 of record CM073760.1, on the reverse strand, counting down.
CAATGGCACACGATGGATACTGAGAAAGAATTTTTTCTCTGCTGTACAATTTTATTGAAAATATTGACCATAGACAGCATCGCTGAAACTTATGTTTACCCTACGAAAAGCCCTTCCGTTAAACTGGGTCAAGGTTTGGATCTTATATTATACAATTAATAAGAAATGATTTAAAGTAAGGTAAGCCAGATATTATATAGTTACCTAGTTAAGGAATGTATATAAAAAGGCAAAATTACAACACATAACCAAATAAAATACTTATTTAAAGGTCAATATATAATTATTTGTTAGATAACTTTGAAATAATCAAAAACATGCATATATATTTATAATTGTACTGTAAGAAACAGCAATAAATTATGTTTATGACGACTGGAAAATTGAAACTATCTATGATAACAAATAAACATTTTTTTTCTTACTATAAAAACTAGAAATGTGCAAACATTTATTTATTAAACCCATACACCCTTTTCTCACATTATTTAGTTATTCTTTTTCTTCTTTTTTAGCATTTACTCTTTGAATTCCTTATTTTGTTAAGAATAAAGTCATCCATAACGACCTTAATGTCCCTTTTGTTGCTGATTTGGCCCGAACCCGGTAACTATCCTTTCATAGCAAACTTCATTCCCACTCAAACCCTCTAGTTTCAAACCTAGCTTCCTCTTCAATTCCCGATAATCCTCCGAGGCGTCTGAAAAGAAGATGGCCGCGTCACCTTCTTATTTGAACTTTGATTTGAGTACTACCAGTGGGTAGTTTCTCTACTTGTCATTCTCATGTCATTATGTAACACGCATTCTATTTACTTGTTGTATAATTGTAATACAGTTGTAAATATCAATAAATAAATTAAAAAAAAAAAAAAAAAAAAAAACTCTTTGAATTAAGTCGTTAATTATGAAATTAGTTCATTCCAACAACTGACACTATTGCTATTATTAGCATTATAGTTTATTAACTTATTAATTTGAATCCACTATCTCTATAAGGCTATATTTCTAAATTTACAAACAACAATAAAATAAATGGCTAGATTTTTTGCAGACATTTTTCTGATAAGTTATGTCTTGAAACATAGTCTTATAATTAAAGCACAACTTGAAAAATAAGGTGAATAAAATTCAATTTAAAGCAGTGAGAAATTTCTTATGGCAAACTAGCATATAATTGCTTACTAAATACTTATCATAGAAACTTATTTTTTATACTTATGACAGAAATCAACGGGACACACCATGTTTCTTTTAAATCCTGTTTTATCTAAGGTTCAAATATTTTTTGTGGTTTAATGGATAATACGAAGTATGACGAACTACAGCACAGAAAGCAATAAATAATCTTATTTTTTCTATCTCATTTTTTTAAAAATGTATATTAAAAATAATTTCTAACACAAAAATACCTACTTAGGAACAACGCCTCGCTGATAATTTGGGGGTGGTTGGATCGGATTATACTTCCCCAAAGGTTGTTTTTTTTTGGGAGATATAAGCATATTGAGTCTAACAAAGTCAACTTTCCCATCCTTGAAAAGGAAAAAACAAGTAAATAAAACAAATAATAAAATTAACTAAATATAATAAAACAGCATTCATAATATTATTTAATAAGTCAATAGGACTAATCAGACAAAATTATTAATTAGTAGATATTCACAAAATTCAAAATGATCATTCATATTTAATACGGTATCAGTTCCGCAGGTCGTCGCTTCGAGTAGTCACAACAAGTTTAACTTTCCATTCAGTTCTTTTTAATGTTCTAGAAAATAAAAATAATCCTGAGTTTTAGTATAAAAAAAGAAGGGTGTTGTTATGGGAAATGTGTATATTTCGTTAATAATTTCATCTAGAAATAATTGCCATTTCCCATAATTAAACTAATTTTTCTACCATATAGCTCACAACTACTTTTATTTTTGGATAGTATAATAAAGGAAGATGCCGAGGCTCACCTTCAGCTCGTGGAGGTGGTTGCAGGCAGAGGACCGTATTGAATGGAGGAGGGTTATCAATGGGGCCCTTGAGGACGATAACGAGAACAGAGTTAGTTAATAAAAATGAAAAGTTAAAATTGTTGTGGCTCAACTCGAAGCGAAAACCAGCGGAACTGATACTTTAAATACCATAAAGAAATTAAGGAAAACATTATATTTTATTAGGTAAATAAAAAATTTTTTTTTTAAGTTAAACTAGGGAGAGGGAACCCCTGTCTGCCTAGAAGTTCCAATTATATTATTGTTGAAATCACTGTAACTCCCATTGTAGTATAATTGATACATTGCATATTTTAGTTTCTTTCTCAAAATGGCTTCTAGAATTTAAAATAAAAAATCAGAGTATTCACTCAAAAAAAAAAAAATATATATATATATAAAAACCCACTACAACCCGGGAGGGGTCTGGTGTTCAGTATATGGTAGAGATAGTACTGTTTCATGGATAATGGTTGTGCAGGGAGGTGATTTGTCCTAGATCACACCAGATTTTCCTCCTTATTTTGGGTCCCCATATATAGAGGCGGGGTGAGCCCCAGGTGAGTCCTAGATCCTATATGATCCATCTCTGGCTGCTTACAGACTAAATAAATGTCTTGCCTGCAGCGGGATGTGAACCAGGATTTTCGGCATGGCAACTCAGTGCTCTACCACTGAGCCACTCACTCAAAATAGAAAACATTAAAAAGAGAAGTAAAAAAAAGAGAAAGGTATAAAAAAGAATGGAAGATAAAAATAAAAACTCAAATAAATACTATAAAATCATATTTACATCTTTTACTGGTAATTTACTTGGAGCAATAAGGACATTATTTGATTTATTAACTAGGTCCATTGTTGGATCAACTTGGAGACTCATATTTTTTTTTCCTTCAGGTGGTGGCGGTGTTTTCACTCTACCTTTTGGAAAACGGATCTGACCTCCGTCCAAATGATTTGCGGATGTCTGGCACCCTGAAAAAATATTAGCTTATTAAGTATACTGAAATATCCGCCTGTGGAATACTTCTTTAATAATATTAATAAAACCTTGTTCCTTAAAGTCTATACTTCTTTCAACACGCAATTTAGAGCCAGTAATCAATTTGTCTTGTGTTAGGAGGGCCTTTTCTTCTTCTGTCTTTTTAGTATTCTTTTTTGTAGGACCTTTTTTTGCGTCAATCTTCTGAAAAATTACGTAAGTAATTTGATAATCAACAACGATAATAATCCAATTAATAATCTAAAGAGTATTCAATTAATAATGTACCTCTTTAGAACCAGCTTGCAGTTTCTTGACAAACTTCATGTTTTCCTTGATAAAGTTCTTTTTAGGCTTACTAAACTTATCTATGGAAAAGATTTAAACAGTTCAGAAAATAAATACTATTAACTTGAAGAAATCCTTTATTTCATTACGTAAGTATTACCTGGATAAATATAATTTTGTATGGTAGACGTTAAAGCACTCATCTTGAATTAATTTTAACAAACAAAAATACAACTCGTCACAACACCTATAATTTTTAAAATAACTTACTTAAAATTCAAACAAGTACCAAATAAAACCGCTAAAAATCAGCTGTGCTTGAACACTGTTATTACAGAGAAACGCCAAAGAGCTTTAAAAAAGTAAAAAGTTCCTATTAATTCCAAATGATTAATTGAACTTTTTCAGATAACGATTTAAGTAGAAATATTTTAGAAAACATTTAAATTGATAACTATATACTATTAAGATGTCTTACTGCTTTTAAAATACATACCGCATAATGATCTTGGCTTAATAAAGTTCACTTCCATTCGAATTGGTTAAAATGCTAGGCAACTACACTCTCTAAAACAGTTAGCAATGTCTTCTGTTCAATCAATTTGGAAAATTCGAGACTTCAGGACTTTACTAATGTACTAAAAACACGACATTAACCAGTTACGAGTTTTAAAAACTTATGCGATTGAACATTCCACTTTTGTATGATTAATCTCACCTCAGATGTCTAACCACAACTCAGCATTTTCAATTCTAAGAAGTAAAATGTATGGTAGCAGTTTAAATTGTTACTGCTTGTAAATTACATGACCTGAAACGATTTATATTTCACTAGCCACGCACAAATTTTCATAGGAAAATAATCAAACAATACATCGACAATTTACCGAAAATTTATCTTGTCAAATAAGTACAGATTTCTGGGTATTTGGGACCGCCCATAAAGTAAGGTTTTGAAGTTATATGCTTATGATAGAAGAAAGTGTACCTTGATGCTCTATACTATCATGAAATGCTATGGTCTCGGGTCAGACAATTGTTGGGCTCCGATCTTCCTACTGACTAAATACCAGTGTCAGTTGTGTGGTATCAATGAAGATGTGTGACAAATATGTAAGGTTTTGTATCTCCACTCTGTCTCTGCTCAACGAGCTTGATGTACTATCATACATACCTTTCTCGAATAAAAAGTGACGGTTCTGTAATATGTTAGGGCGTTTATTTTATTTTTCATATACTGGAGGGTATAAGTGATTGTTCTCTCGGAGGATTAAAATATACAAATAAAACTTCTATTAAACTTGTAACACTATTATGTCACCGTATAATTACGAAGAAGGAGGTAAAACAAAATTTCATAACGGATTTTGATGATATTAGACTTACTCGAAAGCCTATTAATCCAGTGATAATATTTAAGAATTTTCATAATTAATATTTTTTAATTTAATTTTTAAATTTTTACTCCACAAATTGCAAAATCGTAAGATGGAAGGGATGTCCGAACCATTTTTCTACTCTATGAACGCCCATAGCACTCAGTGTAAAAGGTAGTTAAGCACTACAAACGGCAACAAAATATTAACTAACAGTAATATCCTATTTACTCTATCACAATTTAAATTAAATTAAAAATTAAAAAATTAAATATATTTTTATAGGCTACAAGAACTTCTTAGAAATCGATATATGAAGTAATCGTTTCAAACAAAATACATAACCATTAATTTGCAACCTCTTGAAGGTTCTGTTATAAACCTGTTTATACAACTTACTGTGAAAAGAATAATTTATTCATGGAGAAAGACAGAAGTTTCTGGGAAAGCAGAAATGAATACAAAAAGCCAAACGAAAGGATTCTTAATGAATCAAAAAAAGAAAAACCACCGACTTATTTTTACGAACAATACCCATACATGCCGTAAGACAAATTTTAATTAAATGCTCTCATCTCAAATGTTATTCAATATTCCGTTATAAAAATCAATACCACATTACTACAAATTTATGATCATTTAAATAAAAATCACACATATTTTCACCTCTTCCAGTCATTCAGTTAATCAATGAAATTAAAAAATATTTATGTGCGTGTGCTAATGTACACATTTACTTACTGAGATATACCTTAAGTTCTAAATGTGAGTCGATAGATTCTTTTAAATTATATGCACATTAAAACAAAAAATTTCAGGGCAGAAGTAGAACTAGGAGCAGAAGTTAATATGATGATCATGCAAATAAGGGAAGAGATCTGCGAAAAAACAATAGAAAGAGCTTACAAGAACTATTTCGAGTCTCAAATTATTCCCTTCACTGTACATTGTATTAAGCTATCCCTGAGAAAAATCATAAACGTAATAATCCTCTAATAATAATATAGTTTAGACAAATAGTTAGATTCATTAAATTAAAAGATTAATTCATATCAAAGTAAAAATGTCATAAATTACTCTCGCATTAAGAGTGGACATCAATTTTCATTATTATCAATTTTTGTTAAATCTGGCGGGGTGGAGGTATATTAATGAAAAGTATATAGGATTAATTGGCACAGTTAAACTCTAATAGCAGTTCTTTAATGAAAATAATGTGTTATAACAATGATCATTGCAGAAGAGTGGAGGCTTATATCTGATATTTCTGAAACTCCTTTAGCAGTGTTACCGTGTCCTTTATGTGCTTCTAATACTTGTTCTGTCCAAATTAACTCGATGCAAGTGCAATGCAATTTCTACTCCCATCCTCCCAATGGAAATATATATTGTACAGTTAGAGACCGTTCTTACTGTGGTCATTAGAAATTCAGTAAATCAAGAACAATGTCCATAAGAATACCCTGTGGCCAAGTATTATCTAATAAACACTTTAATTTTACCATCAAAGGTGGATAATGAACTTTGTTTAAAAAGTGTCTAATGTGGCCCTGGTCTATCCTGTTTGTACAGAGTATTTCATGCATTCTGCAACCTCCGTTTTCTTCGAAAATCTTTATACTTTCGAAGGAAAATTTAAGAGATCTTAGTTTCGATGATTGAAAGTTTCTTTTGGAGATGCAATCAAATTTGTGTCCTCTACTGATGCTTATCGAGTATACTTAATTCTGGAATGTCCAACAACGGGTCCCTTTAGATAAGCCAACCTGAAAATGATTTCATACTAGGTAATTTTTCAATACCTCCAACATTATTGTTGATCCCCTACGTACATCGACTAAAATACGTCTTTGTATTGCCCCACCAATTTAGCCCCTTATAAGGCCCGGCGCACATTGAACCCAGCCCACGCACAGCACACGCCCAGCCCACGCACAATCCACTCCGTGGGATGGGTCGAGTACCGCATATTGAACCCAGTTGTTGTCACCCAGGCTTCGCGATGTCAATGTCAGAACTCCTCTGATCACTCCTGATTTAGAATCCGAGTCAGAACATGAAGAAGTGGTTGTACTATATTCGTCATTGAAGAGGAGGAGAAGTAAAAATATTAATTTAGCTAGGAGGAAAACATACGGAGAGTTCAACCTGTTTCAGGAAGTTCCTGATAGTTTTTTTAAATGTAGTTTTCGGCTCAGCCGGGACAGGTTTAATGAATTACTTGAACTTATTAAGATTGACATACATGGAAAGGAATATAACGCCCAGAAATCAATTGGGAGTAAAGAAAAGTTAGCAGTATGCCTGAGGTGTGTGCAATGCAATAATGCATCCATTTTTTTCCAATTTTTTTTTTCAATTTTTCCTACAACTCATCCTTCATTTTGGATCTCATATAGTTGGCATGACTAGTGTCAAATAGAACGGGATGGCTCCGAACGATTTCTATTAATTTTTCGAACTCCATTGGTACCCATGTCCACGAAATCTGTGGGGAGAGGACAAACGTTTCCACGCGTGGATCTCAACAGACTCGGCTAGCCGTGGGCTGTGTCCAATGTGCGGTGACTCATTCAATTCTGTATTTCACAGAACCACCCAGGCGTGGGCTGGGCATGTGCTGTGCATGGGCTGGGTCCAATGTGCGCCGGGCCTAATCCAGGGCCAAGTGGCCAAATTTAAACCAACCCAACTGTGGAATGCAAAAAGGCTTTCGTATCAACTTTTTAGTATTCAGTTAATAGAATTGATATAAACAACAGATTAGAATTTGTTTGGCCATTCTATAGTTACTCAATAACTACAGAATATTTTATATATTTTAGTGGATGTATTTGGCTAAAGAAGTGGGCCCTAATTGGACGGCAGACGCAGAACCGGAGCCAGCTCCCATTGATAGTTTCTGTTCCAGCCTAGTACCCAACATACAAGATGGCTTTCAGGCCTTATATGTTGACGAAGTGCCTCATATTGACGACATTGAACGTTCTCTTGGCAGTATTTCTTCTCTTCCTTATGCGCTACCAGAAGAAGTACGCGTGGTAAGAAATATTGTTATAACCATTAATTAATTCGTTTTATTTTAGTGGGTATAACGTCTTTTTATGCTATAACAAGAATAAGAATGACAATCATTGACTACTGAATCGTTAAATTATTCTAATACTCCCTCTTCTTTTCCTTCCTCCATATGCCTCTTAGCGTGGAGGTTACTCAGAATCCACGAAAGTTGTGTAAAATATCGTCTGCCTCCAGAGCAAATCGGATTATTCATGAATCAATGAGGTCTGATTCATTGATGTTTGCATTGGTGATTCTATCCGCTTGGGTACCACCAAGTGACTTTCTGCAAGGCAGTCTCTCAATTTTGTTAACTTTTCGATTACTTTTATATCTCTTTACAACTACCATGGTATACTTGTATTATTACAATTATAAACATACGATAACTTTCAACATCTTATTAATCAATGTGGTCAAAATCAAAAAAGGATCAATTTGGCACCTTAATGTACAACAGCTTTTGATTATTGTTACTTTCCAGCGTTTTTGTTTTCTTTTCAAAATAATTTATTGTTTATTAGAGGACAAAATTCTTTACCAAACGTCTTGCTATATGTCTGAATGCCCAATTACTACTTTCATAAGGCATACTTCAGAAATAACTTGGGGTTTTTTTTTCAACATTGGTGATGCAGAGAAATAAACTATTTATATAAGTGAGATAAAAATATTTGTTTAAAAATATTTCAAATAACATTTGTTGTTTATATGATTTTAAATATTAAACTTATTGTAGTATATTAATAATTAACAAACAAGCAATATAAAATATCATATATAATTTCAGTCATTGACATTCTAAGATATAATATATATATATATATATATATATATATATATATATATATATATATATATATATATATATATATATATATATATATATATAACTTCTTTTTAGATAATACAAATTTATGAAAACTGAATTTTAAATATTTAAAACAATTATAAATATGTTATACTTTATTATTTATTGCAATGATGTGATGTTATAAATAATATCAATATAGTAATGTTGGTAGTGGTTTCTTTCAACTATTCTTATTGGAATGTTGGTACTAGTTTTCAGTTTTTACAATTTGGGCTCTAAATTCTCTGTAATGTTAATTCAGAAATAATTCCACCAGTAAAGACAAGTAAAATAATATTTTCTATATTAACTAAACTACATGTAAGATTCTATCAAGGATTTAAATACAGCAATGTAAGAAGTGGTTGAAATGATATGTAATGAATAATTCTCTTTTTATTTTATTTTTTATGTTTGATTCTCTAAGACTGTATCATTCAAATAATGCTAATTCATGTTTTAAAGTAATTTTTTAATTTTCTCTTCTTTAGCTCAATTATTGTCTAATCAATTTTAGCTGATTTTGATTTAATTTTAACTTGTAATATAATTTTAACAGAAAAAGAAGAAGAAGAAGAAATCCAAGATTTCTGTTACTGTAGAGTCTGACAAACCACGCAGCCCCTTTCCTTCTCTAAGCATTAAATCCAGAAGTACATACAGCAAATCAATGGGGTACGGTGAGTCGAGAAGTCAGAGGCATAAATATGTGCGACAGTTAGCAAATTACATCCATCCGAGAACTTTCCATAGAAACCTGTGAGTTATATTTTTCTAATTATTGTACGTATTAATATTTGAAATCAATCAACTTTTGCTATTATAAATCCAAGCGTAGGCTTCTATGAAGGCATAGATTTTATAATTTATAATCTTATTTTTAAGGAAAGCATTAGATTTTATCTCTAAATTTAAAAGGTACATATTTTTGACTATATGTCATTTTGTCAAGGGTAAAATATATATACTCAAAGTCTAAATGAATTTAGTATAGTATGAAATTCATTACTTACTTCTACATTTGTTTGATTTTTTTTTTTAATACAAAACCTAACTTTTGTTAGTATATTTTTATTGAGTGCATTAGATCTTCAAATGGTAAAAGTAACTAAGACTATAATAGATTGAATAAAGTCATGAAACATTTTGAGTAAATGATTATGGATGAAATTAATTTATATCATAATAACTGTCTCTAATTCGATGTATTGATTTTTTATTGCATTTTTATAAAATTAATTATTATTATCATTCCCTAGTATATAAGAGAAATTCCTCTTGAAATTTATTTTGTACAGTGAAACAAACTGATTTAATAAATAACTTGAGTTGTGAAAAATAAATTACTTATAATTATATTTACGACATGATTCATAAAAATTTACAGTTTATTTTTGCTAATTTCAAAATATATATTGTATTGTTTTATGATTTGTTACCATCACAATATTAGATGTTAGATTTATTTTTTATACCAGTTTTAACAGAAGATTTATCCTGTGGTGTAGTGGTTAGCATTACAAGCTTCTATGTCTAAGGGCAGGGGTTCGTAGCCCGGCAGATAGCCTTCGAATTTTTGGAAGGAGTAAAAAATCTTTATGCTGTCCCTTGGAGTGAAATAAATATACTAACTAACAGAATAACTACGCAACTCCATTTTGATCCTTTTCAATAAATTGAAGATTTTTCTAGAATATAGTGAGGTATTGACCAGAACAGAGGGTAGTTTGAAGAAGAAGTCTGAAAGGAGGTTAAACGGAAATTACTGTTCTCTTCAGTTCTACATTTTTTCTTCTTCAAGTGTGTGGTAGTACATTACCTTTTTAAAACAAAATTGATGTCTGTTTCCTAATCCATGATAACTTTGGGTCAGAACATGGTACATTCTTTGAAACTAATAACCAAATGTTTCAATCAGTGGTTTTACTTTCTGATGATTAATTTTTAAGAATACATAATTTAAGAATTATACTTCATATTATTTCAGATTACAATATCAGAATTAAGGAATCAACACATTTCTTTCTTCTTTCTACTTCTTTTGGTTTTATATTAAGCTTGTTTAAAGTATTTTAAAGGAGCCTGATTATAGCTCCTTTTTAAAAATTATAAACCTTAATTTATTCAATGCAAATAATTAATGTTATGAGAAGATGGTATTTATTTAAATACTTTTGTTGACTTCAAAAAGGTCATGGAAGAAAGGTAGATAAAACTTAGATGCCCCCTAAGAGTTTTTTAGTTTTCTCCCTGATAGTTTAGTATTATTGTTTTAGTTTTTCAACAAAACATGATAATATGAGTAAGACAGATTTCTGTTGTTGATTTCTGGGCTTAGTTCAAGGTGGTGTAGACTTATTTCTACTATGATCTTGACAACTTGAGACAAATAATTGAAATAAAAAGAAAATTTTCACACATTTATTCAATTATATTTCACAGCAAACTTCCATAACTGTCACTGAAGATTGTAAAATGTAAACCTCAGACAAGTTTTAACTACCTTCGATGATTATGTCAGTATAATAAAAGGAAAAGTTGCAGCAGACTTCTGTACTTAGTAATTCATGTTTTGCAGGGGAAATTAGGTTTAAGTAAAACATTAGTGACTGAAAATTGGTATAGTAGGAGTTTAAGGTGTATATGGTCAAGAGTTCAAAAAAATTCTATACAACTATTCCACATTAACTGATATAATAATTTGGTTAACTGGAGTTGGGAGGTATAATGGTTGGGAATGATGGCAGAAGTTGCCGTTGATTGATTACATTTATCTTCAAATAATGTTACATTATAAACTTGCACTCCAACTTGTTTTAGAATAATTATAAACACTGTGGAAAATAATATTAAAAATTCTATAAATATATAGAAAACAATAAATATTGAGTTTAAAATTGTGTTTGAAGGGGTTAGTTATTTCGTAATGAGAAATAAATAAGTAAAAATTATCTTATGAATTCTAAAGAAAGTACTCCAAAAAATTTTTGAAGGCAAGGAATGAAAAGAGCAGAATAAAGTAAGTTTACACTGGGATCCCTATACTAAAGTAATACATAATGAACACCTTTTTTAAAAAAAGGCAGAATTGAAAAAATAAAAAAAAATTATAGGACAGTTTATTAGTTATTACGAATTATCAGAGTTTATTAACCACTATGTATGTATTTGTATTTATTAGTGACGTTTTTTCTCTGAAATATTTTGGATTTTATTTTATATAATAATCATTTCACAACGTTATCACAAATTCTTCACATGAAACATTATTCAAACCTAGGATCCGTAATGGAAATATATAATTATAAAATTTGGAACCTCTTATCTTTTTGTTAAATTTTTTAAAAACTATGTTAAACAATATTTTTCTTTTGTATAAATATCTCGAATAGTTTTTGTTACCCCCCTTTACTGTTGAGGTTTATAATGGACCGTGCCATGATAGTGATTCTTAACATTTATTTATTGAAAAAAAAATTGTATGCCTGGATGAGCGTTATTCATCACTTAACTCCATAAAACAACAGTTTAAAATAAAACAAAATAATCTGTAGAAATAAAGAAATACTCTAATTCCAATTTCATAGAGAGTCTGGGGTGTGCTGCACTCTTATGGTAGGGAAAGAAACTTACTTAATCTTAGAGTATCAATTTTATATATCTTTGTGAATGATCACTAGTTAATGAATTTTAATTTTTTTAAGTATGAACCATATGAAATACTAAAGTTAGTTAATTTTATGTAGTTATTTGTTAAGGAAACAGTTTTTATTTTAGGCTGGTATTAAGAGACAAATTTTAAAAGAAAACAAATTTACCCCAGGTCAGTGTCTTAAAAATATCAATCTTAAAAAAATATTTCTGCCCAAAATACATACATATTATATAAACAAATTAAAAAAAAATAAAAAGAAATTATAAAAATCATGTAAAACAATATAAACAAATTACTAAGAAAAGAAAAAGAACAAAAAGAAAGAAAATAATTAAATTAATCAGAACTCAATCATACAAATAAATATTTACATTTCTGAATGGAAAGTATATTCTTGTAAATTAAACGCAAATAGCAAAGTTAATGAAAAGTTAAATAACATATGCATTCATATTGAAATAAGCAAACATGATTAATCTGGCATTTTACATTATAATGCTATCTTTAAACAGCACCTGTTTGGATTGTAACTGGAATAGGAAGTTTTTAAATTAAAGGATAAGGAAAAGGCATGCCAGGTTTAAGGAGAAAAATAATTCCAGAAAGTAGTGCAGTGGATTATAAAGGAATATTTGAAAGATACAGAGCTATGGAAAAGTGTATAAATGCCTGAGGACCAAGTTCTTGTGACTTGTGAGCAGATAGAAAACTTGAATCGAAATTTGAATATGAGAAACAAGGTAATTCCAGTAAAGGGATTAATCAATAATCTAGTCAAAGTTTTTATTAAGGAACAGGAAATGATGGGTTGGTGATTTAGGTTTAGGATAAGAAAATCGGTGATATGTCTGCATTAGAGAGGTAATTTGAGCAATGATAATGTCCTGAGTTTTAGGTGTGTTTAGTTTTGATTTACTTATGTTTGTACATGAACAATTGAGCATTGATTTCTGGAGGATGGTAATGTAGGAACTAAATAGAAGAGGGCAATAACATGGCACCTTAGGCTTCTGTGGACAGAGTAAGAACTATTGGAAAAGGATAATGATTTTAATTTAAAAACAGGATGGTTTAACTAATGGTATTAATTAAAAGACAAGGACAGTTAATTTTTTTTTTTATCAATTGCAGTTTTAACATTACTGATAATTTTAACAAGGGCAGATTGGATGGAGTAATTGACTATAAAACATAGAAGTCGGAAATCAATTTGATTATATATTTACAGTAGTATTTTCTGGTGTTTTGAGAGATGAAAAGGTAATAAGAGCAGAAGGGTTAAATTTTTTATTTATGTAGGTAGAGATTATTGAATTCTGAAGGGAGAAATTGAGAATAGAAAGGATAACCACAGGAGAATCAAAGGGAGGATTAAGAAGGGCATAGCTTTATTAATTTGATAGAATATATTTATATATTTTTGAATTATAGCCTTGACTCTTAAGAAAATAAAAAAAGGAACTCTGATAATGGATTGCTCATTTTCAGTATAAGAAATATTATAGTGAAATAAACATTAAAGTTGATCAAACATCAATAGTTCTTAGTAGGTACTATTAATTTATAAGTCTTAATCGTTAAAAAAAATTAACTAAATTCATTGCTTTGATTACGATTCTAATAAATAATTTAATTAAGTTTGTTTTTGTCAAATTTGTTTTTGCATGACAGATAATAAAATACGTTTTGTATCGGTATTAAAAATCTATTGCTTCAGCTCCATTCTAAAATAAACTGAATTACATTTGGCTCTGAATTGATTGTATTCTTCTTATTATATCTTTGTAAATTGAATTACATTTTTTCTTTTTTTATCTTACCCTCAGAAGATAAATAAAACTTTAACTAGCTTTCTTCTGAATTATCAACAATACCCTTACATATATGGTATTGAACTTCAATTAATCTAATTATATTGAGAAGTTTATGAAAGGCTATGAGATAGCTGCTTTAAATAGATATTTTGTAAAAAACACAACTTTTTTTTGGTTTATGACAATAATTAGATAACTTAAATTATATATCAAAACCTATTCAAATATTTAATGTTCTTCCACCGGAATTCGATAAATAAAATATTAACAGTTTCAAAAAGAAAAAGAAGTTTTCATTACTACAGTTTGATTTTTTTGTTGTGTGGTACATAGTAACAAATTATTCACTTTATTTTTTTATTTTTTCTATGAATATGAAATTTTCACCATTGATAGTTATCGGGATAATGATAAGCTAAAGGAAGAGCTTATTATTTCTAAATTACATTTAATGTTATTTTTATTAACTTAGAATAGCGATTTTCATATTAATTCGTTGGTTCATAGTGTGAGGAATAGAGTATGCAGAAGTGATCTCCAGATATAAAATGTGTTTTTTCTTTTCCCATGTTAGGGTCGACTTAGGATTATGTGCCAAATTCTTATTTGTTATTATTTTATTTTATTTTTTCTTGTACTCTGTTCACTATTTCTTCTTCCTGTCTTCCCACCACTTCAGGGGCCAATTTTTTTCACTCTCGTACCTTGGAAACCTTCCATATTCAATATTTTTTCCCTTAACACTTCTCTGTCAGTTGTTTCTTCAATCTATGCAAGATATTTTTATTTTTTTTGCATAAAATTTATTTATATTATGTTTAATTAATAATTCGTGATTATTTTAAAGGTATTCAGTAATGAAAAGTGGGTTTGTTAGGGAGCTACGAGCCGTGAAGGTCATGAGGTGTGGGGGAAGAGAAAAGGCAGACAGTTGGGCGCCTAGCAACAGGCCTCACTATTACTTAGGCGTTACCAACCTTACTAGTTACAATGTTTGTGTAGGTTAATGTTTTGTTTATCTATCAATTAAGAATAAAAATTAATTGTTGCCCCTTTTATAGGTTTAACTAATAAAAATGTAAATAATATATCAATTAACGAATAAAAAAAAAATACGGACATAACCGCAACTACGACAGGCCGAAGAGTTGAAATTGTTACTAAATTAATATAAGGCTGATTTTTATTCTTGGTATAACAAACTGAAACCTCTTCTGAGGCCTAAAAATTAAATCTAACGGAACAGCTGACAGACGTTCTGATTTTCAATCAGTTATTAGCAGCAATGGAAATTTTGAACTTTAACAACGTACCAAATTAAGAGGTAAAGTAAAATTAATAGAGCTATAAATAATGAGGAGTTAATTTTAAATATTACCGAACTATAATTAAGGAGGAACACTTCAAAGAGATGGGAATAAAAATTTTCTTCGAAAAGTTATAAGAAGTAACCACCTTATTTATGTATCATTTGTCTCTGTTATATAAACAAGTTTTAAGTGATGTAATATTTTACCGGCGTTGCAACGGATCGAGGAATTGCTTTTTTTTAAAATATTTTATCGTCTTCAATCAGTTAAATGATTAATATTTATAAACTTTGAAAACAGTGGGTTTGAGAGGAAGGAGTTGATGAAGGAATGAAAGGGCTGATATCGAGTTCGGGCCAAATCACTAACAGTTGGGGCGTTTGTTGACCATGAGATCATTATGGATGAATTTATTCGTAACGAAGCAAGGAATATCCTTAAATTTTACAAACAATTTTTGGTTGTAAGGATACGAGAGGAATTATATGGCTTAGTGGAGCCCCAAAGCTCTACTCCATAAATCCAAATAGTGTTTAATAGCCACGCATATGAGTCATTTGTAATCAATTGGGAGCTTAGAGCGTTAGTACAGTAAGTGTTAAAGAAGCCTGAGACGGCAAGTAGTTTCTCGTTTTTTCAGTCAAGTATGGACTAGTAGCAGGAAGTAATTGGTTTACGACGAAGGTTAAAGGTGCTTTGACGGGATTTATGGGAATTAATTTGTATCATCCTGTTTTGAAACTATTATTCAAGATCAGTGATATGGGATGGAAGAGTATCGGATGCTATAACTGGATTAGAGTTGACTGATAACATACATGCATCATCAACATATGTGTTAAGGGTAGTATTAGGATGGGTTTTGATGTCAGCTGCATAAACTGTGTAGAGAAATGGGCCGAGGATATTTTCTTGGGCGAATATTTTAAATTACATTTTTATGACCCTTTAAGTGATCCTTATTCGAGTATTTTGTTGCTAAGTATTGTAAATCATGTGAAAGTTATTCTAATTCTTTTTCATCATATTAGTTAATTTTTCCAACGTAGCAGGTGCACAACACGTTCTTCTTCCCACTTCTCCTCTAATAGTTAACAAAGGAAGACCGAGGAAGCTTTGGCCAGAACCAGAGTAAACAAATAACGCTTCCATTATGACCATATGGACGACTACCACCGGGATCAAAACACATCAATCTACATGTTAGATCCTTGGAGGCCTGTTTAAAGATCTTTCGGGTTTACGTGAAGCGAACCACATGTCGAGGAACCATTAATTGTGTTCATCATTGTAAACATTCTTAAGCTGTAGCGCTGCGGTGTTTAGGAAAAATACTCAATTTTCAAAAATGTTTTAG
Source organism: Arma custos (assembly GCA_037127475.1). Lineage (NCBI taxonomy): Eukaryota > Metazoa > Arthropoda > Insecta > Hemiptera > Pentatomidae > Arma > Arma custos. Next base: position 106,478,885 of record CM073760.1, on the reverse strand, counting down.
TCTATTTGTCATTATAGTTTTCTATGTGGCGCTTTGTTTGTGGAGGAATATTCTCATAAATCGTTTCCACTGTTATAACTCCTTCCTATATTTGTTAAGTAAGAGGAGAACAATGGGTAGATGTTTAAATTAAATAATATCGTATAAATAATATTCGTATTCATGCTTTTTAACGTTTATAGAAGCCGATCTACGAACGTTTTAAAAACAAGGTAACATGTGGACATTTTCCAGCCCTATATAAATGAATTTGTATAAAAAAATACTGAGGCCAGTGTCAACACTGATATGACATATTGAACTTCATTGTCTTTTTTACCTAGTATTCTTCAGATGTTTCTATGGAAACCGGTCGGTGGTTAAGTCCAGACAATGTACTGAGTGTAGCCCAATCTCGTAGTTTAGGGCTCGAAATGGAGACGATATAAGCAATAACTCCATTTCAAATCAATGTCCGACTTAACTCCCTATTCAGTACTAAAATAACAAGATTCCGCTTCCCTTAAGACAAGAAACTCATTTTAGTGAAAATTCGACTGAACTAATTACCTGAGCTATAGATATATTGAGCACATAAATGTTGTTTTCAGAAGATGTAAGGCATACTCCTTTATGTAGTTTATAAAACTCCTAAATTACAAGTAAGATATTTCTTGGAGCTTTGTTAACTCTTGCACAATCATAACATGATTCCGATTCCGTTTAGTACAAGAAACTCATTTTAGAGAAAATTCGACTTTACCATCTATTCACCGAGACTGTAGAATATATATTCTGGAGTATTCTAGCAAACTCATTCGAAAGATAATTTAATTATGTACAAAGTTAATCTTTAAAAAGAAAAATAGGACTAATATTAGTAAATATAGCAAATTATATTAATCATATTAGGACTTGGCATTCAAAGCTGTAAGAGTACATTAACGAGCTAGATATTTCCGATATATTAGGTCAGCCCACAAGGCGGCCGTAAGGTTTTTTAAAGGGAGTAAAACTTTTTCGTTTATGCCGTCCTTCAGATGGGACTTAAAACGGGAGGCCCAAGTCTTTACTCGTTAAAGATCCCTGTCCTAACATACCCGGATAGGCAAAATTTAGGACTCCCTCTGTAGCATCGTCCGATTAGCCGTATCAACTGTAAGGTGACTTTACCCGAAACAAACAATATATTAGGTCGATATTTTTGTAAATCATAAATCATTCCGTAATAATTTGAAATATATTTTTGTTTGATAATGCTTAATTATTTACATAGATAGACAATATTAAATTTAGTATACAAAATTCCATGATTATGGTATTTATTATCACAATATTACTTATGGATACTTTCAAACTAATGACGGTTGATGAAAGATATGAAAACTTCTGATGAAAAACTCTACCCGATTGGATACCGGTTTGTTGCAACTTCCGATTCTTCGCACGGAGAGCTCGTAAATAACCCCGTGGCTGTGCAACAGGAAGCAGTTGGAGTTGTACCGGCCATGAATTTTTGCTGACTCGGATCGAGTAAATTGAGGTCTGGTCCGATGGCTTGGAAAAATCAACTCTGGAAAGCTTCGATTTTTATATTCTTTCGAAGAATATGAAAGAAGGGCTGGGCATTGATTATTGTACAGTTCGCAACAAGTTCGTCGATTATGATTCAGTGTCATTACTTTGCTGTTCATTTGCTTGCATAATGAATCATTGCATTTTAATGTTTATCTAGTATCTATTTTAACGTTAAACAAAAGATAGTTTAAAATATCTTTAAATGTGGAACACTCTGGTAACTGTTTCAACTCCAGGAGCTCATATCGCTTTCATCGGTTCATCAGGATACGGAGGAGTTATGAACATGTGGGTCTGTTAGGGCGTGAATAGCTATGACGTGAAGATATGTAAACTTAATAAAGGGCATTGGGGTTTGCTCAAAGGGTTTCCCTATGCTTGTAAGATACCTCAAAATCCTCATTTAGCCGATTTTGGAGAACATTGAATCTAATTACCCCAAAAATGCTTAGCCTTAATCAGGCGTTATTTTTGCTATAAACAATGTACAAAGTAAACGTTGAAGCTGTTAAATAAACGATATTTACGAAGGTGTGCAAGGATACCGGAAGAGCTTAATACCAGTATTAATAATGAAATTGTTTTATCTTGAGTTTATGTTTCTATATAAATTATTTATGTTAATGTTATTTCTATTTTTATTTCTCTTCCGCAATGACTATGTACCTTCTAAAAACAATGTACGTTACCTCGGACTATACTTGAACAAAAGATTCTCATGGAACATAAATATTTCACTCGTCACTAAAATCAGCTTCTTCTTTGTCTTTCCTACTCACTGTTACCGGGACTTCCTTTGAGAATATAAAAAAGACTATGCTCTTGCTCAGAAACAATTAATTATTTATCAGAAATTTCATATTCCTGCAAATCCGGGAGAACAATATCACCGCGATCAAGTTTAATGGACGCGTTACTGTTCAAGTGCAATGCAATGCCTCTTACATGCGGATATGTTTCATGATTTATTTTATAAATATCTATTGATGTTTATGATAGATCGTTTAAATTAATGTAATTTTATATCAACTGTTCATTAATTGAAAGAGCTGTGACGAGGTGGGAGTTTTGATTTTTTTAAACAAATTGTGTCTGATTTACCTTATTTCGCCGGTCTTAATAAAAATTTTATCTCCCGAAATATATAACTATGTTTACTCATATCACAAGTTCGTTACCCTATTTCCATGTTACTAATGACACTATCTTGACATAATTTATCTTATCAGTACAAAATAAGGCTGTTGGTGGTTCCGATGTGGCTACGTGATCTCTGCCTCGTTTCATAGGATTTTGTTTGTCGAAAAGCATTACTTGTTAGCCTCGCAAACAATCATCCAAAAAGGGCGAGCAAGGGAAAGCCAAAAGGAATAAAATACATGGAAGGAATAGTGTGGTTTTCGTTTCGATTATTAATATGTACTTCCTGTCGTTGATTTGGACATAAACAAACTAAACAAGATGGTAACTCTAAACTGGCGGAAAGAGGACCTAGCAACAGGCCGAGCGATGCTCGTACATGGGAGGATTAGTTTGTATCTGATTTCGTAGTTGAAGGTTTGGCATGCGCTCAGTGGTTGTCTTGACACAACGACCGACATGTTCGACTTTATAATTGTTATAATTTATTATCTTATTTATATATTCTCATCTTATTTATATATTGAACTATTATTTATGTATTTAAATTTATTTTCATACTTAACATTTAGTTGTTTGTTTCTTCATTTAACGTCACTTTATGCTGCTATGGCTAATCGGACGATGCTACAGTGGTAGCTCTAAATTTTGCCTATCCAGGTATAATTAGGATAGGGATTTTTAACGAGTACCTGACATCGTACAGGTTCGGGACCCCCGTTTAACGTCCCTTCCGAAGGACGGCGTAACTAAGGATTTTTTACTCCCTTAAAAAAATCCTAGGGCCACCTGCCGGGCTACGAAGTCGCGATCTTGGGCTTAGTAGTTTGTTACGCTAACCACTAGACCACAGGTGACCATCTTAACATTTAGTGTTGAATGAATCTCCTTTATATTGCGTTTATTACTACGCGTTTTGTGCTTACATTATCACTGAAAATGACTTTTTAAGTATTAACTATATGAGGTGCGAATGCCTCATAGTATCTTGAGGAAATGAAGAAATTAAAAAATATCTGGTCAATGTATAAAAAGTATTTCTTTTCTGTTGATCTTAATTCGTCAATAAAATCAATTAACGTTTCTTCCAATATAGCAAAATGTATTGCATTTATATCTCCAACTACTGTGAATAAGTGCTATGTAGAATTTCGTACGGAGCTACGTTGTTCTGAGGAAAGCGGATCGTGTTTTCTCAGATTTTGGGCTTGAAATGGAGTTGTAATAACAGCAATACCTCCTTTTCAAGTCAATGTCTGACTTATTCAATACGAAAATAAGACGATTCTGCTTCCCTAAGAAACTCATTTTAGAGAAAATTCGACTTAACCACTGAAGAAATAACGACCAAGTGACAATGGTTTGAATAGATCATTTTATTTTTTAGAAGGCTGTCATAAAACAGATTCGTATCGCGAAACCTCTGTCGCTCAGTGTATTTATTTCTATTTATATAATCTACCTAAAATACATTTTCAAGTGATTACCTAAAATTCTCTGTTAAAACATCCTTATCTCAAGGTGTACTTGTAAGTCTAAATTTTGGTTGCAGATGATCTTTATCTATCTCTCTTTAACTAAAAACAGAAAAAGTATATGTATATATATATTGTTGGCCTATGTTTAGTAAGCTCTATATCACACTATTTCCCAAAATAAACGAGTTTTTATGCTATAGAAGGCTGGGGTACAGTCAGATCCTCACCAACAAGGCTAGACTATCGCCGGTCCTATGTTAAGCCGAGGCTATTATCTGGTCCTATTGTTGCTCAATGCTGACTATACCTGTATCGAAGGACCTTCGCCGCGGCCAAGGTCTCCCAAACTACCTCAATTATCCCAGCTCTTCCTTTCCAAGCCACTCCCCCCAGACCGCCTCCTCCCTCTTTCACTATAAACGACTCTTTAAGGATTATTATTAACTATTAACTCTTTCACTCTGTTCCTCTGTAATTCCCTTAGGACCTTGAGCGCTCATTAGCTCTTCCATTGTAGGTTTCTCTACTTCTATAGGGATCCACGATTTACTTTATTCGGCCTGATGGGTTGGAGTTGATAGAACATCTAAAATAATAGATGTTGCTGTTTTTATTATTTATTTCCCGACAACACTTATATATTTTACGTCAAAAACCCTAATACTACTGCCCACGAAGGTTCTTGGGTTCAGTACGTGGTTGACAGTACTTGTATTGTTTTTTGGACAACCGTTGTGCAGGGAGGTAATTTGTCCTTGATCTCAACAGCCAGATTTTCGGGCACACAAACAAGCCACAGGAGGTTTCCAGACCCCAGAAGATCAATTTCCGGCTGCTAACAGATTAAATAAAAGTCTGCCAATCATCGGGATTTGAAAAGAGGAACAGATTTTACGAAATATAGTATCAAATTTTTGGTAAGTTGTATTGAAGATACTGAGAGAAACACGAGACGTGAAATGGAGGATATTTGGCGATAATTATTATGAAAAAGACGAGTCAACAATGATCATGTATATATTTATTCATTTAATTCCACCGTTACTATGGATAATCGGATGATCCCTGAGAAGGAGTATTAAATTTCGCTTATCCAGGTATAATTATGGCACGGATCTTTAGGCTAGGAAACCCCGTTTTACAGTCCTTCTGAATGACGGCAGTATTAAGGATTTTTTAAAACTCCTTTTATAAATGCTGGGGCCACCTGCTGGGCTGTGAACCCCGTTATGATAATCACTACACCAAAAGTGAACCCCACTAAAGATCATTATGAATAGTAGTAAAACTTTCATTTATATGGTAGTTAAACTTTTATACCACCATAAAAATGAAAAAAAACCCCTTAAAGATAGGAGATTATGAAAGGCCAGGTCTTGAGGTTTTGAAATTCAGTTTTTGCCGATTTTACCATAAAAGAACCTTTCTTGTGATGCAGAGAATAATACAATCGAAAAACTAGATACGCGTTAGATGAACTCTATGGTTCGGGAACTTCAGTCAACTGAAGTTCTAATCTCAGCTGATTAGTACAACATTTCATAAGTGTATAGTTAAACCGTAAATAATACTCTTCTTTCCAAAAGCAACGTGGTAACATTGAATATGTGCACTTAACAATTAAACTTCTCACATGATGTTTTCTATACATAACATAGTTAAATTAAATATATTAATAATATTGTTTTAATTGTACTAAGTTTTAATTCTCGAGTTTCAAATCATAAATTGAATCTTTCCTAGAAAAACTCTTTCTATAACAAATGATTTACGAATGATGGGATACAGCTTTAAGCTTTATAGACCCTTAAGTTCATACTTGGTACTCAACCCAGTATAATTCAGGGGCTTAAGGAGTGTAGATGATTTTTATTTATTGTCTTGAATTTCGATAATGTCTTTACGTGTGAGGAACATCTATTTAAATTGGTCAGCCAAGTTTTCTATGAGCTAGGAAGATGTTAAATTAGAATGAAATATGATTTATTCATTTATTTCGTTCTATGTAAATGTTTGGTAAAATAATACTTTTGTTAAAAAACAAATATCCTTTACCTCCAAGATTTTTTTCACGTCACTTCCCATCTTGATATCACTCTTATACTCTCATCATTTTTTTTAAATTTAATGGACCTATATGAATCTATAGATAAACACTGATTATAGGATTTATTAATTAGTTAATTAATTAGGTACTATTCGTTGATAATGTTAGATTTCGAAGCCAGGTTTGTGTTGTAGCTCAGAGGCTTGTTGCTAGGTGGCTTCTCTAGACCTCTGTGTATCTCCACGTCACTGTAATCTCTCCTTCTCTCCTTGTATTACAGTTTGGTTTTGAATTGTCTCTATAGCGTTAGCAATACCTACAGGCTCTGTTACTGGTAAAACTACGAATAACTTCAATTAGTAATAATTAAGTAATAAAAAGTATTATAATAAACCAGGTACTGTGCCCTCAATACTAAACTACCATTTTCTGTCTATTCAATTTTTCTTAGAAATATTTATGTTCCATTAAATAATGTAAAATTAGAAGAACTGAACCAAAAAAATCTAATGAGTTTTTTAGGTTTTTCGCTACCCACGTAATACTTAATAAAACTTCATAGGCATTATTATCGTTTTTAAAATATTTAGTTATCCATTATAAAATATGTACTATAATATAAGTTTATATTATTACTCTGATTTCTAGATTTTTTTCCTTCAGTTAATTACCACATTCTTTCTTTGTTAATATTAATCCATTTTTCATTTTTACGAACAAGGAGAGACGGTTAAATAAAACAAAATTGAAGGTAGCTCAGAGGAAGAAATTTGTAAGCCTGTTTTAATACAATACTCTTTTAACGAAGAAAAGACCATGCTAATATTTACTTGCTTAATTATTTAATCGCATTTGAATTTAATTTCCCTCTCGTATAATGAGTAATTTTAAAACCGTTAAGTGTATTTTCCGAGAAAATTGTCAGACAAAGTGATCAATAATATTTCCGGTGATTGATTTTGGGTAAAACGTTACAGATGTACATACGAGGCGTTCAGGATCAAAAGTGAAAAACTCCGTATAAAAAAAAATAGACTTCTTCACATTATTCGCAAGTATAGTCAAGCAATTTAGCCTAACATGCCATTTTGCAGTCTTATTTCTAATGGTTTAGTCCGGTTCTGAACTTGAAGTTTCGGAAGCATAAAACATTGCTAGACTAAACTAGAGAAAAATAATTCCTCTATCTTACTTTCTTCCCCAAAATTTAATACCGTACCTATTCTGTATGATGTAGTGGTAATGGTAGCGAGCGCTCTGAGTTGCCATGCCGAAAATACTGGTTTAAATCCCGCTGCTGGCGGGACCTTTTATTTAGTCTGTTAGCCGGAGATGGATCATATAGGATCTAGGACCCTCCTGGGGCTCACTCAGCCTCTATAAAATGGGCACCCAAAATAAGTCTGGCGGTTGAGTGTGATCTAGGACAAATCACTTCCCTGCATAACCGTTGTTCATGAAACAGTACAGTCTAGAGACCATGGACAGACCCGTTCACGGCTTGTAGTTGTACAGGTTTTTGGAGTTATACGTCCTTGATCCTAAACGCCTCATATGTAATTTCAATTTTGTACAACATTTTGTTTTTGTGCTAGATTATGCATAATTGATAGTTTGTCTTGAAATATTGATATATATATTTTCAATGGAACAACTGTCTTAGCCTAATGTGGCTTTAGAACATTATTGATTAATAAATGCTTGAGAAAAGTTTAGCCATTGCTTAGAAATATTAGTATTGAAATCATGTCTAAAATTCTTCCATAATGATCTGCTCTGAAAGTTATCCTAAGGTACGTGGTAAATTGGTCTTTAATCAGTTCCAACTCAAAAGATAAATCTAAAACAACCTTAAACCCTCTATAAGGGCTTTTATGGAAAGTTTACAAGCTTTTAAAAGTTTTCAAGTAAGAAGTTATAAAAGCTAAATGGCTCCTGTAAGTTTTTTTCCCTCATCACAATTAGCCATTTGTTCCTTTAATAAGAATATTTTGCCTGGAGCAATTGTAAGAGCTGGATAATTAATGAAGGAAGCATGCGACGGTTGCATCATTGGCTTTCATGTCTCATGCAAATGGTTCTCTCTAATTAGTCAAAGCTAACATCTTTCCTAAATCACTTCAAGCCGCTTATGGCGGGATCAATAGAACAAATGGTTGAAATCATCCGACGTTATTCAACTTTTATACAACAAAGTTTGCATTTAATTTATATTTTAATATGTAATAATTTATTATTTTCCTTTATTTTATGACATCGTGATTTTCCGCTGGTGAAAAATTTAAAACCACCACTCATCAGAATTTAACAGGCTTTATCAGATTCGGTTGTATGTACGTATGTATGTTACGGAATTTTTTAATTCTATTTTCTGCCACTTCGAAACATCGAATTAAATTGAAACATAGCACACTTCTCAAGGATCGATGACTATATAATAATTGGGTACTTTTCTAATCTGACGCCCATCGACCCCAGCACGCTCCTCTGGCACTTACCTCAACTATTTGGACCCTGTCAGGTTATGCTGCCTAAAATTTATTTGAAATAGTATACTTTCATTATCATACAAGAGGATTATTAGGAAAGGAAATAGGAGATGATATACAACTAAAATATGATATTTTTTTTATTTTTATCTGTTTTTCTTTTAAAGAAAATTTGCCCGGGCAAATCGTTTCTCTTTAAAAGAAAAATATATAAAAATAAAAACAATAACAAAAAAAATATCATATTTTAGTTGTATATCACAATTTCTTTTTTAAATTGAAATGTATTAAGTACTGAATAAATAAGAAGATAAAATAAAACATTTATTATAAACAATATTCATTAAAAATAACAATATCACATCAAAAGGGTGTCGTATATACATAACAATAAAAACAAAAAACCCAAAAACATCACATTGTAGTTAAATATAATTATTTATGTTTAAAATTGAAATATTTAAAATAGAAAATAAATAATAAGATTTAGTTTCATATTATGTCCATTTCTACAAGACATTTTATGGGGAATGACGTTCCGCTCCTGAAAAAATAGCACAGCTGACTTTTCATCAATCACCTCACGAAAAATATTCATTAAATTCCAACTCGTATTGTATAATTAAGATGAAAACAAGTAAACGTCCACTTGACACAAACAATAACAAAGGACTAAGAAAGGTTACGGCAACAGTAGCAGGTAGTTAAGGAAACTGACACTTGGGGCACTGGGGTCGATGGGCGTTAAATTAGAAAAGTACCGAGATTTTTCATATTAGAAGACAAGACATTATTACATATTACGAGTAGTAGAAAGGCTTGTGCTAAGGCATAAGTGACTTAATCTTTAAGGCAAGCAATGACTACTGGCAGGATTAACCGGGGAGCTTTTGCAGCAAGCCAATATAAAAATTAGAAATTGAATGACAGTTTAAAAACACGTTTTAGCAGGAAACAAAAATAAGTAGAACATTAGAATAGATTGATGAACATAAGCCATACTTGGCCTAATCTTTTAAGATGTTTTAAATAAACTCGTTAAAATTTCCGCTTCCTATTAAAGCGTGTTTTTATAATTATTATTTATTCTAGCAATCATTCCAGTTTTTTTCTTTATCTATTTCTTTTCATAAGTATATACCAAACATTACCCAGAATGTTACAGACATAAAAATAGGTTGATTCATGATTAGAATAAAAATGTATGCCTTATTTTTTACAAAATAAAATCTTCATTTTCAGTATTAATGATCCATTTGTAAACTTAATGGCAGTTTTAGTGAAATGCCTTGACGGTATGAAATCAAATTATTTTATGATTAATATTATTTTATTGACTATGTACGTAAATTGCATTTCGATTTCTTTTTAGTTTAAAACAAAATTTATTCACTATAATTACATCCTTCTAATGTGTAAACATAGTTTTTGAAATGCGATAGACGCGTTTATATTATTATATCTTTAGTGAGTATTATATTTGATTATTGATATGTCAAGTATAATATGGATAAGATGAAACTTTTGTAAAAACTGAAGTATTGATTTGGATGAGGGAATAAAGTGATATATTTTTATTATTTTTTCCAATATTCAGATTCGCCGATCAATACTCGGATCTCTTTCCATTCCGAGTGCGGTAGAAAACTGTTGATCGATCGAAAATTTAACATATATTTTCTAAATAAATATATTTTATTTTGGAGCTTAATACATTTATCTGTAATATGTATATTGACTTGTATTCATTATTATTACTTCTTTTAACCAGTATAAATCTTTGATGAATATTGAGGATTTTTTTAAACTCTTCGGGTTAACCGGCGAAACCCTTGATTATCCTCATGACTGTTAAACGGGCTTGAATATTTCAAATAAATTAATATCATAAGATTATATTGCGTTGGCCAAGGCGATTCTCAATTGTTGTTTCTTCTCCTCCGAGAGCCCCATTTTATTAAGCTCTGATCCCGAGTGTGCTCCGGCTATCATACGCAGGACTTCTTTTTTCTCTCTTGGAATCACCCAATTTCGGTGGCGATTGTTAGACCACCCTCACATACGTGCAGACTTTATTACGCTATTGTACTTCAGAATTTTCAGGATTTCTCTGTTGTTATTCTGTGGTTTGTCTCATTTATTGATGTTTTTTTTCCAACTCTCTTTCCTGAGCTTAAATGATTCTCCATTTATTGTTATTTTATTTGTATGACGTTTACATTTTTCATCTAACTATGCCAAAACATGTCTTATCTATATTTGTGTGCTTTCATGAGCAAGGAATTAATCTTTGCCAGAACCTTAAAGTTCGCTTGAATAGAATTCCCGTCCTTGATCACAGTACTATCGATTAGGAAGTTATTTGAAAAGTTTTAACTTAACAAGGCAATGTGAAATAAATTATTTCTTATAACTTTAAAACAAGATTGTCGTAACATAAAATATAAAGGTATTTGAAAACTAGACATCTTAGTGACTGAAAGTTGCATGAATTATTCATCATTGTTAAAAAGCTAACTCTTACATGTATTATTTATCATTTAAATTCTGTAACACGTTCATATAATAATTGCATGAAACCTTATCCAGTCTCTTTAGAGTGGGTACCCTTAACTGGGCGAAAATCTGGCGGTTGAGCATAATTCCGCAAAAATCACCTCCCTGCACAACCTTCCGAAACTATAACGATTAAATTTTAGATAAAAATAGAAATTTATTAGAATTATTAGTACAGAAAAGATGAATTACGCTTTGTGCACTTTGTATATTGAAAAGCTTTTTTCTTCTTAATTTTTTTTTTGGAATAATACAAAAACAATACATTTTCCAGTTAATTCTAGATGCTAATAGAAGATAATTAATTAGTCTACAAAGCCATATCATTAGAAAAAAATAGAAGCATTTTTAGACCTTTTGTAGGTATTTTTATAGTCCTTTTTTTATAAGGTTAGACTTATATTATGTAAGTTACATTAATAACACATAGATACATGAATAGGTATACGATATCTGTATTAATATAAATACAACATATAATATAATACGTAGATACATCAACATGTATAAGATACCTACATTAAATACTCTTTTAGGTTTCCACGGCCACTATTATTACAAAAGACTTTGTTGGTTTCTTCTTTGTTTAGACAGTGTTGCTAAATTTTTTGCCAACGTTTCGCCAGCCATGCTGCTGACTTCTTCTGGGCTGAAATGAGAAACTTCTCATTTATCAGCAATAATGCTTAGACCCATCAATAGGTATAGGGTATCTATACTAGTATAATCTAGTATCTAATATAATCAATATTAGTATAATATAGTACATCTATATAATACACAGAGACATTAAGAGGTATAAGAAATCTATATTAATTCAAAGTCTATTATACACATGTATATTATTACATTATAGGATACCTATAATATAATAATATTACACACCGATATATTATATATTATATTATACATCGATATATTATATTATATGTCAATATATTCTATATAAATAAGTATAGGGTACCTATATTGGCATAAGATAAGCAATGAAATAGGTATAAGACACCTACAATAATATAAAGTACATACATTAACAATTTTAATAAGTACACTAAACAGTTTTCGAATTTGCATATAAACCTGTAAAGAAAGGTGTGTGAGTGTTTAGTAGTAATATTTTGTTTTTAGTCTGCTCTTTCAGTTTAGGATTTTGCTTTTATTAACATAATTAACTAATATTTTTTCTCTCTCCCTTAGCCTTTTGTAACTAGCGTTTAACAACCAAAATATACACGGTTTAAAGCCACCATGTTGAAGCTGAAGCTATCTCTACGAGGGCCATGTAATAAGACGATAGAATAGGGAGAGAACGTGACTGGAGTCAGCTGACTGGGTTGGCCTTTAAAACTTTAAAACCGGTTGCACTAGACGTGGCAACGCTGGAGCGCTCTGTAGTTCACCGGGTCCTAGTGCTCCAGCTAGCTATTAAAGAATACTCGCTTGTGTGCGGGGAAAGTGAAATTATCTTCCCAAAAACACAGGAAAAAAACTAAACAGAGGTAATTTAAAATTACCTACAGGTCCCTATACCCCTGAGTTACCGATTGATCGTCATTAGGTAGTAGGAATATCCTTCATCCAAGCGAGAAATCGATCGTAGAAATTATCGGTATCGATCGTATAATTTTCGGTATCAGTTCAGCATTTTGTCGCTTCGAGTTGAGCCACAACAAGTTTTAACCTTTCATCCGTTTACCTTTTAATATTTTCCAAAAATACAAGTAGCCATGAGCTTTAGTACGGGAAAGAGAATGTAATTATTTCAGTAATCATTTCATCTAGAAATGAACTTTCAACAAACATAGATCATCTATACTTCGAAATGTTAGTAAAACATTTCTTTATGAAATGATTACGAAACATACACATTTCACATAATTACATTCACTTTTCCATACCGAAGTTCACGTTAACTTGTATTTTTTGGAAAATATTAACAGTTATAACTTGTAACTAATCTCGAAGCGACAACCTGCGGAACAAATACCGAAACTTTCTTATCCGGAAAATTTAAAAACAAAACAAAGCATAGGTAATTTAGAACTAGTCCCAATATACTCGAGTAACTGATAAATCGCCATTAGGTAGGAGGAATATTAATTATCTTAGCGATAAATCGATCGTAGAAATTTTCAATCGTGATTATATAGTTTTCAGTTAGAAAAACCTCTTTTATTAATCTAAATATGCAACAAACTTAAAAAGCGTGTTCATAAAATGATTAACACGCTTTTTTTTTAGCTTCGCTTGCATGTACGTACTTATGTTGCGGAATCTTAGGGACTCGATTTTTGGCCATTTTAAAACATCGAATTAAATTGAAACTTTGCACACTTTTCAAGTACTGATGGCAATACAATAATGTGATAGGTTTCTCTCATCATCTTGACCTCGGTGTTCAGGGTTTCCAATTTTCCAAATCTGAGGACACGGTAGGGTCTTGTGTTGTGGCAGGAACTAGGGCGTGTACTAAGGTATAGATGACCTTATCTTTGAGGCAAGAACATGACTACTGGCAGGATCAACTGGGGAGTTTCGTATATTTTACAAAAATAAATAGTATAAAAAACACGCTTTTATAGCTAGCTGAACTAAAAAGTAGAAAATAAATAATTGTTTAAAATATTTGAGGGCAAAGTGAAACTATCTTCCTAAAAACAGAAAAAAAATAAACAATTAAAAAAAGGACATACAGGTCCCAATACCCCTGAGTTACCGATTGATCGTCATTAGGTAGTAGAAATATCCTTCATCCACGCGAGAAATCGTTCGTAGAAATTATCGAATGTATTTACATAATTTTCGGTATCAGTTCAGCATGTTGTCGCTTCGAGTTGAGTCGCAACAAGTTTTAATCGTTCATCCGTGAAGCACATGACTACTGGCAGGATCAACTGGGGAGTTTCGTATATTTTACAAAAATAAATAGTCTAATAAAACTAAAAAACAGGATTTTGTTACTAGCTGAACTAAAAATTAGAAAATAAATAATTGTTTAAAATATTTTAAAAAACACGCTAACATGTAAAAAAATAAGAATAGAGTGATAAAGAAAAAAAATGATAGAATAGTTCTAAATTTGTTCAAAATATATCATTTGTCATTGAGTTATTAATTACTTTGATATCATATCGTTCTGACCCCGGATACGACATCACAATCACACAATTCCTATAAATCATCTTTCTTGAATTCTCTTGCATTTGAGAATTAGGAACTAAAAATGGTTAGAAGAATACATAGGATCATTTAGAAATAGAAAAAAATGGCATAATACTTAATTTTTGTTCTCCAATTTGTTTATGAACTCTGATGCAGAGCTGGAAGTGGGTTGATTTTGAGCCTTGCTTCTTATTTTTGGGAGAGCAGGGTTGCTCAACGCGTAGAGCGCTAAGTTGCAGTGTTAAAGGGTTCAAGTCCAGCTGAGGCAGTAATTATGTAATCCATTCAGAGACACGGATGGACCCAGCAGAATATGTAGACCCTCCCGAGGCTCATTCAGCCTCTATAAAGTTGGCACACATGTTTGGGGAAATCCTGGCGTAATCTCGGATAAATCACCTCCTTGCACAACCGTTGTCCTAGAAACATTAGTTAAGATATTGTTGATTTTATTTAAATCACGGGAATGTTCAATGAAGATTGACAATATTGAGCCAACGTTTTTCCAAGAAGCTTTCCCTTGAAAATCTCTCCTTCAAAGTTAAATCTTGAACCACCCATGGGCTCCTGGTTCTGGTGGCTGGTCTTGAACCGGAAAATAGAGATCAGTAGCACAGAATCTTCTTACTCTTTGCCCAGCAAGAAATCTTACATAAACTATAAAAACAGCTGTTGTAAATAGGTATATCTTGCTACAGAAATATATAAATCTCGAATTGTATTTAAAAATACATATATTTGAACATTTATTAAAAACCTTTGGATAATTTTTCAACGGTTTAAAAATACGGATTAAAAGATATTAGAATGAATCATCATTGGAGCATTAATAATCCAGAAAGAACGAACATACGTTTGATTTAGATTTTTCAAATTTTTTATTTTACAAATTTTCTCGAAATGTAGAACGATAAGTAGGCGATTTCCATCTTTCTTAGAGTTCTTCTTTTTCCAACATTTCTTCTTCTTCTCCTCGAAGGCTTTCCTTCTTTCTTCCTTGGCCCACTTTGGTCGATATGATTTTGATTTCGCTTTCTCTGGATTAAATTTCCGCTTATAAATATTATTTATTTATATTTATATCTTTATCCAAAAACGTATCTGCAATATCCCATATGTTGCTGATTTGGCCCAAACTAGATACCTTTCCTTCCACAACAAGCTCCATACACACTAGAATCCGCTAGTCTCTCAAATTGCTTCCCATAATATTCCTGATAACCCTTCGAGGCATCTGAAAAGAAGATGCCCTCGAGAACTTCTCCTATAGAACTTTATTGGAGTGCTATCAATGGATAGTTTCTCCACAAGTGTTTTTTTTTTCTTCACGTCCTTTGTTCATAAAGTAGATTTACTTGATGTAATATAATTACAGTTGTAAATATCAATAAATTATTCTACTCTATTATATTCTATAACATCCAAATCGATATAGTTGTTTTAATATAACTAACATATTCCAGTTGACGTTCAGTTAATCTGTTTTTAGCTAAGTGTTTTGCAATGAGCACTTTCGTATTTCGTTGCCTTAAAATTTTTCTAGCATGTCTTAAATTTTAATATGTATATACATATTTTAATTGGTTTATAATATTTCGTAAAGTATTTTCTGGTAACTTCTAATGCCAGTAGAGTTTTGAAGGTTTTTACGCGGAAAATCATTAGACAAAAATATTTTATGTTATATTAATTAGTAATTTGAAATGCCACAACATGACTATAATGGGATGATATGTATTCTCTAATTGACTGAAAGGGAGATATCATGTTAAACAAAAGTTGATCCCATATCCAGGTGTAGAGCCTGAAACGGGTGAGTGAACTCGAGCATGGTTGTTCGGCAACTCTGATAAGACCCGAGGGGATAGCAGGATCTGGGGCAAGACTGTAGCTGTGTCCAACTCCACTCTGTATTCACCTACACATACTATATAGATACCACAGATACTATAGATACCATAGAAATTACAGATACTGTATTCACCTATCACCTTTATCTTACATCATTTATTCGATGCTTTTGGTTTTATTGGTTATGATTTATATGATTTAGGTGATGCTTATGATTTATTGGTCAGCTTTTGAAATCATAAGCAAATGAAGTTGGTCCTAAAATATAGTACCAAAATCCCTCAAATATCTATTGATAAGAATTATATATAATTATTATTTTTAGCTTGTAACCACTACTCGTAAAAGTGTGGTGTTCAGTTATCTCGGTGATTCTGTTCTGTTATTTTTTTATAATTTAAAAAATAATATATAATTAAACTTTTTGAATCAGAAAAGAAGATGGCCTCGAGACCTTCTGTGTTGAATACGTTATTTGAGTTCTACCACTCGGTAGTTTCTCTTCTTGCCTTTGTCTTATGTCATTACGTATATTTCATTCTATTTACATGTTATATTATCATAATACTATAGTAAATATCACTATATAAATATTTAATAGCCGGGAAATACTAAGAGCCGGTCACGAGGAGACCTTTTGATTTATAAAATTATTCATCCAAGCGTGTGAAGTAATGTTGAAATTGAAAATCTAGGAACATCTGTAATTTACTAAAAAATAGCAAAGATTTTTTTTATAACTTAATATAAAAAAGGTCATTAAAAATAACAGGTTCTAATAATTTTCCCCATCTCTAAGTGACAACTTCAGAGGCCATTTCCTATCATTATTAGTACCTCTATCATTATAGAGATACTGATATTGGTAGCAATAATAATAAACGTCTTAGAGACATTTATTTCATTAATATACCCTGATAAAAATACAATGGCTTCCTGTTATCATTACGAACCCTTCTGGTCTCGGTGTAAAAGGGTCTTTATGACGCTGGAGATAATGTTATTAAATGCTTTGAGTTTTCGAAAACAAACCAATTTCTTTGAAGATAAGACTTTTAAGCTCCCTCCCCCCCCCCCCTGTTTTATTAAGAAATAAAAATAAGTTATAAAAAGCTAAGCGGTAGAAAGAGAGAGAGAGAGAGAGAGAGAGATCAATAGTGAAGCCATTCATATCCTCATTCACCTCATCCTCTCTCATCTCCCTTCTCATTAAATAGAATTATCTATCATTTATATTTAACCTTTGGTTCTTTGCTATATTTATCCTTAGATCGAAGGGCCCTAGCCAAGTTTAACTCTTTATAAATAAATGGTCTGCTGTATTACAAAGCTTCCTCTGTTAATCAAGATACTGAATAAATAGAAAATTATTAAATAAAGTGGAATTTGGCCATGCTAATAATTAATTATTCTTTGCTTAGTACAGATCTGTAATTTTCCTGAACATGGTATTTTATGCGATTATTATATGAGCTGTTATTTTAAAAAATGATATTAGTCCATTTTTTCATAGGCCTCGCTGGATTTGATTTTATTTGAAAATGTTCTTAACACTTGGAGCTTAGCAGAGAGTGGTGTTTTTAACACATTACACCTTTTATATTCAATTTTGAATTTTATTATGAAACAATTATCATTAAAAGAATATACGATTTTTATAAGATCCAGTAGAATTTATACTATGATCAAAAATAATAGCTCATAAAATTCAATTCATTTGTAGAAGTAGAATTTTATTACTAATATATTTTTGTAATTATTGAAGTTATACTCGTAAAGATGTGTGTTTTATAATAATATTTTATTAAATGTGAAGGAATTGATTAAAATTGAATGAAAGAATAATTCTAAGAATTAAAAAAAGAAAGAGAAGTATATGACAACAATTATACAACAAAGAACAATTATTCAAATGGGGTTTTAAGTGGTTTGAGCAATTCAATTGGAGCAATGGGGGCTGGTCCAGTGCCTGGCCTACCGGCGTAGCCCTTAGGATTTTAAAAAGTGTTTATTTTAGTTTTCATTATAAGAATCATGTCAGGTTAAATTTTAACTATGGAGCTTCTCATCATTGGTCTTTACGTTTACAAATGGTTATGCGCCATCTTTATTGCTGCTATTTGTTGAATATTTACATTAATCATTAAAAACTTTAATCTTTTTTTTTATGTTTTTCAATTAAAAACTGAATTTTTGGCTCGTGTTAAGCATAAAGACTTTGGAAATAGTTGTTTGGAATCTCCCCTAAACCGCAGTATAAGTTTCTTGGGCTATGAGCGAATCGTTATTGAGGGGTTCTTATTACATTGGACCGAGTATTGTAGGAGTGGAATTTGGAGGGTATTGAATATTTTTTATTATTATTATTCACATTTTGGATTTCTCGGCTTGTGCCGGATAAATTCACCAACCCGGACAAAGGTCAAGGGTATGGCTCATTTTATAGTTAATTTGTGAAATTTAAAAATTTTCTAACGATCCTGGCAGTTCCCAGCTTTCTGTACTTCTTCCAGTCCCCTAATTATTTCCAGCGTCTTCATTGATTTAACCATTTCCTGAGGAATTAAACCATTGCTGGATACAATGATTGGCAGTACTTTTACATCCACCAGTCGGTAGAGGTGCCTTAATTCCTCGCAGAGCTCTTGGTACTTCCGAATTTTTTCGCTCAATTTTTTAGAAACGTTGTCATCAGCAGGAACCCCAACTTCGATGATGATGGCTTTTTTAATTTTCTTATCTAAGAGTAGTATGTCTGGTCTATTGTGGGGTATATTATGGTCAGTTATCATAGTTTGATCCCAATATAGTTTGATGCCATTTTTTTCTAATATTGGCTGTGGCTGGTATTTGTAAAACGGGTGATGACTGTTTATTAAATTATATTTCTGAGTCAGTGCCTGATGTACGATCTTTACAGCATTATTGTGCCTAGTTAGATATTCTTTACCTGCTAATGCTTGGCAGCCAGAGGTGACATTTATTAGGTGACTAATAATTATTATTTATTTTAAATGGTTATGATTTTGTCCCTCTCCTTATTGGGTGATGTCTTCTGGATATAATCTATGTTGTAGAGTTAGTTCGCGGCTGAAAAAACAAGTTCCCCAATATATATAAAAAAATATTATGGGTATAATCGGGGATTATAAATAGACCTAACAAAAACTAATAGAGCTTAGCGGGGTGCCTGAAATGCTACAGCTGCGTGGATAATTCTGTTATATGCCGAACCTTCCAGCACTCCCCTTGTTAGCTTCCGTTTATTAAATAATAATAAATAATAGTTTAATACTTAGTAATAAATAATACAATAGTTTAATGGTTAATAATATTAATATAATTTAATTTCCAGTCCAATTTATGTATGAAGTTACGATTCTCGCCTACAAAGTTTAAATTAATTTTCTCATCCTCCACACATATTGGTATTTCCTTATTCTAATCTATTATATTTTACGAAGTCCTCGAAAAAAAAATTCGTACTATCATTGTTGAAATGGCGTTCATCCAAAATGTAATTATAATTTTACGATAAATAATACAAAAGACGACACCTGATGTTTTTATCGAGTTTCAACTGATTATTACAGCCTGGGAGTTAATAAATAATTTATTAAATCCATTATCGAATAAACGAATGGGTATAATTCTATCTATCTATAATAAAGGTTTTTATAGTTATTTAAACAGAATAATTTTCTCTATTGCAATCATGCTATGATTTTTTTTTACTCAGTCCATTATGAAAAAATAACTATCATATCAATCAATGCTACGAAAAAAAAAGAGAATGTTTAATTTTTGAGCTGTGTCGATCCGTTTTATTGTCACTTCTGATTCATTCACGACCTGCTTCATAATTTATTCCTTATTCTCAATTCACTGTCAATCGATCTGAATAGGGTATGATAATTATTTATCGTTATTATTCATGTTAATTTGCGTAACTTAGTTGATATATTATTTATAATTATCAACTGTATTAATATTGTTACGGGCTACTGGGTATTAAAATGAATTAAACAATTCCTTAATTAAAGAAACTAATATTTATTAACACAAGTGATAAAAATGATACAATTAAACTATTAACAATTAAATTATTGAACTAATATAAATTTATAATAACAATATTCTAAATATTATAATCTAGGCCTAACTCCTATTTAATTATTACAATAATATAAGATATTACTAATTCTAGATAGCTTAACTAGTTACAATAGTTTCTATGAATATTATAAGATTACACTACAATTTATAACTAATAATTAACACTTACAGTTCACTAGTCCACCGACCGTAAGATTCTTCAAGTATCACAAACTCACACACAGTAACAAACAGAAACAGTTTATTACACTCGCGAGACTGTTACAGTTCACTGATACACTTATTACACGGGCCGGTTCAACACTGACTAGTTTATCACACTGACACTCATTTATTACACTTATCACAGATCTTCACTGGTCTACTCTCAGGCTAAGACTGACTGCCTCGAGTTGAGGGAAGTATTTAAAGAGGCAAGGCCGAACATTCTAGAACACGAAGGGGTCAGACAATTCCGGAATCTTCTTAATCCTTTTCCGACAAAAGAAGACGATCTAGAACAGTCCTAATCCTATTTTAACTTCTCCCGCCGACGGATTTAAGCCGCTAATCCCCTTGCTTCCGTCTTCCGGCCGGCGCCCGTAACAATATATTCAAAGTATAATAAATAAGTATAAGGGTTTGTCGCAAGAACATAACCGCGATTTAGAAAATAGAAAAACAATAGATGTCACATTCTTCCCATATTGCCAATGAAACAAAAAAATATGTGTTTTTATATATTTGTTCAACATTTCAACAACAAAACAACAATAAAGATTATTTTTTACCCTTTAGCCTTTTCAATAACACCCTTTACTTAACTTTTATTAATTTCACATTACAAAACTCTGTTACAAGACTTTGTTTGTAGAGACACAAAGCTGCGATTTGCGAAATAGTAACAACAATTTTATGCCACATCTTTATTTTTATTTAAACAACCTATACCACTACAACCCATTAAGTGCCTTGGGTCCGGTATAAAGTAGAGTTTGTACTGTTCCGATTCTAAGGCAGCGGTTGTGCAAAGAGGCGATTGGTAGGTGATCACGCTCATTTCCCCAATTAAGTGTACCCACATTATAGAGGCTGGATGACCCCTAGGAGGGTCTATAGATATTACTTGGCCCATCTTTGGTTATTAACAGATCAAATAATTTATTTGTCACAGCCGGATTTCAACCCAACCCCTATATTAGATATTCATAACATCAATAATGCCAAATGGAAGTATCTATCAAATAGATTACACAACGCTGAATTGTGGAGTATCGAATATGGATTGAATATATATTGAAATGAAAGTTTCGAGAAGATGGCTAATTAAGGTGGGCTTGTAAAATTGTTGGGTTTAGTAAATTACGAAGTCCTAAAAAGCTTATAAGCGCTGTGACGATTGGTAAATGCTTGAGGGGTAGACCAAGGCGTTGGTGGGAGGATTGCGTTTAAGAGTGATATAGCGGGTTTGACTTTGGGTAGTAGTAGAACTTTCGGATGCGCTAAGCATTATTATTTTTATTTAATTTTGAGTTACTATTAGTTTGTTTACGTGTTAATCTTTTGTTCATAATTTTCGCACGGATATTCATCAGTATTTTAGAATGATATTAACCTGAAAAGAATAAAGGATAAAGCTACCTGTAAAGGTTTTAAATTAACTTGGAACAATAACCGAATATCTTAAGAGGATAATAAATATCTTTCATTGAATAACGAATGCGAGAAGAATATTAAATTGAACTAAATGAGCGATGAATATCAACTAATTATATAGGCAACCGAAAAGGGAGTTGAACATGGAAGCGGCGGAATCCTTATCTGTTTGTGGAACCGTTTGACTCCCAAAGCACGTACAATTGCCTACGGCCGACTTTCATAACTCCCTTTCGCTTCCTTTCCTTAGTTATAAAATTATGTCACTTATATCCTGGGAAATTGCTCTTTTATGTTTCCAAAATTGAAACATTATCATGGAAAATGGTTTTAAAAGTTAGTTAGCGTTTAATTAATTTTATAAACCCGTTCTCTCACTTTGACAGAGGTTTCCAATCGTTCTTTCTCTTTTATATGAATTCACATTGGTTAAAAGTTTATTCCCTCAAAAGAACATTAATTATTTAATTGTAGTTATATAAATGATTTCATGAAGGTATTAGGATCATTTTTATTATGTTAAATAGACCCCCAATTAACTTCTCAACATGATAATTTTTTTTTAGAATAGAATAATTTATTGATATTTACAACTGTAATTATATTACATCAAGTAAATGAACAAAGGACATGAAGAAAAAAAAAACACTTGTGGAGAAACTATCCATTAATAGCACTCCAATAAAGTTCTATAGTAGAAGGCCTCGAGGCCATCTTCTTTTCAGACGCCTCGGAGGGTTATCAGGAATAGTATGGGAAGCAAGTTGAGAGACTAGCGGATCCAAGTGTGTATGGAGCTTTTCATGGAAGGATAGGTATATAGTTTAAAATCCTCAATGCTCCTTATTATGTCACAAACAAACTCATCCATCATGATCTTAATATCCCATATGTTGCTGATTCGGCCCAAACTAGATACCTATCCTTCCATGACAAGCTCCATACACACTTGAATCCGCTAGCCTCTCAACTTGCTTTCCATACTATTCCTGATAATCCTTCGAGGCATCTGAAAAGAAGATGGCCTCGAGACCTTCTACAATAGAACTTTATTGGAGTGCTACCGATGGGTAGTTTCTCCACAAGTGTTTTTTTTTTTCATGTCATTTGTTCATATTAGCAAATTTACTTGTTGTAATATTATTACAGCTCTAAATATCAATAAATTAATTAATTAAAAAAAATGATTTTATACAATTTTATTTGTCTAAGGGTCTCCTCAGATTGAGATTTACTTCAACCAAAAATTTCCTTTAATTCACTTCGTTCGATCTTGTATATCTTTCTCTCTCAGGCTATGACAGAGCACACTTTCCTCAATTCCTTCTATCCATGTTGTTCGTGGTCGTCTTAAAAATTAAATTGGGCAATCATTCTTCTGAGATGATCATACCATTCCAATCTTTTTTATCTATACTTTGGTCGACGTTTTGTTGAGTTTGCATTCCTTCTCTAATTTCTGCATTAGTCCTTCTTTATAGTCTGGACGGAAAGGACAAAAGTACTCTCTAATACAGCAGCAAAGATTGTGATGAGCTTGTAAAAATGCCGGATCTAGTAAGTCCCTATAAAGTTAATAAGGTCTGAGTCGACTGGTAAAAGTCTTTGTCTCTGACCGAGACGTAGGTGGGTAGATTGCGTTAAGTATAATCCCAAGAGTTTAGGCGGTAGTAACCCGTGTACGAAACTTTATAACTAGTGGTTGTTTAGAAGCTATTATATCGGAATCGAACCTTTGGGATAACCAAGTCTTTTATGAGTACTTAATTTTTCAAAGTTTTGACTATGACTATGAGTTTTGACTATTTGAGTACCTATAATGAAGATATTTTTTATTTAAATTACAAACTGCGAAAAAGTAGATATGTAGTGACCAAACTAATCCTTTCCGTAACCTTTCCATTACAGAACCCACACATTTAAAATTATCCACTCTTTTCATGACATTGATTTCAAAGATCTTGAATGGTTATGTATTCAATTTTGCTGATGTTTATTTTTAAGCCACAACTGTTGTATTATATGCCTCCCACAGTTTTAGTAGCAAGTATTCTGCAACCTCAGAGTCTTGAGCGATAATTACCTGATCCTCAGCGAATCAGCAGGCTATGGAGTTGGCTGTTATTTTTATATTTTTAATGGGACATTGCCCCAGAATACAGATATATATATATATATATATATATATATATATATATATATATATATATACATATATATAAATGAGTATAAATACATGATATCAAGAATTGGTGGGACGAACTGATATTATCCGCTTACTATATCTTCTTTAGAAGGCGATGCTGGTAGATATTGATTACCCCAGCTGGAGCGAGCTAGCGCCCACTATTCCTTTCAGTTTCTCTCTGTCAGCTATAGTCTTTAGATTTATTTAACCTTTTTACTTTGTTTGTTTTAGCTCGTACTAATATTTTCCATCATATTTTCTCTGAAAATAATATACTTTCATTCTGTATTGTGGGCCCCATTTAGGAGGAGAAAGGTTTATTGTTTGGTGGGTTTCATAAAATGGAAATATTTAATAAGTGTATGTGGGATTCTTGTGGGAATATGTAATGCGGATATTATTTCAAATTTTTTGAATTATAATTTACAACTGTATTAAATAATACAACAAGTAATTATTACGAATTATTACACAATGAGAGGCAAATAGTGAAGATAACCACTAGTAGTACTCAAATAACAGATTATTTAAACAAACTGTAATTTACGGTTTCAATAAGCTATACTGTTATATAATGCTATAATTGGTTATACTGACTATATCGAAATAGATAAGTAATCTTTCAAACATAATATTTTGTTGATCTTGTGATTTATTAGATCACCATGAAACCTCCTTAACTCTTGTTATCTCCTATAACCTCTTCTTATTATTCGTCTCATTTGTGTTATTTGTCTGGGCGTTCTGTTAATGTTTTTCCGTACTGTTAGTGTTTAGTTTTGTCGATTTAGTTTATTCCCTGTTCAATTTATTTCCCTGTATCAATTGTTTATTGAATTCAATTTGGTGCTTTTGTCTTTTTAATTTTGTTGTGAAGCGAAATACAAATTGGGAATTTCCGTCTTCCGAAGAAGAATCTTTGAAATACTTTCAGAAGTTTAGGAATTCTTCTTCTTCTTTCACTAGCTCTTTTACTTTTCAGCGTTGATTTCGAGCCTCGGTTCAAATCCGCCATTCTGATCGGCCATCTGACCTCATGTCTTCTGTTTTTAGGCATTCACCCATCCGTGTCCAAGTCACATTAGTAACATTTCTTTTAATTATACTATACTTATATCTTCTCTAATATTTTCATTGCGTATACAGTCCCTCTTCGTCTTTCGACACTTCTTCTGAGGAAATTTATTTCTGCGGCGGTTACCCTTGATAAATGTTTCTCTAGAGCATCCCATTGTTCTGCTCCATATACTTGAAAATCACCGAATTAGTTTTTCTGCTTATTTCGTTTTTTTCTATTATTGTGCTCCTTATTTGGGAGAAGACACTATTGGATTTTGATAAGTCTGTGCGTGAGTCTTTGCTTATAAGAGTCCCTAGATATTAGTAGATACCGACGTTCTCCATTACTCCTCTATTGGAGGTGATAGGCCATTCATTTTCCTCCTCTTGCATTACTTTATTTTTTATGATGCATTTATCTCCATCCCCTTTCAGATTATTATTATTAGAAAGATCAAATTATTTGAAAAATGTCATCAACTGGATTTTGATAAGAAGATGAATTGGGGTGTTAAGATCAGGAAAAATATTTCTGTAATAGAAGGGATGTGGCTAGAGGGATCTAGAATTTGCATTATTCCAGTTTTTAAAAATGTTTTTTAACTCTTATATTTTTTTCCCATTATGAATAAAGAAGCAGGTATTTTATCCTAATTTTTTATTTAATTAATTTGGCGAAAGTATACGATATTCGTAGGAGGCGGGTAGACGATACCCCAGTTCCTGTACTGGGACTACCCGGGTTTCAGATAGCCGAGAGGGGTGAAGCCCCACAGGAGGAGGAACTGCGCTGGCTGGCCGCTCTTTCAGCAAAAAAAAAGAAGGATGTCGGCTTTAAATCTCAGCGGCTCGGGTTTAAATGTCGCTCGGGAACAATGGAAGGGATTAGTGTTCGGGGACTAATTACTTAAGCGGATAGCATCTGATTAGTTAATTCTGTTTTATTTGGAATCATGTTAGTTTCTTAATACAACTGAGTCCAAGTTGGGAATGTGTTTTTTCTCCATTCTTTCAAAATTTCCTAGAACTATTTCTTAATGGCTGTTACTTAAACTCAGCCGGCAGTGGCAGATCATTTAATTAATCTGTTAACAGTCGGAGATGGATCCTGCGGGATCCGGAGGCTCTCACTCAGCCTCTTTAGAGTGGGTTTTGAGTAAGGAGGAAAACCTATGGTTGAGCTTGATCTCTGAGAAATAATCTCCCTGCACAGCCGTTGCCAGAAGAAGCAGTTCACTGTCTCTACCATGCACTGAACCCAAGACTTTCCATGGTTTGATCTGGTACAAGTTTTTTGTTAGTTGAAAAAGCTATTTATGCACAACGGTAATGACAAAATCCCGCTTCCCTTAGCAAAAGAAACTCGTTTTGGACAAAATTCGACTTGACCACTTATTCACCCTGGCTGAAGACATAGATAAACATCTATTCACAGATAAAATTGAATATCTATTGTCTAATACTCAACAATATGGTAGATCCAGTTATCTGTAATGATTGGAACTTGAAATTCAAATGTTATAGAATAAAAGAGGACAATGGAAAGCTATAAAAACTAATTCTGCAATTACTTCATTTTCCTCTTTTAAATATCTACATAATTAATGAAATTTAAGTCATATTTAATCTTATATTATTTTTTCACTAATTTTGAAGGATTGGCGTAACCTTAAGGTATTCGAAAATAAGATATATGTGTAGGAAACTCGGACGGAAAGGACAAAAATACTCTCTAATACAGCAGCAAAGATTGTGATGAGCTTGTAAAAATGCCGGATCTAGTAAGTCCCTATAAAGTTAATAAGGTCTGAGTCGACTGATAAAAGTCTATTTCTTTTTTGCTTTTCTCGACTGTTATATAAATTCTATGTTTCATTTTCTTGAGTTTCAGTCCTTTATCATTATTATTTATTTTTATTTATTTTTGGTGGTTTTATTTTAAAATATCTCATTTTTCACTGTTAGGGAAAGATTATGAGACAAAGCCTGATCTCGAAACGTCGCCTGACTAATGCTATAGATAAAAAAAAGGACTGAAATAAAGGATATATCCTTTATACACATACATTTGTATGTGTTTTATTTTAGTCTTGTAACGTTCAGAAGAAAAAAAAGGTTATTTTGTTGTAGCCAGTGGTTATACCTTAGTGTTAAACCCTCCAAAGCGGAAAACTCGCGGCTTACAAAAAGACTTAGTGACAAATGCAGGGCGCTTTACGAGTATTACCTTTACAATGGGGCCAACTACCTGAGACTAGAGATTGCTTTCAGCCCACCATTACGTTCAGTGCCGGCCGCAGATGTACACGTCAGGCATAGGGCTCGTAACTTCTGCACTGTCGGCTTTTATCTGCCACACTTCATGCTACTACGTGACCATTTCTGTCGGGGCTATCATTGCCAAGCGTTCAACGTAACTGTTTCTGTGTTTATGAGGACAACAGCCACTTTTATACGGAAGACATTATTGTATCATAAAAGCATATTAAACTAAACAAATTAATGAAACCCATCAATTTTACCATATAAGTTGGAGTATATTGGTTTAAGGTATCTTCAACTTTTTTTTATTTTTTCTAAAAAAGCAGGTTAATTTATTTAGTTTAAATAATTACTTATTATATTAATGAGTTTCATAAATACCTTCATGAGTTTCAAAAATCCTGTACGACTACAACCCGTTAAGGGTTTGGGTTTCAGTACATGATATGGGGACTGTACTGTTTCTATGACTACGATTGTGGAGGGAGATGATTCATCCTAAATTTTTAATTAATTAATTATAGTGAACATTTATTAAAATATAGTTACTATATTTTGAGCATATTCTTCATCTTCAAGTTATCCATAACTATAAAGAAATAATTATTACGTTATTTTTTTTATATTATAATATATTATATTATTTATATATATCATTTATTTATATATATATGTGTATATACATATATACATATTAAATATTTATTGAACCTCTTAGAATGAGGTTGATGCCTTTTAGATTTGGAGATGGTGTCTTTTTGAGTGTTGATGTGTTGCATCTAATTTTTTTGGTGTATGTCCTGTTTTTTTTTTTTAATGTTTGAATCTCATTTTAACATATATAAGAGAGAGAGAATGGTCTACCTTTGTTTTTTATTTAACAAATTGATTATATAAAATTTAATTAATGGATATTTTGGCCTTTAATATGAAAAATGTAAGAAGAAAATAAGATTTAAAATTTATTCTTGGAGTAATTTGGTTTAATATAATGTAAAAAAAAATGTGAATAAATATAATATTTTTTAATCTTAGATTTATATCTGTTTGAATTTGAAATTATTTTGGTGACGTAAGAGATTCTCCACCTACCTTTTATTTATTCAGCTTTCAATTTTTCAATTTAATTTATGTTTTGTACGAACCGTTTAATTGTGCTGTTTGTTTAAACGAAATTCCAATGAAGCTTGTATGTTTTTGAACTGAGGAAACATGCATGTGTTAGTACAGTGGTATATAGCTGTAACTCTAATTGGACAAAAAAAAATTAAATTGGAGCAGGAGTGTTATAATTGCATTAAAAACTTGATATTTAAAGCAAAGTTCATATTAATATTAATAACATTGTCCTCCTTAATACCATTATGTTGACTTTAATTTTTATGTTAATAACAAATACTTATGAATAACAAATGGACTTACAGGTTGCTCATATACCATCTTAAACTCGTTGTTTACATAAATATTTGGATCCTTAGAGAAATGTGTTTATAACATTTTCCCATGTATTTTCATATAATCACAAGTGCAACGATAACAGCTATAATTAAGGGTTTGATATACAATAAGTTTCACTAATAGGGTTATTCGATGCATTTATTTAGGATTTAAATCTGTATTAATACCAACGGTCGACAAACACATACGAACATATAATAAACTTTTTCAAGAAAAAGTACACGGGCATCCTAACCCTCTGATAAAACAAATGGCTACTACTATCATACCTCAGAACAGGACAGGATGTGATGAAAAAAAGTGGATGAGGGATTTTGCTATCATAGGAATATTAAATGAAGCCACGGGAGAGGGACAGTTGGGCGCTGTTAATGCCCCCCCCCATGACACGCAATCTGCAGATTGTCAATTTGTTGTACTTGACAGGTGCGGATAAATATATAAAGAGAAACAATATTGTATTGGAAATAACTTTCTGTTATATAGAAAGATTATGAGTTAAAACATTTAAAAAAGTATATATCCTAAGTTCTGTTTGCCGTATAAGAGACTTGTTACTCTTTGTATTTGTGAGTATTTATCTGGTAGCTCTGGCTAAAAATAAATAAAAATGAACATCTCCTGTTGAATTATTGTTCTCTTTGAATCCATATTTAGTTAAGTTAATTAAAAAAAATTAAATATGTTTCATATCGTGGTGTCTTAAGCTTCTAATCCTGTCACAGTTGAGACTTGGTCGTGCGGGTTAGATATACCCACAGCGCCGTACTCCTCCTTGATATTGAAGAGTTTGAATTAATCTTGATGCATAATTTTAGTCGTATTTTAGATGACTTTTGCGCTGCATAGGTCACCAGAGAGTTTAGGCTTTGCAGTTTAAATTAACACTTTCCTTTATTTATGAAAAATTAAAATTCGAACTATATATATAAAGTTATTAGTTACTATATAAAAGTTACTATGCTTGTGCCAAACTTACATTGGAAATACCGCTAATATATCAATGAATTTTTAATAATTGTTTTCTATTTTCCGACAAAATCAATTACCCTGATTTTAAATAAATCATTATTTTTGTTTAGTTATAGCAGTGCTAACTAAAAGTATTCCGTGTTCCGTACATTTCAACATAATCGACGTTTGTGATAATAATATATCACTTCAATATATCCATAATATATGGAAAAGTAATAATAATATATACATATTACAGCTTAATCTATAAATTGATATGGATCAATTTCAATTCCACTCTGATTCCATTTCTTTGGCATATGTTTTCTAGAGGTTTTTATGAATTTGGTTTGGTTAGAGAAAGAGCCAAGGGCTAAAAAATTAATGGATTCTAAACAGCTCCAAGAAATTTGTAAACAACTAAACAACAATTTGTTTAATACTTATATTTTGAATTTTCAACGGATTAGCTAGTAAGTAGAGCGCAGATTTGTTGAGCTGTAGGTGTCAGATTCGAATCCAGCAGTGGTAGATAACTTTTTGCATAGGTTACAGAAATAGGTTCGATTCTGTCGGATTCAAGGGTACTTCTGGGGCTCCTCCAGTCTATGGATACCTTAATTGGGGGGCGTGTTCGAAATAACATTCCTTTACAACTGTTGACTTGAAGAAAAGTAGAAACTGTACAATACACAGAGCCCAATACCCAATTATGAGTTGTAGCGGTACAGGCTATTATATTTGGGATGATTACACAGGTCTGCGATGAAAAAGTTGTAGCATATTTAACTACTGGGTTTAACAGTATTTTGTTGTGCTCATTAGGGAAAAAATAGTGAAAATTCCATCCATCACCCCTAGATAAGTCACACATTTCAGGGGGTGTTTTAGGGTCTAGACTTAAAGAAAGACATATGATAGCCTCAGGTGATTCATTTTCATGGTACCGATTTAGAAAAAGGAATTTGTCCCTTATTTTACACAAAAGGATGACGTAGTTATCTGCAACAATGTACCTGGAATCATGGAAATGTTCAAAATCACGTATGAACCAGAGGAATGGAGACTTTTCATCGATTCATCAAAAAAGAGTTTGAAAGCTGTACTTCTTCACATTGGTAACCGAAATGCTTCTGTGCCTGTTGGACACAGTCCATTTGAAAGAATGCTACGAAAATCTTGACTTTGTTTTGAAAGATCAGTTAACTTAATCAAAACAAGTTTTAAAAAATTTTTTTTGCAGACCTGTGTTGTTGGCGAAAATTGTCTTTATTCAATTCTTCTGCCCAAAAATAAACGTCCAGAGAATATAACATATACTGGATTATCTTTTCATCTCGAGAATTGACATGGAAGGAACCAATTTGCGGAGGATTACTTTTTGCCGGACCCGTTCCTTCCGCTGAGGATTTTCCATTTTTCGAGCCCCCCCAACAGAAGCCTCACGGAGCTGGACAGAAATCAAATTAGTGAGCCGTGGCACGGCATTAGGACCTACGTGATCCGAATCCGATGTTTCTTTTCGCCGGTGGCGGTGAGAACCTATCAGGGATGCTGTTAGATGTGTCACTCACTGTTCCGACTGATAATCAGGGAACACGGCGATAGGCGCAAGCATCCAGCTTCTATTCAGTGCTACGTAGCCTGTTTCAATCCCTAACGTCAAAATGTATTTTTCTACAAATATTTACATAATTAATCCGGCACTTGTGTATTAGGGGGTCCCCAGAGCCTGTTAATAGGGAACATTGATTACCTGGAGACTGATAGCAGATACCTAGTTACTCATATTAATGGAAATGATAATACATATTATGGAAAAGAATAGATATGACATGAAGATGGAAATATAGTAACAAAAACTTTTATTTCTTAAGGGATAAAAGGGATAATTGAAATAAATTAATTTAAAATAAATATTGTAAAATAAATTAAGTAATTTGCATTGTTTTGTCTTGGCTATTGACTTTTGTCAGTTGTCAGTAGTTATGCAGGCATGTAGAAAAATATGAAAACCCATTAAGATATATTTATGTTTATTGAGGACCAAGCGGTGTTTGGCCACTCATGTAACGAACACAAAAGCGGTCACAAGTCCATCTTTGGCTTGTGAAGGTTAATTTTTAATTGAGGATAGACTATATCATTCTCGATCAAAATCTTATATTAAATACTCTTTTAGGTTTCCACGGCCACTATTATTACAAAAGACTTTGTTGATTTCTTTTGGTTTAGATCTTGTTGATAAATTTTTCGCCAACGTTTTGCCAGCCATGCTCATTCTCATTTCAGCCCTGAAGAACTCAGCAGCATGGCTGGAGAAACGTTGGGGAAAAATTTATCAACACGATCTAAACCAGAAGAAATAAACAAAGTCTTTTGTAAAATCTTATATTGTTTGTGCAAAATAGGCCTTACTTTCTCTCTCTCTTGTGGAGTACACAGTAAGTTGAATCTTGACTAAATATTTAATATATTTTTATTCAATATAAACGCTATAATTTATCTGGTACATGACTTTATATTTACATATGTATATCCTACATATATTCTTATATAAGGAAGTGACAGTACTGATGCATTATTATGAATATTAGTTTCCCATCGAATAAAAGAGTAGTTTAGAACTACGTGAAAGCTCGATTTCCCTGACGTGGATTTCCCCTCGGCGAAGAAGCGTCAAAAAAGCCATTAGCGAAGACCTTGGTCTGAAAAGAATGGGACAATGGACAGCAGGAGTAGTGAGCACTAGGTCTCGCTCTTAAGTAATGAAACATGATCCATTTTTAATGGCTTCCTTTCGTCCTGCCCAGGGGGGGGGGGTTTCTACTCGAATAGTTAGTCAACTATTAAGTAGGAGCACAGCTGTGGGTGAACTTTTACTTCCACAATTTTTTTCTTCACCTAGAAAATATTTTTTTGATATAGGTCAGCGAAAGCTTGTAATACTATGTTGTTGTTTTTTTCAAAAATTTATAAAAATAATTATAAAATTTATATCTATATTATTATTTATTATTTGACGCGAAACAGCACTGAAGGGCTACGCGACTATGACGCAGGGTTGTGTTTTTTCAGTTCTTTCTTCTTGGCCCATCTTCGCCTCATGATTTCACATAATTATATTTATATCTATGGCGATTTTAGACTTAGGAGTACTCAAATTTGAATCGGCTAAAGGGGGAAAATTTTGTTCAACTAGTTTCACAATAGGGACTTTTTTAGTTATAATTATGATTAACGTGATCATACATCAAGCAATTGCTTACTTTATTATTTTCGAATATTCATTTTAAATTAATTTATTTCAACTATTCCTTTTGTCCCTTAATAAATAAAAATTTTTGTTACTATCTTTCCATCTTCATAATATATCTATTCTTTTCCATAATATGCATTATCATTTCCATTAATATGAGTAACTAGGTATCTGTTATCAGTGTTCAGGTAATCAATATTCCCATCAATATTAACAGACTCTGGGGACCCCCTAAAACACAAGTGCCGTATTAATTATGTAAATATTTATAGAAAAATACATTTTGACGTTAGGGATCGAAACAGGCTACAGAGATGGTATTGTCTATAGCAATGGTCTCAAGATTCTATAAGGTTGAGTTGCGGCTGTTAACAGAATAAATAATTTTAATGCCCCAGCAGGCCTCGAAATCGGGACATAGAGATCGTTAACCCTTGCTTCTTTCCTGTTGCTCTCTGTTTTTAGTATTACCTCTAATAGGAGCAGTGTTAGATACTTCTTCATCGCCCCAAGCTCTGCGCTTTTGCACTAGATTTAAGCCTCGCCCTCTTTAAAAAGCTTTTGAATAAAGGTGCAACGTCATGATACGAGATCGACCATTGTCCGGAGCCCTACTGAACTCGCCTCCAGGCTATTCTACATGGTGGGGTGCACTATCCAGAAGAAAGAGGGATCAGCCAGCAGCGGTACACTACCTATGATAATATAGGTAACTTAGTTATCAACAAACATTTTTTATGGGAGCAATTAACGATGTAACGGGATATTTTACCGATTTATCGCTGGATTGCTTTATGATTATTTTTTCTATAATAATCAGGGTGTCTCCTGAAAGCAAATCCATTCAAAACGGAATTTCAGAGTCATGGAGAAAGGTGTAACCTGGATGGTCGAATATGAGATGAGCTCAGTTTAAACTAAGTCAACCCAGCTGTATCCAACCAAGTTTTTCCTCTAATTTTCAAATTTGACCCATATATATCTGGTGATCTCATCCAAAATCCACCTCGGTGACTTTGTTAATAACTCTAATATTTGATAATAATTGGTAAATTTAAATTCGATTTTCCCGAGGATATGATATCCTTGAAAAGGGGAGTTGGATTTTAATTATAGCCTTAAACATTACAACACATAATACCATTATTCTTACCATTAATTTCCATGCTCACTACTTCTGTAAGGCGTTTATTTATTTCCCACCTTGATATATATATCCCCTCATCTTTATTGTCCACCACTCAGATACCTGATACCTACGTATTTTAACTTTTATATTTACCCATTTTAATATTATCTTTATTACCTTATTCTTTAATTTTTAACACTTTCTGTTTTATTCTTGTTTTATGTTTTTTACTATCTTCCTGTCACTTGGTTATTAATACTATACAATCATACATTTTAACATTTATATTCACCATGCTTAGCAATCTTTCACTTTTTTTAAATTCTCAATTGTCTGTATTTTCCATATAGCCCTGAGGAAGACCTACAAAGTACTACTTAATACTTTGTAGGCCATAATATAAAGTATGGTTACTTAATAAACATTTCTCCATAGCTAAGGGAAATTTATTGACCTCTACCCGGACCATTTTCTTCCACATTAATAATTAATAATAATTATTATTAAAAAGGGATTAATTAAAATTTGAACCTGCATCAGACAAATACTATTATTTCTTGTTCCTTTTTTTATTCAAAATAAGTTACTTAATCGTGCTACAGGATTAAATAAACTATTATTTACATTGACAGCCTTACAATTCAATATCATTAATATAATGTTTAATGATAGAGCTACTCGCTCGCTGATTTTCTTGGAAATAACTATAAAATCAAATTAAGACAAATAGAGATAAGAAGGTCGATTAAGCTTCAAATATAATATTTTGATAGGTTATTATTCATTTAACGTCACTTTATGCTGGCACAGATAATAGGACTTTGCTGCAGTGGGAGTCCTAAATTTTTCCTATCCGGGTATAATTAGGAAAGGGGCCTTTAACGAGTACCTGACACCATGTACGCTTATTACCTCCATTTTACGTACCCTCAGAAGACTTTTTACTCCCTTTAAAAAATCCCAAGGCCAACTTACGGGACGTGAATCCACGACCTTGAGCGTAGCAGTTTGGTTTGCTGACCACTAGACCGCAGGCGAATCAAATACAGTCCTTGATGTAGTCTTGTTCATTTAGAATTTCGATTATCCGAACATCGAACCAGAAGTCAGAAATCTAGAAAAAAAAAATGTTTTTATTAATACAATTAATGGAAATTAAGAATTCCACAGATTATCTAAGTTTTGATAGGCTTCCACCCTTAATTACTCAAAATTTCTCATGTTGCAGCCTTAATACACTCACAAAAAAATATAAGTAGTTTGGTTTGGATTCTAATCCTTATGTATGACTTAATTTTATATGCATATACTTAAATTTTAATACTTTTAAATCTTGCATAATGCATTAAATTATTCGTTGTACATATTTTATAACTTTTTATATATGATACAAGGTACGTTTTATTTGCCTCCAATATTCCGATATATAAAGGAAGTCGCTCCACTTCAGCATGAAAAGGTACGGAAATAGAAAGAGGCCCATATAAAAGAAGCACATCGATATAGAGAAGTCGATATGGATGGATCGATAGGGCACTGTATCCCGACGCCTCGGGATTCACGGAGGAAAAATCTGACGGAATTGAATTGGTTGAAGGAGAGGGGAAGCTGTAATTGACTGTTGCTAGGCAAACCTCTCGGCCTCAGGTTAGCACCGCTCTCTGCATCTCCCTCTTTGACTAGTCGTCAATATTGTCATCGAATCTCGGCAATAACTTCAATCTCCGAAGGGCTGCTAGGGCGGCTAGTCTATGTATAATCCGGGCGACTGCTAATAGCCTCGAATTTAATATTATTCTCTTTCTCACCTCCGGAGTTATATTCCTGAAAATCTCCCTGGCGGAAAGTGGGTATTTGAAGCCTTTATGTAGAGGGTGAAAAGATATTTTAGTTACCCGAATACATGTACTATCCAACGATGCAGTGCTTAATAAACAAGACAATTACAAAAATGTGTGAAACAAAGGCAGCCTAGATATTTAGACCACTATATGAGAAATAAGAAATATGAAGGGAGTTTCATGGAAAAAAAATGCTTGGACTGGCTTGGTGTAAACAACCTGAAGATCGTCAACGATTCAATGAGTCAATCGCCAATCTACTCTAGATAGAAGGCTCGTCAAAGAAAGCATGAGAAGACATGCACGATCTGAAAGAGTTTAAATGCATTTTACATATCGGAAAGATAAATTAAAAGTTCTCTCCAATGTTTACAATCATTTAAATATTTTAAAAAATCAATTTATTGAAATTTACAACTGTCTTAAACTAATAAAACAAGTAATTAGAATAAATGATAGATAACAGAATGAGATAAAGGCAAGTAGAGAAACTACCCACTGGTAGTAATAACAGTACTCAGATAACGAATTCAACTTAGAAAGTCACGAGGCCATGTTTTTAGATTCCTCAGAGGATTGTCGGGGATTGAAGAGAAAGATAGGCTAGAAAATAGTGGGTTTTAGTGGAA
Source organism: Arma custos (assembly GCA_037127475.1). Lineage (NCBI taxonomy): Eukaryota > Metazoa > Arthropoda > Insecta > Hemiptera > Pentatomidae > Arma > Arma custos. Next base: position 106,442,075 of record CM073760.1, on the reverse strand, counting down.
ATAAAGTTTGTCATGAAAAGAATGATACCAGGTTCAGGCCAGAGCAACTTCCAATAAGATCATTGTGGATGACGTTCTTCGTAACGAATTTAGGGACATTGAGAATTTTATAAAAGATTTTGGATGGTAAGGATGGGTTAGGAAAGGAGTTTTATGGTACAGTGGAGCTTCTAAGATCAACTCCACAGGCTCAAATCGGTCTAATAATATTAAATCTTAGTAACTTCATATTTATTTATTTTAATATCTTAAGGAGGAAGGTAGCTCAATGGGTAAGGATGCTTTTACCTCACGAACGGATTTCAAATCGTAATAGACGGATATACCGGAGGATAGACCCGGGGATCGTGATATCCTCCGGGGTACTTTCAGCCTCTGTGAGTGGGGAAAATCATGGTGTGTGATAGTGATGCTGTGCAGGTCATCACCTATTTTGTGTAGATGTAATACTTTCAATTTAAATGCTTCGGTGTATTTGACAGATTACAGAAAGGCGGAAGAGGATATTTATGTTCTTCATGCTTGAAATACTGTTGGAATTTAGAACGTGAGGTTATTAAATTATTTAGCGGTATTATCGATAAATATTTTATAATTATATTATAAAATATGTAGATATACAAATTTAGTTTTCATTCTCAATGAACTTTCTCTTTATGAACCAATTTCAGCCAAGGAATTCTATAACCATAAATAAGCTTTATCAGCTATAGGGAGCAGACGCGTGGTCTGGTTTAGAAACAAAAAGGGTCTGGATCTATCTCCAGGGCTGGAATAGGAATGAGGGATAGTCTTCTCCAGGGTCATCCTAACGATGAGATGGCTCTGGAGGCTTAACGTTTGGGCTGTCAGGGGACGCTTTGTAAACAGTCCTTATCTCTGGATGAGGGTCATTGGTATCACGGAATAGGAGAAGCAGAGAGTCACCAAATGAACACGTCAATAATATCCTTGTCAATGTATGGTTATCTAACCAGGTTTTTTCTTTTGCGAAATATTATTTAAGATATTTAATTATATTTACTAATAATATAGTCAGAGGGTGACCAAACCGTAGCTCAATATTTGATTTTAAGGGGCGCATTTATCATCATTCATTCATCCCAAGCACTACAATTCATCACTGGATTTTCTCTGCCTCAAGTATTATTTATAAAAAAAAAGTTTCTTCTTTTTTTTCCTTTTTAACGATGCATATAGAGTAAAATGGCGATAGTTAAAGACGTTTTCTCTTAGGCATATATAGCTACTACTCTGGGACCTTGTGGTTTGCATGGTTTCTTCTCTCTTTTCCAATATACCAGTTCCTAGCCATCTCATTTCTTGAATAGTTGATAATTTCTAGTCTGTTCTAGGAGCGCATTTAGAGTTCCTGGTCTGTAATGTGATGAAATGTTGCAAATAACAACCCTAAGATCCTTAATTAAGAGACATTTTCCTAATCGTAACCGTTTAATAGGATCGTAATATGTCTTATACCTATATATATATCCTGGAGTTTGTTCAGCGTATCGCATACATACTCTTCAGATATCATTAAATATTACCATAAAAACTGGTAAATCGTACTCGTAGCTCGGGTTTCAATCAAAGCAGAGAGAATAGACAAATCCAAATTCCAAGCACACTTCCAATGTGGATCAGGACAATTTTGGGGTGGTTTTCGACCGCTTAGTGAGCATATTCCTTAATCCCCCTTACCTAACGATGCAACCCCTCCCCATTAAAAACAAGGGTTCGATCTGAAATGTGTATATAGTAGAGTTTTGGTATTCCGAATGTTTAAATATCCGAACTAGTTTAGCCGAGAAGATACAAGGAGATTATAATATTGCTATTGCAAGAAAATAGGTCTGAAGAATATTTTTTCTAAAATTAGATTTCCTGAAACTTTTATACTTAATATCATACTTAAAATACTTTAAAATACTCTTGTTTGACTTCCTAAAATCAACAGGCCTATTGAAAGATATATAAATTTACAGAAAATTAGGTGTAAAGGATTAAATATCAATAATACCAGTATCCACTGGCGTTACTGACCTATGGTTGGCACGACAAAAAATAAAATAAAATAAATACTTAAAATAATTAGAAACTTCGCTGCCGTGAAAAGGAAGTCAAGATTGATGCAGACTAATATGATGTATTCTTTGTGTCACAACCTTGATAAATCTTGCGTACGTATTATTATTGATGTTATTTTTTTACCTTCCGTACAACACAATAAAAGAAAGACTTTTTTAAAACATGCTGATTTTTTTGGCTTTTTTAAAGTGACTTTCGATTATCCGAACAAATGCCGTTTGGTTCGACGCTCTACCATATTTATTTTTGAGTTTGAAGGCCAACCCTGCTGACTTTAAAAAATAACAAAAATGTTTGTTGTATTATTTTCTAGTTCGATAATAAATAATTAATCCATTATTATTTTATAAAGTTAGATTAATAATGGTCGTGAATCTTCTTTCAGTCCAACAACAAAACAGCTTCTTCTTTTTTTTTTTTTGTGAATCACTTCCACTAATTTCGAAATACATTGGGTGCTGAAATATATTATGTATTAGCAAAGAGATATTGCCGAGGCAAGAGGCTGTAATTACAGAGGATAGATAAAGTAGCTTAGCTATAAATAAGTGTGAGACAGAGCTGTTGCCAGGGAGCTGTTGCTAGGCAGAGCGCAGCGCTCCCTGCCGGGATTATGGCTATCAACTCGCTAGTGTTTGCCTTAGCTACCTGTCTCTCTCTTTCACATACACACACACACACTCTCTCTCTCTCTCTCTCTCTCTCTCTCTCTCTCTCTCTCTCTCTCTCACGCTGTATCTCTCTCTACCTGTCCGGTTAGCAACACATTGTTAGTTATAGCTATTGCCTATCTAAAGAGTTATATATACCTCTATATCAATTCCAGCAAAAATCATCTAACTGGTATTGTAAGCAAATTCTATTTTCAATTATAAATTCTTTCGTCGTGATCAATTATTAGTCGATCTTACAAACATCGTGGTGGAGTAAATGGCCTAGATACAGATCAAAGATAAAATCTTAAATAGCAAGAGAATAAATAGTTGTTGCGAAAATAAAACAGTAGATAATTTCTTACTATTTAAGATTTAATTTTTGACTTCAATCCCAACAGTTTTCTCCTTTATAAAGTTTTAAATGCAGCTCTATCTATAGAGTTATATCTTCCTCTATATTTATTCCAGCAACTCTATACAACTAGCACTGTACGAAATTATGCATTCTATGCTTGTTAAATGACTAGTCGAATAATAGTTCAGCATAAGAGGAGGAAATGGTCTGGTTGGCGCCCATAAATAAAATCTTAAATTTACTGTAATAAATAGTTGCTTAAGATGAATAAATAAAATAGTAATTAGTTGCTAAGTAATTTGGATTTTAGTTTTGACTTCTACTCGGACTGTTTTGTGCTACTGGATTAGGGCTAATTGGACGTTACTAAAGGGGAATTCCTAAATTTTACCTATACAGATATAATTAGGATACGGATTTTTATCGAGTACCTGACATCCTACTGGCTAGATACCGTTTTATGACCCCACCGAAGGACGGCACAACTAAGGATTTTTTACTTTCTTAAAAAATCCAAAAGGACTGGGAACCCGCGGTCTTATGCATAGTAGGTTGTTAAGATAACAACTAGATCACAGGTGACCTCTATGCCACTTACTTACCGATTACTTATTTAGAAATGTTTTGTAAAATATATACATATCAGGTTTGCTCGTTTATTCATTTAACATCAATTTATGCTATTGTGGGAGACCTACATTTTTCCACAGGTGTCCCGAATTGATATTATTTATCTATCAGTTCTTGTTATTTGTTATTACTAACAAGAACTATCGATGCGCGCTGTCCGAAGAATAAGAGATGGATTCAAACCCGTGATGATGTTGACATTGATGGATATATTTCTTCTTTCCGAGAAATTGATATATTTTTTTTGTTGTTCATGTTTGAATAAACTACTGGGGAGGGACGAGACATTGTTTGCGTACATCCCCCCACGAACCGCCCTAGAGTAAACACAACTACAGAGGGCTCAATGCATCTACTAGTCATAAAGGGCATTCTTCTCTTTTCCCTTTTTCTTTTTCTCGTCCGTTCATTTTTTTAGGATCATAACGGAGATGAAGAAAGGAGTTGACATTAACCGAGGAGGGTGCTCGAGACGCCTTTCTTAAAGAATGGAAAAAAGAATCCTTTATTCGCTGTTGCTCATTATATCCTGGGCCTTAATCTCGATAATGGCTACGTCCGTGAAGAAGGTTACACTTCTTCCGATTCGGCTCTTTACAATTTTATGATACTTTGCGAGACGGAAATTCAATGTCAGCTTCTGAAAAATCTGGTTAAGAAACTTTTCCAGTCCTGAATTATTTAAAATTAATCGATACCTCTATATTCCGGAAGTAAAGAATACCATGTCACATTATTGTATTTGTTCAGGAGAGCTAATTTTCCAAAACTTTGAATTATTTGTTCCTTCCTTTCTTTTAGAAACAGCTTAAAGGATTTTATTATTATTACAGTTATTATTATTATTACAGTTATTATTACAGTTCACGTTGTTATTTGCATTGATAGGTAATTGGAAGTATTGATTGTAGTATTTATTGGATATGGTGTCCTTTACCTTCGGAGCGCAGAAATGTATTTTTCATTTTGTATGCTCAGTAGAGGGGGAGTTATAAATTACTATAGTTCCGTATAAAGAAATGCTTTCACATATTTTTCCGCTATCCCATGATTAAATCTCTTTGTCTATCGTTCCGACTCTCTCACGGTTATCTCTTGAACCGATTTTTTTTTTTTTAGTTTCATGAGTTAAACGAGAAAAATGGATGGTCTTTTTTGAAGTATACATTTAAAGGATTCTTAAATCCGTAGTGTCCAATAACAGTGGCTGTGGAATAGTCAAACATAGTTTCATTTATTATATGGTTTTCCTTGTTTTTTTGGGCGTGAAATTCGTATAAAAATTTAAACAGTAGGAAAATTGACCTAGTTTATTCCATTATCTCGTTTTGAATTTTTGCCCAATTTTATTGGTACTTCATAACCATGTTTCTCTATGTATTGTTATTGTTACAGTTTACTTTTGACCGAAGAGATCTAATGTTTCCAATACGTCATTAAATAATCTTCATAGTTTTTTTATAAATTCGTAATACTTTTATTTAAAGGAATAACTCGAAATATAGTTAAGGAGCTGGTGAACAAAACCGGATTAGTCCAATATAATTCGAAAACACTTTTTTCTTCGAATTATGATGGCTTGGACCTCGTTACGTCGAGTCCTGTTTATATATTTAATTGATAGAGACTATTAACGGACGGTTTTCATTAAAAATATTAACAGGGATCGACTTAACGAGGTCCTTGTCATCATAATAAGAAAAAAAAGTGTGTTCGAATTATAGTTGACTAATCCGGGATTTTTTCGCCAGCTCCTCAATTGTTAAAATAGCTGGTATTATTGTGCTTACCCTTAGCTTATGTTCATTTTCATGCAGTACATTTTTAACCTAAATTTTAAGTATTAGAGCACTTGAAAACGCGAAAGTTTCTGCCATTTTTTTCCATTAAAACTAGTTTATAAAAAATAATTATGAATATATTGAACAAGACATCTTTATTAGCAATTATACCACCTCGTTTGTTTTTCTAAATAAAGAGTTTTAAAGTTTATTGTTACAAGAAATATTAATTGTTATATAGTAACATGAATGGAATAAATGTATATTGTTAAATAGAAATATCTGCTATTTATTTTATTATAATATAAGTGCAATGATTTTCGGCGATTAAAATGAGCCCATAATTTTGTTGGGGTAACACAGAGAACAACAACTAAAAATGTTTTCTGGTCTAATAGGTGTGTTATTATGCCTTTAGGTTTTGTATTAAAGTATTGTATTAAATATTGCATCTCCGTGTTATTTCTGATATCAAAGCTGTATTGTAAACGATTTAATCTTGAAATCTTTCTACCTAGTTGATGAGAATTATATTCGATATCTTGTCTCCAACTGTTGGAAGATGAAGGGGTAATAAGGTTACTTTGCAAACTTCTTAAAGTAATTGTGCAGAATAAAGAAGAAGTCGACACCTCCGGTAATCCGATCCGTCCGAATGATCGTGCCAAATCGAAGAAGAGCCGAAAAGAAAGTCTGAGGAGAGAGCTCCAGCTGATGGGCGGTGACAAAGAGGTCGGGCCGCGGGGGACCGGTTCTTCGAGATAACTGATGATGGCCAGTTCCCTTCCTTAGTCTCCCTCTCTCTTGTACTCTTCGGTCGTGTCGGGGTAGGCCTCAGGAAAGAAAATATATATGTATAGATGTTTATACATTTATAAATACATAGTAGATCTATAAACATAAAGATATAGGTAGGTGAATATGTTTTTTCCGGATTTCAGAGATTATTAATCTTTATGTAAAGAATATAAATTGTCTGAGAAGCTATAAAAGATTTCCTTTTTTATAATTATTGGTCAATTTATTTGTTTTAAATATTTTTATTTTTAAAGAGAAAAGATAGGCCTCGGCCGGGATTTGAACCAGGAACCTTTGTCTCACCGTGACATTGCTCTACCATTTGAGCTACCCAAGGCCGCCTGCCGGCAGAGGACAAATCTTTTCTCTCGAAATATTTAAAACTCAAAAACTTGACCAATAATTATAAAAAATTATAAATAATAATATGATGTAAGTCAATAAGATCCTATAATTAAATTAATGTTTAAAGAACTTGGTGGGTTTCAAAGTTTTTTGTAGTTTTCCTGCGAAAAAAAGACCTTGAAATAGACTTCAAGATTTTATTCACTCAAGAACTTAATTGAATTGAGTTAGGCGGTTTAAGAAATAAAGCTGGAGTTAGTGCAACATTAAATCTATGGGATCTTCCGTTAGTCATCGCCATGGAACTGGCAGGTTGTTGACTGAAAACTTTTTATTAAATGGGAAATCATTATTGTTATAAATGATTACTATAACATGTTTTATCGTGCAACTGTTATACTTCACTGGTATTTTCGAGTTGGGCAAGCGGATTAAAATCCCTAACAATTCCGATGTGGGGAACGGAGAAGCTCACTTTGTAGAGCTCTGAGTTGCTATGCTGAAGGTTCTGGATCCTGTGGGATCTGCAGACCCTCCTACAGCCTCTAGAAAATGGGTACCCTTAATTGGGCGAAAAAATAGCGGTTGACCAACCAGCACTCGAAGCAGTTGTTAGTTGTTAGCATGCTCTGAACCCAAGACCTGTTATGGGATTTGGTACAGTTTTTCTAATTACGATATATTCGGGAAAAGGATACGAAATTTCTTCCAAGTGTAAAAAAAAAAAGGAAGAAAAAAGAAAGCTCGACTTAAAAAAGAAAAGAGTGAAAATGTAAATCTGCGTTCTTATGTATCGTTTGAATTGAAGATGGAAATTACCTAAAATAATTTTCTACGTTATGGTACATTGCTTAAAAAATGTATCCAATTGGTAGATAAGTAAAAATAATAATCTTAATTTTTTGGAATATTTATAACAACGTTTGTTCATTTGCTGCTCAACTAAGGAATTAAAAATAACGTTTTTTACTTCTAATTATTTAGGGGTAAACTACAAAACTGTAAGTCTTAAAGAGGTAGTTATAATTTGAGTCATTTGAAAATTATCAGTTATCGCGATGAACTATAATTGCAAACTGGTTTGGCTAGTTCGTTCGGAAGAGGAACATAATTGAATATAATTGGTGCAGCCCACTTTTCCTCACTCATGGTGTATTATTATGCACCATTTTATTCGCCTCTTCAAAGTAATTATTTGTATACTAATACATATATAATTTAATTGATCGTTTATTATATAATATATTTCAACTCCTCTTCGATCTAGGCTTTAGATTTTCCGGATTATTAGTCTTAAACTGCTCCTAGCTATTGTTCTTTTTCAAAATGTTGAATATTTTCAATATCTGACTAATTACAATGATTGCTGTGAGTAAATTATTTTCACCACCACATCTGACTGTATTTGGTAATTTGATAATAGTTTACTTTAGCGGAATTACTGGTTGCTGAAGTATGATAGAATTAAGGCTTTAATTTAGGACACTTTTCCTTTTCCTGGTTTTTATATCAGTATATTTCTTTTATTTAATTTAATTTTGACCAATTCGGATCACTTTACAACTTAACTTTCCTTTCCTCTGTTTCTTTTCTCTGTCTCCAATATTCCTTCATGAGTTCACTAGCAAGTTTCCTTTTATTCAATGTCCATCTTCTCTGGTCTTTCTTTTTGTCTGTCTGAACAGCACCTATGGTTTTTCTTAGAATTCTTCTTTCCAAGACTTCCAGTTTTATTTTGAGATTATAATTAACTCATTCAGAGGCATACACTGGAAAAGAAATATTCCATTTTACGAAAGTTTTGTAATGTCCTATTTTCGCAATTCAGGAGAGGTAAAGTAAGATATTATTTGTTAATCCATTTGCCCTTTTCACTTTCAAAATTTGATCTTCATCATCATCGTATTCCGTACTGTTGAACCACCTATGCAGTGTGAGGAGGATTTCTGTACTGCCCTCTCCAGCTCTGCCAGTCTTCCACCAACTCTTGTCTTTTACTGGAATCCTCTCATCTCGGATTCCTTCTACACCTCTTTATCCCACTTCTTTTTAGGTTTTCCTCTTCCTGGTTTTCCTCCACTCTAGCTCTTTAGATCTGACTAGAATTTCTGTTAGGCTCCACCAAAAGTATCCATCTCAGTCGGTTTTCTTCTTATATCTCGTTGGCTGGCTTTAGGTTCGATCTGATAGTGCTGTTTCAGACTCGGTCTCGTATTGTTTTGCTTCCAATCTTCCTGAAAATTCGATCTTAAACGGCTGTTTATTTTAATCCATTTATCTGAATAGTCTCTACTAGATATCTGAGTTTGTTTGTCCTTCCTATTCGACCTATCTCTGTTAAGGAATTTCCGTCCATATTTGTCATTTATCATGATTTTTGTTTTTTCAACTGAGATTCTTAGTCTAGCTTGGCAAACCCATTTTTTCACATCTTAATTAATACTCAATAATAAAGATTGAAATAAACTAAGGGGGAAAGGAGAAGAGATTATCCCAGGACGACCTCCTCCCACTCCCTACCCTCAATGGCCAGAATGTATTAATTTCCTGAGGGAGGCCCTTGAAAGCTGGTCCCTGGAGCGTGGTGAGGACCCGAGGGACTTCTTATGGGAGGGGGGGGTCCTAGCCGGAGCCCTGCTTACTTAGCTCTTGCTAATTAATTGCATACGTCCGCTGTTTGATGAATATCATCCAAATAATAATGGAGAGAGGATTAAAAAGGGATTTAATTATGAGGAGATATTTATTTAAGTTTTCACCGCACGTTATGCTTGACAGCGGGAAAGTACCAAATCATATAAAAAGGGATGGTATATTTACACTTTGAACATTGGTTGATTATTTGTTATGCTGTGGAAATACAACAATAAAATAAATATTATTTAACGGAATACTGTTGACTTATTATTGTTTAAGTATTCAGTTCAAATTTGATTCGATGAAGGGAGCAAGGTACCTCAGTGGGTGCTGAGTGGTAGGTCGGGGGTTCGAAAATGGTTGTGGGACTACCGGCACTTGATAGACTTTTACTCTGTGGGATCTGCGAACCCTCCTGGAGCTCATCCAGCTTCTATAAAGTGGGTACCGTTCCCTTAATTGAGGAAAAGCTGTGGATTGAGCTTGATTTGGATCAAATTTTTTGAATTGGATTAAATAAATTTTTTAAAATTAGACATCTAGTATGTGCCTCTCCCAAGGTTATGAATACAAATAATTATAATACATACACAGAAGGAGGTTGCTCGAAATGTAGTACCTTTAACTTACTACAATACTTTAAATTACAATAAATTCAATTTGAGGTCATCTTTAAAATTCAGATATTTTTCCAAGGGGCTGTACTTGTACTATAATTTTGAGTTTCACACGTAGTCCAGTCAGAATGAAAAACATTTGAATAATGGAAAGTCATTTTATTAAGGAATATATAAGTTGTTCTGGATCAAAAGCAACGCTTAGTTTATTCAAGAAATGCTTTATACTCCCGAAACTTCAAATTCCGAACCGGAAAACTATGAGAAATAAGGTGGCCAAGTGACGAGTTAAACAAAATTTCTTGACATAACTAGCGATAAATGTGGTAAAGTCGATTCGGAGCTATCCGCTTTTGATGCCGAACGTCCAGAACAAGGCCGTAGCCAAGGGGGGAGGGAGTTAGGGGATCAAACCCCTCCCCCTCCCCCCGAGAAATCCCGAAATACAGTTAGTATTAAAAATTAATACTAGGTTTAAAAAGTGCAAATTAAATTAAAAACAACACACACAACAGAGGATCCAAAACATTTTACATCATTGTGCATTGGAACAAGCATACTTATGTTTATATTTGCTTGAAAGTGTCCTCCAACAACTTCACAATAATTAACAATCGTATCGAAAATCAAGAATTAAAGTATTGTTGTTGTTGCGTATTGCATTTAAATTCATCATCCAATAGTATTTTATTTAGGAAATTTTATCCAAATTTGAAAAATTATCACGAATAATGGTATTAAAATCCTCGATCCTGACCTGACCCCCCCGAAAGATTTTCATGGCTACGGCCTTGGCCAAATGTATAGTATACTGAATACGCTTGTAACATTAAACGTTCAATTTAGAAGAGAGTTGCATTTTTCTAGGTAGATTACCATATAAATCTCCTGTATAATTTTTGAAAATTGATTGATTCTGCTTTTAAAGCCTGAATTGTAAGTATAAATCTTCACGAATTAGGTTTATTTAAAAAAAATAATTGTATTATACTGAGATAATTTAGATATCCACCATATCTCCTGTTAGATAATATTTACAGCTTATAATATTTCTCCGGAGGGAGAGGGATATAGGGAACTTAGGGGTTGGAGAATATAAATTCCAAGATAAAGCTCTTCCCATTTTGCAGAGATCTCTCTTTGATTTAAACAAATGCACCTACCTCCCCCACCCTATCCCGCTCCAAATCCCGAGATATATATTCGCCCTAGGCGGTCCGTTAATTAATTTAAATTTTATTGCGGCTCACATTTGAGAGACAAGGAGGCCACTTAGAGGAATACTATCCGGATAGATGAGGGACTCTAAGCCTGCTTTAGCACAAATCCCTTAATCCCGCTACGGGACTTCACTGACAAACACCTCCCGTCGTAAATCTAGCCTCCCACGGTTCTGTCTGCCCCTACGTAATGGTCAATGTACCACCTCCTAACCCTTGTCACAGAACCCTGTATTGATACATATCTATCATCCCTCTCGTTTACTACGTGTATGTGATGATTAATATTTCAGTATTAGGGGACACCTGTGGTCTATTGGTTAGTATGACAATTTTCTATACTAAAGCTTGCTGGTTGGTAGCCCGGCTGTCGGACTTGGAATTTCTTTAAGGGAAACACATTCTTAGTTCTGCCGTCCTTCGGAAGGTACGTAAATTGGAGATCCTGAAATTGTGCGGTGTCACTAATTCGTTAAAAATCGTAGCATCGTCCAATATTCAAACTCAAATAGCAAAAAGTGACGTAAACAATAAACAATATTTCAGTATTGTAAAAATGAAAGTTCATGGTAGGAATCCGTCAGTGGCAATTGAATTATCTATTAACGGCCGCGGATGAATCTAGTGGGATTTGATGAACTTCGTCGGGCTCATTCAGCCTCTATAATGTTGGTACCCCTAAATGGGGGAAAACCTAGAGGTTGTGCGTGATAACGGAAAAATAACCTCCCTGCACAACTGTTTACAACTGAGTTGTACATTTGTTTATTTATATTTCTCTGTGATTGTTATTGATAATACGTTTCTACTTTTGATGCCTTAATTATTTTGTTTAAGTTTTCCTCTGTTGATCAAAAAGCATTCAAGATTTTTTTGTATTAAACTAAGGCATAGGTATTTCTTTACTTAACCAACTTCCCCTTAAAATATATTATATTATATCAAATGGTTAATCTATAACACTATACTAAGATCTATCTGGGCATATTGAGAAGAACTTTGAAATACACCTTTTACACAAGATACACAGTACAAAATTCTTTAAATAATTGTAAATGCCCATTGTTTTATTTCGAATCACACTATATAGAAAGACACAGTATCTCTTTCTTACTTTCTGTTACCTGGACTTCATATGGAGAACATTAAATCTACAATGGCGTGGAGACCTGCTCAGAAACCATTAATCAGTTATTCAAAATTTCATATTTCTCCAAATCGAGGATAAAAAAAAGAATTATTGAGATCAAATTTCCTTGACGCGATGCGGGACTGCGCAGGTGCTGATATATCGTAAAAGAATAATTATACCAAGGGAATATTTTGATAAGAAATCTATCTCGCCTGTTTGTTGAGCGATATGGTGGACATGGATTTGGTTGCTTTGAACGGATCCAGTCAACGAGGGTTCATCGACCTGCTCAATTGCCCTGGCAAAATAAAAGAGGCGAAATGTAAAAGAGTTCCCTCTGGCAGTTAGTGGCCATTGTACCTCAGGCTGCCTGTCAATTTAGGCTCTTCTGTCAGAGCAATGTCAGAGCGGGGTAAGGTATGTGGGGGTGGAGCGAAAAATATAATTTGATATGTTATTATTGTCACTTTTATCGATGATTTTTTATGGATTTTAAAAATGAAATAAATTGACGAGGAGTTTTTCATTATTTTCTTAAAGTATGGAAATATTGAAATTACACAGCTTTTATTTCTTGTTATGTCTGCATTGCGCTAAGTAATACTTAGCATTGACTTTAGTCTATAGTAGCAATTATATGACATTGTCGCTGCCTAGATCGTTTTTAATGGTTAATTCTGTGTGTTAAAATTAATTTATAACTAAATAAATAATAAATTTTCAACCATTGGTATTACTCAGTACGTCAGTATAATATAATAATTATTAATTATGTATTTTTACTTTAAGAGGTAAATAAAAGGTCTATCAACCTGTATATGTCTATTGCTGAATAGTGAACATATATAAAATATATTTTTTAGGCAACTCGAAACTCATAGAAATGAGGAACTGCTTCAAGTTATTCCTATGTAGTTCGAGTTTAAAATAGTTTGAGTTGTAGAGGATAGGTTATAAATATTATATATATATATATATATATATATATATATATATATATATATATATATATGTATATATATATATATATATATATATATATATATATATATATATATATATATATATATATATATATATATTGTTATAAATATAATATTAATAATGCCAATAATTAAATGCATTTAAAAAAAGTAAGTTTTAGTGTGAATAAGAAATCTCTATCAATTAAAGATAGGTGAATGTTCCTCAATCTTAAAAATGGCCTGCGCAGAGTTTATAGAGCGCCATTTCCATTACTACCGCAACCCTCCTTGCCACGCCTCGCGGACAGTCCTTTGAATTTACCAAATATCGTTTTGAAACTTTCGGACTATAATATTAATAATTGATTGATTTAGACTGAAATAGTTTAATTAATATCAAATCTATATCATTTAAAAAAAGGTTAATGCTCGTACATCTTTAAAATGCCCATCGCGGAGGTTGCTGAGTACCATTTCCAATACTGCCGCTGTCCCTTCCCCTGCCACGCCTACCGGCCCGTCCTTCGAGTCACAAAATGTCGTTTTGAAACATTCGGACCATAACATTAATGGTTGATTGACTTTAGACTAAAATTGTTTAATGAATATCAAATCTCTATTATTCAACGATATGGAAATGCTCGCCAATCTTCTAAATGATCAGCGCAGAAGTAACCGACTTCCATTTCCACTACTACCGCGCTCCCTTCCCCTGCCACGCCTCGCTGACAGTCCTTCGAGTCGCAAAATGTCGTTTTGAAACTTTAGGACTATAATACTAATATTTATATTATTAATTGATTAATTTAGACTGAAATAGTTATAATTATAATTGATTGAATTTAGACTAAAATAGTTTAATGAATATCAAATCACTATAATTTAAATATAGGTTAATGCTCGCCAATCTTCAAAATGTCCAGCGCAGAGGAAGCAGAATGTCATTTCCACCACTACCAAGCTTCCTTCTGCTGCCACGCCTCCCGGACCATCCTTCCAGTTTGATAGTGTCGTTTTAAAACATTCGGACTATAGTATTAATAATTGATTGCATATAAACAAATATGGTTTAGTGTGAATATTAAATCTCAAATCTAAATGGTTTGTTTATTCATTTATGTTCTCTTTTTTGCCTATCCTAGATGGGGTCTTTAGCGAGTACCTGACACCGCACAGGCTCGAGACCCCCATTTTATGCTTCTTCCGAAGGAAGGCTCAAGGAACGTTTTTTTTACTCCCCTTAAAATTCCAAAGTCTACCGGGTATCTTTGGCCTGGTAGGTTGTTCTCCTAACCACTACATCACAGCTGTTCCTTAAACAAGGTGATGGATAATAACAATTCTTTTAGATATGGCATAAATAAATTAACCGTTTTTAATATTTTATGAGTGTTTATTATCCGTTAGTGATGCTTCTTCCTTCAGTTGTGACCTAACCCAACTCCTTGTGTTATACTTGTCGATAAATTGTTTTCCCTGGTTTAGTTTACAGAAACTTCAAGAGTACAGTTATTTCTGCCTGGCGGATTTCCAAACATGTTGTTTCCCTACCCGTTATTTTAAAAGCTGCTAATGCACCAGTCCAATGTGAACCACTTCTATATGACATCTAATATTTCGTCGCTTTATGATAAATATTCATTAATTTGTTTTTAGAATTTGGAGTTTGTCTTCAGGACTGGCAAAAATAAATCTTTTCTGAAGTTATTCCACCTATATTTAAAAAAATAAACATATTTATTACAGCTGCACTTCTTCTAAGTATTATGTTAAAAACTAAGAAAACTCTGATGTAAATTTTATTACACATCCACCTTAATTCAACAATTTTACAAAAGGCTAAAACTACATTTCCTTCATCTTTATCCAATTTTTTTTCTTGCATTCTTAAATAATATACCAATCTTGTACGTTTTCACCCATCCTATTATACAGTAAAAATGTTATAATTTCTTAATGGGTTTACTCACCATGACTACCTTAAATAAAATACGAATTAAATAATAGCATTCCTATTTGACTAATTTTTTATAAACAATTCTGTACCAGAATAAATTTCCAATAATTGTCAAATGATTTAAAATTATATTTACTCAGGCTTTTTTTTTTTTTTTTTTTTTTTATTATGGCTTTAAAACTTAATTTCAAAGTCCTATTTTACCAGCAAACTATGATAGTTTAAATGTTAAAGTCTTATTTTTGTTTTCCTAAGGAATTTTATAATCTGACTAAGTCCTTCTCTGTCCTGTCCCTTTAATTTTTCTGGTATACTGAGGGCCGACCCCTCGATATGTTTCTTCCTCTCGTTGAATCTCTTGCAGGACATCACCACGTGTAGAGGATCCTCGACCTCACCGCAGATCTCACAATTTGGTGTCGCCTTTATTTTCATCAGATTTAAAAATTTGCTGGTATTACCATGGTTAGTTCTTAATCTAATCAGGTTAGTCACCTCACTTCTCTTTACAGCTATTCCAATCGAAACGAACCATGGTTTTAAAGCAATTTTTGGTAGGATTGAATAGTGATCCTTCCCCTTGCTCTGGGACTCCCAATCATATAATCCCTGCCATTCTTTCACAATTGTAGCACTCAAAAAGCGCAAGGTATCGATTTTAGGAATTTTAATATTAAGCCTTTTTGCTTTGGTAGTGTTTCGCGCAATTTGATCTGCAGTTTCATTTCCGCTAATACCTACATGTCCTGTACTCAGGCTTAATGTAAATATAATTAAACAAGTCTATCTCAAATTTCTTCATATTCATTTAACAAAGGAATATTACGAATTGATGTAGCATTCATACCAAAACTGAAGCGGATTCACAGTATTAGTATAATTGTGCGAATATTGATTATCTAGGTGATTTAATCTTGACTATTCATAATAAATTTTATGAGATAGAATTTCTTCGTTTTATTAAAACTCTGCACTGTCTAAATATTGGTATTTCTTGTTACATTCACTATGTCCCTAACCTTTATAAAGGGATTACACAGGCCTGCGATGACAAAATTGTAGAATATTTAACTAGTCGGTTTAACAGTATTTTTGTGCTTATTACGAAAAAACTTCCATTACTTCTAGATAAGTTAGAAAGTTTCCATATTTCCTCTGTAAATAGGATAGCCCTGACTACGTCAGGCAGACGTGGCCAATCAGAAAGGCTCTTATTTCTGGAGTTAAAATTGTTGAAATACAAAGCTTAGTGGATCCTAAAAAGATCTTACTTCCACCACTTCATATCAAATTGGGGCTAATGAAATAGTTTGTGAATGCATTACCAAAAGAAGGAGAGTGTTTCAAGTACCTATGTGAACAGTTTCCTGGTATATCAGATGTTAGGATGGAGTCTTTGTTTGGCCTGACATCAGCAAACTTTTAAAAGATGAAAAGCTTTGTCACTGCAATGGAAATCGAAGAAAAAAATGCCTGAAATTCATTTAAACTCTTAGAAACAAAAAAGATCCAAACTCCAAAACTTTGGTTGCTGAATTGTTACAAAACTACCAAATGTGGGGCCGCAAAATGAGTGTTAAAGTCCATTTCCTTCACTCACATCTGGACTACTTTCCAGAAAATATGGGGCTGTAAGTGAGGAACAAGGAGAACGTTTCCATCAAAATATAAAAGAAATGGAGCGCAGATACAAAGGTCGAAGGAATGTCAACATGATGGCAGACTACAGTTGGATTTTAAAAATGGAAAATTCACAAGAACGCTGCCAAAAAAGTACCAAAAGAAGCTTTAATGGAAAAGGAAACGTTTTTACTACGACTTATAATAACTTCACAACACATGTGCATCACTTTTATGCTCATTTTAACTAGGTATATTTTTTTTGTCAAGGTTTTCATCATGTTGAAATAATAAAAACAAATCCAAATTTTCCGTTTTTTGTACTTTTTCCAAAAACTTCAACATTATTTTGTAGGCAAGCATTACGTGATAGAACAAAAACCAATGCCATTTTTGAAATAAGCGTAAAAAACTACATAAAGAACGGTTAACTAAATCAAAAAAATTTTTTTAAATGTTTTTTTTTGGTGTGTTACCCTGACTTAGACCTGAGACCTGTGTTACCCTAGATTAGGAGAAAAACAGGTGATTGAACGTCATTACTTCAAAATCACCGCCTTGCACAAGCGTATATATTGTGCATTGTACCTATGAAAATAAAAATAAATCTTGAACATTTCGGAGATTTTAATTCTAACGAAATTTTCAAAACGTTTTAGACTGCCATTTATAAACGCTTTGTGCGGATTTTCAAAATGGCATGTCCATTAAGGAGGAAATGTTGCAATCCACATATCCGTAATAGTCTCATCTATATTTTCGACGGATCTGAAAACGAATTTGACATCGCATTTAGAAATCTTAAACTATCGAAACCAAAAAATTCTGAAAATTAAAACTTATTCACATTGTTAATGGCATAAATAAGTAATTGGAAGTATTTATCCTTGTATTTATTTACTACATATTACCTATTTCGTTTGAAAATTAAAACTACAAGCCATATAGGCTTGATATGTATTGTCAGAGGTTTATAAGGTCTGTTAACAATCGTTGAAGCATCCTGTGAGATCTGGAGGCCCTTCTGGGGATCACCCAGCCTCTATAAAGTGGATATCCTTAATTGGAGGGACACCTGGCGGTTGACCGTGGTCTAGGACAAATTACCTCCCTCCAAGAAACACTATAGTCTCTACCACGTACTGAATCCGAGACCCTTCATAGGTTCTTTTCTTTTTAATAATTTCATATGAGAGATGATTAGGACTGTTTAAGGATGGCCTAGAATTTTTTTAAAAAAGAAATATGATGTTTACAGATTTTTGATGGAATATTTTTCGAAAAGTGCTTTGGTTGCCAATACTTGGCGGATGGAGGCCAATAATGTTGCGTTGGAATAGTAGCCTCCAGAACAATAGTGTATCTCGTCGGCGGAGATCTTCCGCGAGCTGGCGCTGGGCCAGGGTCCTTTGATCCATGGCTCAGTTAGCCTCAACAAGAGCCAATAATCGCTACTACCTTCCCTGCAGAATATATATTTATATCTCTCCGGCTCTTCTTGTAACATCTAGCACTATTGGAAATTCTGCCTTACCATCAGATATTTGAAAGAGTTCAGTTATTTGATGGTGCCTCACGACTTTTGTGCTACCTAATTTCACTTTCATGACATGCTACCTATTTGTATTTCCAAAGTTGATGTGTTTGCACGATTGGAAATATCTGCAGCCCCGGTGGATAAGTGGTTAATTCGATTTTTTTTTTCATGAGAGAGCTAACTGTATTGAGGAAAGCGGAATCGTGAAATAGCTTGAAATGTTGTTAAAATATCAGAAATAACTCCATTTCAAGGCAACATCTGAATTAGCCCCTTATTCTCTAGGAAAATAAGAAGATTCCGCATCCTTAAGTACAAGAGACTCGTTTTGGAGAAAATCACTTATTCATCGGTGCTGTTAAAGATATATTGATTAATATTTATAGATGAGTGAATGCAAAAAAAACTTTTCAATAAATTTACAATTTATGTACTCATTGTTTTTTTTTACTTTCGCCGCTATGGATTTTTTTTGTTTTATATATTGTATATATTAGCCAATTTTATTCTGTTTTCGTTTTCATCTAAGGTTTCAGTGAAATATTTTTTTGTTGTTTTCAATATTTTGTTGTGATTTGACAAATAATCGTTTAGTTGCTGCAAGTAGTGAATCAGACCTGTATTTCTATTACTGTACCATTTGCGTCGAAATCTGAATTTAATTGGAATATAGTAAAGTTCTGATCTTAGCCAAAAACTACAGAAAGTTAAACGATCCTATTTTCTGTCTAATGAATATTTAGTTCTCTTAATCGTAACTATCATTTGAGACCTGGATAATATTGTCATCATTTCTAAAATTGCCTGGATTTATTTGAATCTAAAGCCTTATTTGACTAGAATGTTTGTTTTTTGTTTCCATCACAAATATATCAATTAAAATTAAATTGCAGAGAAAAGAAAACACACCCTTAAATATAATACAAAACTGAAAAGTGGAAAATAATTTTCAATAAGTTTTATCGAAAAACACGCAGAGGTTTAGGTAATTGTTCTATATATTTTATTTACTGATATTGGTAAAACTAGATTCGTTATAAAAGTATAAGGCATCCTATATGTTTATTAATAACTTTAAGCATATTTACATGCATACACATATTTTTGTCATGTTTTCTATTATCTATAAAGTTGATAGCCTTTTACGTTTATGAACTAGTTTTATGTAACCCTTTATGTAGATGTAACATCCCAAACTAAATTTAGCCGATATCCCGGTTCACTGGCCTGGCAGCTACCCCCATTTCCTCCCTGAGATCTGGAAGAGGCGAATACCTTGCGTCTCCATGGCGACCAGTGGTTCCCATGGCAGCCCAGCTGTTCACCAGCAGCACAGCTGATCCCAGTCAATACTCAGCTGTTGGGGACCCGTCCTGTCGCAATCCTACAGTCGTAGACCTCTAGCTTCTGTAGAAAATGAAACTGCTTGATAATTAACTTCAATAACATGCACCTTTTTATAAGTAAGAATTAATTACCAACTAGTAACTTTGTATTTCACGATAAAGTATCGACTTTAATCTATTTAATTAAATAATCTTTTTAAACATACCATCCATGAGGGGTCATAAGCACGCTCCATAAATCGACTACGTTATTGGTAACATCAAAGTTTAATTTATTTATAGTAGTTATTTAGTTATTTAAGAGCTACCAGGGTATCCAGATTAGAAAGAAGGACTAATGCCGAAATTAGAGAGTGAATGCAAACCCAAAAGACGTCCTCCATAATGAAGATAAAAAAATACTGCAATGATATGGCCATCTCAAAAGAATGAAGGAAGAAAGATTGCAGAATTTAATTTTCAATAGGAGGGCTGAAGGGAGGAAACGGCGAGGAAAACCACGAAAAAGATGGATGGAAGGAGTTGAGGAAAGTTTGGACGGCCATAATCTGAGGTAGGAAGATATACAAGATAGAACAAAATTTAAAAACGAATTAAAGGAAAGTTTTGGTTGAAGGAAACCTCAATCTGAGGAAATTCTAAGAAAGAAAAATAATATAAAATAAGACAGTTAAATTTTAAATTAAAACCACCTCCATCAAATAAAAGAAAAAAACACCGCTTGGATCCCACCAAACGGCCTAACGCCAGAAGTGTGCAGTATTATAAGCAGGTTAAGAATTGGTCAGACTAAGCTGACACATCTCCACCTACTTTTAGGGCAGTACCAACCATGCAAGAAGTACGAAATAATAAGACAAAACTTAGAAATTGAAACGTGCCAACTTCTCAATAATGATAACGAACTACAGAGGACTCTGATCTACCTAAAACGATCAAACTTAATCAAGTTGTCGCTAATGGCCTTAGAAGTTGAAGCGACGCTAAATGAAAAAAATCAAAATATGGACAAAATTTGTTTTAAATTCATTAACATTCAATCTTAATTTACCCTATATTTTAAATATTATAAAAACTTCTGAAGCAAGCATTAATATTACTATTATTGTTAGGTGTACAAAACCTTTGAACTATGTTTCCTTTCCAGACTTGTGGAATATTTTGGGGATATTATTTTCTCCTCCATTAAATTGATATTGGTTTTATAAGATTTTTAATAATAGTTTCTAATAATTTTCTTCTGATTTTATTATCTCATTTGTAATCATGTTCTTATCTCGAAGATAAGCCATATATGCCTTTGTAATTGGCACAGGACACTGTCTTGTTTTCGGATATGAAAAATGGCTGATTCTGGTTATGCTAATGAGACAAACTCATCAAGTTATTCTATTTTCATTGAAAATCGTGCAAAGTTTCAATTTAATTAGATATTTCGAAGTTGCCGAAAATCGAGTTCAAAAATTCCGTTACATAGGTACATACAGACGAAGCTAATAACAGCGTGTTAAAAAATACCCTTTTTCACGGACCTCTACTACAATACTTCTGAGAGCTTACATCACGGTGAATAAGTACTTCCTCGTTTCCTCGTGAAAAAGGGAGGAGAATGATTGTGGAAAAATGAACTGACGAAGTGTGTGAACTTGAGGAACAGCTGTTTGGACGGGAAGGGGATCCACCCCCGGCAGGAGGAACAAAAAGCAGTGGAACAAACTTATTAGAGGAGGGCTTCTCAGCCATCTGAACTTGTTCCCTTCCTGTCAGCCCTAATTCCTCTTCTGTAATATATTCGTCATCCGAGCTCAACTTCAGCTCGGAGCGGCTTCTGCAAGAGTTGGAGAAATATTATTTCCGTTGTTTCATAAGTTTTCCACAAAGTAGAATGTGAAAGTATTTCGAAAGCTGAAAGAAATTGATGGTGCCACGGGACCAGAATTCTAACTTTGACGTCGGGTTATCATGTTCAAAGAAAAGTTATAAACTCTGCTCAAAGTTATATGTGTATTTTTCTGGAATGCGGGGCTACGCATTAATAATTGTTGATAAACAATAATAAAGGCTGATAAAAACGGCACACTGTATTGCTCCCAGAGTCCATTGAATAGAAAAAAAATTAAGCTGGAGTGGTAAAATCAAATTAATATACATATTTTAACTAATAGTATAAATCAATCATCATCTGAAAGTTCCTATTGAAATTTCTCTAAAGTTTTATTCTTTAATTAATTAAGACATAGTTAGCTTTTGATTGTATAGGTATTTTTTAATAATGCTCTCAAATGTAGTTAGAACGAGATAGCGTACAATCGGATATACAAAGCAAAACGAAAACTAGCCAAGTTGTTGTTTGAAGAAATCAATAGCACTTAGGGAGTGAGTAAAGAATTAATTTACTTTCGAGATCATCCCTGTGTTGCCTTCACAATTCTAAACCTAAAACAACGTTTCTATTTAAGTTGAAAGCAAGCTATGAGTAAATCAATAAACACATTTTATATTAATATTTGACTTAGTACTGTAAGGATTTAATATGAATATAAAAATTCGTTATATTGAAGAGCGTACATTTCACAAGCTATAACACATTAAATATTGATTAGAACACTGTGTAATTTAATGCTCTAAATTTTTCAAGCTACGAAAAAGAGTTCAAGTTATAAAAAAACACGAATAATAATACCTACTTCCTCGTCCTCTCTTGTAATCTGTTTCCCGAACTCAGGTCTAGATGTCAGGTCCTGGGTAGGCAAAATTTAGAGCTCCCAATTTAGGATCGTCCGATTAGCCATAGCAGCATAAGGTGACGTTAAATGAACAAAACTCAGGTTGTTGGTTAGCCGGTTCACCTAGCCGCTTCTCCCAGTCGCCCTGAAGATGGCCTACATTGTAGGTCGAAACATCGGCACTAACTAAATATAAGTCTGGTACTTCTTTGGTGTTTTTTTGACTGCAACCCCCAACTATCCCCGTTCTCCATTTTATCATCCAGTCAACTATTTTCCTCACGTTCATTTTGTATCCTCTTTATTAAACTCAATTATATTACCTAATGTAGATAAAATTAATTATATTTATTCCTATAAATGTGAATTAATACTATTTTAATCAGAATTTCTTAAAAAAATTATATATTTTTATTAATATATTTATTATATATATTAATATATTTATTATATATATATTAATATATTTATAAGTATTTATAAAATATACTTCATACAAAGTAAAAATACTTGATTCGTTTTTTCGTAATGACCACGTTACAACCTTATTTTCCTTCCTTCTGTTGCAGTTTTCTCTGTCTCTTATATTCTTTCATGCCTTCACTGGCACGTTTCTAGTGAATAAGCTTCTGTCCAGCTTCTTCTAGCCTTCTCTGGCCTTTCTTCATTGCAAAACTCGTATATATATTTTTCACTATGCTTACAAATTCTTTTCGTTTTAGTATGTGGGACTCTTGTTCACCTTTTCAAAATCCTCCCTTATATCTTTAAGCCTTCTTCTTTCAAAAATAGTCAAACATTTGCTTTATAAATCTATGCTTGTTCATTCTATACAGATGATCATGGAATGTCAGCCTCCTTTTCCACAGAGTATCTGAGATTCATTCCATTTTCTGATAAGATTTCTTTGTATCTTAGCTGTTTCCATGTGTCTTCAGTCTGAACCACACCTAACATTTTTTTAGAATTCTTTCTTCCAGAGCTTCCAGTTTTATGAGAATGTAGCTCATCGAGAGGCATTCACTGCGAAAGATGCATTCCTTCTTTCTTTTGTACGACAGTATTGTAATGTCCTTATTTAGCATTACAGGAGACATGCTTATTATTTCAGATATTCTTTGTTAATCCATATGCCCTTTTCATTTTTAGAATTCGATCTCCATCAACTGACAGTTTCTGCGAGATTTTAAATGACGGTATTTCCTTGAAGTAGGGACGCTACTTTACCTCGTCGCTATAGTATGCAATAACGTTGACGTGAATCGGTATTTATGACGCGCACTAAGGAGGAGACGGGGTGATAACATATTGGCTGGGTGGGGGAGTGCTTGGACCCAATCTGGCGGAGGGGCCCAGGAGATTGAACGATGAGGCTGGATAATGAGCCGTCACAGAGGACCCCGGGCCTTTCTCATAACCGATAGTCGATCGTGGCTAACTGCTTCCTCTAGCCAGGCCCTACAGCTCTCCGCTACACTTATCTTTACCACTGGGGGAGAGCCGATGGAGGATTGGTTGCACAGAGAAGTTGATGAAACCAACAGCTTTAATCAGGACTTATCTATTATAACTTATTTCGGTACATATGATTTAGTAGATCACCATATACTATTATCCGCCATTGCTTATAATCTTATCACTGATACTTATTATACTGATAATACCGACCTTTTTATTCATATTAATGGAAATTGAAGTATACAAATTATAATAGTACAATACACATTCTACACCCCTCTAGATAAACTAAAATTATTACTATTTTTTGGGGTAATATTGGAATATATGAATTCACAAGTAGGTATTTTATACTAATTTTTTTATATAAATGTTTTTCCTACATTTTCGATTAACACATCTCCATTTCATCTTCTTTTCTAAACCCATTTCATGAATTTAATCACGTAATTTCACATTTTAAGAATTATTCCGAACGTTTGGAAGTATGTGACAGTTTCTTCTACTGAAGACGGTTAATCCCGAAGCTTTAGTTCATTTTAAATTTAGAATAATAAAATTTGGTTTATCTAACGTGAACATAGCATATGTTATATTTATTGTTATAACTAAGCAAATCTAACACACAATGCAAAATTATTTTAGACAACAATATTCTAAACATCAATATTTCTTTCTTGCATCTGTTATTTTTCCTTACCTTATCCGTTTCGGACGTTTACTATTACCTTTTTTCAATATTAAGACAAAAACAATTTAATAGCGCACACACAAATAACACAAATAATAAGAGTGATAAGAAGAGGTTACGTGAGATAGGGAGGTAGGTTTCATAGCGATCTGCTAAATCACAAGCACCTTTATTTCTTTTGATAAAAAAAAAGTTTTATCCTCGCTAGAGATACAGCCCGATGTCAGTGGTGTAATTTCTTTAGTGCTTTGGTATATCCTAATTTTCTTAAAAGCCCAAGCAAAGCTGTCGTTATAAATATTTATTTTTAAAAGTATTTTAATGAAGTTTATTTAATTAATCAATTACTTAATATTAATACTCCCAAACAAAATTAAGATCTCTATGGTAATAGCAAACGTCCGAAACGGATAAGGTACGGAAAAATAAGAGAAATATTGATGTTTGGAACATACATTGTCTAAAATAATTTTGTTTTCTATGTTAGATTTGCTAATATATAACAACAAATATAACATATGCTATTTTCATGTTAGATAAACCAGATTGTACATCAACAATACATATAATACCTCTTTATATTCTTTTATTACGTAAACAATGATATTTATAACTCCTCGAAGACAGTCCAAATGTAATCGGTTCCGCTAGGCTTATAAAACATATTTTCTCAGATGTTTATCTCTGGAGTTGGATACATTTATGTAACGGAACTAAATATAAATTATTTGGAGATAGAGAAAAAGTAGTGGAGGGAGCAGCGCCTTATGAAAGATGTATGCTGTTGAAGGGCCGAGCTATCTCGTTGGGTTTATAAAGGACTCTGGAACAAGACTTATGCTCGAACATAAAGGTTCAAACCTCGCGTATCCTTCACGTCCTACTCAGCATCTATCTCTGTTCCAGCCTTCCTCTGTCTTGTCAGTATCTTCAGGGGGGAGTCTATTTTCCAGTGAACAGATCTTCGGCTCCGGATACTATCGGCTTAAATCTATCTTTTGAGTCTAAATCTTACAGTCTGATTCAAAGACCTATTACGGTTATATATATATATATATATATATATATATATATTGTGTGTGTGTATGTGTATATATATATATTATATCGTTAAACTCCAACTAACCGTAGCACCTTTATAGATTGACGAAAGAAACATTTAAATTAACATTTCTTTTTTAATTCCACTTTTTAACATTGATTTTTATTGCCTTATGAACCAGATAAAATAGCTGTATATGGACTTTTTACACACTTAAGATGCCATTGTTGGTCTTCGTGATCGATAAGAATTAAAAAGATCAAAATTACTCGCTTTAAATCAAGAAAAACACCTATGACATTAAAAAAAAATAAACAAAATATGTATCAATTTTATTAGTGATGGGTTTTGGGTATAACTGACAACGGCTATGCAGGGAGTTGACTTGGACGAGATAAAACTCAGGTTGGCCTTCAGTTCCCTTGGGATCCCTCCCCGGCTTTTAGTATTAAATAAATAATCAGCCACAGCCGGATTTGAACCCAGGACCTTGATCACGGGAATTCAGCGCTCTACCACTGAGCTACTCCTTTTCCTATTTATGGTATATTTAATGAAAAATTAAACATTTATTTATAAAGAGATTTTTTGAAAATAAAAATAAAATGATTTATTTACGTTTATAAATCTGTTCAAGGCTTTATTTACTCTCAGAAACAGGTGAAAGCAGAAAATATTATCAAACCCTGTCAATTTTGGTTACCCCAGACAACTAGAGTGCTTTTATGGAGAAAAAAGACATTAAAAAAGTGAATCCGCATTTGGTATTCGAATTGCTGAAGTAAATCAGAAACCTGGACAATTTCCGGTTCCCTTTTGGAGCAGATTCGCATCGCCCCGAACGGGACATTAGCTATGTCTTTTATTTTTGCTTTGTGCCTTTCATCCAGTTAGCTCTTTGTGCTGCGGGCCTCCTGTTAGCTCGTGGACAAAGGTTTATTCATTTATTCAAGGCAGTAGCCGGGCCATCATCTGTAATTACATTTGAATTCTTTAACAGTGCAAATGTACATCCTCTACATTTGAACCTTTTAAGTCCTGGTAATTAAGCTAGAGGTTTCTGTTCGTTTGCAAATGTATGGTAAAACGCATGGTGTAATTACTATGCTATGAGCACAAAAAACAAGCATTATATAATTCACCTTTTATTCTGTATTCCTATTTTATGATCTACCGCTAAAACAAGTGCCTTAAATAGTTATTTGGGAGGAAGAGGGATATATAGAGCAAATGGAAGAGGAAACAAAAAAGCATGGCTAAGAATATGAATTGTTGTTCACTTTCCAGCCCAAAACCATGAAACAATATGCTTTTCGACACATTTTGCCAATCGATGAAGCAATAAATCTTGAAAATTAGTCGAAGCTGTGTAAACTTCGAATTTAAATAGCTCAGTAGTTCAATACTCACAGTTAACGTTTACGAATTTATGATCCTCAAGTACAGCGGAAGTATTTAATAAATATGTTTGTTTGGAGATTCCGTATTCGTCACCTGTTATATAAATTACTCTAAATTCGAGAGCTCATCAAAGATCGTGCTTGTTAATCTATCGAGTTGCTATTGTCCTAATTCGATAGCAAAATTAATCCTAGATGACACTTCGATTTCTAAAGCTGTTTCTTTATCATTTCAAAAAAATTATCGAAACTGTTTTGCTCTATATTATTATTTTAGGATTTAGTTACGAAATGGTCTAAATTTCATTCGCGCTGCATAGGCTCTCCTTTTCAGCTATAAACTTGTTATCAAAAGCCTAGAACTATCGTTGTGTGTTTTTTTTTTTAACGCCATGTATATGTACATTTTACCTTACTTATGCCTCTACAACTCAAGGTTTTTGTTGTTTATTCATTTAACGCCACTTTATGCTTCCATGACCAATCGGACAATGCTGCAGAGGGAGTCCTAGGGGACTTACTACCGAGTAGTTACGTACAGGCTCGGACCCCCCACTTTACGTCGCTTCCGAAGGACAGCTTAGTTTAGGATTATTTACTCATTTTAAAATATCTTAAGGTCATAAGGCGGGCTCGTAATCCAAGATCTTAGGAATAACAACCCGTGGTGTAAGGTTCAGTGCCTTGTACTGTTTCTACGTCAACGTTTGTACTTCGAGGTGATTTGTTAGAAACGAAACTCTATATAAAAATTTTGGTAGTACTTGCTATATTATTTCCGTTTCCTTATTAATAATACAATTTATTATTTTTCTAATTTTTGTCTCTAATTTAACCTAAGTCGTTGTAAAATCAGGCAATATATTCTTCTCATTTTTTTCCTCCTAGAGCAAGTAACGACAGTAATCCCGTTGATGCTATCATCCGCTTTGCCCCCGAAGACTAACGAAATAAAGCCTTCAAATTTATATGATATAGATAATGCGGCTACGCTGCTCCCGCGGAGGAGCGATATATTTAGCCGCTCAATATCCCCCGGGCCTTGTTGTACAGAATTATGAGCACATTTTCCTCAATACAGCCTAACCTGCCTTCCAAATCGTTAAAG
The DNA here is from genome assembly GCA_037127475.1 of Arma custos. Taxonomy (NCBI): domain Eukaryota; kingdom Metazoa; phylum Arthropoda; class Insecta; order Hemiptera; family Pentatomidae; genus Arma; species Arma custos. The sequence goes on along the minus strand of CM073760.1, from coordinate 106,413,966 downwards.
GAGGATATGCGCACTCCCTCGCCTCTTTAGATACTTTTCATTGATACATCAAAATATTTAAATAAAAAGTACTTAATTAAATAATTATTTACATTTCAACTGTCAAACCAAGGCTTATGTGTAGAACATTATAATATCCCTGATGATAATGCTTGCAAAAAAACAAAACAACTAACTCCTTCTGTTTGAACGTTTAGATTAACAAACAGTCGACGACTTATAAGAAAAAATAATATTTATTTTTTTTATTATTTTTTGTTATTTGTTTCAATTTTAACTATTTTTATTTTTATTTGAAGAGAAAAGATGTGCCCCCGGCCGGGATTCGAACCCGGGTCCTCTGCTCTCCGTGACAGTGCTCTACCATTTGAGCTACTTGGGGTCGCTTACCAGCCGGGGAAAAATCTGTTCTCTTATTTGATCCCATGACACCGTGCTATCGAAATTTTTCGATGTATACACGAGAACGAATGTTCTTTGAACATTACTTAATTTTAGGATCTTGTTGACTTACGCCTTATGACTATTTATATTATTATTATTATTTCTTTTTTCTTCAAATAAAAATAATATTTATTGTGTCATGAAACGATAACGTAGATATACAAAGTGACTTTCTGATATGAACTAGCTAATTAGACTTATTACCTATTAACTAACATTACAACAGGATTTACCTACCTTTTTTTATATTTTTTAAAGCTAGTACATTTTCTCATAACAGTTAGCTATCATTTCATTACAGCAACTACCTATTCATTTTGGTTGTGAAAGCATTCATTTTTTCTGTATTGGGCATATTATGACTACATGACTGATTCGTAAAATAGTTTTAGCATTTTTTTTTTTTTAAAGAGTGGAGAGATGGGGAACTATGGAAGGTATTGGCTTAACGATAATCCTATAGTTATATAAGCCAGATAATATAATATGTATTTTTAAATATTTAAATTTAAAAATACTATAAACATTAAAATGGTCATATTGAAAATAAGGAAAGAGGGTATTGCAAGATAAGATCGACAAAGGATTAGTAATGAGACCTGCTGAAACTATATTAATATTTTTTGAAGAATTTCTACTGACACTTTATATTGGTTGTTACTATTACCGAATATAAAAAATTATCTAGGAAAAAAACATTGAGCCGAGCTAAAAATATGAAGCATTCATAGTCGGATTGCAACTGCCGAACGTATTGATCGCGAGATGAAAAGAAATCTATATTCCATGGCTGTCTAGTGTTCTAAATATTCCACTGAAACCCAAACGAGATTTATATAACTTTTGAACACTGGTTGCGGAGTTCATGACACTTATGAAGCTAAAAAGATAAGAAGACATGAACTGGGTGAAAAAAAGCCAAAATTCATTTTCTTTTCCATTTCATGTTACCATTATACTTACTTTAACTATCGATTTTAGTAGAAAAAATCGATATGTACCGAAAGTATTTTCGATTTGTGATATGTACTTTCGATTCTACATATTTGAAGGAAATGTAACCCATTAAGGTTTACTAGCGTACTAAAAAATGGACGATCACTCAATAAACTTAATTTATTTGAGTTTAATATCAATAGAGCATAGATGAGCTGCATCAATAAAGAATGATGGATTATTAAACAAAATCCGGAAAATGAAATGTTGACATTATTATTTGTGTAGTTTTATAATCTTAATATTTTATTACTATCTTGTTCCTTTTATTATTTAGTTCCTCAATCAAATGTGATATTATTATGAAATTATTTCGAAAGCTATTATTAAAAATTAATTATGAAATCTATATATATTTTGGGGGGAGGGGAAGAGTGAAAAATATTTCGGCATAGTTACTTTTACCCATCAGAAATAAGTACTAGATTCTGTCCTAATTTTTGATAATTTCAATTTATATTCCGAGATAGATATGCGACCAAACAGTAAAAAAATAAGGGATGTTTCACTATTGATTGGATAATCCCACACAATTATATTAGTATTCAGTTTTTTTTAAAAGAATTCGTTTAATATATACTTATATAATCGTACTTACTGTTTGCTGATTGATATAAATCTCAATTATAAATATCAGTCTGAAAGATTGTTAAGTCGGCTTAACTAAGTCAAATCAGGAAAATTTGGAATTTAATCCTAATCCTTCAACTAATTAACCAATCGATTAGGGAATATAATTAATGATTATATTGGATCATCAGGTAAAAGAAAGTATAAAAACAAAATAAATAAATAAATAGAATAAAAAACTAGTAGCGGCGATAGTGGATATAATACGAGCTAGATATGAAGGGGATAGGTGTTGCCCTTGAGGCACGCCCCGACCTAGGGCAACTCGTATTGATTCCTGCGCTCAGCTGGGCTCTCACTTTCAGCTCTATATCAACCGCTCTGAAAACATTATTCTTTTAGTGATAATATTATTCTTCTGGTGTAGTCGGGTTAAGGGTGCTGATGTTTTCATGATGTAGTGTGTGCAACACAGCTGGGTGTCTTGTGATGTTTTCAGAGCATTATTTGAATATTGATAAGACTTCGAGGGGTATTCGGTCTTAGAGACCTAGTAAAAAAAAATTGTTACAAGATTTTGAATCTCAGGTGGTGATTGATAAAAGTAATTTATTTTAAGAAATAATTTACACTCATTGTTATGTCGTTGATACGAATGCAAACTATTAAAAAAAAGTGGAAAAACACTTTTCAGAAGAGTGAAAAAACTGCTTCAATGTTGATTAAAAATCAGAGTGTAATAGTTGACTATATATGAATTTCATCAAATAATGTATTTTAATTGATCAAAAAACACATTAATTTGTTTGATTAGTTTTTTTTAATGATTATTATTCTATAATCAGGAACGCGTGGTTCGTTAGTTTGAATGGTTTCATTTCCTATAGTTTCAAAAGATCCAAACTGCTTACAATTGAATACGTCAGGCCATAATCGATAGTCTGTTTTAAAAAATCTCTTTGGTTGTACTGCAATAGCAAACACACGAATAAGTCTTACCAATACTTCTCCATTCAATGGATTTGTTACTATTCAGACCAGATAAAAAAAAACGAATGTAGTACATTCAAGAGTTTGAAATTCCCAGTTCAAAAAATAATATTCACAATAACGAATTTTTTTGGTATATTCGACCTTTTGACAGGGTTATTCATGACCTTTATTGAGCGAACTTAGATTCAAGAATTTGCTATAACTTTGTCAATCCTAAATCATCCTTTATAGATCGAAAACGATTTTTTTTTCTTCTCGCATTCCATACTTTGCGTTTGTATGACTCCCTTAGTGATTGAGCCCACAAAGAATAATGATCTTCAATAATATTTAATATTAAATATTTCAAGAAAATGCTGGATTTTAAGAGAGATATAAGAATATTTACCGCCATTATAACAAAACTAAATATCTTGGAAAATAAATGAAATCGTAACCCACCAAAAAAAAAATATATAAAAAAAAAGATTCTGAGTAATAACTTCACTCATTTATTGAAAACTGCAGATTGTTACAGCCACAATAATATCTTCAATTTTAAAGTTTAAATAATTTCTCGGAAACTGTTATGATAATTAATTTGAAATTCGCAATATAAAAAAATACGAAAAATGTGTTTTTTTTCACATTCTATACTTTGCATTGGTATCGATGACATGTCTTAATATGATGCAGTTAAAAAAATTAATTCAGTTTAGGAGATATACAATGAATGGATATTTTATACGAAATAAAACCCTTCGTACATGGACTTTTCTATACAGCCCCTATAAAATACAGTGACTGACATTATTACTTAGGCAAGCCTCCGAGAGATTTAAGCGAAACCTGGCTGGCAATAATTTAGCGATCTTGAATAATAATTTAATGGAGCTTTGGTTGACCAATGTTAAGTTTAGGGATTATGAGAAGGGGCTGGCTCTGAATTAAGAGCGGATTTGAAAATCAAATCAATACCCTCTCCGGATTCTCTCCCCTTGCGGCCAATAAATACTCGAGAATTATTTCAATATCACAATCCTCAATACATAAATATGATTTAAATCTATCTGCAATATTGTATTCCCTTTTGGGGCAATCGGAAAATATTATAATTATTGTGTAATTTTCCGAATAAGTTCTGATGAAACTGATCATTCCATATATTTTAAATATTTTCTCGACTCGGAAATTCTTTGCTTTTACTTTCAATATTTCATTATTACTTAAAATAACTTTTTTATTTTAAATATACTATTGTTTTCTTGCACTACTCGTATTTGAATATATTCAATCCCACTTATTAACCAAATTCCAATTGCCTTTTGTATTCGTCTCGTCCTATTTTACATCAGAAAAATGCATCTTTCGAGTCAGTCTTTCGAAAATGTAGTTTTTCAACTTTTTTTTTTTTCTTATAAATCTATTATTATGCTTACTTGAGTTTTAAAGGAACTTCCTAATTTTTCATATATTCGCTTTACCTAATAATTATTTAGTTAAACGCCTGTTGAAATAGATGCCGTGTCACTTTAGGTTTTAGAGGGTTAATATATAAAAATTACTGTAATGTCAACAATTTCACAATGAATGTCATTCTAATTAAGACATCCTTATTTTTATCATTCTGTTTGATTTATTTTTAGTTATAGGACTTATCGTGTAAATATATAACATTAACTGTTAAAGAAATATGTAATACAATGCTAATGACTCTTTTATTGACTCGTATTTTTCTCTTCTCTTCTTCTTAAGCCAATTAAAATACTATTTTGAAAAATGGTAAAGTCCACTGGGATAAAAAAAAAATCGTTTGTTCTTTTGAATAATTTTAATAATTATTATTTCACCATAGACTTTAAAAGGTACAGTGTTAACAAATATCACTTTTTGCTAAGTGTTAAAACGTAACGTGTGTCCAGTTTTTAAAATTAATTATAACTGAAATCCTTAAATATCTTGATACATGAAAAAATGTGCCACTTTCGAAAATAACATTTTACATTTCGCTTAGTGTTCAAGTTGGTTTGCAACATTTAGTATTTCTTTAAATTCGCATTTAAATTACCTGATATCAGAATAATGTTCTTAAAAGCAATATCTGATCGATCCAGTAGATAGACCTGTAAGCCATATAATATATACACTACACTACACTTTGGACAGGCCTGAGCAGTGTTTTGCTACATGATATATTGCAGAATGTATTGCCTCGGTAGATGTTAGCGAACTATTAAACAGCTTACAAATACGTGATATTTGTCAAGCGAGCCTTGCTGGACGGAAGGTAGATAGGAGATGGGCCAGATCATTAGTTGCCTGATAGCGAGGAAAGGCGGGGGCTTGACAAGATAGATCGCACTGCACAGAGCGGGTTCACTAAGTTGCGGTTCTCCAGCTATTTCGCCGATATATCTCACCTCTCCTCGTTATCTACCTCTTCTTTGTCTTCACTTCTTCTGTCTCTCTCTTCACATCCTCCAATTGCGGTTTTGTTTCCTCTCATTGTGTGAATTAGGTGTTTCTGTATTAAAAAATATATTACTGTAACTTGTTTGACTTAATGGGGATACAAAGGCGAATCTGTCGGCACATTTACATAATATATGCGATACTAATGCGCTTCCCTTATCTTCTCATATTATTTATAAAATACATAGGCCTAACTATATAACAATACTCTCTTGGATTGAGTTGAATTGAATTATGATATCTTAGTAAATACTGAATATAATAAGAGAAAAAGATAAATTGCGTTCAACGAACAAGTTTCTAAAATATACATTAATTTTATAAATGAAATTGAGCAATGTGTTTTATTAATTGATGCAATTAATCTTCCGATAGGCTACCATATGCATTGAGATTAAAATAAGACAAGCGAAAGGTACAACGCTTGGAGGGTATTGGGTTCAATAAAAAGAAGAGACCGTACGGTTTATATTGTTGATTGAACGTAGAAACAAAAATTTAGTTTTGATAGAATTTCAATTTTGGAGAAAAGTAGATTATCTATATCGATGTAAACGTATCATTGCTATTGTTGTCTATTATATATAGACTATCATATATAGGCATAAAATACAAAGTAAAGAAATTAAAAAACACCGCTTTTCTTGATAATGGTAAGACTGTTTCCGAGAATCATTCAAAATCAATGTTATCTTCTAACTTAGTTTACCAATACATTGTTTTTGTGCGTTATACATATACATATACCTAAAACCAATCGCTGTATATCGAAAACAAACAAAGTTTTTTTCACTTTCGTTACTTCGGTTGTATCCACGAAATCGCTCTAGTATTACTAAATTCATACAACTAAAATATCGGAATTTTCACTGTGGTAAATTATAACCATAAAGGAAATGGGTAAATATCACTCATCAAAACTGCATCAACCTAGCTTCAAAGCTTGTCTGCTAGAAGGCACTCTTAGTGCCTAATGCTGTTTCAACCTCAATAATAGTATTCTTGTTTTTCCAAAAATGTAGTTTTTGACTTTTGTCACTTTAGAAATACTTGTGCGTTCTGTGGGATTACAATTCTAATTTATCTTCTTCTTCATAAAGCTCATTCATAGTTTATGTTCATTAACTTCTGATCGACTCTATCAGACAGAATTAAATTCTTTTGGTACATGTTATGCTATACTTCATAAAATGAATTTTCACTTTCAGGAGGTTGTTTAACTAAACATCCGTGACGCTTTGTGCTTAGTGCTTATAAACTTTATTTAATTAAATAACCCCCTAAACATTTTACTTTAAAGGATTTTAATTAGATGGAAACAATCCCCTCGAGTGATGTTAGGGAGGGAATAGGCAGAGCTGGAAGCACATTCCGCCACAAAGCTATGTTAGCGACTTGTTGACCGAATTACTTCTGCTCTGGAGATCATAAGGCATTCCATCTCTCTCTCTCTGCGAAGTTTCAGTAAACCAATACCTTTCATAAAACAAGTTTTACTAATACTTTTAACAGAAAATTATAACAATAAAAAATAATACATAGGATGTTCGAAAAGCGAAACTTGGTAATTTAACATAGTACAGCTAAATCCTGGAGAGGCGTTATTTCACAGAAGTTTCCCCGTGATCATTTTCCTCATGTTGTGATTTCCATCACTATTTCTTTTTAATTTTAACTTATATTTATTCAGAACGCAATGAAAAGTAATACACAGGATACAAACATCATTAGGAAACATGGATGATAATTATAAAATTATTGGAACATAAAGAGTGTAGCCGTGAGGGAATCCCCGCTTTCCATATTGCCGCAAAGATCTTGAAACAGACCTGAGGCCTTCATGTCATATTTCTCAGCTCTTAGTGTGAATTTGAATGTTCCCGGCATATTGCATATTCAAATTCAGCTAGGCTAAATCTCAATGGAATAGAATGATTTGTTCGATGCTTATATTCAAATAACGATCAGTGTGAGGGAAATGCTCAAGAGATCACCTCTGCCGAGTTAAGACAGTAGATCACATTTTTCCTGCAATCACAACTCGCTTATAAAAAAGTCCTCATCTTCCTTGGTAATTCCCCACACAAGGCTTATTTCATGACTATAATTTTCTTCATAAAAAACATTTTTTATTAGCCCTTTCTACAAACAAACAACGTTTCACCTAAGGAAATAATTGTTAAAATATTTTTTTTTTCATGATACAAACAATTAATTTGTCAGGAACTTGCTAAACGATTTTTTTTTTATTGTTCTTAATCCTTTCATCAAATATTTCTTCTGGCTTCGATCGTCAAATTCGTTGCCTACGTTTCGTTAGACATGCTGTTAGATTCTTCAAGGCTTAATCTGAGACTTAAACGTCAGCAATTCCAATAGTTGCAATATCGTTTCTTCAAAAGAACAATTTCATAACTAAAAAAAAAAAAAAGTACAAAAAATACTGTACAACTACGACCTTTGAAGAGTCTGGATTTCAGAACATGGTAGAGACTGTCCTGTTTCTTGAAAAATGGTGCAGGGAGTTAATTTAATTGGGGCCACACTCATCCGCTCAGATCACTTTCAACCGCCAGATTCCCCCCTTATTTCGGGTAGCCTCTTTATAGATGCTTGGTGAGCATCAGGAGGTTTCTAGATCCGATAGGATCCATCTCTATCTGTTAACAGATTAAATAAAAGTCTGCCAGCGAGCAGGATAAACCCAGACATGGCAACTCAGCGCTATACTATTGATCCATTACGCTCCTGCCCCTATTATTAATTAAAATAACCTTTTACAATAACTGTACTAGAGATTATTAGACTTATTTATTTTTTATATATCTTGTAGTAAACAAAGAGACTGACACCAGTGATTAATATAGACCGAAGGCCTAGTGATGTCATTAGTAAAAAGAATTAGACTTGCTACAAGTAGCCTAGCGTTGAGGGTCAGTTAGCGTGGGCGCGGAGTAGGGACTATAAATCATTCTAATCTACCTCCACTCTCCCATCTCGTCTCTTGCTCTCTTTTTGTTCTGATACAATTAAAAAGATAACTTGTGACACGTGTTACTGTAACGCCTTAGATATTTCTCTTATGCTACTACATGCTTCAATGTTAATATCTCCCATGCATTGTTCTATGTAAGTATGGCATCATGCAGTTTGTTCGTTTAACGTTACTTTAATTATCATATGGCTAATCGGATAATGCTCCAGTGGGAGTCAAAAATTTTCCTATCTAGATGTAATTAGGCTTTGGATGTATAATGAGTACCTGACACCTTATAGTTTCAGGGTCTCCATTTTATGTCCGTAAGGTCGGCAAACCAAGGATATATGCTTATATGCTGGCTTATGCTGATTTGGCCTGATTTGACAGGCCAGGGACTATCCCATTTTACGTTCCTTCCGAAGGACAGAGTAACTAACGGTTTTTTACTAGCCCTAAAAAATCCAGTATTTACATTATAAAATCATTAAATAACAAACATGTAATTTTAAAAAAAAATCACAAAAAAGTACGTGTACCACTACAACTCAGGAAGGCCTTGGATTCATCCATGGATCTGGATTCATCTGAGTCTGTACCGTTTTTAAGCTGACGGTCGTGCAGAGAGGCGATTTAACCGAGATAAGATCGACCTTCAGGTTTTTCTCAATTAAGAGTACCTACTGTATAAAGGCTGGATGAGCACCGAGAGGGTCTGCAGATCGCTAAGGGATCATTTATGGCTTAATTCAATTAGGGTAGCCTTAATTGAATTAGCTACCAACGACTGCTTATGTTGAGAGTATTTGTTGTTTTAAGAAAAAAAAGTAATTGTTTGATGAAAAAAGTATTACCTTGCGAAATGAGAACGTGATGGATATTCTTATAAATAACGTGAGATATCCAATTAAATTAATTTTGCTGTCAGTAGATTTTTGTTACGAAACCGATGTAACGAATAGACAATTGTAAGAAACTACCGTTTTAGGAAGGAGTTTGATTTAGGTGCTTGTAATCTTACAAAAAGGAAGTTCCTCGGGGTCAAAACCTTTAAGTTGGGAAAGCTTTGAAGGGATAACCAAAACGAGAAATACTTTGATGGGTCAAGGCATTATATTTACAGGCCATGACCTAAGTGAGAATCGAGAGAAGGCTGGAAAATACTGGAACAACTTCCTAGAGACGAGATAAATATTATCTTTCGTTGGCTCGAGAACTTTCTATCTGGCTGGTTACTCCCGCGCGTGACGTCACTGGATCCACCGCTTCATGAATATTAAATTATGCAGACCTTAGATCACCCCGTACCTGCGCCATTTTCATTTGCACATCAGACGTGCTGTCTCCAACATCCAAGGACTTTGCCATTCCTTTGTCATCTGTCAACAACCGAAGACATCAGAAGCGATCGTATCCCTTGTCTTCATCAAAGTTCTTCTTTGACAAATCCACTATTCAAAATCTCTAATTAAATCTCTCGAGTATTCAAACATTATCAGTTATTACATCAAAAAATTCACATTAGACGCAGCATATCTCACATCAACCGTCTAAAAAGGTGCACCATTCTGACAGCAGTATCACTGGAAAAAGTTCTTTAGTGATGCTATCTTCAAGATGGCCACCAAACACTTAATGGTGATGCTCGATTTAGTAAAAAGTTATTTGTTATCTGTTATTTTCTGTTACCATAAGGCTTTGCATTCCATTTGTAGTTTCTATTTTTTTATTTTATTATTGATGTAATAATTGATATAACTATTTTATCAACTACTAACATGATAATAAATGCTTTGTCCATTTTCGATTTAATGCTACGTAATAAGTCCGCAGCCCCGATGAATAAGTAGAGGAGTGGTATTTTGTCCAGAGAGAGTTAACTGTATTGAGGGAAGCGTATTCGTGTCATTCTCGTAGTTTATGGTTAAATGGAGTTGTAATATAAGAAACAGTTCCTTTTCAAAGTAGTGTTCGACTTAGACTCCTATTCACTATTCTTAACGAACGATGGACGACTCGTAAGATAGATATGGATTTATTGAGATATTGAACATTTTAATATGCATATACACAGACATTCTTATGTGAACTAACTTGGTGACATATTTACTATTGACTCATTATAACTTATTGATTATGGGCTGCATCTAGCTTAGAGACTACTCTCTTACATGCTACGACTATATACTACATCTCCGCTCTACTCTCACCTCTCCTACCTTCTACCTTCTCTAGTATATATATATATATATATATATATATATATATATATATATATATATATATATATGAAGAAAAGGTGTGGTCAAGGAAGGTACGTTGCTAACAACACGAAGATATTTCACAACTCAGGGGTAAGGACCCACAATAATGTAAAATATTATTAGGTCATCTATCCAATTATCTTTACGAAAATAGCACGATTCGGCTTCCCTAAGTACGAGATACTCATTTTGAAAAAAATTCGACTTAACCACTCATTCATTGGGGCTTATAACTTGAATATTTTACTGTTTTTATACTGAATGATAATTGTTGACCTTGATACTATATGTGGAAGAAAGTGGTCTGGGTAGAGGTCAAAGAATTTCTCATATTATTAATAATAAAACTTTATTCAGTAGTTATGATGTTTGTACTGTATACTCATGCATTTTAACCTGTATATTTACCAATCTGTGCAATAATTGCCAATTTTTTTTTTCAATTACCTGGATTCACCATACTTATTATTATTTGTATTTCTATGTTTTAATATATTTGTGCCATTTCTTGATTGTCTGTATTTTGCACGTAGCACTGAAGAAGACCTGCAAGGTGAGTCGAAACGTTGGCTACTTAATAAAGTTTTATTATTATTATATGAGAAATTCTTTGACCTCTAACCGGACCACTTTCTTCCATTTTTACTGTTTTTCTTTGACAATAAAATGAGCAGCCACATTCAAGGGTGATTTGTTTTACTACTGGCCTCATTAACTACCCATAAGTTTGTACAACACCTTCCGTCAGGAAAGACTATTTTTAGTGGTTTTTATTGTAGTAATGGGTTCCTGACGCAGGGATACACCGTACCTCCCCTGAGATAAGACTATTGACTTATTCTCTTCAAAAATAACACGATTCAGCTTCCTTTAGTACAAGAAACGCAAAGGTATGAAAGGAAAAAGTGAAAATTAATTATTTCAATAATATTTAGTATATTTCGGTATACAGTATATTGCTTGTATATTTCGGTCCGAATTCATTAAATTAATAATATTGATTTTGAAAAGTTTACATCAAATTAAGAATATATATTGAGAGGAAAATAGTTGATTGGAAAATCTAATGTCGGAGTTAGATCGTCTGGCGATGAACTAATTATAACAGTAATTATAACATATGTTATTAATTCATATTATAAATAAGTAATTAAAAGGCAAATACTGCAGTATGGAATTAACACCAATAAATAAACGCACATGAATGTGCCAATAAATAAACGGTCCTTTCAAAGGATTACTTAGAAAGGAAAAAAAAACAAAACCAAGAAACTCATTTTGAAGAAAATTTTGACATCCACACATTCACGGGGATGTAGATACATATCTAAAATTATGATAGATGAATTAAATTATTACTTTTTATGGTGTATTATAGGTCTATTTAATTTTCTGTTCATATGGCGCGAACGTACTATTTTAATCACTGCTGCTGTTGTCCATAATTGAAACAGAATGTGTATTATTGAATATAATTTTAAAATATATACTTTTCGAAATACCGTTGTTTTTAAATATTAACAAAGAGATGTATGTAAAAAACATTCACGATCAAAATGTATCTGTTGAAATGGAAATTCCAGAAACATTGCTTTCCAAATGATTTATTTATATCCCTTCCATTGTTGCGTAGTGTGCATTGTTCCGGACACAAAACATTGTTTTCGAATACATTTAAACGGGACCGTTTTAAAATAAAAACCTTTTGAGTTGTATTTATTTAATTAATTTGTATTTCATACTGATATATAATTGTATTCATTGTTTTCATATACACGTTTTCAACAGTTGAGGGACGAGCGATACGCAGTATTGTTATGTCGCCTTTGCACTCAGAATAAATCATAATGTTATACTGAAATTCAGAATATCCAAGCTTTAATATATCAAGTGAATTTATTGTCCTCTTGTTGTGACCGTCTTTTCGGAGCCTTCTCATAAATCAGGGAATAAAAATGCGGAATAGGTCTTTATAGTTATTATTCCCTCTTAGATTTATATGCATGACATAAACATATTAGAATATAAATATACAACGGCTTGTGTATAGCAATTTATCGATACTAAAATAAATGGATTCAAGTATAAATCAATAAATTATGTTTTATGCTCAGGGCTGTAAAAAGACCACTCAGAGTGTCAAGTATCAATTGTTTAAAAAGTTTAGTTGAAAAAAAACAACAACGATACCTAGCTAAAATGAGCATAAAAGTTATGCACATGTGTTGTAAAGTTATTATAAGTCTTTGTAAAAACGTTTTCTTTTTCCATCTAAGTTCTTTTCGTACTTTTTTGGCAGTGTTCTTGTGAATTTTCCATTTTTAAAATCCAACAGTAGTTTGCCATCATGTTGACATTCCATCGACCTTTGTATCTGCGCTCCATTTCTTTTATATTTTGATGGAAACGTTCTCCTTGTTCCTCACTTACAGCCCCAAAATTTTCTGGAAAGTAGTCCAGATGTGAGTGAAAAAAATGAACTTTGACACTCATGTTGCAGCCCGACATTGTGTAGTTTTGTAACAATTCAGCAACCAAAGTTTTGGATTTGGGTCTTTTATGTTTCTAAGAGTTTAAATGAATTCCAGACATTTTTTTTTCTTCGATTTCCATTGCAGTGACAAAGCTTTCATCTTTTAAAAGTTTGCTGACGTCAGGCCAAACAAAGACTCCATCCTAACATCGGATATACCAGGAAACTGTTCACAAAGATACTTGAAACACTCTCCTTCTTTGGGTAATGCTTTCACAAACTGTTTCATTAGTCCCTATTTGATATGAAGCGGTGGAAGTATGATCTTTTTAGGATCCACTAAGCTTTGTATTTCAACATTTTTAACTCCAGGAATAAGAGCCTTTCTGATTGGCCACGTCTGCCTGACATAGTGTCGTTTCCTGTCACGGCTATCCGATTCACAGAGGAAACAAGGAAACTTTGTGTAACTACTATATTGACCTCGTAACATGGAAATAACTTTCAAATACATACAAATGGTCCATTTCTGGTCTGAGTAGCCGAGCTTATTAAGAACAAACTCGAGATTTTCGTAGCATTCTTTCAAATGGATTGAGTGTCCAACAGGCACAGAAGCATATCGGTTACCATTGTGAAGAAGTACACACTTCAAACTCCTTTTTGATGAATCGATGAAAAGTCTCCATTCCTCTGGTTCATAAGTGATATTGAACATTTCCATGATTTCAGACACATTGTTCCAGAAAACTCAACACAAATTCGTTTTCTCGAAATCGGTACCATGAAAATGGAATATCAGAGGCAAATATATGTCTTTCTACAAGTCTAGACCCTAAAACTTCAGCTGAAATTTGTGACTTATCTAGGGATGATGGAATTTGTTCACTATTTTTTTCCGTAATCAGCACAAAAAGTTTTGTTAAACCCACTAGTTAAATATGCTACAATTTTTTCATCGCGGACCTTTGTAATTAATGAAGAAACAAAGTTTAATAGTTTTGGAAAATTGGGTCTTCTGAACAAATACAAAAATTACAAAAATGTGGCATGGCGTCCTTTATCCCCGGGGTACAGATATGGGTGGTATTTGTTACAATCATTTGTTAAGTTTAATTAATGTATATTTTTATGGAAAATGTTATGTGATTGTCCAAATAGTACCGTTCATTTTAAAGGCAACCATAAAAAAGGTATCAGGATTATTTAAACAAATACTACTTGCGTCTTAAATTATTTTTGAATAAATTATCAATCACATACGGCGGTTTTGTCGATATCCTAGGTGGGCTTCGTTTAATCTTTAATGGTTTATCAACATTAATCAAAACTTAGGTGTGCCTGCGCAAAACAAGTTTTCAGAAAACTAAGCCGGTGTACTTTCTTAACCCTTAATTTTAATTCAGAGCTTAACTAAGTTTGGTTTACGTTAGCAAGAGAGGAAGGAATTTAAGGCTAAAATAATTTTCGTCTAGAGTACACGATCTGATCGTGCATAAAGTTATTATCTTACTAAACATTATAGTAACATCGCTGCATTAAAAAATATTGTAATTTTTAAATTCTATAAATGTCAGTTAGTTAATTGTGTGGAGTAGTTGTAAAATCACGTTTTATGAAATGATTGTTATTTAAAATTTCAGCCTTAAAGAACCATGCAAAACATACTAATAATATTTTTTTTAATACAAAATTTAATTAACGTAGATGGAAATAAAAAGCACTGTATGTATGGTGCAAAGACATTTCATTCAAAATAATTTGATTTTAATTATTCGGCGAGCTAAAAGAAATATATTGAATTATCAATATTTAATTCAAAATTAGTATCATTGAAAATTAACTAGGTATTGGCGCACTGTTTAATTGTGAACCGCGGTTGAATTTGTTATTCGAGTACTACCATTGGGTAGTTTCTCTACTTGCCATTATCTCGTCCCATTATTTATATTTCATAATATTTACTTGAGGTATTCTATTATACAGTTGTAAATTTCAATAAATAACTTTAAAAAAAGTATTTAACACAGTAAGTAAATAGTTCATTGATATAGTATGATTCTTCATCTAAAACATTAGCTATTTTGTGGACATGGTTTCCTTTACATCCGGAGCACAGTAAAGTAATGATGTGACTTATTATAATTTCTTTGCGTTCAGATTAGTATTTAAAAATTTAACGGCGAAGTATGGAAATATGCCATTATTTCTTTATTGTAAAGAAATTTTGAGTGTTCAATTTTGCTAGTTCTTCAAATTGATATTGAAATATTTATTTATATTCACTAATTTTTTTTTTTTTAATTTTCCGTTACTTGTAAAATATACTTGAACATTCCAATCCATTAAAATCATATTAGGACGAAACTTTTAGAACAAAAATGTGGATTATTCTTTAGATTTGCGTTTATTCAATATAGGTTTAGTGGTAGTAAACTCATCCTATGTAAGGTTTAACATAAGTTACTGTTATAAAAAACGTTTTACGTTTAATTACGTTTATATTTTGATGCTGTTAACTTAGTATGTAGACTTGAGCTCAACGAATACCTTTTTGGCTATTTGTAATGTAGCAGATCTGTGCTGACTATTCCACAAAATGATGTTTCCGATTCATGGCCTTCAAAGACAATCGGGGACTAGCTCTGATCCGTTTGCAACTGGTTATTACTCGCTTAACTCTACACAGTTGGAAATTGATTTTTTGTTTCTTTATGTAATTAAATATTTTCTTGGTCCATCTATGCATCATTCCGTATAGATGTTCGAGGAATGTCAGTCTAGTATTCCGCATAGTATCGAAGATTATTTCATTTCATTGTAGATTTCTCTGTTAATTCGCAGTCGGAACCGCACCCACGATTTGTTTTAGAATTTTTCTTTCTATGACTTCCACTTTTTTGAGATTCATCGAGAGGCATTCACTGGCGATAGCAGTCCGTTTTTAAGACAAAGTTATAAAGGCTTATAATTTTTGTATTCCAGGAGATGATCTTCTTATTGTAATTGTTGTTTGTATCTTTCGTATGAAAAATACGAAACCTTACATCTCTTAAATAGTGGTAAAAAGAAACAGTCGACGTTTTGCCCATGCAGGCATCACTAGGGCGACACCGAATAATTCACTTCGATGAAGTACAAATGCTACTTTAACAACTACTAACAGACCCATCGATCAGAGACAGCAACAACAGTAGTAGATTTAGTACAGGCTACTTTTTTTATTCTTCATTTTTATCGATCTGATTACTTTATGTACTACAAACATAATAACTACAAATGCAGCATGGTATAGCAATCTACCGTGGTTATTGTACTAGGATTAATGAACGATTAATGTGGACCATTTGACTATAATGCTCGGTGGAAACAGTCGACAGAAGCACAAAGTGCCGAGAGAATTACAGGAGCCAATGAGACGATAAAACATTCAGAATTCGCAGTAATTGGAGAAGCGATGACTGGAGAGCTAGCGGTCTGTGGGGGGAGGATGGGGGGGGGGTCGGTTAGGGTAAGGAGGTCATCCATCAGGCTGGTGGGTCTCCGGGATCTGTCTCATCCGAGCCTCTAATGGTTCTTCTTAGAGCACAATCCATTTCCTTCCGTTCGGTTGAGTTTTGTATTCTTAAAAGGATAAGGATTAGCATAAATGTGTTCATAGGGTTAGTAAAGTTTGCTTTTGTGGGTATGAGTTGTCCTGTATATCTAGAGTAGTTGTCATCGATCCTTACATTTAATGCATTTCTATATTAAATGAATTATTTAAATATTAAATTCAATTTCAATATTGGAGTCCCCTCATATTAGACTGAAAAGGAAAACTTCTCGCAGTTACAGGCTATTTCTACTCCTACTAGGCCAACGCTCTAAGCTCCCAATTAATTACAAAAGAATCCTATACATTACTATTATAAGATCCATTTGGATTTACGGAGTTGAGCTTTAAAATCTTTGTCCTCATCCAACCGTCCAATCCAAAACTCTCAGTGCTCCTCACTTTGTTATGGATAAAGTCATTCGTAATGATCTTAATGTCCTATTTTTAGCTGATTTAGTCCGAAATCGATATTAGTCCTCTCATGACAAACTTTATTCCCACTTAAAGCCACCGATTTCGACTCCTAGCTACCTCTTTAGTTCCTGGTAATCCTCCGAAGTCTGAAAGAATAGTGCATCTTGACCTTCTTAAGTTGAATTTGTTATCCGAGTACTACCACTTGGTAATTTCTCTACTTGTCTTTATCTTATGCTATTAGTTATCATTCATTATATTTACTTCTTGTATTAATTAATTACATTAGACTTAAATCCATGATTATTATATTATAGGACATATTCGGACTTACGGAGTTGAGCTATGGGGCTCCACTATCTCATCGAATTCAACTCTTATCCGATTTAAGAGTTCAAAATCCTTCATAACTTCTCAACGCTCCTTATTTTGTTACGGCTAGTCATCCATAATAACCTTAATATCCCATTGGTAGCTGATTTAGCCCGAACCCGATATCAATCCTTTCAAGACAAACTTTATTCCTACTCAAACCCACTATCACAACTAGCATGCTCTTCGAATCACCATAACCCTCCTTTGCGTCTCTTGACCATCTGAGTTGAATTTTTTAATTCTACTAGTCTTATCCATGCCGTCATTAGTCATTACCATCTATATGCTATACCATCATCACAAACAAGGCTGATTCAAATATATATCTGAGCCTTGTCTCAGATGAAGGTATGTCATCCCTCACATATTTATATCCTTCCGGATTGCTATTATAGCCCTAACATCAGTACGCCGACATAAGCTCTATGGGAAGCGTACCATCCTCCGCAGATGCGGCCTAATCCTCTATAGCTACGGTCTTCGGTGACCATCAATATTGATTCATCAATTTATATTGACGGCAGGGGGAGGGGGGAGGACAGGACATGGCGGAGAGGTACGGTAATGTAAATAGGCTTTGCAGGTTATTGATGTAACACGGACAAATAGGCCTCGCCTGTTCCTCCCATCAAATGGTTCCTAATGTTGTTTATGCACGGCCTCGTTTGTTATTTTAAATGCTTTTATTTTGTGGAACAATCAACTAAAGCACTAAAATTAGGCAGGTTCAAAATGTGTTATTGGATCGTTTCAAATGAAATGTCTGGTTTTCTTATTTCTGTTTAAAGTTAGACCCTCTGAAGCCTAAGCAGCAATATACACTACCACAGTATTCGGGGGAGGGTGTTGTACTGAACGAGCCATTCGCTGTTGGTTTATAGTATGAGTTTCTTTGTGATAGACAATGTCAGAAAAAAATTCATTTTTCCTTTCTACCCAGAGGCGAAATCATTACATTCACATCATACTTCAGGGATGTTGACATAATGTATCAAAAACCTATATAAAAAAATAACAACCTGCATTGATAAATCGGAAGGGATCTATTTTCCTAGCCGACAACGATAGGCTTCATGTTTCACGAGACAGTAAAGAAATCAAACGTGCTAAGTTAAGAATTCCTCCCCCACCCACCTCATTAGCCAGACTTATCTCCAACCTATTTACATCAGTTCAGAATTCTGGAAAACTCCCTTAAGGGTAAACATTTTGAAAATGATTCTCAAGTCAATAACGCGTTTTCAAACTTCATTTCTTCACAAAATCCCGAATATTCCAATTATGGGATTGAAAAATTGACAACGAATTGGGAAGGATGTATAGAAAGTGAAGAATAATATTTTGAATATAAGTTTTATTACAAAATAAACTTTGAAAACGTACACGTCACATGAAACGATCCAATATCAACAGAAAAACAAAAATTATCGTAACATAAACCTTAAGGGATCTTAAACGATGGTCTTCGACATGGAAGGAAAATCAGGATTCAAGGAGTTCCCAACGCCGAAGCACGTCACAGATTTAAGGACCCATTGGAGGCTGAGTCAGAGCACTAAAGCACTAGAGACGAAGAGGACATGATTGTAGGGCCTACTGCCAGGGCTTCAATTTCCTTAATTTATAAGAGGCTTCGGAGTCCCATTTCGAGCTTTCAGATAGATTGTAGAAGTGAGTGGAGCTAGATTGAAATTGGGGAAAATGGTCAGGAATGTGAGAATGGTTATTCTCAAGTCACCATTATTAGGATTTTATTAAATGAAAGAAATTAAATTTTTTTTTCGAAAACTTTATATTTCAAGGGACTGGATGGTACTCGTTCTTTATAGAATTAAAGGTCTTATATTTCCCCAAGAATTTCAATGATTAAGCCTTCCTTAGGCTTACCTACAAATGCACTCATTACTTTTTAGTAACATAGTGAACCATTTCATTCAATTATTTATTCACTATAGGCGATCATATTAATAATAATGCTTAGCCCTATTTATTATATATTTTTACAATTCCCTATGTTATACCTGCCTTTTTATTTATTAACTATCATTATTTAAATATATGCCTTGCTTATATTAATATTCTTTATCATTACAATTTTCCGTACTGATAATTACTCATTTTCATTTATAGGCAGTTGTTTAATATTTTTTATATTGTTTCAATCACTTATCTAGTTATAATATTATTGTTATTGTGTCTATCTTATTTTTTCTATATCTGTGCTGTGGCACTCAAGTTTTATATTAAATACTATATTTATTTTATTTCCCTACTAATATTTTGATATAGACGAAATAAGTTATTGCATGTTAATTTCATTTAATACTAAAGTCATACCAAAGTAATTAAAATAAAATATGAAAACAAAATACTATTCAATCTTTATTCCAGTTCTTTTCTTGTATATTTCACAGTTTTTTTCTACTGCTTATTTTCTTTTGTCGCATTTTTTCTTATTCGTTTTGCACGAAGGGAGAACAATGTGATTTTAATTAAAGACCATGTTCACGACGATCTTTTCTTTGTGGTTTACAACACTTATAGCACATACTTTAAACATAACGAGGATTTTTCTATATGATTACAATATTATTTCATATTATAATAACAGTCTCTTGCGGAATGCATGAAGTTCAGGCGCCAAAATATCAATATATTTTAATCATATATTTTGGAAGATTATACTTTATTTATTTGTATGAATCTTCATCCTTGAAGATAGCATCATGTATTTATGAACTTATTCATAGTAACTATATTAGATTAAATGTATTGTCTCGTTTATCAGCATCCACTTCTATTTTGTTCCTTGTATTGGTAATCGAATATTCCCATTTAAAAAATAGAACCCCCTTTTTAAATTATGGTTATCCCTTGCTTGGACCTTCACGGCCATTAAGCCCGAACAGAAACAACACTCAGTTTTCTCAATAGCCTTTCAAGTCACTTCATTTGTGACAAATGTGATTTTTCCACGTCAGTGATGGGCTATTCATTTGTCATTGGCAAAGCGCTCTGTTTTTGTTGTCGTTTTTTTAATTTTGTTTAGATTTCTCTTGTTTTTGCCGCCTATCTTTTTTTTATTTATTTTTTTCCGGCCAGCTTCAAACTCCTTCAGAACTATGTGATTAAAATATTTAAAATAAAATACTTTTTAAAAAATGGATCATCGAATCGTTCAGAATTATTATAATTCCTTAACCAGTTAATTTTTAAAATAACTCTTCATTAGTAACTGTGATTATTTGAAACATTTTAATAGAGCTTGTTTTTCTATTATGTTTATAAAATATTTCTAAAGTGGAGTTAATCGATTTCTGTTGTTTCTATGTTTATGTCCACAGATTGTAATTACCTGTTAATATTAATATATTTTTTTGATAATATCTACTATAACTACATTTAACGAACATTGTAGTATGCCATCAATTATGACCATGGAAGCATGCGATTTTGGTGTATTTTTCCTACGAGTTTAAAATTGGGCATTCGGAAGAAGCTGCAAGGGTTGTAACGAACGTACAATTCGCTGTTAAAGTGAGAAATTTTCAGTTGGAGACTAGAGAGAGAATAATTCATAACTAAATAATTAATTCATGATCATAATTCATTTCTCATTTATACCAAGAAGTGAAACCATTACATCCGCATCGTACTTCAGGGATATTGACCTATTGTAACAAAAACATATCAATATTTTTTATAAATATACTGTTAAACGACAATGCCGGACTTCATGTTTCACGACAGACAATAAAGAAACTTTAAGGGTGCGTAGCCCGGGAGGTGGCCCTATGATTTTCAAAGGGAATAAAAAAACCCTTGGCTATGCCGTCCTTCGGAAGAGACGATAAAAGGGGGTCCAGTACGATGTGAGGCACTCGTTAAAAATCACTATCTAATTAAGCCTGGATGGGCATAATTTAGAGCATCGTCCGATTAGCCATATCAGCATAAAGTGACGTTAAACGCATAAACAAACAAAAACTTAACAAGCCTGGGTAAAATTCTCCAATGAGGTTCCATCTGCTTAGAAATTAGGACAACTTCTACATATGTAAAGTTTTTGGCATAGACTCTTGAGGTATTTTCAGACATTCATTGATCACAAATCTCTGAATTACATATTATAATCTATCAAATAAAAATTTAATAAAACCAGGATCAAATTTAATTATATTAAATAGTAAACATGAACAAAACATTAGTGGGACGACAAGAAATTTCCCCCTCGCTACGCTCCGTCTCACTCCGATCCATAGTTCGTCTGGACTAGATCGGATACTAATAATTAGTATAGTTGCGTATATAACTAGATTCCATTTACTCACAGTTATGCTATTCCTAGCCCACATTGTTTAGCTACAAATCTTTAACTGTTATATCTATTTATTATATATAATTTGTTATATAGACGCATAACTTATGTATATTCTAACATCTGGTTACCTCCGTTTCAAATATTTCATTTTTTAATATTTTGGTATCTTGCCTGTTCAATCCAGAAGGAGACCTGCAATGTGGGTCGAAATGCCGGTTTCTAACAAATTATTTCTCAATATTTAAGGAATCGTTTTTTTTTCTCAACCCGGACTATTTTTTCCCCAATAAATAGAACTTTCGGTAATTACTTCTGATTTTAGCGACTTCATTATAAAAGTGTAAAATTCTCCAGTGAAATACAAAAAGTTTAGGCGCCAAAATGATAATATTTTCTAAATATTTTTGTAAAGACTTGTCCTAGCCGGGATTCGAACCCGGTTCGTCTGCATTTCCGGTGCAGTGCTCTAAACCATTGATCTACCAGCAGTCAGACAAATCTTTTCTCTTCAAAACCAAAATATTTAAAAATAGTTACCATCAAAATAACTATTAATAACAATAGATAATATTTTCTAATTGTGATTTAAATATTTTTTTATCGGAAGACTTATTCTTATATAATTACTTCGTGCATTGATACTTCACTTTAGATATCTTTATCGTTCGAAAATTGTACTGTTTGAGTCATTCATCCTTGGAGATACTATTTATATTCATTAATGTATATGAAGAGAATATATTAATCTCAAGTTTTAAATGTACCGAGGTAAAAAAGAATTATAGAGAGGCCGGTAAAACATTTGATTTCTGTAAAGGTGCCGGTTAAAGGGAAGAATCTTAATGGGCGAAGGAAAAAAGGAATGAAACTTGGAGAACAATAGAAGACAGAAGAACAAAGAACGCGATATGAATAAGAGATCAGTGCTAGGCCTCCGAGGGCTATCCGATCATAGAAATTTATTATTGCTTATTATCATTCAAATCATAAAATAGAAAGGTATAATAAACATCAAAGGATTCGGTACTTTGATTTATAATTCAATGCGTCATTTTTATTTTGTTTTATCATTCGTGACTAATGTGGAATATTTTCACTAGATAAAATAATATTTATTATTTTTTCAGTTCGCTGGTATTGTTATATGGAAATATTTTAAATCTAATTTTATAATTATGTTACTAGAAAAAAATTCACTATTTATTATATGCGGTCTATAAAGATTCTGGGCCATCTACAAGTGATATTTTATTTTTAAATAATTTAAAAAGTTTGGTTGGTTATTTAGTTTAATAAAGAGATATACGCTCTATTAGTTTCTTTAATATTTTTTAAAAAACATTTTTCAAGACTATCTGTGCTTTATATACAGATCTAACAACTCTATCGGAACATTACTAATTTTTAATATTTTTTATTAATAATTATGGTCGTATTTTTTGTATACGACAAATTTTGTCAAAGCGTTCATGTAGTTTTATAGCCTTCTAGTTGTTCACATTTTTGGGTCGAAATAGTTTTGGCAAAAGCATTAAAATCCAATAATTATGATATTTTTCATTTTATTTAATTATATCATTTATGGAGACTCGAAAGTAGGCGGTCGATGTAGCAGAATTAGCGTTACCCACTGTGCACTACTCGGAGGCCTGCTACGTTACACCCCTTATCATTAAGGCCAAGCAGGGAGCTGAGTCAGCCCAACCCAACAGTCCGCTCATTCTTAACAGAGCATGATAGATATCACCGTCACCAGCACTACAAACGCAACTCTTAAGACCCTGAGCACTGTGGAAGAGTCTTCCCCCGATGGACCAATTCCAAGGGAGTTAAAAAGAAGAGAACCTTTGGCACGGTTCCGTTTGTCCACGAGACATGATTACTTGCAACCCCACCTACACCGCATTTACCTCGCCGCCGATGAAACATGTTCATTGTGCAATCATTCAAGAATGGACAGCAAACATCTACCGAACTGCCAGGCTCATCGCTAGTGGGAGGTCTGAAGAACCACGTACGGGCTTTGGATATAGAAAGACAGAAAAGACATTATATCATTTAGACGTTCAGGATCAAAAGTGGATAACTTCAAATTTCCAAAATTGACTTCCACACATTTTCGCTAGTTTAGTCAGTCAGTTTTAGGCTCCCAAAACTACAGGTTCAGAACCGGACTATGAACATAAAAATTAGGCGGTAAACTGCGATATAAGATGAAATTGATTGACTAAAATTAAGGAGAATGTGAATAAATCAATTTTTGAAATTTTGGAGATATCTACTTTTGACCCTGAACGCATCATTTATTACCTATAATTGCTTCTATGGTCTTTAAAAACAATAATGTTTTTATAATTTTTTTCTAATTATTGAAGCGATATAATCTCTCCTTTCGAGAATCTCATATGTAATATTTTATTGAGTCATATAAATAATATGGAAGCCATAAAAAAACGAATTAAAAATTTCTTTTCAAGTACTAACATATATAAACTCAAGTAATTGACTATTTTTTCATTATTTTGGTCTCTATGAAGACGTTCCACTCAGTAAAAAAATTATAAATCTGTTCGCAGTCCTAAAAACCTATTATAAGCTACGACCCAGCATTCTTTATTACATTATTATTATAGGCGTTCCACCATGGGCTGCCTCAACCTTTCAGAGCTGCGCTCCACACCTCTCGATCCATTCAATCCTCTTCCTGGAGACCTCTACCGGCCATCTCTTCCTAGACTCCATCCATCTGGTTCCGGGCCGTCTGCATCCTCTGCTCCCTGGTGGAATCCAATATAGCACTCGGTTCCGCACATTCAAACGCCATTCTCGTCACCATGTTAGGTGGCGTGCTCCGATCCTTTCATCTGTTGATATATTCACACCCATCCTCTGTCGAATTTCTTCGTTTCTTAGTCTATGACACCTCCTCCAGAAATCCATTTCAACCGCCTGCACCATTGAGAACAGATGGGAGAGCATTCTTTAACAATTTATTTACGCTTTTTGAAATGATTCTTAGCTCAATAAACAGCTAATAATTATGGATGCATTTCTTCTTCTTCTTCAATCGGCGCAACAACCCGGCCTCATCAAGCAGCTTCCGCGATCTCAACCGGTCAAGTGCAGCTGATCTCCAATTGCTTACTCCGAGCAGGGTCCTTGTATCTTCTTCAACATCATCCAACCATCGCAGCTTAGGGAGGCCTCTCGGCCGTGTTCCCTGTAGGCACTCATTAAGCATTTTATTTGGGATCTCATCAGCTCCCATCCTTGCTATATGGCCTGCCCAGCGCAGCCTACCGATCCTCACAATTTTTCCGATATCAGGCTCACTAATCAATGAGTAAACTCCCATGTTTGTGCGTCTTCTCCAAGCTAAACCATCCTTTATTAGATGCACTAATTTTAGATAGTTATTATTTTTTAACTAATGACCTGGAATCTACATATTTAGAGTTAGCTACTCAGTCAGAAAATTTTTCATTTTTTATTGCTATTATGGTTACACAAATCTTTTTTTTTAATGGTTACATTCTTATCTCTTGTGTATAATGAACTTATCCCTTGTCGAAAGCCTGCATGATATGGAGTTTCAATCATTTTCATTAACGTTAGAGAGGAAAATAGTCGACTGGAAGATCTAATGGAGGATGGAAATAGTTGGGGGTGCAGTCATAAATTAACACCAATTAACTTTGTAACGTATTTTAATTGTCAGTTACATGGTCCACCCAGCCGCCTTTCCTATTTGCCCTGAAGATGACCTAAAAAGTAGGTCAAAACGTCGGCAAAAATAAGTCTTCACTTATTTGGTGTTAATTTATGACTGCACCCCCAACTATTTCCATCCTCCATTAGAGTTCCATTAACATTTGCAGGAACTGTACCTTGCTTAATAGTCCGGTATTTACATTTTAATTCAGCTACCGGTCTTATATAGACCATTAGATACAAAACAGATCCGATAGACAGACCATTATTAATCAACAATGAGATATAAGGCAGTTGTTATTTAATGCTCTCCTATTTCTCAATGCTAATGCGGTTTTGCATTAATTTATAGCCTCGCCTCCTTTTGAACCACTTCCATTCCTACTTCTTCTCTTTCTTCTTCTTCTTCTCTGCGTCTTCCTCTTCTTCTTATTGGACACCTATGCGGTCGATTGATATTCTCCCCGTGGGATGAGGACTCCCGGCAGATAACAAACGAGACATTACGATCGCTCCCGAATTCGCTACACGTCGCTCATTGTTGTCTTATCTCCTCGGCTCTTTCAGCCCTTAATGCCGGCCCTTTCCCGAACCCAGTCCTCCCTTTTAATAAAGTAGCCCGCCATTAACTGAATGCCATCTAATTATTCATTCTCCTTTCGGGTTATTTCCTCTTTTGTTTTAGAGGCTATCCGGAGAATGATCTGTCAGAGCAGGGGTATTGTACAGAACCCACTTACTGGCGATGAAGCTGTATTGCCAGATATTATACTTGGCTTTGTTTAAGATTGAATTAAATTTATCACTTCTTGGTTATATATCATTGAAATATCAACATTCTATAAAACGAGTTTGCTTTCAAATAAAAAAAAAAAGCCACATTGTTTTATATACATAATTATATTATGTATTTATTACACATAATTACGTTTTTTAGGTATTAATTTGTTTCATATTATTTTAGACTTAGTACCAATTATGCATTTTTGTCTGTTAAATCTATCATGAACATGGCGACACATTCCTGTTTATGAGAATATCGCAGTATAAGAGTGTACTTTTGATATTTCTAACCAAGTTTTCTTCTGTTTTATAATCTGTCCTGGTGATTTCGGATGCACTAGTAAATAATCACTTTGTTTAATTAATGATCCGCCATCTTTGTATTTAGAGTTAGCTACTCCGACAAGAATTATTCATTTTCAGAAGAGTATGCAATGGTCGAGGGTGAAATCAATAAATTCTTTTTAGTAGTACCTTTTTCAAACTCATTTTGTAATTTAGCCATCTAACATACAAATCTTAAGTCGATCCTCCACTATGACAAAATGTAATGTCCGTTAAAAAAATATACATTAAAAATTACTCGTAATAAATCAATGTATTATATATACATTTCTTTAACTCCGGTAGTCTTCATGTTGAATAAAATTAGAAATAAATGAATAATAGAAATAAATGGCTATTAAATAATGAAGCTAAGTTCCTTACAAGTTTTCTTGTAATTCTTCATACCTTTTTTAAAGTAAAAAAAGCTTGAGAAACCATCCCATTAAAACTGAACTGTATTCCAATAAGGCATTTTTATATCGTCATTTTGATGTTAAAATTATTTTATCCTTATTTATTATCATTAATTTGCTTTATTTATTATTAACTTTTAATATCTTATTTTTCCTGTTTCTTTATCATTATCTTCAGAAATAAATATGTGTTATTTTATTTGTTTCTATATTTTTTTTAATATTATATTATAATGATTACTAAAAGTATTTATCTTAGCAAATTACTGAGATTTATAGGTGTATGGAACTTTTGATCGGTGTATGTTAGTATGGAGTCCTGAGAATCACCCTTGAGTCAATAGTGACGTCTTAAATTTGAGAAAAAATTCTATCCAGTGACTTTAAAATATTGGAATACACATTGAAAAAAGTTAGAATAGGTCCTTGAAACTTGTGATCATTTCTGGATGATTATCTCGATCATAACGATTAATTATTTAAAATAATAAAATCACCATTTTTTGCACATACAGGCTGAGGATATAGTTAAAGTCGTGACAAATTTGGGATAAACGTGAAGATATGTATAACGTTGTGACAAATATTATATTAATGCCTAGTATTGTTAATTATAATCCTTTTTAATATATTTGGTATCGTTTAAAAAATCTATTCTTATTATGATTGAGAGGAAAATAGTTGACTGGAAGACCTAATGTGGGATATAGATAGTCTGGGGGTGCAGTCAAATAAAACACTAAATAAGACAGACTTATTTATTGTAAGTGCCGACGTTTCGACCTACCTTGTAGGTCATCTTCAGGGCTATGAGAGAAAAATAGAACAAAAATAACTATAAAAAACATTGCAATACCGAGAAAGAATATAATAATATCAGAAATTGAAAACGCTAATTTCATTAGTTTTCAATTTCTGATTTTATTTGACTGCAACCCCAGACTATCTATATCCCACATTATTCCTATTATGAGTTTAAAATTTATTCATAATTAAAAATTATTAATACTAATGGTTACTATTAATAATTATAATATAATTAAGATTATTTCATCAAACTTAGGACCTCGAATTTCGTTTGGTAATTATTTCATGCTCGACCATAACGATTCATTAGTGAAACAAATGAACCACCTCGGGTAGTGCCACAGTTATCCTAATTATAGCAAATTTAATGCTAATAAATAATATTGTTAACTAGAATTTTGGGAGCTATTTTTGTTTCATTGAATAAAAAAAAAATCTTATTTTAAATTGACAAAATGTTCTGATAGTTTGAATGTTTATTCGAACGGAAACGATTTAGGAAAAAAAAAACATGTGAACCCAATGTGATGGAATGTTCTTTAAATATGTTTTCTTGCGTGGAAGGTGAGAAACGTTGCTTTGTTACGCACCCTACGAGTGTCAAAAGGAGATAAGAATTGCGTGTTTTCTCAGGCAGGGAGCCCGTGTTGGCTCTCGTCAATCTTGTTAACTGGAAATGTGTGTGATGAATATTTTTCCATACAAGTATTACTTTATTAATGTTATTGATTTTTAACTACCGTACCCATAGAGAATACTTTGAAGCCTAAATCCAACAAATTAATTCATAGGACTAAATCAAATAATAGGGCTTGTTTCATAACACCGTTTGTATCCAGTGTAAATATTACGGAATACCGTAATAGATTTTGTTTGAAATTAGTTAGCCTACGTTGGCAATACGACTAACATCCCTCTACAGTGAATTAGTACACGGCTAATGTACAATAAATATGGAACACGGACCTGTTTTGTTGATGACGTTATCGTGTCCCTATGTCAACTAATGTCGCTCCCATCAACCGAACAATAACTCATTCAATTCACGAATTTGAAATGGGATCGGGGGAAATCTAAGTGGAATCCTTGAATTCGATTTGTTATTAACTAGCAACTAACTAGGCTATTCACAAATAAATTAAAAATATTTTTGCTCTATGTATATAGTCTTCGATTTATATTAAATGCACTAAATCAAAAACATGATTTTGAGAAAACGGAGATGAAAAGGCTTACTTAGTGTGATTATGGAACATTGAAAAAATAAATAAATGGCTAAGTGGGTTTCGTCATAAGAAAACTCTCGTACAAGTACTTTAGCGTTTTCTCAAAATTAATTTTTTGGCTGTGTATTTCACTTGTAACCCCACGGCATATTTTATCCTAAATAATCTGAAGATTCATTCCATTTTTTATGAACACATGTCATCGATTATTGGTAATCCGTGATGGCTTTTTGTAATGTTCCTGAACTCGGTTTACACTGAATATTGTGAAACAAATAAAATCGATAAATAAATATAATCGATACAAGAGGGAACTGTTTTAGAAACAAAAATTTTCATTACTTTTTTTCACTTCTCATTTTTCCTTGATTATTTGTTTCACGTCATCTGCAAATAACGGTTATTTTTAGTGATTTTTTTTGGTGGAAATTTACTGAAAAAACTTTTAAAAAAAGTAAAATTGAAAGGAAACATTCAATTTAAATACGAATAGAAGTAATTAAAGGGCACTTCTTAACTTTTTTCACTTTTCTTACTTATAATAATTAATAATTATATTATGAATTGGTTTTCTCCTTCATATGTTACCTCTTTCTTGAGCTACAGATTCATTTAAAAAATTCCCTTCCTTCTCCCTTCCAGTGCTCCAACACTCTACCTTCAAATCCCGTCTATTCAGCAACTTCCTGCCCATTAAGTTCCAAAACAATTGCCAATAACTGTTCCTTATATTCAATTAAAATATTCTCTTATAACCGTATTTATAAATAATTTGTAACTTTTAAAAACTATTACTTCATCTCCAATTTAAATTAATTAATGTTAGAATTTGTTTTTGTTAAAGTGCATAAAAGTAATCTCATTGTTACAACTGTATCCTTATTTGTTGATTCTCATGTCATATTTTATTTTACTTTATATCACTGAAGTTCAACTAATATTGCTCGTAAGATTATCCATAAGAGGCATGTCCTGAATAAGGAATTTATCATTATCGTATTTTTAAATAAAGTCATAACAAGAAACATTTTTTTGAATTCCTATTCTTATTAACCGCAATAAAAAGTTATTAAAATGAAATTAATTAATTAAAAAAGTATTTCACAGTAATGAAAATAAGTAAATACTTTTTCAAATAATATTATTCCATGTTTGTCTAATGCCGTGGAAGTATTTTATGTCTCCAGTTTAATCAAGGCACTTTTATAGGCGACAGTAAACATATTGATAGTGGTTTTAATATGTATCTATTTAAAATAAGCATTACCTTTTTTATGACTTCCTATGATATATCTTGTAGTTGTTGTTTTTTTGTTACTACATAACATATATTTTATAACCTCTCCTCTTAAACCTATTTAGTTAAACCTAATGGTTTTTAAATTAAAATCTCTGGGGAATATGGCAAATGTGTTAAAAATGTTTGGATTCGAGAATTTAAATTTTCCAAGCTGGCAACTTCTAATGAATTTTATTTAATACTTTATATATCCTAGAAAAAAAACGCTTGCTATTAATAAAAAAAAAGTTCTAACATAATTTAAAAATAATTTTGCTTAGTTTTGTTTACTAGATCAGTTCCTGATCCTTATGCAATACTTTAGTTTGTTCATTGTTGAATTTATGTTTGTTTGTTTGTTTGGGTTTGTAAGGCATAAAACCATACGGTCATCAATGCCTGTGATAATTTGTTTATACAGTCTTATATCTATGTGTATTCCAATATTTGATTATTGCAATAATAAGATTGTTGAATTTAT
Organism: Arma custos; assembly: GCA_037127475.1. Classification (NCBI taxonomy): domain Eukaryota; kingdom Metazoa; phylum Arthropoda; class Insecta; order Hemiptera; family Pentatomidae; genus Arma; species Arma custos. The sequence goes on along the minus strand of CM073760.1, from coordinate 106,383,063 downwards.
GTTTTCAGCCGTCATAGTTTATTTTTCGGGGTTATTTATGTTTTTTATTTATTTGTTATTATAATATACATTGAAAATATTGTTTTTAGACCTATATATATGTTTGTCTTAGACCCTCAACTCTGTAGAATATTTCCATTGTCAATAACAGTATTCTCACCAAAAATCTCATCAGCTGCATATCTGATTTCCCTTTTTCAGTGAAAATGCCTCTCAATGTAACTGTCAATGGTCTGTCTGCTTTTGTTACAGATATCAAAACTCCAAACTGATGCAGCCTGCGATATTTATATCAGAAATCATGATCTTATTTTGCATCAAAGATGCCGTGGCATAGGATAGTAGAGGTGGGTCTGACTGAGCTTTTATGCATGGTTTACAATATGTACTAATTAATTATGTGAGGTTATTATAATAGTGATTGTAGTTTCCTTATCAAAAAGAAAAATAATTTTTATTTTATTTTCTCATTCCAACTATGTTTTTTTGTATGTTTATTCCGCACATTACAATGTTTTTACCCTTTTAAACCTTTTTCAAATTAAGATAGCAATTGTTTGATAAATAAATAACTTTAAGCATTGTATTATAATATTATATCTCGATTACATTCAGGTATTTGTATTATATATCGAAGCATACAGGAGGCTTTGTATGAACTCTTAAATATTAAATTAAAATCATAAATTTTGAAAACCTTTCAGTTTTATTTTGAATTTAAAGCTATATCTGTGTATTTTTGAAATTATTTTCGTTCACTGTTTGTAAATGTTTTATTCCATATACTGGTTCTTTCACATTTATACTTTATGGCAGATAGTAAATTTTCATATATATTTTTATTTTTAATAATAGGTACTTTTGTATCGACCCGATTTCACTTTTTCGACAGCTTTACAGGGTAAACTCTACTCGAATCAAGGTATTCTGATGAACATATGCAAGATTTACGTTTTTTTAATTTACAATTTTTATATGCAAGAATTACGTTTTTGATTTTACTACTTACAGTCGCATATTTAGTCGTAATAGTAAGAAAATTTAAAAATGTATGCACAGTTTGTTTGTACATTTAACGTCACTTTTTGCTGCTATGGCTAATCGGACGAGAGAAAAAAGTTTCATGAAATAATCGGTGTCAATTTGTAACTTGTCCTTAATTAACCAATAACTCTCAATATTCCAGGACAGCTCAAAAACATTTCTAACTTTTGATTTCTTTATATTAGAAAATTAATTAAATAAACATTCAATCTAAAGGGAGGCAAAATAATTATTCACAGTATTAATTAGTATACGATTGATATTTATATGATATGAACATAAAAAAAAATTTAGTTACTATTATGCTGATTTTTATTTAGGTAATATGTTGATACTAAGAACTTAATTTGGTATCAGCTTTTTTTTACATTGCTATATACTATCTTATCAAATATAAAAACAAAATGAGGCCAAAATGATTGATTGATCATATTAAAAAGAACTCTGAATAAAAAAAAACAGAAAATTTTTTTCACCATTTTCATGACCTTTTAAAGCAAATGTCTGACAGCCTTTTATTCAAAAAGAAAATAACAAGATTCGATTAACTCATTAATTAAGTACAAGAAAATAATTTTGGACCGATTTCGACCTAACCATTTATTCACCGGTGCTACAGATTCACGTAATATTGTCCCTACCACCGCAAAGTATCGAATGTGAAGAAACACAGTTTTCGTTCCAACTTATAGCAGTTGCTTTAGGATTGATAATTGATATAAAATTCATATAGAGGCCTCTATCACAATGTAAAACAAATGTCATTGGTTTGACTTGAGGCACTCATTTTTATTGAACCTTGAAACTGCTTTATTTTTAATTCTCCTCAAAAGTAACGATTTTCACATTCTATAGTTGGAAACGACAAGGACGATAAATTGCAATTTACTTCTATCAAATAGTAAATTTTCATTTAGATATTTTATTTACTTATATCGTACAACCCGGACTCTCTTGCGATTCCAGAACTTTTTCGGTAGCTTGAATTTCGGTTACTATAGCTGAGCTAGGTTAAAATGCCCATTATAGACGAGCTTGATGAAATCATTGCGCAAAATATTGATCCCCTAAGTGTGTTAGGGAGTACTCCCCCAAATTACAACCCTAGACTACAGCCCCCTCACTAGACCCCTAAGACTGCCCTAGGTTAGGGAGGGTCCTGCTTTATACCCGATAAAACATTCAATTGGACTCCCTTCCCCCTTGGTATTGATTGGAGCCAGGGGCCGGCGGCTCTTGATTCCAGGTGCTGATGGGTTACGTAGGGTCGAGTCCGGCCGGTGGCAGCGACACGAGGGTGGAAGAAGGAAAAAAATATTTTGAAAGAGATTCTGATATTGAAAAAAGCGCGAACGGTTAAATTTTTAATTCAGTGATGATTCAGTCTCCCAATACCAAAACAATTGAAGAAAAATGCTTCAAGATAAATCGATCTGCAATTTTTTAAATCAAAGAGCTGTAGCATTATAATTGAAGATAGAGGAGGAAAAAAAACAGTGAAAAGAACTGAAATGAAGTATTTTTCATAATCAAATTACCTAACGTTTCCATAATGAAATTAAAGTATTCATTAACTATATGCCTTAGTATTTAGTTAAGAAAATGTTGAAATATTTAAGGTGGAAGTGATCAGATGTAATTCTATTTAAGTCAAAGCATTCGCCTTTCTATCCCTATTTTGAAAACAACATGTAATTGAATATTTAAGTAATTCAGAGACTCCTGTAGAACAAATGAGATACTTGGGATTACTTCTTAACAAACGTTTTACTTGGAATCCTCTTACTAGACTGAAAAGACAAGAAAATGCTCGCCGTTTCAGTGCTACTTCAATACTTATTAGGCATACGACCTAAGCTTTCAATTAATCATAAAAGACTCACGTACATTGCAATTATAAGAAATATTTTGACTTACGGAGCTTTGGGGGCTATTCTGATTCATCGAATTCCTCTGGTATCTAATTCTTACAATCCAAAATCCTTAACGCTCCTTACTTTGATACGAATAAAATCATCCATAGTGTTCTCAATGGTCTAATGTTACTGATTATGTCCGAACCCGGACATAATCAGTAATGACAAACATTATTACCACTCAAACCCATTGGTTTCAAACCTAGCAACTTCTTCAATTCCCGGTAATCCTCCGAGGTGTCTGAAAAAAAGACGGCCTCGTGACCAAAGTTGAATTTGTTACTTCATCACTACCACTGGTTAGTTTCTCTACTTGATTTTATCTATACCGTTATATATCATTCATGCCATTACATTTACTTGTTTTATGTACCAAGTCCAAAATTTCAACTTTCTGCGAAGCAAAAGAGGAACGAACACAAAATAAATATTTCCATTGAAAAAAATTTATCTATATTATTGTTTTTTAAAGAGAAAAGATAGGTCCTCGACCGGGATTTGAACCCGAAACCTTTGCCTCACCGTGACATTCAAATTGTGGTTCAAATCCCGGTCGAGGGCCTATCTTTTCTCTTTAAAAAATAAAAATATTTATAACTCATAAAAAATGACCACTAATTATAAAAAATATTATCTATATTATATTAAATATAATGTATATTCAATATTACTTTGTGTATATATATATATATATATATATATATATAAATTTCTTTAAAAAAATAACATATATAGGTGTATATATTATATGTTGAGATAAACGAGTTCCTCCAGTATGGAGATAATCATGCCTTGTTAATCCATGTTGGGCAGGTTCTGATAATGATGAAATTTAATTGGTAATTTAATCTGTAGCTTTTGTAACCGGTGTAAGCTGATACCTGCTCATCAGGTCACCTTTCTTGTGCGTACAAGATTGGATTCGTCCATAACGAACGCCCAAATAGTTATGTATTTATTCTTTTTTTTTATTCATTTCTTGGAAAAAATCTCGTGTTAAAGAGCTATAAAGTAGTAATAGGGTCGTCCGATTAGCCATAGCAGCATAAAGTGACGTTAAATGAACAAACAAACAAACAAGTAGTAATAGGAAATAAATTGTAATACGGGTAGTAAAAATATATTAAAAAATCCCGTTTTAAAGATCGTAAAACGTTATATATTTAATTTTAGCTTATTCTTGTTAATGCGGATAAAAACATTTGCCCGGTTGCCTATATTGTAAAAATAATTCAAATGGAATAAGATATCCCGAATATGAAAAAATGGAATACCTCTTTCAAATATAACAGCTCTTTTAAGCTTTTAGAACTTTTTATTTTATGAAAAATAATGTTTAATAATAATAAAAATGAGCTGGTATGTGAGCAACCCCTACTCATCGAAGGAAGGTAACTGTGCCAGTTTTATTATTTTTTTTTATCAAATGAAATTGAAGATGTAATATAGACCCATTTAAAACGCATGACTGCAGGAAAAGGGGAATTCCCCATCAATCAAGTCGTCAGAAGCGTAATAAGGGGCTATGGGAAATGGGAAAAAATATATAAAAATTAATTTTATAAAAGAAGACAGGAAAAAAGGAGTTTTCAATGGAACGTTCGGTTGATTAACTGAAATTGTATTGCCATTTTGACATTATAATGACGCAAAGAAAAATTTATTGATGTATTTATTTTTTGGCCAGTGATTATGTCATTATTGTTTATGATTATTTTTTGACACACTAGTCGAACATGGGTTACAAAAGTTTTACGTAAGTTGTTTAATGTTTCCAAAGATATTTTTTTTGTATCTCTAGTGATTAAAACATTCTTTGGTGTAAAACCCCCTCCTTATATGAAGTTAATAAACCGTTATCGAAATAAATATGTTGTGTAGTGAAGTTAATTGTATGAAATCAATTATTGTTACATACTTACAATATTTTCATTAAATAATTTCCTTTTTATATCTGGTGCAATACTTTATTATTTTTATAATATTTTCCTTTAATTAAATAAAGATTTAATTTTTTTTAATTATTTACATCTACATTTGTAAGGTCACCTGTGGTCTAGTGGTTAGTGTAACAAACTAATAACCCAAGATCGCGGGTTCGTAGCCCGGGAGGTGGCCCTAGGATTTTTTTAAGGGAGTAAAAAATCCTTAGTTACGCCGTCCTTCGGAAGGGACGTTAAACGGGGGTCCCGAGCCTGTACGATGTCAGGTACTCGTTAAAAATCCCGATCCTAATTAAACCTGAATAGGCAAAATTTAGAGCTCCCACTGTAGCATCGTCCGATTAGCCATAGCAGCATAAAGTGACGTTAAATGAACAAACAATCTACATTTGTATTATAATACATCACCATTTATTGCAATCATAAGTACACACTAACCCAGGCTGTAAACCCTGATTGGAAGTGTGGATGTACTCGTTAATATAAAGTAATATTCAGAAAGTACGAACATTACCTTCGGAATATTAAAAAAAAAATTTATGAGCTATTATGAGCTCAATTTCTTTTTAGCCCAATTTCATTGATAAAATGATACTGTTATGAACAATAAATAACTTTAATACTTCCAATTTTATTCCCTGAAAGAAGAACTTTTTAAAAGTTCCATCACGCATGATTAAACAATAATTCAACATTATTTAAGTTAGACCATTATAAGCGATCTTTATTTTTTATAGCAATTTTTATTAATTTTCTTACGATTTTATAAGTAGGATATATATTGAGACCTAGCTTTACCTCTTTAATCGCGAATCCATTATTAATAGTCTTATCCCCAATTTATAATTATTTAATTATTATTATTATTATTTTATTTGCTTACATTGGTGATTATTACAAAATTATAAGTCATACAACAACAGTTTGCATTCAAAATTATATACATCAGGAAGTTCATTAATTATTAATAAGTTGCTTAGTAACCTGCTCTCTCTTTGAGATATATAAATTATCAAACAACTAGGCAACATCAATTTATTGGAAGGAACAAAACCTCAAAAATTTCACTCAATTTCTAAGCTATATTAAATATTATAATTTTCCAACTAAATTGTGAAATATTTTTAATGACTAATGGAAATTTACTACCTATTTTTTCTACCACCATTATACCAAGAAAATTACTATTTCTTAACTCAAAAGATATTTTCAACAGTTTAAAGTTTTTTAGTTCTTTGAGTTGATACTGTATGTGAGGCGTTTAGGAACAAAAGCGTAACTCCGAAATTAAAAAAAATGCAATGCAAGTTAAGTCAAGAAATTTTGTCTTTACGCGACATTTTTCAGTTTGTTTCTCGTGGTATTAGTCCGGTTTTGAACTTGAACTTTCGGGAGCATAATAAATATAATGAATAAACGAGTGAAACGTGAGAAAAAATCAATTTTTTTAAATTCAGGAGTTATCCATTTTTGATCCCAATATAAACTATTCAGTATAAAATACAGTATATATGTTGTTATTTTCCTATGATTTTCACTGCATGAATTAATTTTTCAAATGAAATGTTAATTGTTTGCTTGTCCATTAACAATACTGAAAAGATATTGTAATTTTTGATGTATTTAATCAACGTTACTGCATTTAACGTTCAATACTTGATCTGGTCCTTAAACATTGTAATTACACATAAATAAATGCCATTCCTAAATGGTTTTCATTATTTAGGAAGCGGGATGGCTCAGTGGTACAGCTCATAGTTGCTGTGACGAAGTTCGCGTAGTCGAATCCGGTTGTGGCAGATAAACTATTAATTCTTTTTCGGGGTAGATTCTGTAGGATGTGGAGACACTCCTGGGGCTCAATCGGCATTTAAATAGTGGATACCCTTATGATCTCGGGGAAATGAAATCTTTGCATAACCTGCGTCGTAGAAATAGCCCAGTCTTTACCGCGCACTGATCCCTATTTGACCCTTCATGTTCATATTGTATAATTTTGTAACATAACAAGGCAAATCCAAAAAACTGTTAATAAAAGTGATATGTAAACTGCTATCTACAGGCCTTCCTTCTGCCTCATGAGATATGCATTTGATTTAAACAGATGTAGTCCCTGATGAACTATGACAGGAATGCCTCGCTCGCCATTCCGCCGTTACAAATTATGCTAGTTCTCACGGTGTAGGGTTGTCACCGCCCCTGAGTGACTACTGAAGGGCCTCCGCTCCCCGACAATGGAATGACCTAACTCATGTTGCTACTAAATGCTAGTAATAACCCGAGGACAAAGCCTTCGACACCCAACGACTCTCGAGCCCTTCAATACCTGTACGGGAGGCCTCCACCTTGTTTATGGGCGCTTTAAATCGTCGAGTCGGGGTTTGCATTGTCGTCCTTAAAGCTACCCTCGAGGGTAAGTTTGTTTAAGTTGAAAGGACTTCTTCTTTTTTTTCTATTTATTTTCTTTTGCCTATCGATTTCACAAACTACTACTGGTCGACCAACGATATTCTTATAGGAATTATCGGTTCAAGTTCTATTTTATTGATTTTTATATAGTTGTTTTCTTGGGGTAGATCCGTGAGATGCTATGCTTAACCCTCCGGGTTCAAATCCAGCTTTCACGGAGAAATTATTTAATCTGTTAACAGCCTTATACGAACCCTGTGTGATCTTCCTCCCAGCTCCTCGCCCAGCTTTTATAAAGATTACGCCCTTCATTGGGGTAAAAACTGGCGATTGAGCGGTATCTCGGAAAATTCCCCTCCCTGCACAACTGTTGTCTTATAAATAGTCCATGTAATGAACCCAAATGATTTTATGGGTTGTAGTGGTACAGGTTTTTGTTTTTTTCTTTTCTACCGTCAAATCACCAACTGTCCTAGTGCTCGGAAAGTCCAAGAACCGAGATTTTTTTTCTTTTAAAATCAAATCCAAACCATATTTTTTTCTTTGTATTTTACCTGTCCGAATTTTAAATAGCAATGTAAAATGAAAAAAAAAACTTTATCACTTTAATCCCTGAAGAGTCTCGGGGCCAGTACATGATAGAGAATTTACTGTTTCCAAAGCAACGTTGGGCAGAGAAGAGTTTGGCCTTGATCACGCTGAACCACTTGGGGTATTAATTAAGGGGAACAACTTTATAGTGGCTAGGTTGGACCCAGGAGAGCCTGCAGATCCCCCCGGTCGATCTATTGCTTTTTAATTGATCATCTTAAATAATTTATTTACCAAAGCCGGTTCGAACCCGGGCCATTTATCTCAACTCTTCTCCCTGAACTACGCTGCTTCCAAACAGCAATTAAAAAGATCATATCTACAGCACCGTTGAATACTTGGGTAAGTCGAATTTTCCGCAAAATGTGTTACTTGTACTTAGGAAAGCGAAATCGTATTATTTGCGTTGGGAATATGTGGCTAAGTTTGGAATTGGCTTGAAAATGAGTAATTGCTTATATTACAACTCCAATTCAAGCCCAAAGCTAAGAATGTCTTGATTCCGCTTTCCTCAACACAGTTAACTCTTTCTGGACGAAATTCGACTTAATCACTAATAGACTAGAGCTGCATATGTTAAGCGCTCAGCGCACTCAGTCTCTCTGGTCATCGCCCGAGAGACGCCCGCACTTTAAGGGCTAAGAATTGCGTAATCATTCATTCACCTTAGTATAAATTAGACATGGTTATATTTATAACTTGTGTAATAATTTCGAATAAAATAGAATAGACGCGAGATAGGTTAGGCGTGGCATAGTTGGAATTGAGTGAAACGCAAGCTTATTGGGAAGGTAACTGCCTATCGAAGCTAATAGAGGCGGCCATTGTCAGGTAAGGACAGTTATTTAATGCAGTTCGTCGGTCCCACTAATTGTTGTGGGGGCATTGTTCCCTTTGTATGTGTTTCTGTTTTAGAGCCAGCTTGTGATTGTGTGCACGTGCCTTGTGGGGTTTACTTTCTGCATAATGATGTATCCCTTAGCGGGCATTACCATTCCCATTTCGTCTTGTTTGCAATTGCAATTGAAAATGCATTCGAACATACGTCACGGATAGTTATTGCATTGTGCATTTATGATGGAATGGATTAAGATAGAATATTTGATGATCGGCTGTAAAATATTCAGGCATCCCACCCCATACCTGTGAGCCATCAACAGGACTGAAATTAAATGAGAGATGGAATACAAATATTAACTGAGAAAAATAAGTTAACTCCCATGTTCGAATACTACACAAAAATTAATAAAATGAAAAACTGATGAATAACAGACTATGAAAAATGATGTAAATAAATTATGATAATAAAAAATGTAATAACAAAATAATACGATTGAATTAAAATAAATAAATTTACTTAAATATTGTTATTAAAAAACATTAACCTGTCACTACAACCCTTGAAGGGTTTAATACATGGTAGAGAATGTACTGTTTCTTGAACAGCAGTTGTGCATGGAGGTAATATATCCTTGAGCTAGGAATACTACCAGATTGTCCCCCCCATTTCCGGTACTCGCCTAATAGAGGCTGGGTGAGCCAAGTGGGTCCTAGTTCCCTTAGGTCCATTTCCGGCTGAACTAGAATAAAGTCTACCAGCAGCGGAATATAAACTCAGGACCTTCGACACGGCAACTCAGCGCTCAATAAGTGTAAATTAGAGATGAGAACTACGCGAACGAACTAGTTCATTGAACTAGATCCGAAAAATTAACTATAAAGAGCGCTCTCTGTTTTGGTGAACTATAGTTCTTTTTAGTTCAAACCACTCACCAGCTACCACATTCGGACAGGAGACCGTTGGCGTCTGACCTAGGATCGAAAGACGAACTACTGGACTAAGTGAACTAGTTGAACCTTTCTAGTTCATTTGACCTCTCAGTTTCTCCCCCTTTTGAAAAAAGAACTATTTAGTTCATTTGAACTAGTTTATTAGAATGAACTATCTCAAAAGGAACGATTCAGTAAAAGGAACTACTTTGCCCACCACAACTAAAAATATTAAAAAGAAAGGTAATACTACGAAAAATATCTATTGTAAATCAATAACACATGGATAACAAATAAAATAACAGTGATAATAATGCATAATAATGTAAATAAATAACAATGTAAATTATTTTCATACTTAAAAACAGTAGAATACGGTGGAATTAAATTTTGGTAAATATGCTAAAACAATGTTTATAAAAATATCAACAGGGAAAAATAAGCTCGATATTTTTTTCGATTTTATTCGAACAAATCAAAAAAATCAAAAGTAGATAATAGTTATAATGATGTAATTAATATATTTAAAAAAAAAACATTGGCCATAGATTACTTAATAAAATTAAATTAAATAAATACTCCAGACAAGTTGTAGACTACTCCGGAAGAACTGATTTGTCTAATCTCAAGTACAATAGTTTTCTAGAATAATCAACAGGAACAAAACATTTTGTCAGTTAAGTATCTCTCCATCAAAAGTACATAATTACCCTCTCCTTACACCAATTTCATTTCTCTGTATATAATAAATTAATGACGAAATCCATGGTTAGAATAAATATTAAATTAAAAAATTAAAAATTAAGGTAAAAAGGTAAAATTAAATGTATTATTCCTGTAAGTTGACGTATATGTATGTTAGCTTTTTCGAACATCTCTTATTATCCTCTTGTTAATCAATGAGTTGTATGTATAAGGTATCTCTGATTTGATTTCATCCCTGTTGATTCACGAATTTAGGATGAACATCGACTATCAGAATAGTAAATTTACAATGACTCCGTTCGGAATAACAATTCCATCATATTCACCATTAATCATCATACGTCAATTATCATACATCTTCGATACCTGGTAGACTTCCGTTATTTTAAATTGTATATTGATGTTGATTATATTATATTACATCATTGCCTAACTTCAAAGCAAAAAATAAATAATTCCATTTAATGAGAAAATGGTTGACCGTATATAGGACTGTGTAATATAGAGAATTATTTTACCAAAATTAGCTAAACTTTTTTTTTACCATATTATTTGTCGGTTAACAAATAAACATGTGTACAATTCTTTGACTACACATCCGACCATTCTCTACATTATTCATGAATATTCTTGGATCAAAACATGGAATATCGATAGGATGAGAGAGAAAGTAAAAACAAGTGGTATTTGCCAAAGGATCTAGAAGTGATAGGGCGGACTCTTTGAACTGTGGAAAGCGTTTTCCAAATACTGTTGGAACTTTTACAAAGAATAAAAGAGAAAACTCTTCCTAGCCAAATAGATAAGAAGAGCCTAGAAATCTAAGACTTGATATGACGCCAAATCTCTGGAAGCGCCCTCGGCATTAGTACGATAAAGTCTAACTTACTATGTCAGTGATTAAAGTCTAGGTTTTGCTATTTCAATAATAACAACATAAATTCTTTACTTATTTTGGACAAGTCTCTTTAGAACAGTAATAAAAATAGCAAAATACGAGCCTTAGTGTCTTAGGTTAAAATAGAAAGGATAATAGAACTATCAAACTTCATTCTTATGTGCAATTTAATTATTTTTATTAAAATAATTATATAATTAACTGAAATTAATTTAATTGATTAAATGGAAATCGATTATGAATTAACTCCGATTGACAGATCAAAGAAGTAGGATTAGTTAACAAGAATTATAAAGAAGGAGAATATTATAAATATTAAAAACAAGACAATTTTTATGAGGAAAAAACGCAAGAACAAAAAGAAAGACCCATAAACTATTTTTAAAACAATTCAACTAAATGTGTGAAAAGCGAACATTTATTTTGACTTTAGTTTATTGTAATAAAATTTTAATTATTCACTAAATGTCAGACTATTTGAATTATTAACTTAAAAATTTTTCGAATATTAGCCTAACTTTTTTCAGAATAATGAGAATTAGCCTTTATTATTAATAAAATATTACTTTTAATTTAAACTTTTATTGAAATTAATATTCCATTGGTTACTTGAAAAGTGATTGATTAACTTCGTAAAATAATTGATTATGCTAATAATTGTGTCATATCTAATGTTCTAGGTTGTTATTTTATTGTTATAATATCATTGATTATACATTATTATATCATTGGTTATAGTGAAACTTTAACTATTAATAAAATGACGAAATATATAAATTATTAATTTGAGCAACGTTCGAATATTAGCATCATTCTGAAAAATATTGAGAAGACTGGGAACAAAAATATTTACAAATTTCATTTTGTTGCAATTTTTCAGTTACATGTATGTATCCAATATTAAACTAATATAATAATAATAAATTAAACCGTATCATTGGGATAATTTAAACAAAACGTCACTTTTAATTTAAACTTTTATTTTAATTCTCTTGTTTTTGTTTACAGGAGTACATATTTTTGAGTCATTCATTCAAGTAAGTAAAAAAACCTTTTTCCAGTCAAACATTTTTTCTTTATTTAAAAATACGTTTCAACATTCTTCAGTCATTTTCAATTTACATCTCTTATAAGTCTCTTTTTTTATTTAATTTAAATATATTTCTTAAATACTTATAGATTTGCACATTTTTAACCTAAATAAAAAGAATAATCCAATAAATACATAATTATATAAAAAAAAAATGTCCTAAAATACTGAAAAAAAGTATAGATACGTTGTAGTAGATTATCAAATAATTTAAAATTTTTCTTATAATACTTATAGACTACAAATTTATATTATTTGACCTTTCATGATACTTATATATTTTAAGGAGAAAACAAATTAAAATATTTTAATATAAATTATCATAACACTCCAAAGTTCAATTCATAAATGTTAATAATGACCATGGAGTACATTGTAAACTCAAAGTATTATAAGAAAAATTTTAAATTATTTGACAATCTACTAAAAGGTATCTATACTTTTTTTCAGTATTTTAGGACATGTTTTTTTTATATAATTATGTATTTATTGGATTATTCTTTTTATTTAGGTTAAAAATGTGCAAATTTATAAGTATTTAAGAAATATATTTAAATTAAATAAAAAAAGCGACTTATAAGAGATGTAAATTGAAAATGACTGAAGAATTTTGAAACGTATTTTTAAATAAAGAAAAAAATGTTTGACTGGAAAAAGGTTTTTTTACTTACTTGAATGAATGACTTTTATTGAAATTATACTGGGAACTTGGAAATTGATTGAAAAAATACGTAAAATAATGATTAATGCTAGTAATTGTGCCATGAGTATTTTAAATTATAATATAATTTATAATAATGGTATTTATAATGGCATCACTCTGTGTCATTTCCTCTGGACTGCTCACAGAAACCACAGCCATTGGATCGATCTGTTTTTGGACCATTCAAAAAGGCCAAAAATACTGTTTGTGACGGATTGTTACAATATATAATTGCAGCTTATTATATAATTTATTTTAGTGAAACTTTAACGAAAATATTTACTGATTATACTTTTCTTTTGGATTTTATAGTTTAATATTTTAAATCAAGTATATATTTAACCCGTATGATTGGGTAGTTAAAACATTATTAATTTTAATAGTAATTAAACTGTTTTTTAAAATTGACATTCTGGTGGTCTCTTGGAAATTGATAAAAAAAATACAACAATTAATTATACTTGTGATTGTGTCATAACAAAGGTTCTAATTTTTTAATTTATTGATATAATATCACATATGTTTTCTGTTTAGTCTGAACATTTTTGTTATTCTACAGGGACCTATTCCCGCAATTATTTTCCTATATATCTATCTTGTAATGACTATAAAAATATTATTTCTAGATATATAGATACATTGGGGGATGGTATTGGAAAGGTTTACATTGTGCACTCTACCGGGTGATTTCTTTTCAGTTGTACCGATATGTTAAATATGATTCATACAGAACGGTGACCGGTCTTGCGGAAAATTGTTTATTTCGCTAGAATGTTTATTCATGAGGATGGATTTGCATAACGGCCCCAATGTTTTTTCATCTTTGAGGAAGGATATGAAAACTTGCTCATTAATTATTACGTGATTTGTTTTGAACTATTTAGTTTGTTAAATGGTAATTGCGTTATTCACATTAACCTATAGTGTTAGTTTCTAGTAACTAGCTTAATTTTCCCAGTAAGTAGCTTTTTAAATGAAAAATATATGATTGGAACTGACACGACTTTCTTGTATACGCCTATTAAATTATAAACGGCGTTCAAATAGTGATTGTGATAAAAACTTAAACGTGTCTCTAACGGATTAGGTGCTATTAAACTAGGATTTATTCTAGCATTTACGCCGTCCTTAAATTGATCAAAAATGATTCAGGGGTGTTCGATATGGGCAAGAAGTCGAAAATTTTCTTGCTTACATTATTTCTATACTACTGCAATAAAGGAAGGAAAAAATTAATATTTTATTTATATAACCGTTGGCTCCTCTACATGTTTTAATTTTTAATATTAGTCTTTAAGCAAGAAATTACTTTTAAAAAATACTGTTTTAGCCACGACATCGTTCAATATAATAATATATATTACATATTTCGCTAAATTTAATGATAATTTCTTAAAATCGAAAGTTAAGTAATAAAATGAAAATCATTTAGTTGAAAACAAGTAAAATATTATCTTTCAATCGTTTTATACATTTTTTTACTAATAAGTTGCAGTATTTGAAGGAATTTTATTTAATTGTTTCATTGAATTTTTAAATTTCAAACTTATATCTACTGTTTCCTACAATAAGAAATAATTATAATAATAACATTCTGAGACATTAGCAGTTACCTGTGGGTACCTTAATTTTTCTTGTTTACCATCTGACTCTACGCGCAGACTTCTTACAACACATGACTAACGGATACGTACTTAGTATTTCCTTTCAGAGTAAACTGCAAGGACCAATGATGTTGTGAAATATGTGGCCATAAAAAATTGATACTTTAAGATCTTTATCATATTTCTGGGACCATAACAATCTTTCTGCCTTTAGTTTTATAAAATTCTTCTGTAGGTTTCATCGGACATTCTCAAGATATGTCCACACAACAATAACTTTTTGTAATAATGGATTGAACTGGTGAGGGGGTGCAGTCAAATATTACAGAAAATAAGGAAAAACACATTTTATCGCGCCTACGTTTCGGTCTAAGATGTTTGTCATCTTCAGGGCTGTATCGAGGGAGAGTGTGAGTCTGAACTTTGTAGAATTTCTACTAAAGACTGAACTAATGTATTTCCTTGTTCGAAAACATTTTTTGTGTGAACTTGATTGGAATCAACATTTACACTAGGACAAGCCGCTTAGAGTAAACCCATTAAGCAGGCGGTTGCAGGTGACTATTGACCAGCTCGGTTCCTGGGCACAGGACGGGAACAGTGCCATGCAAATGGACCATCTCCCATCTCATCAACTTCTTCAGCAACCTGCCGGGTTTATATTAGGCCCATTTAGATTTCCCTCAGGGCCCTCCGCCGTTTAAGACCATTCATTTAGGAAGCCTTTCTATGTAGAAGAGCTTTTTGCCCCGGTTTGTGAGATTTAATCTCTTTAAGTTTATTAACCTCCTCATTAAGAGCAATGAATAAAGATGTATTAGATTGAGTGGGCATTTTTAAACCTTTTTTTTAATTATTAAAAACAAAATATATTTAAAAACCTTGTCAGTGGTAATTTATTTAGGTAACTATTCATGGTTTTAATTAGGTAACTTCTAACTGGTATTTCTTCACTCTGATTTTATCTGAAATACATTATCATTACAAATTAATCAATATTATCCTTAATCGTCTTTACGATTCATCCTAACTTCATCTTTGATACAAATCTAAAAATGTCTGAGGCGTTTGCCATCAAAAGTGGATAACCCCAAAGTTTCAAAAATTGATTTTCCACTAGTTTATTAAAGCAATTTTGTCTATCTCGACACTTTCTTACTGATTTCTCATATTTTTAGACCGATTCAAATAAATCTGAAACTTCGGGAGCATAAGCATTACTTGGCTTAACGAGCAAAAAATGTGAAAGAGTAAAATTTTGAGTAATATAAGGCTTTCAGGATCAAAAAGCTGATAACTCCACAGTTTTATCCAGTACCCTAAAAGTATATCTGAATACATATAAACGATATAATGTTAACACCTTACATTTTTGTAGGTTTTTAGTTTTTTGTGTGAACAACTATAAGCAAGCTGTAATAACTAAGTGACTTTTTTGTTTAAATATTTATTTGTTATCAAGAAAAGCTTTCATACCTCGTACATTATTAGCACAAAATTTACCACTGATATGTATTTTATGAACACCATATATTTATTTGTTTTTTTGTGATCTCCGTTTTATGTTATTTTTATAGAAAAGTTACCTTGTATATGTTTTGGATACTTTTTTTGCTCACACTATTTGCTTGAGGATAATACCCAAAACGAATGAATATTGTTGTTATAATAGTAAATAATATAGTTTAATAATAAATTATTTTTTTCTTAAAATGATGTAGTATATATATCGAGAGAAATATAAATAACATCATTTTTATTCTGAAGAGATAGGATTTTTCATGGCCGGGATTCGAACCCAGGTCCTCCGCATCTCTAGTGCGGTACTCTACCAACTAACCTACCAGGCTCGTAACCAGGCAAAATTCTACACTGCCAGACTAATCAATTATCTTCACCAATCCCACATCCCACATTCCACTCGCAATTTTTGCAATGTATATACTGGGAAGAATGTTCATTGAACATTACTTTAATTGGGATCTTCTTGATGTACGTCGATTTTATATTTATAATTTTCATTTTGTATTTTATTGATATTATTTAAATATTTTTATTTTGAAGATAAAAGATCTCGGGGCTAAGTTCAAGCTACCGAGCGGGTCCGCGGGTGGTGGATAGCGGGACGGCCTGCCAGCTCGGCAGGTCAGCTGTGAATACATTGAATAAGCAGCCCCGAACCACGAACGGCAGCGCTATCAGGGTGGGGGAGAGTGGTTGGTGGCGCGACCACTCTCACAAGTACCCCAGAAGCCCAATGACAACGCTGTGACGAGGCGAGTATGCACCGCCTCTAAATAAGTGCAGCCTCCCTGCAGAGCGGGGGATGCCCGGGCAGAGAGGGCCCGTGAGTCAGGGACGGCAGCCGGTCTAAGGGAAGGTGACCCCGACAGAAAATCCCTGGTCCTCCAGGTTGGGAGTTTCTATCAGGCCAGCACCCTGTTAGTGGAAAAAAATCAACCAGCTAAAATAAGTCAGAGGAAGGAAAAGCCGGACGGAAATATTGGTAAACGGACTTGGAAACGGAAAAAGACATTACAAATCGGAACATGGAATGTGCAGAGCCTCACAAATAAAAAAGGAGAGGTGTTCGCGGAAATAGAGAAGTCCAAGCTCGACATCGTTGTTTTGACAGAAACAAAGGTGAAAGGGAGAGGTCAGGAAAGGACTGGGGATTTGGTTCACATTTGGAGTGGAGTGGATACGGGTGAGCGGGCCAGGGCTGGTGTCTCCATTGTGATCCGGTGGAAACACAGGAGATGCGTAACCTTTTATGAAATGATCTCGGAAAGGATGATAAGATTGGATGTCAAAATTTTTGGCTACAATGTTTCAATTCTGGGAGTCTATAGCCCAGATAACAATACATTAGCTACCGAGAAGGACGGTTTCGAGGATGGTCTCAGAGGCAATCTGGAGAAGATCAGGCACAAAGACCAAGTGATTATGATTGGTGATATGAATGCCCGAGTTGGAAAAGAAGCCAAAGGAAATCCGGTAGTGGGTACATGCGGGGAGGAAGCTATAAATGATAATGGCTTCAGGCTTCGTGATATCTGCGAGGAATTTGACCTTAAAATACAAAATACCTTCTTCCAACACAGAAAGGAGCATCAGCTCACTTGGAGTAAACCGGGATTCAGACCTTCCATCTTGGATTACTGCATCACCAAGCAGCATAGCCTCCTACCAGTAGCAGATGTAAGAGTCCTGCGCGGTATGGAATGTGGTAGTGACCACTTTTTGGTAAGAGCCAAATGCATAGCACTGTGGAAAAGAAGCAAGCAGATGGCATCGAAGCAACCCAAATCCACACTCTTGGATGTACGCAAGTATAAGCTTCTCCTGCTCAATGATGAAAGCATAAAAAATCTCTACAAACGCCGCCTGGAAGCAAAAATTGGCGACAATTTGGAGAGTAATGCTGTAGAATTATATGAGCACATTAAGAAATGTATCCATGAAGCAGCTAGTGAAGCCTTAGGGGAGATAGAAACTAACCCTCCAAAAGAATGGTGGAACATGGAAATAGAAGAAATGGTAGGCAAGAAAAAACGGGTCTTCAATAAATGGTTATGTAGCGGAAGCCAAGAAGATTGGAGAGAATACCGAAGCCTTAACACACAGGTAAAGCGCACTGTCGCAGAAAGCAAGAACCAAGCATGGGAAGCCTGTTGCAGGAGGATTGATAATACCCTGGGCTACAATAAGATGCGCGAATCATGGAGAGTACTGAAGGCGCTCAGGACACAAGGGAAGGGAAACGTGATTCCTCTGATAGGTGAGAAGACCTGGGTGGACCATTACGAGAAATTGCTGACCGAATCAAGGCCAGAATGGTCCGGTTCATATCCAACTGAGAACCATGCACAAGGAAATATTATTGTAAAAGAAGATGAAGTTCTTGCTGCACTCAGAAATGCAAAATGTGGGAAAGCTGCAGGACCTGGAGGTATTTCAGTAGAGCTGTTAAAGGCAGGGGGCCTGCATTGTTAAAAGCCCTTACAAAGCTTATAAATCTGATAATACAAGGGCAAGAGCTACCAAAGGACCTTAAGACAGGATTTCTTACACCTATCCATAAAAAAGGAGACAGAAATGTATGCCGAAATTATAGAGGTATTTGTGTCCAGAGTTCGGTATCAAGAATAGTGGGCAGAATTCTGAAGCAAAGATTAGAAGAGGAGTTTGTCACCCCAGAGGAACAGTTTGGTTTCACTGCAGCCAGGTCTTGCACAGACAGCATATTTGTTCTAAGGCAGCTCATAGAAAAGCGAATAGAGAAAGGAAGGAAGGAGATGCCTGAGGATCACCCGCCTGGATAGAATCAGAAATGAAGATGTTAGAGACAGGCTGGGCATGACCGAAGGAGTTCCGGAGAGGATTGGAAGGAACAGGATGCGATGGTACGGACACTGCCAGCGGATGCCAGAACGTAGATGGCCGAAGAGACTTTTGCTGTGGGAACAGCCAGGCAGACGAAGAAGAGGAAGACCCCGAACCCGGTGGAAGGACTGCGTGGAGGAGGAGATGGCCGGCAGGGGACTTGAGGAGGATGGATGGTGGAACAGAGAAAAGTGGAGAGATGCTCTGACTTAACCAGGCAACCCATTGAGGGAAAAAACCCTGTAAAAGTAAAAGTAAGTAAGATAAAAGATTTGTCCTGGCCGGGATTTGAACCCGGGTTCTCGGCATCTCTAGCGCGGTACTCTACAACCGGTTTTCTTATCATATATTATTTGTTTTTATATTCATTGATAATGCGCCTTATGCATGTATTTCATTTTCTTGTTATGTTTGGAATTAGGATTGCCTCAAAATAAAAACATATACAATGATCGGACGGATTTGGGTTTGGGAAGTGGTCCGTGGATAGAAGTTTATAAGAATGGTGGAATCGGCATCGAGCTTGCTAAGCCTTATTATTATAATCATTATATACATATATATTTTACCATATCGGCCTACTACGGTTCTTATTCATTTCAACTGTCAGTATTGTAATTAATCTTGTCATAATTTTCCCGGTACTCCACCATTGTATTCCCTATTCACCACTGCTTTGGTCGATAATAATAATAAGAATAACATATATTATATTATTTTTACTTTACTTTTACCTCGTTTCAAATAACGATTATTTCGGTTGATTTCGAACTTTTAAAAAAAAAAATCCCAGTGTCAATACCATCTGAAAGAATATCTTGAACAGGTAAATTGTAAGTTAAATATCGCTTTGAAGGAAGAAAGATATTAAAGAAAGAGGCTGGGCCTGAACAAAGAAACCGTTTCCAAGAGTTCAATCAGAGAAAAAGAGCATTGTCGAGAGCCATTACCCCTCTCCACCCCTGCCCCCTTCCCCGGGAGAAAACCAGGTCCCTGCAGGCAATTTAAACTTCAGATTTCCTCAGGCGAGGGATTTATTGTTCGAGAAATTGTAATAAATGGCCTTCCATTGGTCTCAAACTTGAATGATATTTCAATTTTTTTGCCAGTTCTAAATCGACCAAGAGGCATTGTAGAGCGATACAATATCCCAGTTCGGATTTAAAATGCTAAGGAGATTTCGTTTAGAATAAAATATGATAATGGGTACAAAATAATACAAAGTGTTAACTTCCGGTTTGCAATTTTAGCTGTTTAAAGCTGTTCTTACGTCCGAGGTATACCTGCCGAAAATTTGTTCAAATTTAAGATAAAGCCAAGTAGTTGTACTCACTTTTTGTTCTTGACGCCAATGAGGATTATCGGGAATTGAAGAAGAATCTATGTTTGAAACGAGTGGGTTTGAGTGGGAATAATGTTTATCTTTCAGGTTGGGCCAAATCAGTAACAAATGGAAATTGAGGTCACTATGGATGAATTTATTGGTGACAAAGTACTGAGCATTAGGGATTTTACGAAGGATTTTGAATTGAACTGTCTCTAGTTAAATTCAATTACAGATTTTAATTTCTGTCACGTAATTTTTGAAGCAGCACGTATGTATATGTTACATGCATTAATAATGTAAAACTATAGCGAATGTATGAAATCGAGGAAATTCACTAAAAACATGTTTTCGCTGTTTGTTAATGTATGAAGATGAGAATAACAGAATCTAAAAAATTCTCCACAATTAAGGTTTACACTTATTGACTGTATTTCAAGTATATAGTTATACTATAATACTATATACAATAATATAGTTGTAAATATATGGGCAAGAGTAAGGACCATTGAAGCAATAACCCACGCCTACAGGAGTAATTATAGGAAGATAGATAGTGGTGGTGTACCAACGTTAAGGTGGTGTCTCTTAGGAGCTGTCGAGGGCTGTGAACCTGTCCAACAAGATTAATACTCTGAATTACGGGCCTAATTTAGAATACCTCAGGATTGCTTTGTCTAGAATATTCTATCAAAAAGCAAATGAATTCGCATACACTACTAGAATTACCTCGGGTATTTCCTCTATAAACTGTATTTTAATAATAGAATACATAAATATAATGACAGAGATGATACATAATGGAATGAATAAAAACAATTACAAAAACTACCCAGTGGCAGTACTAAAATAAAAAATTCAACTTAGAAGGACACGAGGCCATTTTCAATTTACTCTAATTTGAGATTTACTTTATGTAATGGAGGTGAAGTTAGATTACATTAAACTCGATAATTAGTTACATACATAACTCACCGATTCTGCCCAATCAGCTCTCATGACTATTAAATTCTCATTCTTCCCTGTTCTGCTTTATCAAACGCAGTCTACGTATTCGTTTATCACTGATTATTTTCCATTTACCTTTCATTCAATACATTCGGTGTATTACGTGGAAATTGTATTTATTGATACCATAATCTAAACGTTTTAATAAATTATTGTAAACACAATGGAATGAATTAGCAGAACTCAAACCTTTATTATCTCTGGAGCAATCCTTGAAATGAATTACTAATTAATCCTTGTAGGCGTTGTTCATTTAAATATGTTCTTCTAATTGGAGCTCTCAAGGCCCGTAACCCGAAACGACATGCACACGTAATGTGAATTTTAAACTTGTTGTTTTTATTATTTATATTTCTTGTTTTTTATTATTTATTTTTAGATAGATATCTTTTGAGATTAGAATGGTCTCGGCCAGTGTTTATTACCTATGTTATTGAACGATTTTCAATAACAAAATTCTATTTTAGTCTATCTATTGACGCATCTGTTTCGCTTTTTGTTGTTGTTGTCTTTTTTTCTGTAGGAAATATCTTCGATCCAGTACCGAATTTTCAGTACATTTTGTTATTTTTGGGTTATTTAGCATTTCGGCGTGTACTTATCAATGCAACACATACCTAAAATCTATTGTGTAGTTCATGAGGTGAGCTTCATGAGACTGAGATGTGTTTGATAGCATTAGTAAGGACTAATAATTTATATTATAATTGAAATTATTTTAAATACTCTTTTAGGTCTCCACGGCCACTATTATTACAAAAGACTTTGTTGATTTCTTCTGGTTTAGACCGTGTTGATAAATTTTTCGCCAACGTTCCGCCAGCCATGCTGCTGACTTCTTCCCTCATTCTTCCTCAGCCCTGAAGAAGTTAGCAGCATGGCTGGTGAAACCTTGCCGAAAAATTTGTTAACACGGTCTAAACCAGAAGAAATGAACAAAGTCTTTTGAAATTACTTTTTTCAGTAAGTATATTATGCAATTATTTATTTATTTATTCATCTTCCTAATGTTACTGAGCTATAGCTCCCAGGTCCAAACCGATTGTGTACGTAAAAATGATTTAATCCAACTCGTTGTTATTAAAAACCCTCCAAAACCTATATTTATTCTATAAAATATACCCTTTATTTAAGAAACCCTTCTTAAATTGAGGAGAAACCTGGAGGGTGTTCTTGATCTCGACCAAATCACCTTCCTGTACAATCAGTAACGTCACCAAGTACTGAAAACAAGACCTTTCCTGGACTATAGAATTACAGCATTTTTTTTGTATTTTAGTTCTATAGGTAAATGTTATGCGTGCATGTTGATGTAGATCGTCAGTAGTCCATTCGCTAATTATTAAGATGTGTTTGATAGATTAACTAATGACTATTGTTTTAAACATATACTAGCGAACTTGATAGGTTGCCCTGTCCTAACGTTTATGAGGAGGATAAATAAATTAAAAAACACATTACTCATTGAATCGCATTGTGAATTTATACTATTCTCGAACCCACTAAAGATTTCATCTAAAGCGGTCCGTTTAGGAACCAACCATGTAGGTAGAATTTGACATGCACACGAATAGAAGAATTCTTAGTTATGTATATCTATTACATATATATATATATATATATATATATATATATATATATATATATATATATACTAGCTTTTTGGTCGGAATTTGGTCTGCCGCATAAAGTTTCGTGACAGATCATTTTCAATAAATAATTTCTCACCCCAGCAGGACGGCCACAAACGTGGCAAGATCACATACAAAGTCTCAGCCTGAACTGAGAAATAAATAAAATAAACAAATAAAACGAAAAGGACACGGTGTGCTCCATCACCGGAAAAATCCAAAGTTAATAAATAAAGAAAGAAATTAGAGCCTTCCATTTTCTCATCCTCCTCTTAAAATGTGCGCAGTACAGTAAAAGAGATTCCTCTCCAACCTAATCCTAATCCAGATTAGAAATCTTCAAACTTATAGGGGCTAAGAAAAAAAAAATAATAAAATAAATAATTTACAAAATTTCAGATGTCTAACTTCAAAACTGACAGATTTCATGCAATCTTTGAACCCTATTATAACCAGGGACGAACCCTTGGGGGTGGAATTATCAAAATTTTTTTCTTAAATTATACAAAGAACCTATCTGCAAATTTCAAGATGCTAAGTTCCTGATTTGCCTTTAATTATGTACTGTAATCGATTCTCCACAGAACAAAAAAGCTGTCTTTTTTATGTTCACCGTTTTTTTCTGCACGTCTGAGGCACGTGCCCCCCTAAATCTTCCCTTGCTGTAGCCTGTGTGTTATTCTGATGTATAACCTATATTACTGTAAAGTTTCATCCAAATTCTTTCAGTAGTTTTTGCGTGAGAGACAAACATACAAACTACAGGAGTGGAGCGGCTCAGTATGAGCGTGAGTCCTAAACTGCAAGTTCCGGGTTCGAATCGGGTTGTGACAGATAAATTATTTAATCTACTATCAGCTATATATCGATCTTGCGGTATCTGCAGACTCTCTTTTGCTTGGATATTTAAATTATTACGAGATAGTTTTACAAAAAACTAGTCTTTATGATAATTTCTAGCCACTTAGGTATATTTTAGAATGAGAGAGAGCCAGAAGTTAGAAATCTGTTGTTACCCTCCTCTGCCCCCAGCCATTAGCTGACCACAGGAGATCCCTCGACATTAACATTAATAGCCCCTAATCGCCGGCTCCCGTTGGCCGGGGTTATCCCTCGAGGGTGCCGACAATGACCAACCCGTTTCTAAAAACAATGGGTCTGTTCCCTCTGAATTAGCACTGATTACGGGCCGGCCTCTCCAAGGAGTCAGGGGGAGGGCATAACCGTTTGCAACATCTGATGTGTGTGCAAGTGAAGGGTACCCTCTTTGTGCTGAAGGCAAGTGGTAATGCGAGCACGCAGATATATTTATGAACCTATGTACCCATATTGTAATCGTTGAATGCCTTTCGGTATTCTACATAAGAACATCCCTTTTCAGGTAGTC
Source organism: Arma custos (assembly GCA_037127475.1). Lineage (NCBI taxonomy): Eukaryota > Metazoa > Arthropoda > Insecta > Hemiptera > Pentatomidae > Arma > Arma custos. The sequence goes on along the minus strand of CM073760.1, from coordinate 106,358,654 downwards.
TGATTCAAGTGGATTTACCGAACTTACCTCTTTAATGGAATATTCATAGGAGACCCGTTATCTGTTTATTCAATGTCCTTCAGATGTAAAATTTTTTAAAAAATTTAAAATTTAAAAATGATCTCTGGGCATCTTTAAGCAACTCAGATCTGCTCTACGGATCCATCTTCATACAGAGCTTATATAAAATATTATCAATAAAACATAATTTATTTCTAACCTCTTTCACGGGAATTGTTATATACTACATCAACTTCTTCCGTCTATTATTATTATATTATTATTATTTCATAGTTTTCTAGTATATTAAAAAAATGTACTACTACTACTGCTCATGGGCTTCATGAGGACTTCATGAGGTGTCTAGGGTTCAGTACATGTTAGAGACTGCACTATTCCAAACATTATGCAGGGGGTTAATTTGTTCGAGGTCATCTCATCCGCATAGATTCTTCCTATTTAAGGGTACCCACATCAAAGAATGTGTACCAGGAGGGTCTGCAGACTCCACAGGATTCATTTTTGGCACCACAGGATTCTCTTATTATTTTTTAAAAATTGTGTTTCATATTCTTTTAATATTTTTCAATTAAGGCGCTGTCAACTAAATTGCCAGGAGAATGTAATATTCTATTTTTTTTTTTTTTGTTTGTCACCAAGGTTGTAAATTAGAAAATTTCTTATCATTGATTCAAGATATTCATTTTTTATTTATTTAATAGGATGTATAAACATATCTGCAGCCTCGATGAACAAGTGGTAAAGTCAAATTTTGTCCAAACATTGGTACTGTTGATAAACCGAATCTTGTAGTTGTTGGCTTGTTGTAGATGTAGATTGTAAGCAATAATTCTTTTTCAAGCCAATGACTAACTTCTACCCGTTATTTATTATGAAAATAACAAAATTCCGCTTCCATAAGGAAAAGAAACTCATTTTGGGAGAAATTCGACTTAATAGATCATTCATCAAGGATGTAGGTGTATATTGTAATGAGTTTTTGTTTAAGGTGATTTGGTTTCCTCTGTTTATTAATACCTCTATTATAATGTTTCACAAGAAAAAATTCCTTTTGTTATTGTTCTTAAAGTTTTAATGATTTTATTTGATTATTTTCATTTGTACGTTTCTTGATACATTTTTTTTTATTAAATAGAACTTCTTTGTGCTTAAGATACATTAGAACAGCCTCTTGAATAAAGATTTTTTAAATATTCTATACTGTTCTATATATATTGATGGCCACAGTACGCGGGTACTAATAAGTGACCCCATTGGTAGCCCCGAAGGGATATAGGTGGATCCACCCCACAGTAGCGGCCAAACGCTAGGGGACCTAACAATAAATATACTGATAGGGCGGAGGGAACCGAGCTATTCCAGGCTCGTGCCAAAACCTCCTCCGAGCTGGTGAGTCAGCTGTCCTGTTCTCGGGGGATTTGGTCTGCTGTAGTCGTCCCTCTATGTCTCTAGCTAAATAAATCAAAGTAGTTCTCTCACTATGATCACTACTTAATTATTGGTTCATTTAATTATTATAGACCTTATACAACACACACAGATATACATACATGTATCAATTTTCTGTATTAACATCAGATACTTGTGGTTTAATCAAGATAAAACTTTTGTTTTAAAAAATCCAAAGCCATAGTGGATCAATTCTGACATATTCTTCAGTAACCTGGACAATGAGCCCCGTAATCAAAAGTGCAGGAGGTAGAGAAGGATTTCTGGAAGAGGTTTCTCCATGTCGGATAAGTTTTACAGAGAATGAATGTGGATAAATCTACAAATGAAAAGATCGGGGCACGCCTCCTAAGAAGGTACAGAAGAGAATAGCGTTCGAATGTTGGTCGAACCGAGACCTGGATCGGATTCTAAAAGGAAGGAAAGATGGCTGGTGAAGAGATGGCTGGTCGAGATCTCCAGGAAGAGGCTTGGATTGATCGAGAGGCACTGCTATGACAAATTAAGACAACACAAGTCGGATAGCCTCTAAAGAAAATTAAGTATACAACCTAAAACAAAGAGAATGGTGAAAAACGTCGAGAGTTTTGAGTTGTAGAAGACTTAAAAAGACGAATAGGACCTAAGAAAAACAGAATTAGACATTGTTTGACGGCTTAAGGTACAGTGGCAGGGCATCAAACAAGATCCAGCCAATGAATATGATATCGATTGTTAATTAGCAGTCCGTAGCGGCTCATATGAATGCAACAAGAAAAAAAATACAATTTTTGGCAACGTTTCGACATTCGAATCATGTCCTAACAAGCAAAAAATCAGTCAATATATGCACTTTAATTAATTCAAAATATTTGTAAAAATTATGAAATGGGACTATGCAAATCGTAATTGAAAACATCTGTTTCCATTTGACCAAGAGAACATTATATTAAAGATGAACTAAAAAATATACGAGAGTGTGGGGCTGGTTGGCTTAAGGGGAAAGTTGGCCAATTGCTTTTTATTCCCACCTCGAAAGTCTCTGCAATGTCATTTTCTTACTACGTGACGTCTATAAATATTATTATTAACTATAATAATTTAATTATTAAAGTATTTTCAGTGTTGTCTGAGCTTCCACTCTGCATTGGCTTGAAAATGTTTGCTATTTTTCTGCAGAATTCATGTATCAATCAATTATTCCATTGTTTATTACATATTGTTAATTTTTCCATTCTGATTATTGTAGATTAGAACTTCCACTCGGGTTGGCAGGCATTTTTTAATTAGTACACAAGGAAATATTACTGTAGTATGTGTTGTTAATTTAACATAATGGTAATAAAAATGCTCATTTTATCAATCAACAAAAAAAACTTTTCTATAGTAAATATGGGTGGAAAAAATAAAGAATTTGAATGATTAAGAGAGAACAGACTTGCTTTTGTTGTTTTATTTCAATACCATCAGTCACTATCCCTTTATATTCTTTTTCAATATAAATCCTTCTTTTCTTCATTATTATAATATTTATGATAAAAAAAAAATCTTTTTCAAGCTTAGCACACATAAGGTTTGGTTGACGCACTTTGACATTTTGACTTTCAGCTGAGCCTAAAAATTCAGAATCATGCATGATGTTCTTACGAAAATACAAGTTAGCCATGAAAGTATTTTTCATATATTTCAACTACGTCCATGAAACAAGTTTTGCATGAAAAATTTTTGCAATGATAGCTTTGCCAACTCCCCCTGTTTTCTAATTTAATTCTATTACTTTAAATTCGTTTAAAAAAATTCCTGTTTTACGAGATGTGAATATATTAATTTTTGATTTTCTATTCCACACTGGTTAACAGTATAATAATGTTTAGTAGAATATAAATATTTGGTGCTTTTAAAATTTTAATAGCAAAAGTAGGAACGGCTAGTGAAGCGCTGAATTCTGAATTGTACATGCACTGGTCCCAAGACCCTTCCTAAGTTATTTTTATACATTAGTTTTTTTTAATTACAAACATTAATGTATTTAAATCGTTTTGTACAAAATGAACAGAATGCTACTGAAGTTCTTCCATATTTTAGCTCCAGCGGACCCAAGGCGTTAAGCTGATGAAGAAGGGCGTGTAAGCCTTTAGGGGAGCTCTCGATTGGAGCGTGGCTGTACTCTTCTATTTGGTCGACTAGGTACCAACCAGTAAATTATGAGTAGAAGTAATTGGAAGTCGTGCCGTGGAACCTACAGAGTCGTGTAGCCTCTATTGTGTTATAAGGAGGAGAGTCCTCTTCTTTTTTCTATTCATGTTAATGGGAGTTGGGAGGGTAGGAAAAAATCGTGAGTATCAGAACGAACTTTAAAACTTGCGCGAGGTGATCTATGAAGTAAGGGTTTCACGTTTCCGTCATTTATTTATTTTTAATTTAACTGATCAAAGAAAAAATAAAATAAAAATGTCCTAACGGACTTAAAATTATGAATCAGAGGTTTAGGTGTTGTTAAATAATAAATAAGGAGCAGGAAGGCTAATGCTATGGAGGTGTTGAGGTTATAATATTTGAGAGAATGAAATTTGCTAGAATTTGTTTTTAAAATTCCTCAATAAAGAAAAATAAAATAAATTATATATATATTAGACACTATAATTTTGTCATTAGGACAAAAGCAACATATGGATCAGAGTGCTTAACACTGAAGAAGAAAGGTGAACTATGAGAACTAGAAAAAAGAGAGAGAAAGATTCTAGGGTCTGAGAAAAACAAAGGAAATATATGGATTAAAAAGAAAAAGAAAAAAAGAAATGAAGATATGTATAAAAACATAGAAAAAATCAGATACAATGAGGACGAGACGGCTAAAGCTATATGGACATTTAAAAAGAATGGACGAAACTCGGATTACAAAGATAATTCTTAATTACTTTAAGAAACTGAAGAAAGCAGTGGGATCGAAGATTGACTTATGAATTAGTCAATCTCGAAGAAGGAGTTAAGGAAGATGCCAACAAAATAGGTGTGACAGAAGAAATAATACGTGACAGTAACCGCTTCAGGCTACTGATAGGAAACGCATCCTATGTTGAAGACAAGACAAAGAGAATGTGGACAGATGATTAGAGACGAGTAGTCGGAGAGAAACTGAAGAAGCACTGGGAAGAAAAGAAGAAAAAGAAACACCATAAGTCTTGAGTTATGTTCGGTCCATAGATGGTCAAATTCATAAATAAAAAAAAAATTATATACTTTAATATGTAATTGAAATGTATTGTATATATTTCATTTCTTTTATAATCCATTTAGTCTACAACAGAAGCAAGCCTGAGGACCCATGGTTCATATTCGGATGTGGCAGATAAACCAATTAATGTTTTAATAATCATAAAGGGATCTGCAGACCATCTTAGGGCTCATTCTATTATGCTTCCCCTCAATTAAGAGTACCTACTTTTAAGAGGCTGAGTAAGCCTGGGAGTGTCTGCAGCTCCTAGGGGGTTGATCCCATGGCTGTTAACAAAATAAATGATATATCAGCCACAGCTGACTCAGTAATTCAGCTCTTTATTATAAATTTATAACGAAATAAATTTATAAACTATGACAGCATGCCAAAAGTATAACAAAATAGTGATTTGGGACGCGTTATTAAAAGTTTGGGCTTCATTTGCATGATGTTATTTGTTTGGCGAACTTCATAATCGGTAGGTTTATTATGGCATTAGCCAACTGAGCAAAAAAAACAATACAATTCTGTTTTTTTTTTCATAATTAAGGAAGCGTGCATTTTATGAAAGAAAGTTCCAACAAATTCTGCCCCTTTCAAATAGCATCTAAAAAAGAAGTGGAGTTACATTTTAAGTTAAAATTAATGATAACGGCCGACGGAGCGTCATTTTTGGAATTTGAAAAAATATGCTTATCGTGACAAATTCCCCTCTTAATGTTCATAGTTTAAGAAAGTGAAAGAACTGGTAGAAGAAAACTAAAAGTAAGAGAATTACTGAGGTCGGGTTTTTTTTTACCTGCTTCCTGAATCATTATCAACTATTTGTTCTATTATTTTATATATTAAAATACTAACCAGTAAATAGTTGGATCAAACTAGATTGTTAAAAAGATGATAGGTTCAGAATGATGATATAAATTTTGCCTATGAGGAAAAAATATTTTGAATGTTACTATTTTTTAAGATTTGTGGAAAATAGTTCAGTCATCGGAAGCTCAAAACGCACAACAGGTTTTCTTCTTCAAGGCGTTCTTTCCTTGCCGTTTAGAAGAAATGTTTGAGCTTCTAATTTCTTCTCGATCATTCTTCTGCAGAAGGAATTCTTTCTGCGGTGGGATCAGTCACTCCTGCAAAATCCTGTGCTCTCCCACACTTCGGTCTGTCCAGTGTTTGCCCTTTTCAAGTCCTGATGCATCTCCTGAACCCATGGATGTGGCACCTTACATTTCTTTCGAATGTTGAGAATTTCATTAGTCAATCTCTCTTTCAACAATCATTCTCTTACTGAAAAAGCTTCAGACTGGTCCTAGAGCGCTGAATTGCTGTGCCGAAGGACTCGGGTTTAAATCCAACTGTGATAGACAATTTACTTTATCTGTTAACAGTCGGAGATGGGCCATAGATCTTCACACCTTCTTGGGTCTCACGTAGCCTTTATAAAAGGGGTGTTCTTAATTAGAGGGAAACCTAACGGTTGAACATTATCTTTGACATATCACCTCACTGCATAAACGTTGTCCTAGAAACAGTACAGTCTCTACCACGTGTTGAACCCAAGACCCTTTACGGGTAGTGGTGATACAGGTTTTTTTATATAGTTTAAGTGGCAGCTAAATGTGTAGAGAACTGAGAAGCTTTGATGAAGGTTCCTGGCTGTAGCGGTTCAGAGTTCAGGGCCCTCTCGCTCTTTCTCTAAACATATGCATTTCTTCGGAAGGCACTATCGAATGGACCAAAAGTTGTAGGTTTACCATTGCTGTTCGTTATTGATTTTTCCTATCAATTGTCAGGAAGTCACTATGGGATTGCTAATTACGTATACTTAGTTTAAAAGCCTTGTTAATTTTAGCTGTAACGCCATATTTTGCCTTTGTGCTAACTTCCGCGTCGATATGAGTGACGGTAACTGAAGGCTGCTAAGCTAAGAGAGGCTGACACAAGCTGTCCGGCCGCCATCAACACCCACGTAGCCTTCAACTCAACTATCAGGTTACTCCTCCCTGTAGGTTATTTTGCCTGTCACAACTCAAGGTTTAATGACTTCTTGAACAGTTTCGTTCTGTGTTCATTCCTATGTCGTCCCTGCCATCGCAAAGTATCGAATGTGAAATAGCCACAGTTTTCGACTTATAGCAGCTGCAATTAGGATTGATAATTCATATAGAGGCATCTCTCAGTCATTAAAAAAAAATGTAAAACGACTGTCATTGGTTTGACTATAGTCACTAGTTTTCATTGAACCTTGAAATTGCTTTTTTTTAATTCTCCTCAAAAGTACCGATTTTCACATTCGATAGTTGGAAATGGCAGGGATGATATATTTACATTGTTTCTAACTCATTTTGATGGTTTGAAAATCAGTTTAAAAGAACACCTTGGATTGGTACTTACATTTATAGGGAAGTTTGTTTGCATGTCATACAAAATGAAAAATATCTATAGATAATATTTGGCATTTAGTATAATATATCTAGGATATATTCTAATTTTCTCTTTTTGATTGCATATGCGATTTCTTTATTTTTTCGTGGTCGCTCTTGGACCTATTCGGAAAATACGGCGTTACTTCCACATCTCAAATGCTTCTACTTTCTTCATGAATTAGTCCGTTACAGACCTGATAATGCAGGGAAAGAATTGATAGTAGGAGGGGACCGGGAAGGACGATGCATTCCTGGATGAATAATATAAGCCAATGATTTGGTCTTACTCTATGAATCACAGTAGCATTATTTAGAAGGGTCATAAAAAAAAAATTATGAATTCTCATTCGGGGAGAATAAGAATGTTAAGATTTGCTTAATAACAGCTGGAGGGATGTGGTAAGTTCCTAACACTGTTCTAATCAGTGAAATAAATTTAAAATGAAATACATAGTCAGGGGGGCTCTTATTATTATAGTGTTAACTCCTACCAGCCATTTTCATTAGCAAAATAATCTTTTACTTACTTATTTAAATTTTTTGAATTCCGTTTCGACTAATATAATGTTTTATTATATAATGGTGTTATACTATAGCACATATGGCGCTGTAATTTGGTATTATAGCGCTTCCACTATTATAATAGTCGATGGCTACGGCACAATAAGTACCTAATTACCATTGAATATCACTCTGACTTGTATCTAGAAAGCTTTCATTGAGCCGAGTAAATGCCAAGGGGAATTGTCGCTACAAGGACCTCATCAACGCTCAATCCATTGTTGCTTTCGGGTCACGTGATCTGAATGTAGTATCAATAATACTATAGGTTCTGATTACTAGGTGATCATAGGCACACTATGAAGGCTCTCAGGGCCCAGTGCGAATATGAGACTTCGGTTTCTAAGGCAATGAATGTGCAGAGGAGTAATTGCTCGAAATCATGCTCACCCGACAGGTTTTCCCTAATCAAGCATATCCTCGTTAAAGGGGCTGTGTGTGCCCCAGCAATGTATGCAGATCCCACAGTATTCATCTGGCGCTGTTCAATAATTAAATAATTTATGTGCCAAAGCAGGAAATAAACCCGCAGCTACTCAACTTGACTTAACACATAAATACAATAAAATGTATTATCTAAGACACAGTTAACATTAGTTAAGTGAATACCAAGTGGATCAATGGACACTCTGGTACAGAGGGAAACGAAATTGCTGATTCTTTTGCGGAAAATTGAGAATAGTGGTCTTTTGTTAACCTCTTTCATCTTTATTAATTAAATCATTTTAATCTGCTATACGCTTAGGCTTAAGTCAGTCCATATATAATTAGTAAATATCTAATTTTTTATGCCTTTTGTGATAAAAATATGATACCGAAAGACCACAATAATTATTATAATTGAAATCATGTTATGAAAGATATTGGATATATTGGATTTAATGTTCTAAAAAAAAGGTTAATGTTTTTCGTCCAGAAGGTGCAAAAAAAAAAAATTATATTGATAAAGAAATACTTTTGACCAAAACCTTCCAAAATATTCTAAATAATAGAATATATAACAGAAACTTTTTTTAAAAAAATTATATTTTTTATTATATATTATTTTATGTAAAGAGTTGGTTCTTATGTGGTTCATTACCAGGGCCAGTGATAGTAAAAATAAGTAGAGTAAGACATAAAAAAGACGCCTTAAGGTTACTGTAAAACTTTCGTCGAGGTTATAATAGTCTAGTCCCGTAGCTCTTTTGTGGGGCTCTTTTTCATCCAGCCAGGCTTTCACATCACTGTTCTGGATAGTGTCTGAGCTGAACCTTCTTGTATTTTCTCTCTAGTGGTGACTTAACAACCTTGAATACACAAACGTCTTATATATATATATATATATATATATATATATATATATATATATATATATATATATATATATAAAATAATGCCTATAATACTAGCATCGCCATACTCTGAAGATTTAATAATTCCGTTGGCGTTAAAGTTGTCATATCGAATGAAAATTTTAAAAAGTTAAAATAAAAGCCTTAATTTTCTAATATAACACCAGAAAACAATAATACCAGTCAATATTTCGCATATTAATACATCTTCAAGACAGAAAGAGAATAATATCTAAGGAAATAAGTAAATAAAGCATATCCCATACAAGCACATCCCAACAAAAGGTGAATACGTGAATAGGTGAAATATTGACAGGAATTTATATTTCCGTGGCTTAATGTATTTGTTTGGAATTTTTCCTTTCATTTCTTGACAAGTATTTTATGGCTTTTTAGAGCTTTTGATCTTCTGAAGAAACCTTAAAAATGATAAAACCTAATTGCGGACCAAACCAAAATTTTCAAATTCATTTAATTGTACTATTGGAAGCTCAAATCGGTTTAACTGTAATATAATTGTATACTCTTGTTCAGATCGAATTTTTTTTTTAATATAGTGTAAACAGGAATAAAAAAAATTTGCAGTGTTTATTCGAGCATTATAAGGTATACTTCAATTTAGTGCCTTATTTTCGCAACTATCTATACATATTATAAAACAAAGGTTTTCACCAATAGATAGAGTGATTCTCACCATTTTAGGTATAAAATTTGTCGAGGTTTTGTGTAAATGGGTTGGAATATCGATGGGTTTCACCGAAGATGCTGCCTAATACCGCGCAATTATCTAACGTGCGAGATAATAAATTCTTATGTTAAGAAATATTTGGTTTTCTTTATATATTTATAATTTCTATAAAGTACATTAGTTGAGATGGGAAGAAAGAAAACCAGGACTCCCAAAGAAGCCTAACCAATGATATTCGCGTGGTCCTTTGTGGCCGCTACGTGATAAAAAAATACATTACACAGACAAATTATGTAGGCATAATATGCCTTATTACCCGAGCAAAGCTGGGGTGGGTCGCTAGTATGGTATATAATGTAATTTGTTCATACTTAAACTCAATATTTTACGATCCATTGTAATTCTTCACCTTACGTTAAATAAAATATTACACGGTGGTCACTAAGAACTTTTATGTGGAATGGACTCCAGACGATTAACCACAGGACTATTTAAAGAAATAACTGAAAGAGCTACAATTAATGAATTTTAATGTAATGACATGAAGAAGAGAAAAAAGACATGAGGAGGTAAGGATTATTCCAGCGGATTGTACAAAAGGATCGTTTCTGGAGGCAATAGTACCCTCCCTACATAATCCCGACCGGGGCAATATCTGTTCTCTTCAAAATAAAAATATTTGAATAATATTATTCGACCTTACACCTATACATGGGGAAGAAAATAGTCCGCGTACTTTACTCAATGCTTACTTTTGTATCTGGTATACTCCAATTGCATTATTTTTACACTTTACAATTTTTATATATCATTTTATTTTGCTCGTATACAGCCCTGAAGAAAACTGCTAAGTGAAACCCTCAGTTTCAAGTAAATCGATAAACCTCATTTCAGAAATTCTCTATATTGCTATAAGTTTCATACATTAAACATATTTAATCATGACGTAGGCAGGATTTTCGTTCGGGAAGGTTGGGGACAAGGCGACAAGCCAATTTTTATTTTATTTCTTAACTACTATTTCGAAGCAATTTAATCTTTGCTATCACATATATTTCTTTTAGCAGTCATTTGATGCTCTATATAAATTTTTAGGCGGGCATTCCATTTTGTTTGCCTCACGACATAAGACAGTCCCTCACTGACTACACATCTGGGTATTCTGATATGGCAACATTTCCCAAATAAGAAATAATAACTATGTGGCTGATGATATATAAACGAAAAGTCTTCCTGATACTTAAATTAAGCAATGATTCCATAGCCTGTAGATAAAGTAGCGGAGACTCGCTAATCGTACGGAAGCCTCCTCCCCCCCCACCAGTGAGTTATAATAGTCATTAGTGAGGCTAACCTTTGCTTCCTACACAACTGGCCTTCCAGCTCCGCAACCTCTGCGCCCTCTCAGTTCACGGCTCTCTGATTACTCAGTCCATAACGGCTCCATATCTGATAGAAAGGACTTTGCTTAAACAGTCTTAAAGAGGTTGAAGGCCTTGGGAAATAAGATCCAAACTGAAATTGGTACTTGTGTACTAACGCCACCGCAGTTATATTTTATAACAGTTATCTTGGATAACGTTTTTAAATCTATTTATTAGGGTTTGAATTAATTTTTTTTTTAAATAATCATCAGCTATTAAAAATCAATAGAATTTATTTAAAAACAAAGTACTTATATCCGAGATACATAATTAATAATAATTATTATTATAATTAATAAGTAATTATTAAAACATAATATATTTTATAAATATATGATAAGTTAATAAATATTATTAACTTATATATTAATTATTATTTAGTTAATAAATGTTATTGTAAATAAATATATGATGGAATATGTCAAGAACAATTAAATATCAAAATAATTTATTTAAAAAGATACTAGTAAATCGGAAAATGAGCCGATATAAAGTTTAATATGGATTGAGAACAGTCTCTATTTTCTATCACCTGATTTCCAAAAATTACGTTGACCAAAATAAAGTTACATAAAATAAAAACAAAAAATACAAAAAATAAAATTACATGTTCTTCTTCTCATCTTCTGTTTTTGGCAAATCCCAAATACGCAACAAACAAAAATCAGCAAACAAGAACAGATCAGCTGTTAGAAATATAACTTCTATAAAATATAACTGCTTGCGCGTGCGAACAAGATTGCTCTTTACTCAAATATAACTGCGGTGGCGTTAATACACAAGTACCCTGAAATTTATTACATTTTTCTCATACTTCAATTTTCTCGATACGACATGAACCTTTGGTTACAATTACTAGTGTTTTCGACTGAGCCCTGCTAAATTTTAAATAAACTTTTACTAGCCAAAATCACTGCTAATACAGTAATGAAGCTAATGGTCCAATATCCTGAAAATTAAAGTAACCAAAAAAATTTGATAAATTTCAGTTTGGATCTGTTTTCCTAAGATCTTCATTGAAGGTGAAATCTCTTATCTCTTATTGTAATTTGTAGTATTTTATTGACCCCTTTTGTTAATGTGTTAGAAGAGTGCACAATAACAAATAGAACAAGACAAAAGGATTTTTCAAAAACAGATCTTAACAAAGTTACGAGAAAAAAACGTCGTAGTATTCGTGTTGTTTTTTTAGAAATCGAAGAGATTTTTTATATTGTCAACCATTCAACATAAAGAGGGGGGTTTAAGGGCTCAAATTTTAGAAAATTTATTTTACCTTAAAAATGGATTTCACAATCATTTGGCTGTTATTAAGATGTATTCATCTAAGGATTATTCATTCGAAGGCTTGCTCGTTTGAAAGAGAAGTGCCATTATAATAAATTTTCTATGTGGTTTCTTTTGGGCTTAGATCTCTTACAATGGCGTACATTGGACGAGAATATATTTTTTTTACTTTCAATATTATCCGGAATAAACATTATTAATGTTTAGCTGGGCAAACAATGAAAATTATCTCATCGCAAATGGCTCGAGATGACCAATCAGGACATAGTGATCAATGCTCTGATGATGTTTTGAATATAAATTCTCCAGTGTATTAATCATAATAAACTGGACGTTTTTATTACTCTTCATTGCCTATAAAAGCTGCAGCTTGTTCGGAGAGTAGCACAGGATGTCATGAGTGGCAATGAGGATGATGTAATCTCCGGATAGGCCTAAATCGCGGAGGAGCAAACTGGTCCAGGATGACCCGCGAGGCGGCCGATCTAGCGAGGGGGGAGGAGTACCGTTAGCGACCGGTTCTCGCCCTCCTCCTGTCTTCTCTCTTCATGTCTCCCAGTTTAGAAGTTTATCTTTATGGCTCTTGCTTTTCTATTGCCTCAGTACCGTCAACGGCCCTCTTGTTCTTGTTGTCTCGAGTACTGAAGCTCATTACTATCTGATATTAGTATCGTCATAATTAATGTTTAAGATTAATAACTAACTATACTATTAGGTTATAGGTCCAAGTAATGGAGATTGGCCTTGTAGAAAATCTTCATAATGAAGGTTCTTGGCTTCAGTACACGGTAGAGGATGCACTGTTTCAAGGAAAACGTCTGTGCAAGAGGCTGAGTTGTCCGAGATCGCGCTCAACAACCAAATTTTTCCCACCAATTAACGGTATTCACTTAATATAGAAGTTAGAAGGGCTTATAGATCCTACTGAATAGATAGGTCTATAGATAAAATAATTTATGTGCCACAGCCATATTTGAACCCAGAACCTTCAGCGTAGCAGCTCAAAAGTGTTCAACCAGCTTCCAATATTAATTACATGTTTGTAATTACAGATTTATCTGTCTATGTAAACAGGGACGCTCGAAACAAGCTTTGGCAGATAAATTATTTATTTTGTTAATAGCAATAGATCAATACTATGTGATCTGCAGACCCTGTCTCATCCAGCATCTAGTAATTAGGTACCCTTAATTAGGAGAAAACTTAGCGTTTCAGTACAATGATGTATTTTGATGACCTGGGCTTAGATACAGTACAGCCTTTACCAGATATCGAACCCAAGAATCTCCGTGGCTATTGCGGTACTTGTTTGTTGTTTTTTTTAACGCAGAAATAACTAGACAGATTCAATAACGATGGAACAAAGGCTCGCATTATATCGTTATTTAGGGTATAATAAATTATTGCTATATACTTTATCATCAATATTTGACTAATGATTTAGAATATTTGAAAATTTTCCTCGGTGTATCAGGAAGATGGGAAAATAATGCGTTCTTCAGCTCTGAGCGATAACGTACAACAGAATTTTTATGTTAAATTATAACTGAATTTAATGCCTACAGGTTTGTTGTACATTCTTTAGGATGTCTCTAAAACTGAAACTTTATTGTGACATAATTAATTATTGTAAGCTAATAAGTAAGTCTGTATAGATTTTTGTTTCTTTATTGTAGTAATCTAGTGAAAAAAATGAAGATATCAAAATTAAACAGAACTAATTAAAAAAAAAGTTTTTAATTAAAATATTTGTTTATTTTCTAATTTTGTTTTGAGTTTCTGCTCTAATATTAATTAGATTCGATTTTTTTAATGATTAGTGCATTTTTCGGTGATTCATGACTCACATAGAAGTTTCTATAATTCATGACTAACTGTAGTGATTATGACTCGTTTCTTTAATATTTATAATACTGTAATACTTTACTTATGTTCTCATATTTTATGTATTTCTGTAATACAGTTTTCCATCTCGTGTAATAATGCCTTGGACGGAAGCTGTTGTTAACTCTTACCTGGGCAATTCGTTACCTGTCCAAACTCTCCTGACAACATGTCAAATTATTGAAACAAATTGCCTTCTTTCCTAGCTATAACGATGTACAATTTTCTCCCAGAATCCCGAAGCCAAACATGTTCTTTTCCTGAAGGAAATGCTATGATTTATGACATTGCCTTCATCCGTAGACTTTTTACAGGATATATGGTTCTTGGGGAGAAATCAATCGTTGGGCCTTGTCATGAATCACTCTATATTATATATTTAACAAACAATAAGTAATATGGGCTTAATATTAAAGAAATGGTTGTTTTAAATTATAAATAAAAAAATGAGAGGTTCATTAATAATTAATAATTTTCAAGCAATTTCTACGTATTCCGTTTGAAGAATAAAGATTATTGTTTCAAATTGTTTTCTTTGAGGGCTTTATTATTAATTTTTCCTATAGTAATTAATTTTTAAAAAAATGTTTTCTCTATGAATATTTTCGTAGAAGTGCACCTTTTTCATTTTGTAATTTAATTTAATTAATATACATTTCCCTCAAATATCTCATTTCGTTTCATTTTTCTGCGAACACTAATTACTTATTTAATTAGTGTTTCTCACCAAAAAAAATCTATTTATGTATTGCATATATATATATATATATATATATATATATATATATATATATATTATAAATATTTTTTTTAAATGGATATAAAATAAAAATGGATATAAAAACAAATTAATAAATGGATATTTGAAACAAAACACAAAAAAATAAAGTAATCTAATCAAACCTAACCTAATGAACTAAAAATCAACCATATAAATATAATCAGGCTATAAATATTTATTTATTTATTTTTACAGATATTATGATTCTGAGAAAAAATTTTTCATTACCTTGAAAAATATCGTTTTGGAAAATTGTCTGTTATAAATAACTGAAATTTATGATAGTATTTAATCACCATGGCAATTTGAGTATAATTTTTGTTTTATTTTGTTGCGTTGAAATTTTAACAGTTTTTAATTAAATTTGTATTTACACAATATAATATTTTTTTACTGCAACAGATAAAGTAAAAATTAAGTTTAGAACAAATTTCTGAGATTTAATTTTAATTAGATGATAGAATAATACCGCGATGTGTAGGTAGAAAAACAATTCAAAGTATACACACTTTTTTTAAATTGAAATATGTACTTGAATATGCGCAGTTACTTCTACTAATTCGTCGTTTATGTATTACTTCAATATACCAGTTTCCAAAAATAATAATTGAATTATCTAAATCTTTCATAGCTCCAATCGGAGCCATTCTAGTTTTTTATAAATTGCTTTTACATAAATTTGAGGAGATTTGCGTTAACTTATATTTCTAAAAACTGGCATTTTATGATGATCCACAAGACGGATAAAACAAAAAAAAATTTTCCCGGGAACGATTTTTTAAATCAAAAATATTCAAAACCATCATTAAATTAAATTAATTAATTATCTGTTTTCGGTTATTCTTTAGGAATTTAGCACCATGATTAATATTATGGGAGATGTTTAGTGATCTATCCAGTCTCTATAAAGCTAGTACTTTTAATTGGGAAAAAACCTGAAGTTATATCGGACGAATCATCTCCCTGCTGTACTGTTGTCTTAAAACAGTACTGACTTAGGTACAAGTTAAAAAAAAAAAATACATATACAATAAACGGTGAGGCTAAAAATATTACCCAGTCGGGAGGAGCGTGATCTCAGACAAATTATCTGCCATTCTATGCTATATGCTATCATGTGCTATTCGAGACAGTCCCTCAGCACCGTTCAGGTCTCTGTTCCAACATAAAGGAGATTCACAACTGTTTACATAGACAGGTAAATCTTTAATTAGAAACATGAAATTAATATTGGAAGCTGGGAAGCTCAGTAGGATGAACACTTGCTACACTAAAGGATCTGGGTTCAAATATGGCTGTGGCACATAAATTATTTTATCTATCTATTCAGTAGGATCTATAAGCCCTTCTAACTTCTATATTAAGTGAATACCGTTAATTGGTGGGAAAAATTTGGTTGTTGAGCGCGATCTCACACAACTCAGCTCCTTGCACAGCCGTTTTCCTTGAAACAGTGCATCCTCTACCATGTACTGAACTCAGAACTTTATGGGATGTAGTCGTACAGGTTTTTTTTAGATGACTTTTCTTTTCATTTAATTATTTTTTAAGTATTTCATGATGGTGATATTGACTATTGACTATACTGGAATGCTCCATCATCTGATGCGCTTCTATTGACCATTTGTCCACTCCCGGGTTAGGTTTGATCATCGACCGTGATACGACCCTAAACGCCATGATAGATGTGTAGGGTGATACCGTAATCGAGTAGCCTCGGGATTACAATAATTACCAACCGCTCTTGATTACTTTCTAGGTGTCCAAACACTCACCGAGCGGTACAACAGCGGGGCTGGAAGCCGGCTGATTGAGTTAGATGAACCTGAAACCACAATCAGAGCTCCACAATGATTGGTCGCTTCCAACTTAAACTAAGTCTTTGGACTTTATCCTCCTGATTGGATCGACAATTTAGCCCCGGACACTAGCTCTCCCTGCGTGCCGGGTAGAGAAATAATTGCCTGCAGTGGCTAGGCTCAATATTCAGTTTCATCATGGCGAGGCCTCTGTAATTCCCTATTCTGTTTGCTTTCCGAACGGCTCTCTCATTACCGCCCTTGTCGCTTTAGTAGTCGGCTCGGGGTTGCACACTAGCGCCCTCTATTTTAGCGAAATTGCGTTTAAATGATATAACATTTCTAGATGAGTATGCTACCTACTACATATCCGACCAATCCAATTACTACAAATTACATTTCTAACCTACAATGCAGGCCTATCGTATCGGACGAGTGAATGGAGATCAAGCACTCACATTTTTTATATTAGTATACCACACTTATACTAATAACAGTTTTGTAAACTTGGATACAAAAGAATCTTATAACGATGGCCGATTGTGGTCTATATGTGGAATAAACAGTAACAGGGCAGTAATTGAAATTTTATTATTTGGCATGATATTTCTAAAATCCCAAATGAAAAACATTCAATTAAACAAATTTAAAAACAAAGTTACTTACTTTTTACTTTTACAGGTTTTTTCCCTCAATGGGTTGCCTGGTTAAGTCAGAGCGTCTCTCCACTTTTCTCTGTTCCACCAGTCATCCTCCTCAAGTCCCCTGCCGGCCATCTCCTCCTCCACGCAGTCCTTCCACCGGGTTCGGGGTCTTCCTCTTCTTCGTCTGCCTGGCTGTTCCCACAGCAAAAGTCTCTTTCTACGTTCTGGCATCCGCTGGCAGTGTCCGTACCATCGCAGCCTGTTCCTTCCAATCCTCTCCGGAACTCCTTCGGTCAAAAAACAAATTCAACTAGAAATAAAAGTTTTGAAGAAGATAGTGAAAAATATTAGTTATTTGTCATTCTTAAATGGTTATCAGTTCTTCAGTTACTCACAAATTTAACTGTCCATTCGTTTCCTTTTTAATATTCCCGAAAATAAAAGTAATCCTAAGCTTTAGTACGAAAAAACATTGTAGCTATGGTTACCGAATTTCCATAAGTAAACTCTTTACACGATTATTCGTATTGTTAGAAAATATTAAAAAGGAAATGAATAAAGAGTTAAAGCTTGAGACATTAAGCGACAACCTGCGAAACTGATACCCTTAAATGTTTCCACGAATCACATAATTCATTCACTCAAGTTCACTACTAAATAATTTGTATACTTATTTACTTATGAATTTTACCTAATAACATATATCACTTATTTCGGCATGTTGTGATTTTTATCGAAGAAAATATTTTCAAAGTTAAAAATACAGTTAATCGTTCATAAACTACGGTCGGACACTTAATCAATGTCAATAATTTAGGCATAATAAGTTAATTTTTTTTAAAACCTGTACCACTACAACCCATGAAGGGTCTCAAGGGGGTTCAGCGCATGGTAGAGACAGTACTGTTTCATGGACAACGGTTCTGCAAGGAGGTAACGTCCTAGGTCACGCTCAACCATCAGTTTCCCCCCCTTATTTTGGGTACTCTATTTTTATAATATATTATAGCGGCTGGGTTGGCCGCAGGCGGGTGGTCCTAGATCCCATATGATCCATCTCCCGCTGCAAACAGACTAAATAAAAATCATAGCCTGCAGCGGGTTTTGAACCAGGATTTCCGGCATGGCAACTCAGTGCTCTACCACTGAGCCAATCTGCTCCCTATATTAATACATAATAATTTAATACAATATAATAATAATGATTTGAAATGGAATATTTAATTTTATAGGAGAAGCAAAAAGCTGTTTTGACACCTATAAAATGGTATTTTCAATTGTAAAATATTAACTACCACCGTCATAAAAGTAAACATAAATATATCAGGGGTGTAAGAATAAAAAAGGGAAGAAGCAATAGCCAGTTTTGCCATATTCCTCTTTCTAACCAATTAATCATTAATTATTATCTTTTATAAAAAACTAATGAAAAATTATTTTTTTTTTCTTACTACCTTTTCCACATCTACGCCTCAATTGAAATTATGTTCCTGACCCCGTTTTAAGTACTATTTGCATTTAATTAGCATTGAAACTTGTATTTAAATATCTATTTGCAAACGTAGAATATTATGGATGGTTGTTTTACCGATAGGAATATTTTTTTCATTAATATTATCAAGTTTTCTTATAAAAGATTACGATAGGAAAAGCTCCAGAGGGATTTCTAATGACTGGAATTGAGCTTGCTCCAGAAGTTTTTGGAAGCCTTTGATTGAAGTGGATATTCGCAGAATCGGGAGTGATACTTTTAACTTTGGAGATGAAAAGCCAGCGCAGAACAGAGAGCTACTCACAGACGAGAAGTATCCCGAAGATCTTTGTCAAGGGATGAAGAGAGAAAGAAGAGGGTGGAAAGAGAAGGACTTAAAACGATCCTTTGTGTAACGCTCCGATGATGTTTTAAAAAAACATCCTTCTTCCGAGATGGTTTCTTCAGAAGGAACCAGGAACCATCAAACACGGCTTTTCTGAAGATTGCGGCTGATGCTCCTGTTTGTGTTTTCACCGGCAAAGGTACTGTGAGATTAAATCGCGGATATCAATAGCAAATGGAATACACTTTGCATGATCAATTATATTATTGATACATGAACAGGTTCAGGTAAGGGGCTATTTCTTGATGGGGTATATTCAGGCTTTATATTAACAATAAAAAAACTAACTTTAAAACCAGTGATTGAAAGGGTTTTTACTTTAGCTATCGGGAAAATTGATTTTAATAAAACATGGTCGTAAGTCGTTTCTTGGAGCTTATATTTCGTTTTATTAATAATTTTACGTTTGCAAACAATGTCTTGATAATTAAAATCTTCGCTCTCTCACATATCCTATTACTTCCATTATATTGCTCTGAGATACAGTCCCTGGCCTTTCTGACCACCAAGAAAGACTATTTTCTTTTTGTTTTTTCCTAATTTTTTTTGTATACTTTCGCGTGTCTTAATAAATTGCTATTTTAAGTAGTGGCAACACTGTTATAAGTTTTTTAATATTTTTTCGTTAGTAATGATACCATTGGTTTTAGTACAGCCATTTTGTTTTACGAGTGTCGGCGTGCATAATTTGTGTTTGAAATTTTTGTGGATTTATTGTTTATTTTTCATTAAATACAAGTCGGATTCGGTAAGTTTATTATTTGTATCATATATTCTAACTATTTTGATCGTTTATTTTCATCAATATGTAAAATAGGGTATAAAAAGGGTGACACCACAAAACATTTAAAAAAAATAAAGATTTATTTTCAAAACTATTTTTTTCAATTTCATATTATTATCAGATAACTAACTTACCCACGAAACTAATATCTAAACTCGATTCACATCATTACGCAAACAAAAAGATAATGCAAACATGTAACAAGAACGAATCTATCCAGTGATCTTAACACAAGACGATAAATAATATCGAAAAATCAACATTTTGCAACGTTTAATACAAAACAAAATATATAACATTTCTTGTGAATGTTCAGAAGAGAAACTCTTCAGACAGTGGTCAAGCTGAGAGATAGAGTTGGCAGTTCGCTAATTGATATGTATCGGTTCACTCCGAAGTTAATATTAAATATTAAAGTTTAAAAGGAAACTCCCGTTAGGTTAGTTAGTGAAGATGATTGAATGAGATCCTCCCCGGCTAAAAGAATAAGGCTTAAGCTCCCAGAGAGCACTCCAAAATTAATTAAAAGTTGTTCTTGGCTGAGTGTGTATTATGGGCGGGTCCTTGTAGAACAACTTAATCCTCTTCAACTTGGCGATAACTTCCTTCCAACTTAGTTCCAAAGCAGCTTTTCTCAGCATCAAGTGAAGTAACATCGGCTTAAATATGCTTCATGACGGTAGCTCTTGTGAAATCCTGATGCTGTTTGTCAGTTTCGAGCTTTAGACGTTTTTAGCTTAAAAGTTAAGTTGGCCAAAAAAAAAAATTTTAAGAGTGAAAATCAAAATTCTGTCATACAAAGACTTCATTGAATACATAACTGACTAAAATATTCCTTAAATAAAAAAAAAAGATTGTTTCAAATTGTTGGAAATATACAACAACATTAAAATCATTCATCAAGTAAATAGAATGCATAATACATTATGGCATATGATACATGAAATAATTTAAATAAATAACGATATATGAGGTAATGAAAAGTAGATAAACTACCCATTGGTAGTACTCGAATAACAAATTATACTTAGAAGATCACGAGGCCTCTTCGATTATCAGGAATTATTATTATTTATCAGGAGGTTTGAAACTGGTGTGTTTGAGTGGGAATGAAGTTTGTCCTGAAAGGATTAATATCATATTTATAAGGTGACTTTATTCATAACAAAGTAAGGAGCATTGAGGATTTTGAATTTCAAGGATTGCATATGAGAGGAATTCGATAGCTTAATGGAGCCGCAAAGCTTTATTCCGTAAATACAAATGGATCTTATAGTAATCCTGTATTTGAGTATTTTTTAATTAATTGGGAGCTTAGAGCGTTTGCTAAGTAAATTTTTAAGTAGCCTGAAAAGGCGAGCAGTTTCTTTTGCTTGAGTAAAAAATGAGGATTCACAATTAAACTGTCAATATGTAGTCCTCAGTGGAATATTAATGAAGGATACCGAAGGACAGGAAGTCATTGGTTATTCGACGAAGGGCTTAAAGTTTAAAACTATTATATATTGATTCCAAAATTATAATAGAGCACTATGCTAACCTGATGTCTATTGTTATGATGCCGTGCCCAACTATATTCATCTAAATTTTTTGATATTCAATATAAAATAATTATGTATGAGATGAAATGCATAATACATTATGGCATATGATACACGAAATAATATAAATAAATAACGATATATGAGGTAATGAAATATTATTGAAATTGTGAACAGTTAAACAGTTTAATTGTGAAATTGAAATTTTATTGAAAATCTAACGGCATCGCCCTCCAAATCGCCCTGAAGATGACCTACACTGTAGGTCGAAACGTCGGCACATAATATAAGTTTATTACTTATTCTGTGTTCTTATTGACTGCACCCCCCAACTATCTCCTTTACACATAAAATAATTATGTGGGATATAGATAGTCTGGGGTTGCAGTCAATGTAACACAAAATAAGAAAAACTTATTTATTATGAGAGCCGACGTTTCGACCTCTGTTGTAGGCCATCTTCAGGGCTGATAGCCTGATAGGTCCTTACCTAGGAGACATCGCCTTGACGTGGCTGACCAGCTTGCTCGTACTGAGAATGTCTTAATCGCTTTTTATATTGGTCATAGAGGCAGTACCTGTTGTCAGCGACTTTTGTTACGTTTTTGTTATTGTTTTGCTCTGAAGATGCCCTACAACGTAGGTCGAAACGTCGGCACTCATAATATTATTATTAATATATATATATATATATATATATATATATATATATATATATATATAATATATATATATAATTAATATAATTATATTGACTGCTCCCCCAGACTATCTATATCCCACATTAGATCTTCTAGTCAACTATTTTCCTCTGTATCATAAAATAATTATAATTACCTGTTGCGTGCGAGTTAGCTCAAGACAACTGGTACCAGCTGTAGCAGATAATTATTATCATATAATAGCAATCATTTCTGGATCTACTTCTTAAGAATAGAAGCTCCTTCTGGAACTAGCTAAATAATGTGGGTACCTTTAATTGAGGTTACATGGGTACATTAACATGAAGGTTAACCCACGAACATTACTGTTTTATTTTATTTCATGAATTTAAACTTATTTTAATATTAATTTTTTTGTTTGTATTTTTTTTCAGGTAAGTACCTAGACGAAGTAACTAATCAGCGTATTTGTAAGTTTCCTTATTTTTTTCAGTATTTACTAGTTAAATATTATATGACAGTCAGCAGTTCTATTCATAACACATTTATAAACATTTGTCTCGCCAGTTACTAATTATGAAAATACAGAACTGAAAACCGCAATTTAAAATTCACTAAAGTAATTTTCCCCTCTATTCCCAGGTGCCTCAGATTTAAATCTGAGTACATTTCAGGCGGTTATTATTTTAATCGAATGAAAAGGCCCGCACGAGTTGGCTTCAGCAAAAACAGCCTTTCAGGTTGGGAGGGTGAACCGGCAAGATACTCGTATAATCTCGCATGAAGAAGCGGGTCAAAACAAATGAGCTATCAACAATAACGCAAAAACATTGAGTAAGTTACCTTCTCTCGCAGATGGACTCGATAAAAAGGGAAAACCCTTTTTTTTTAATAACGCCCCAATTATTTTTGTCTAAATGCAGGCCTCAGGCGATTGTTAAGGATATGCTTTTGAATAAGTAACATTTTACAGAAAAATCCAGCGCCTCATAGTGAAACTAAATGGCTCGGAGCTATAGAGTGCTTGCGTTGTTAAATTCGACGTTAAAGTTTTGTAATGTTTTTAGACAATTCATTTTTCAAATCATTACTAGAGGATATATTCACTTTCTAATTTTATAAACAATTGCTTGGGTTTCAAATATGTGCAACATCAAAGCTCAATTATGGTATGAATTGATCCGTTTTATTTTAATTTCAGTTTTTTTATCTTTTTTTTTTTTAATGAAGTAAGAGAAGTCTATGTTAGTATATCACTATTTCTGTTGCCCTCCATCCCATTGAATACTCTGGGGTACAACTCATGGTAGAGACTAAAGTGTTTCTAATACAACTGTTGTGCCAGGAAGATATTTGTCCGTGATCACTCTCAACCACCAGGCTTTCCCTAATCAAGGGTAGCTACTTTATAGAGGCTATGTTGAGCCTAGTACGGTCTACAGATATCACAGGACCTTTTTTTGGCTGTTGTGAGCTAATTTATTAATTAATAAATTTATCTGCCCCCGTCGGATTCGATCGCGGGATCTTCATTACGAGAATCACCGCTCTTCCCACTGATCTGCCCCGGAACATATATAGATAGCTGTATTGAAAAGAATATATTCTAAAAAAGAAGACAAATATTTATATAAAGGAATTATAATAAGTATAGCTTTTAAAAAGCCAGCGTCACGGAATAGTTTCTTGATTGTGTTCATATTAGTGTCAAGTCAACAGTTACTCATTGAACAGTTTCATGCATTTGTTACAGATGTGGAACTAAACCCAGTATTTTAGTAAATAACTAATAAACATTTACTGTATTGTATTTTATCTGTAGCACATTCAAAATTATTCAGTCCTTCTTATCCAAAAAAAATAAAATAAATAATGTCTGATGCTCTTTCCCTATAGTAAATCGTTTTTACAAATTAGACCTGGCGGTATTAGTAAGTGGGTAACTCAAATGAATTTCTTCCATTACAGATTTTTCGGGGAGTGGGGTAGTTGAGTCGTAGGCGCCGAGTTGCCGTGCTCGAGGTCCCGGGTCATAATCCGTCTTTGGCAGAAAATTTATTTAATCTGTTAGTCAGCCTCCTGGGGCTTATCAGCCTCATTGGCGGTTATCAGTGAGTTGGGGGAAAATCTGGGGGTTGAGAGTGAACACTGACAAATCATGTCTGAACTCTGATTGATAACCGTTTTCCTAGAGACTGTACAGTCTCATTCTCGAACTGAACCCAAAGCCCTTCATGGGCTGAAGTGATACAGTTTTTTTTGTCTGATTTTCTAAAATTTCCTTCCCTCTCCAGTTATGCCTTGGCATTATTGATTTTTTCTCCAACCGTGCTTTAAAGTTCAATCGGTTTTATTTCTAAAACAGCAGTTGCTGCAGTTTAAACATACGGAGTCGTGCCGTTCCAATTCAGACCTAATGACCCTCATTAGAGGCGACATGCGAGCGATTACTTGAATCCCCTCTCCCACTTCACTTCAGGGAACTGTTATGACCCTCCATCCCAACGTCGCCATTACTTCCTCTGCTCTTCCTGAAGCAATTCAACTTCCCTTCTATAATGTTGAAGCGTCAGCCGTAAAGTCATCAACGAGCTCCCACAACACAGGGTGCCTCTCCTCAAACCTCTCTGTACGTATCACCCTCATGCGAAGGAGTAAACGAACCTTGGTCCTTATTACAACTTGTGGAACCCTCTACCATTCTCGTCATGAAATTTCTTTCGCTTGTTCCATTTGCAGCACGAAAATCTCATGACACCAAAGGAAAATGGAATATTTTTTTTGTTCTCAAGTTTCATGCTCCTTTAATATGTTTGTAAATATTTTCTTAGAGATATTTACCAACGACTAATTATACATAATTAGTGTTTTAACACTGCCATTATAGTTTTGATGACGTTCTAAAGAATTTCGTAACTGTAATGTCTGTATTTTTCCTATAATGAAGTTTTTCGTAATTATTTCTGTTGTTATGACGGGGGTAGCAGATTTTAGTATTATATTTCTTTCAATGAGAAAATTATAAGTATCTATATTCAATTCAATGATACACAATTCTCGTAAGAATGCGAGTTTCTACTTGTTGCCTCATACATTTATATATAATATATATATATATATATATATATATATATATATATATATATATATATATATATATTTATATATACATTTATATATAAACCATCTGAGGTGTTAAAAAAGTCCAATTTCCAGACGATTTTGAGTCATTAATAAGCTAAGCTCCTGCGTTTCTATTAAGCAGGATTTGGTATCATTTAACAGAAAAAATGTTCCAGTGTAGATTACGAAAAGAATTGTTAGGCTACTATGCCCTAGATGGCAGGTTAGTACCCCGGCAGATAGGCCTTAGTATTTTTAAAGGGAGTAAAGCAATTATTCCTAGGTTATGCCGTCCTTCGAAAGTGTCGTAAAATGGGGGTACCGAGCCCATGCGGTGTCAGGTACTCGTAAAAGATAAATATCCTGGATAGGAAAAGCTCGCAGCATAAAGCGACGTTAAACGAATAAACAAAAACAACAATTTTTGGATACTTACGTAAGGCGAATGTACAGTATGCGTGTAAATTTGACCAATTATGTGTTAATACATGACGTTTGAAAGCGCTTCGAGCGGCTTTGACGAAGATAATTCATCTGATCCGGGTTGTGTGAGTTTGTTGTATAAATAAGTTAAAATTTAAGTTGTTGCCGAAAATCCAAATATTTATTAATCCTCTGGTAAATGATAATGACAGCCTTTGTTCATTCCTTTTCCAATAGTATTCATTGGACGAGTATCATAGAGCGATAATCCATTCAAGATAATAGTTTTTTTTCCACTTAAACCAAATATATTTTTAATTTAATTTTAAGTGGAATGAAAAACTATTGCTACTGTCATTCTAAGCTATGATAGTATATATGGTTTAAGTTATGAGTTATACACTCTCTTTCCCTTTTTTTTTCTTCGACTGTTATCATAGAAGTTGTATTTTAGCTCTGCATCAATGTGATCTTTTGTATACCAATGAAGTCTTAATTTGCAGAACGTTGATTATATTTTACAGGAATTTAATAGACGTTTGAGAGTTAGTGGTCTGAGATGGCGAATAAGCATGTTTCGAAGAATCGGGGGATTTATAGCCAGAGAATTTAGAGAGAGCACACAAAAATTAATCGATTTATGAATTATTCGATTAGTAGTAAACAATTAAATGGTACACTATTCGGATAATTAAAATGTTGAAGAAATTGGTCCGGGTAGAGGTCACTGAATGAATTTCTCGTGTAATTTGAGAAAATCTTTATTGATAGCCAACGTTTCGACCTACGTTGAAGGTCTTCTTCAGGGCTGTGGGGGAGGCTGGGGGGGGTGGGTCCTCTCTGGCTATGAAACACTGACTCCCAAACAATAATAATAATGAAATAATAACTCCCAAATGGATAATTAAAATGTTTGCTGAAGCTGAAACCTAGGTTGAATTTTTTGCTCTACATTTTTTCTTTCAGTTACTTTCCACCATATGAAGATCTCGAGTCCTTCAATATCGTTTTCAGTTTCCTTGAGCCTCATAGATTTTCAGTCCATCATGGCCATTTCCGGTTTTTTAATATACGTGAATACTCTTATGGTCATCCTCCTTGGGTTATTCTTCGTAGTTGCCCGTAGAAATGAATTCTGCTTTTTCTCTTTGCATCTGTTTTTTTCTTTATGTATCTTTCTTTCTTTATGTTTTTTTCTCTTTATGAGTTCCTCATGATGGCTTCGTCTATATAGACCCCCTTCTTAAATAGGTCCACAATTTTTCTTAATATTTTCTCTCACCGATTTCTGGATCACACATCGACATTGTGTTGTCCGGGATCAAACATTCTGCCGCATACTCATTTTGTCTCAGGACAGAATACTAGAAACTTGCTTCTAAGTTTAGTATGCGTATGGATTTCTTGTTCTAAATATCTTTGATAAGGTGAAAGGGTGCTTTCATATTGTTAACTCTATATTTAATAGCTTCCTTTCTGAAATATTTTCAAATATTTTATTGCGTTTTTTTAGCAAATGATAATTGATTTTTATTTATGCTATGTCAATTTTAACCCTTTTTGTTGAAGCGTTGGGGGAAAACTGTGTAGGTTGATTATGATGTTATGATGTGAATCTTCGATTAGCATCCATAGTAGTACCATTATCGTTACCATTTCATGATCAAGACAAAGATTGGTCATTAATTGTTTTTCTACTAAAATCATAAATATTGTTTATATTTAAGAGGAATGAAGAACTGTTGCTACTATCACACTAAGTTATGAACTGAAAAGTTGGAGACCGCTGTTGCCGACTTGGAGAGGTGAATAGGAGCTTGCAAACTGATATATGAAGCTAGGGCCGAGCAATAGCCTTCTCCGCATTTATCATAACCTGCTCCGGAAAATGAAAGCAATACATCCTCGCTCCGAGGTGGGAGGTTATGCTTTATATGGAGATTTATCTTTATTAGCTCTCTATCTCCCGATAGTCCTTATCCACCTGTATCCATCTGTTTCCTTACTCTCTGACCTTATCTTACCAAAGTTACGTTTTCTTAACGACTCCTAAAAATGCAGCAATAGATATAAATACGATGTACAGTGTACCTAATTTCGTATAATTAATTACTTTGGAAGGTAAATCTTAAATGACCAGAGATGTCGATGTATATGAAGACTGAAGGTGAACAAAGAGTTAACTTTGTTCACTCACTTTTCCCAAATGTTCAGGAGATTTAAATTAACTTCCAAATCTATAAATTTTATCATAATCATTATTTTGTGAAAGTTCAGGCGTATGACAGGCCCTGTCAATCCGACAATGAATAGGATGTTTCAGATGCTCGAAGTCCTACTGTGGGAAACCACGTTACCGAGTTCTTCCACAAAACCGTTGGAATGAACTAGTTTTTCCCTTTACATAGTGTTCCAGTTGTTTTGAGCTGTTTGAACTATTTTAAACCACATTTGGCCAGTGGTGGCATCGGAAAATCTTCCAGGAACTGCTGTTACCAGATTTTGAAAAAAAAAACGAGGTAACTAGAACAAAAATTCGAAATAGTTGTTCGATGTTCGATAAATGAAGCCTCGAAATTCATATTAAGCTAAATGCTGGGACAAATAAAGTCCTATTTATTTTATCGATAGTTGTTCAATTATAACGAAATAGCGAAATGCCAATATAACATCATTTTTTTAAGCTACAAAGGTTAGAGGATTTGCTTTGGATGAAAGTCAGGAGGTAAATTTTAAACTTGAAGAAATGAAGAACGAATACTGTATAGATGTTAAAGATAACAAGACAATTCAAAAGAATGAAAAAACATTTTTCATTAAGTTCATTTATTGAAATTTACAACTGTATTAAATAATACAACATGTAAATATTGAACGATTTAATATACCATTTCTAATAGCTACCGATTATTATAGCAATACAATTTAAAAAATATATATATTTATTGAAATTTACAACCGTATACAGAATACATCAAGTAAATATAATGAAAGATAAATCATGTCCAGAGACACAGGCCAGTAGAGAAACTACCTAGTGGGAGAACTCAAATAAAAAGTTCAGCATAGAAGGTCACGAGGCCATCTTCTTTTCAGACGCCCCGGAGAATTATCAGGAGTTGAAGAGGTTGTGAAGTTTAAAACTAGTGGGTTTGGGTGGAAATGAAGATTGTCTTGAAAAGATTGATATCGGATCCGGGCCAAATTAGCAATAAACGGTACATTGAGGTCATTATGGATTACTTTCGTAACAAAGTAAGGAGCATTGAGGATTTTACGAAGGATTTTGGATTGTAAGGATTGAATACGAGAAGAATTCGATGGTTTAGTGGAGCCCCAAAGCTCTATTCCGTAAGTCCAGATGCGTCTGATGATTGCCATGTATATGAGTCTTTTGTAATTAATTGGGAGCTTCGAGCGTTTGACTAGTAAATGTTGAAGTAGCCTGAAACGGCGAGCTGTTTTTTGTCGTTTCAGTCTAGTATGAGGATTCCAAGTTAAGCGTTTGTTAAGGAGGAGTCTTAAGTACCGTACCTGTTCTACAAGAATCAGTAGGATGTTATTAAACGATACAGTAAGGCAGGAAGTAGTTGGTTTACGACGGAGTGTAAAGGTGATTTGATGAGAATTGTGGGAATTTATTTTAATCCTCCAGTTTTGACATCAATTTTCAAGGTCAGTGATATGGGATTGAAGAGTATGGGATGCTATACCTGGATAGCAAAGGATAGTATTCGGATGAGTTGGGATGTCAGCTGTATAACCTGTGTAGATAATTGGGCCGAGGATACTGCCTTGAGGAATGAGGGATGAGTAAACATTATTATGATTTACTTTGAATGGTCTGTTGGACAGATAGGATTGGATAATGGGAAACTATGTAGGAGGTCGGAATTTACGGATTTTGTAAAGCAGCCCGTGTATAGCAAGAAATGAAATACCCACTTAAATAATGGATTCAAGTTAAAAGTTCATGAGGCCATTTTATTTTTATCTTCAAAAGTTATCAGACTATTATATCGATATTATTTTCTACATTCCTAGGAAGAGAGTCGTAATTCTCATTTTACGCAAGGCAACTGTCAATTATCTCAGGATGTGTGTATGCACTGTTCGATAAATGGTTTTAGAAGCCATTTATGAACCAAAAAGATCGAATTTTTATTAAACCCAACCGACCATCATAGAGGGCTCCGAAAATAATCGAAGACAGGACCACTAATTTATGTCAATGGATATATGAAGATCATGCTAAAACTATTCTACTCGCAGAAAGCTGAAAAGCAATTGTGAATATTTAGGGCTACTAATTATGAGAGTCAATTGTTCAATTGCGTAAAATTGGATTCGCATTGATCCGAGGCCTAAGTAAGGTTGATATAGAAATAATAATTGTTATATACAACGTAAAGTATACCCGTATTGTTTAAACATTAATTATTTGTTACTCGAAACTTTCCGATTTTAAATTTCTGATCTAAAGGTTCTATGATTCACTCCTTGTACATTCCTTCCATTGAAAGTAGTAAATTACTGATTCGAATCAGTTTCGAGAACCACTCCACATACGGCACTGTCGCCGGTGATTTCAATCATTATCCAATTCAGCTTCATTTTAGTAATTCCGTATGCAGAGTGCTTTGAATTTCAATCATTGCGTTCCCGATAACTGCATCATTGAATTGAAATCCCACAATAAGTTATTATTACACTGGTTTGATATAACGATTAGGTATCCTAAGGTTAGATGATTTTATATATTGTTGAAATAAATACAATTTTAAGTCCGACGATCTTATATTAGTATTGCTGTTGCCATTACCCATATTAGTCGAGAAATTTCTTATATGAGTAAAGCAAAGTAAGATATGTGAAACAGATAAAATCAAAAGAAGCTAACTAAGTAATGAACCTTAATTTAATTTTATAGACAATTGTATCCCAAGGAGACACTATGTTCAGTAGGGTAATTTAAAGATAAAAATATCCCCGCGCTGATCATTGCGGTCACAATCACAATTTCAATTGGCTATTGTTGCTTGAGAAATTGTTGTTTTTGGTCATTTCTTTGCGAGTTTCTCAATTTATTGTTACTATAAATAATTTGAAGAAAATTTCAGCAACCTGGGCTGTAAATATTTTGCGAATCAAATTAAGGTTAAGTGATTAAGGCTTAAATATTTTACTTTATTATTATAAGGTAAAATGTTATTTGCGTTTATACTCATTCCGTTGACAATTTCCACAGCATGTGGAGGTGAACCACATATAATAGGTTTTTATTTAAAATATTATTTTATATTGTAGTCGGCAATCCAAATTTTACGCGAGTGGTACAGATATGTAATGTGGATTTGTAAGAAGTTCATAATTCAATCACATTTCAACGTTCGCTCATTTTTGTTTGCCTTGGTGATTAAGCTTTGACAGGGTTCGTTTTTATTGTTTCTCAAATCAACACATCAAAAAATGTTTTTCTCCTTATATTTGCATTCATACCTGTCAGATAAAACAATGATAATCAGCAGATTAGCTGTCAGTAGAATAGAACAAAATGACATGAGAGGCATGAAGAAGATTTATTGTAGCACTGAGATCATGGTACACCGTACTTTCCCTACAATTATTTATTTTTCTGGTTTATCAAGACATTGGGGACCGATTATGTTCAAGTCATCTCTCTCCAAGGGCCATGAAGCCTTTACAGATTATATAAACTTAATTTGTAATTTAATGATCTAGCAATCTCTTAAAATTTTATTATTTTCAATGTTTTATCTTTCATATTTCATGTTATATCAAGAGCCCCAACTGTTCGTTCCGTAGGACTTGGCAGCCACCCCAGATATTCTTATACCCCATTCCTCCCCGATCCGCTGACTAAGAACTCATAAGCGACGGTTGACCAATTGTCGTGATCGTAAATCGGCGATATGAGCCGGAGCGTGAAGCGGAGGAATCCCTAATTTAGGGCCCCTCCGAAATTAAACTATTTCCAGGCATCAACCGACGTTCCCACACCCCTGCCGGATTTTACGACTAGGTAGGGGAGGATTTTATGACGGCCTTTTATGGCACCGAATCCTCCCCACTCCATGATAACTTTTACCCTCCTAAAGCCCCCGATCGTAAAGATTATTATGAGTTATACCTTTAGAACCGGTATCATCAGATCCTACACAAAGCGCTCGGGACGTTTTTGTGTAAACAGAGCTGGTCATAAAGCGAAAAGTTTATTGCGTCCGAGGTAGGAATTTGTTTGTTCTGCTTTGGAAAGTGGCTCCTTAAGTTCCCTCCTTAACGACTCGCTCCGGCTGTTAATACTCGCTACAGTACCGCAGCCCCGTTGCCAGCAACTTTACGGTTCCGATGTAAGCCCTAATGATAGCTATGTGCTTTTCAAAATTACAGTAGCTCCACTTCACTTTTCCCTTCCGCTAAGCGGCAACACTAAGTATACCCACCGCTTATTATCATAGAAAGTTTCTTAGTAGGTATTTTATTTGTTTCTCTTTTATTTTATTTTTTAAAGGGGCATTTTAGACTTATATACAAAACAGAAGGAGCAACAATTTCCTATTATATATATTACAACTTACTATCTGTTGTTGATATCCGGTAAGGGGCATGTAATGGCAGAAAAACCTTCTTATTTTTCATTAATATTATATCGAATATATTTTAGCAATAACACTATACTGAAATCACTCTGTAACGGTGACAGTCAATTCAAAAGATTTTCAATCAAAACGACACAAACTGGCTTATACTAAATATAAACTATAATCTTTTCTTCTAGAAATTAGGACAATTTTTCCCTAATCAATTTGTTCCTACTCTTGGGTTCTCGTATTAAAAATCCGTGTTAAATTTGCATGCATTAAAATCTGATGAATTAAAAGTTTTCGAATTGTTTATAACCATTTCAAATATATATTCGACATCACATTTGACCATTAATTATCATTACAACAAAAATGGTCATATAAAAACGAGAGTGTATAGTTTGAATTTTAAGATAACTTTCATTGTTAGGGTTCGATATCTGAAATAAAAAGGACCTGGAGGTCGAACGTGGTCTTGGACAAACTACCACGCTCACAAAGTCTCTACCACTTACTGAACCCCAGGCCTTCAATGCGTTGTAGTGGTGCACAGTTTTTTTTTTTTAAGGAAAAGTAGGGACACAAATAAACAAAAATAGATATTCCGTTCTATCTGTATCGTACCTTTGCTTATTGCTGTAGTTATGATTAGTAGAGTGTAAAGAATGCTATGCTCTCTACTTACCGTGTCTTCGATATGAGCGTAATATATTATTTATAAAACTCCATTTTCTCTAAGGTAAGAAACCTCTCTAATGATGCATTAGCTATTCTGTAAGCGGCTGCTGTAGGACGGCCCTCGCTAGGCCTTGGTTTAGGATTCCTCTTAGCCTCGGACAGAGGGCGGTGAATAGAGCCATTGAAGGGAAGGAAGGCTAGGTCCCGGCCAAGTGCCCTTAAGCTCCAATCCTACCGGCTCTGCCCTTCTTCCCTAAACTGTTACTGCCTACCTCTTCTCCTATATTGTCAGCCTTCTCTGTCCTTCTTCCGTCCTCCATTCCTCTGGATTTCCAGGGCTTTCTGGATCTATTGTTGTTAAACCCTCCAACCCTGGAGGCAGGTTTGTTGTGCGGATTCCTTGTGGACTTTCTTTAGAATGTAATGAAATTTATTATTACATATTCGTAGGACACTCACTCTTTAAAATAGAGTATACTGGTCATATTAAAAAAAAAAGATCATCTTAACACCTGTTAAGGTAATCTACGTGAATCTTTTTTTTAAGGATTTGTTTTATAATTTAAAAAAAAGTTGTACACTCATTTTTCTAGGGCTGCGAGTAAGGGAGCCACACAAGTACACAGACCAGCGAATCAGCAAACGATAACTTGATTAGCCTCAAGAATAATACAAACTTTGATGATAATAATGTGACAGAGAATAAAAAAAAAGTTTTTAAGGGATAATCTAAGGACAAAATTGAATCTGTTCACTCCAAAATAATAATGGAGGTGAAAGGTTACACTACTAACTTGGGGAGAAAAATATTTTTCTTAGGAAATATATCCTTAACGTTGTAGTAGGATTGCCCTTATATATTTCAAAAGATAAATGATAACCGGTAAAATTTAAAGAAAGTTATTTAACACTAAAACAGTGTTTGAAAACATGGAATTAGCTGAGGGACAGCAAATAAGGGGGCACAATTACAATTTTGACATTAGCTTGAAGCACCTTTTCTCAACAACCAGTTTTGGGCAATCTGAACATGTGATATATCTCAACATTTACCTCAGAAATGGAGTTTATTCAGCAGGTTTTGTTGTTTGGAAATAAGAACTATTAAAAGAGGAATGAAGTTGACTTGTTAAGGGACAGTGAAAGTGGCGATTTCAAAAACCTAAGCTATTTTCCATTCAAATGGGAAAGGTTGGGGAAGAACTGGCAACTCGCTTATTCAACTAGCCAACTCAGCCATACTTTTTAAGGAAATGGTTCACGTTCACGACGAAGGTGACGCCTGGCTGCTTCTGTTTTTAATAATTCCCCCTCCTTTGTGAGTTGGCAGTGGTATGAATGTTAGGCATTATCCGCCGAGTTTACGCTAAGCCGACTTACTCCTGAATGAAAAATTCATGAAGTTACCAGAGAAGTTAGTGGAAAGTGTAAATATTCAGGGGGGGGGGAGAAAAGGAGGAGGCTACTGGAGCTGAACTTAACACAGGAGAGACTTTTCATATCCAGCTGTCCGTGTCTTGTCGGAAAAAAAAGCCCATTCCATTGTGTTCATCCGCTTCCGTTAGCTCTGCTTGTCTCTTGATAATTTCCATCTCGCCGTTTCCCGACAGTTTCAAACCCTCTTCTGAAGACTTAAGTCCTGCCATCGTTACTGGGGAGTGAGGGGAGTGCAATATAGGAAAGTGGGCGTAAAAGTGAAGAATAGAAAGAGTTAAATTAATCAAAATAGAACTATTAATTCCCTGTTCTCAGGGGTTTGCAAAAATAAGGTTACAGAACTGTATCTTGGCGTAGCACTGCCCTCCATCATATTTCTCTTCTCATATTAACATATCAGATTCGCCTTTCAATTTATTTATTTAGAGAAAATGGTCACTGCTCTCATCCTGAGGACACAAGGAGGAAACTTAAAAGAACGTAGATGAGGGAGCTGTTATCATAGAAAATTAAATTTTGTTTTACTTTACTGACAGCCGATCTGCTAATTGTCAATTGGTTGTTCTTGACAGGTATGGATACAAATATAAACAGGAAATATATTTTTTTATTTTAGAAGAGCATAGGCTCAAAAGATTGATAAAATACTTGTTAAGACAATGGTGAAAAAAGTCCAACTAAGAAACCTTAAGTTTATAAACTAAAAACCGGTAACAAAATTACAGGTTAATTAGAGTTGCATTTGTGTTTCCTATAATTAGTGTCTTGTGTATTTTAAGAAAAATATGTTCTTTATACTATAAAGAAAAAACTATTATTCTCTTTCTGACCTAGTATGGCTAATATGGACGAAATATTGACAGGTATTTTTAGTTTAGAGAATTAAAGTTTCACGGTACAATAGTAATAGTAACGTCTCTACTTGTATTTTTTAAATTCGATTTCATTCATTCGATTAGAATTACACAACTCACAGATTCAGAGTTGAATTGTTTTTTAATCAAATTTAAATGATTAAATAATTAATTTCAAATTTTAGTTTATTACTGCCTTATAAGTTTATTACTGCTTGTCAATATTTTGAACGCCCTTAAAATCCAAATTATTAAATATCTAATTTTTTAGTCAATTGTTTTGATTTTTAAATACTTTTATTTTAAAAAGAAAAGATAGGCCCCCGGCCGGGATCCGAACCCGGATCCTCTGTCTATCCGTAGATAAGAGGATAGATTTGTCCCCTGCCGGCAGGCGACTCCAGTGGCTCAATTGGTTGGAGCGCTGTCACAGAGAGACATAGGATCCGGGTTCGAATCCCGGCCGGGGCATATCATTTCTCTTTAAAATAAAAATACTAAATACCTAGCTATAACATAAAATAGTTTGGTCTCACTTTCAAAATCAACGGCTCAATTGCTCTTTAAAAAAAAGCATTATTGTTCTTACTATTACCAATACTTTAAAAAAGTCAGTTGCTGATTCATGTTCACTGCTTCAAAATGTTTAAAAAATACGCAATTTTGATCCGTGGGAGGATCTCCCTTTTGTTATGAATTATCTCCCGATGTTGTTTCTCCCCTACCCGGAATCAACTCTTGGCTCCGCTACCGCTTTACAACCCGATAATATCAAATCATTTTCCTATTACATAGCTCGGTTTCAGGAAACGCTGCATCGAATGGAAACCTTGTTAGGACCCTTCCGAGGAACAATGGAGTCACTATTTCTGGAAGAAGCCGATGTATTTATTTATAGCGATCCCTGTGTGGCCCGATGCCTGGGGTTAAAAGTCATAAAAACTGGAAAAACTCACAAACGAGGGGCGATCATTTTGTTAAACAGGCGACTCCCTTTAAACCTGGCTATAAATAGCTAGATAGGATCCTCTCCTTCAAGCCTTTCTTTTTAAACTCTTTTTTATATTCCAGTTTTTTTTTGTTTTTTTTCAAAGGTTATTTAAATGCAGGTTGTAGGCTGCGTACTATGAGGGGCTAATGGTTCATTTAACAGATAGACTATCCGTAGTTGACATAAGCCGAATATAGAATACAAACTGTTTCGACATTAGTCAATGTTCTCGGAGAGGATAAATATGCAATTAGTAGGGGGATTTAAAATGATGAGCTGAAGCATTCCGGACTAATTATGAAACTGATTTCAGCTATTAATAAACATTTTTGGAGTATTGCGCTATTATTAACAATGGAATTTTATGAAATAATAAATTCCTTCAGATATTTCAGATTTAATATTTTCGACTAACGAATAAGAGGTGAAATAGCATTATTGTTGTAGCATGTAAAGTTAAAAGGTGATTTCGTGCGAAGGGGGGGGGATATCTAGAAATAGTCCAATGGGAGTAGTGATTGTTAAATGTATTTAAAAGATTTTTATGCA
Organism: Arma custos; assembly: GCA_037127475.1. Taxonomy (NCBI): domain Eukaryota; kingdom Metazoa; phylum Arthropoda; class Insecta; order Hemiptera; family Pentatomidae; genus Arma; species Arma custos. Next base: position 106,321,636 of record CM073760.1, on the reverse strand, counting down.
AGGTCGTTTTGTGTTTTGAATAAAATATAACCTCAAATTATTTATTTCTCTCATTCATAATAATTATTTATATTATTATAAAGTATTTATACTAGGAAAATCTTTATGTTATATTTTTACGCGTTTAGAATTATTGTTGCTTCATCCATTTGTATTCGGTATGTGACAGGATGTCAGTATTTAATTGGAGGGTGCTGTATTTAGTCGATGCATCAGTTTATAGTTTTGATGTCAGATACGCTGTATTTCTGTTCGGATGATATCTGATAATTTGGAAATGTGAATGTTCGATAATATTGCCAATAACATTGTTGTTATAAATGCTAAGTATCGAATGTGAAAACAGATATTCGATCTATAGTGTTCGATTTAGGATTGATTATTTGTGTTATAGAGGAGATGACATGGACACAATACCATTTATAATAATAAATGTTTATAATAACCTTGAAACAGTTTCGCTCTCCTCTGCTTTTGTATCGACGATATAGCTATATATTTTAAGATATTGTGTTTTGTTTCTTTTAATTGTATCACAGGAGTTCTTTAATGACCTTTTTTATATTACTTTTATTATTTATAAATATATATTTTTAAGAAAATGGGCAACTGGATTTTTTTGTTTCAGGCGGTATGCTAGTTAATGGCATAATGATATTTATACTGTAGACTGATGTATGAATTTTGAAAACCTTGAATGTATTGTAATGTTCTTGGCCATAGTGTTTGGAATCTATCAATTATTTCATGGAATTATAATTCATTGCTTTTAGTTTCCTTTTATATGTTTTTGCGAAGTCGTGAATCCGCAAGTATTATGTCAGCTGGTTTCCTGGTTCATAATGGAATGGTATTTGTTACAGTAGATTGCTAGGATATGATATTATCATTTTATTGTATATATGTTAGATTGTAAAATAGATATAACACTGCTTTTTTACTCAACATTTGCAGAAATAAGAGACAATCATTGTTTCAATTTTAGAAGAGGGTTTGTGTATTCTATTTGTAAAATTGCCCTCAAATCAGATTAGAATTCAGCGATTCCATCAAAATAATCGATGGCGCTTTTCTCCTATTGTTTTCCGACGAAGCGATTTTTTGTGTCCTATAAACTATTAGTCTACTTTGACTAAAATGATTGTTTTTTATTATTGGGTCGTTTCGTATGAAATGCCCGTTTTTATTATTCCTAAAGATTGTAATGAACTGTTATTAATGCTCTCTTTTTTGATAATATCTATTATCAACTGAACGAACATTTTTTAGTATGCCATCAAGTATGGCCATGAAAATACGCGATTTTCCTGTAATTCCTTTTTTGTTAATTTAAACTTTGACACACGCTACCTCGAGCTGCAAGAAACATTACCACCGAGTTCGGGATAATGGACTCTTCTTTCTTATGTCTTAAGGTATGGACCATTCGCCCTTGATTTAAGAAGTAATCGAACCAAAAGAATTATTCGACCCTGTGTTGTGGTCAATGGCGGCAATAGTTCGCTTTTCCTTTCTACCCGGAGGTGAAACCATCGGAAGGAAACTATACTCTTCCACAAGAATGCCAACCTCATGTTTCAAGATAGACAGTGGAGAAACTAAACGAGCTGGGGTGCGACGAAGTCTACCTACACCCACCTTATTCGCCAGTCTTATCTCTTACATACTTCCATCTGTAGAGAGATAAGGACAAAGTCCTCATTAAGGAAAATTTTGAATATAATCCTTAAGTTGAAAATACGTTTTCAGGCTTGATTTCATCACAAAATCCGGAATTTTGCATTTTGGGATCGAAAATTTGATAACAAGTTGGGAAAATTTATGACAAATAAGGGTAAGTATTTTGATTTCTTTAAGCTGTTTTACTAAATAATCTTTCCTCAGAAAGCGGTCATTTCATATGAAACGACCCAATAAATACTAAAACCTGTTTCCACAACCGTTTGAGAGAGATGAGACCGGGGATAAGCTATGAAGATATAAAACTTGATGCAAACAAGCCATCAACTCTGTTGTCCCATTTTAGAATTGCTAGTGTTCTTTCGGAATATGGTAGTAAACATCTCTGCTTAGTAAGTGGGTTAAAGTTGTTTGTAGAGGATGAGATGTTCATGTTGGAGGGGGGAACATTTTATTGTCGATGTGGGATATATTGCTGTTATGAGGGCAATATCCACTCTCGTATCCATATCGCTTTCCTTAGAGCAGTTTCGCGGGCCAGTCTAGTAGGCTAGTGCGAGACAATTTCATTTGTTCTCTTTAAACAATGTTTCGATAAATATAATGAAAATGGGAGAGATTCTAGTTACTTTAGGCTGGATTTCTGTCGTTATATTTTTAATTAATAGAAAATCAAGTCCTAAGTTTCTGAAATACTAGAAAATAAATAACCAGTCTAATTTTCGCCTATTCAGGCATCATCCATACAATAAGAAAATGAGCGTTCATATGATCTGTAGTAGGGAGATTTGATCTGTGATTATCCTTAAATTAATTCGAACTCTGGTTGGAGAGCGAGAATAAGGAAACATATGATTTGTTTAGTCCCTGGATTTAATAGCTAATGGATTGAAAAAGGGTGCATTGTTTCATTGTTTTCTCTATTTTCTAGAATAGCTCTGCTAGATCTGAATCCAACAGGCTGTATGCATCTTTCGATTTCCTTTGTTTACTTCTTGTTCCAATTACAATTGCATATTCTATCCTACAAGGTTGTATGATTTTAGGGCTGTAGGTAGTTGAGGTTGCTGTTTTATGCAAGATGTGGGCTCATTTAAACCTAGAGAATTATTACTCCCTGCCAACTGACCACTGATATTAATCATGTGAGGACTAACTACAAACAACTACACCTGCGTGAGAAACATTACACTCTTTGATGATAGACTAAATTATCTTTAAAGTTATATACTCTTGAGAACTATTTGCACATCTAACGACCATGCAGGTACTTAAAAACGGTTTTAATAGCACAAAGAATAGAACAAAAGGCTGAATGAACCCTCGTATGTTAATATTCATCAGCTGTTCGCCGTCCTCTTGGCATTGAATGAAACTTGTTATTCAATGAGCATAGAGCCATCATAACGATAAGCGCCGGAATGCGGGCGTCACCTGGAGAAGTGCACATGTGGGCTCCTTCTACATCTTGCTCAACCTTACGAGCATATTAATTGCTGATGCAGGTGTTATCAGCGATAACGGACGTGGGTAGTAAACAGCTTATTGTGAGTAGATCGCATAATATCGTAGAATGTAACTATGGAGGCTATCCGTAAACTGTAGCTTTCTTCATACACCTGCAGCCCCGGTGAATGAGTGGTTACGTCGATTTTGTACAGAGTTAACTGCATTGAGGGAAGCGGAATCTCGCTATTCTTGTAGTTCTTGGGCTTGAAATACAGTTTTTATACAACCAATAACTCCTTTTCAAGCCGACACTTGACTGAATTAACTACGAAAATAACACGGTTCCGCTTCTTTAAGCACAAGAAACTCGTTTTCGTTTAAATTCGACCTAATCTATTTATACATACAACATATCCTGTCATACTTTGTTTTAGTCTTTTAAAAAAATATGGTTATTTTATTAGAATGAAGGTGGAAAAATGGCCCGATTTAATTTTCTTAAGGCATAAAACGGCAAGGAACACCACGGAAAAGATGGATAGAAGTAGTTGAGGCTAGCATGTACGGTCATGGACTGAGAGGGAATGGTATAAAATAAAGAAGGAAATGAAAAATGAAATAAAAGAAATGTTTGGTTGACTTAGAAGGTTGATGGAACCAAACCTCATTCGGAGGAAATCCTTAATAGTAATAATCATGAATACTATGATACATAAACAAAATCGAACAATCAATTTTCTATGTTCTTACTCAAATACGTAATATGATAAGGTTATTTGACGAGAACTGGAATTTTTTATGTACTTTAGGTTATTGTAAGAAGTCAAAAGGACCGTCCTAAAGCACTGCTATATGGATAACATAAAACACAATGTTGCCTTATGGATTTCGTTCTGATTGGTCCATGGACTCTCGAAGTTCTTTCATCATTGGTTGTAAAAACAAACAAACAAAAAAAAGATCCCGGTATTGTTGCCAACGATTTTTCGTGTCCCGACTTGTGTTTTATTGTGAGCCGAGGTGGTATAAAACATGGGAAAATGACGAACGTAGAAAAAAGGCATAGCTCCCCGAAGAGGGACCTTATTTCCTCATCTTGCTGGAGCACAATCAGCCTCCGGAAGAACATAAAATAGCGTTGTTACCCGAAGGCTGTTGGCCCGGGCCAAATCACGGCATCCGACCATCAATGTTCCCAGTTGCCTTTTTTTACAGCTCCAGGTAATGGCGGCAGAACAACGAAGGACGGTTCAGGAAAAAATGTTGGGAGTTATATTAAATTGTTCCGGGCTCAGTTAATGCCTCCTATTTTCCTTCTAACATTAATTCTTTTTGGTATCATAAAATATAGCTTTGGATTTCATAGGAGGGAAATTTTATAATAATAATATTACAATAATTTATCAGATTTTTATTTTGAGGCGTTTTATTTATTTAGTTAGTTCTAGCCGCGCTTAGCACCTTTGGTAGGTGAAAACATATGATTTCGCGTCACCGACATGCTCGCTATAAACTGGCGACACTTAGTGGCTTGTGTAAGAGCTATACAATATCTTTGAATCAACTTTAGATTAAATGCTAGAACTTCATTGAAATATGAATACATAATTATATTTAACTAAAAGGTCGTTTATTGGTTTTGTAATTGGTACTAATAATAAATTAAAACATCATTAAACTTAAATTCGTTTCACGCAAAACATTTTATTTGTCATAATCAAATATCTTATTTTATGAAATTATTGAAAGTACAAATGAGCTAAACGTTGTTGAGCAAACTACTAAGCCCAAGATCGCGGGTTGATGACCGGCAGGTGGACTTAGGGATTTTTAAAGGGAGTAAAAAATCCTTGGTTATTCCGTCCATTGGAAGGAACGTTAAATGGAGATCCCGGGCTTGTACGATGTCAGATCTCGTTAAAAATCCCTATCTTAATTAAACCAGAATAGGATAAATTTAGAGCTTCCCCTGTATCATCGTCCAATTAGCCATATCAGCATCAATGAACAAGCAACTGTATTGTTGAACTTACCGATGATAATAATGAAAATAAAGTTCATTAACATCTATTTAAATACAAATACATGGTTTACATAATATTAAAAAAACTGTACCAAAACAATCCATGAAAGGTTTGGGGTTCAATAGATCACCCTCCAGATTTTCTCCCTATTTTGGATACCCACTTTATAGAGGCCGGGTGAGCCCCAGGAGGGTCCTAGATACCAAAGATCCCTCTCCGGCCGCTAACTGATTAAATAAAAGTCTGCCAGTGACGGGATTTGAACTCAGGACTTTTGGTATGGCGTTTCATTGATACGTAATATAAAACCTGTACCACTACAACCCGTGAACGGGTATAGGGTTCAGTACATGGTAGAGAGTGTACTGTTTCATGGACAACGGTTCTGCAAGGAGGTGATTCTTCCTAGGTCACGCTCAAACGTCAGATTTCCCCCCCTTTTTAATATAACTAAGCACAAATTATAATTTCAATTCGATAATTTATATTTGTATTGAGCTTGTGCTGCCCATCATATGTTTTGATTAATAAACAAATTTGAAAACGTATATAACTATTGTTCCGAGTGCCGGTATAAGCGGAAACCAGGTTAATATTGATAATTTGAATTTACCAATTTTAAATTTAAATAATTCAGGCTGTAATTGATTTTGAACTTCAAAAAAGAAAACAGTTATTCCAATGTTTTGAGTTTTCACTTCTGTCGGCAGAGAAACAAAAAATCCTAAATATACAGTCATGTTTCTCTTTTTCTTTTATATTTATATTGTAATAATCCATCTGGTCGTCTTAGGCTTCTCTCTGATTTTTGACAAATCACCTTGAGCTAGGAGGGGTGGTATTAACTCTTATAAGTAGGGTTTGAGCGAGGATGGGAAATCGACTAGCTAGTTGTAGAGTTTCTGGCCCGTCACCTGCTAAAGGTCACCTGGCGTAATTAGGAAGGCTACACTAATGTGTGTGTGTGAACTACCTCTGCAGGGGATGATGATCGGTCAGCATTGAAGGTAGAAAAATAGGCTGCATCATCACTTCATATCCTTGCATTATTGTGTAAAACGATACACAATTAAATATACTCAAAGTAGCATGTTGCAGCTACTTAATGAATCCTTGATTTCACATTTACAGATATGATACCCTCTAAAATATACGTGGATTAACTACACTCTAAGTTTGCTAACGAAATTTCTCTATTTCACAAAGTAATCACAAGAATGTTTATTTATTTATCTTTTTCGTATAACCTTTGGTTTAATGATTCCAAAAACCTCATTTTTCCTATGTCTTCATAAATGAACTAGGCATAGTGGTATGAAACCAATAAATGGTCACCATTTCGAAAAGAAATATGATAAGTTAACTCAGAGTAACAGGATTGATCCTAGAGTTACAAAGGATTATGATGCAAAATCTCAAAAAAGAAAAATAATTATTTAGAAGTTACTGATTTAATAAACTTCTATATAATTTAAATTAACATTACAGTTTAATGTTTTAGTTATTATTTGAAAAAATTTGTTTTTGAGATGTTAAATTTGTTTTTCTTGGTAGATTATATTGGTTAGGTTCAATATGAAAGCATTAATGAAATCAAGGAAAATGTAATAGATAATATGCAATTAAATAAATAAATGAGAAATATAATTCAAATTTTTTTTTTAAACTATGTAAGTCAACTAAATAAAACTGAAAAATAAATAAATTAATACAAAAATTAAAGTGACCGCATTATGTAATTAAATTAAAGGCAACAAATCAAAAATAATAATATCTACAAGATACATGTTTTTCAAGAGATACGAAAAAAACGAGTATTATTCTCAGACTTTACTTTTGGTGTATGTATAGCTGTATGATTCAGAAGTTATTCCAAACTTTTCATTGGAACTCATGGATTCGTGCTGCTGATGAATAAATAAAGTAAATCAAAAGTTTCTTTTTAAAAGTCGCACCTGTGGTGTACTGGTTAGCATAACAACCTTCAATTCCCAAGATCGCGGTTCAACAACCCGGCAGGTGGGCTTAGGATATTTTAAAAAAATCCTTAGTTATGCCGTTCTTAGGAAGGGACGAAAATGTGAGGTCCCGGGTCCGCATTAATCATCACTACCCTATTTATACCTGGATAGGAAAAATTTAGGACTCCCATTGTAACATCTGATAAGCCATAGCACCATGAAGCGACATTAAATGAATCAACAAAGTCTTAATCCGAATTCTATTTGTATAAAATGAACTCTTGCAAAGAATAATATCTTTTCGAATAATTATTAGGGTTTTTATTTAAAGGAAGATATCGATATAGATTATTAGGATCGATGTTAAATTGTTTAAAAAATCTCCGACTTCCTTACAATACTAAACGGAGATAGGATAGGAGAGGCAGGCGATGACAATGGGCAGAGTCATCGAACGCAGAGAGAGGCTTCGGAGGAGACCTCAAGATGAGCGATAAGCCTTGATGACCCATCAGTCATGACGCCATGACTTATGCCACAGTCCTCAATCAGAGCCATCAGTCATCAGTCATAGCCTCTCCTCCTTCAGGCATCGCTATTCATTACTCCGGCTACTGTCGGCTCCTCCCCCCCATTCTTTTGTAATCATCTTTCTCCGTCTTCTTTTTTCTGCACATGTTTCTGAATTTTTTAAATTTTTATGTGATCATGCCCTTATGAGAATTTTGAGATATTAAATGCAAATGTTTTGACCTAACTACTCTTTCCGCATATTCTTTACAATATTTGTTTAAAGAAAAGTCTTAGTGGGCTCTTTAAATAATGTTGCGAATCAACAACGCTATTTAAAATATTCATATAAGGTCCTACGAATGAGTGGTCGACGAAATGTACAGGGTTGAGGCTCCATACTCACACAGGACAAAGAATACATTCGCACGAGTACAAAACTCCTGGAAGAATATAACAATAAAACACTGGAACCTACAAGGGCCCTGGGTTTAATACGTAGTACGTATAGATTATACTATTTCTTGGACGGAGCCGTGTAGGGTTATTTGTCCTAGATCACGCTCAACCGCCAGATTTTCTCCGTATTTTGGCCACCCACTTCATAGACGCTGGGTGAGCTCCAAGAGGGCCCTAGATCCAGGAACCACCTCCGGCCGCTAACAGATTAAATAAAAGTCTGCCAGCAGCGGGATTTTAAGCCAGGACCTTCGGCACGGCAACTCAGCGCTCTACCATTGAGGCAATCCGCTGCCTATAGAGTTTAGTTGGTGGTGAATGAAAATATAAATGAAAAATTGAACATTTGGGTACTAAGGAAGGGTTCACTGATAACAAATTATAACTCCAAATATCTGGTATAGATCGTTCAGGATAATCGAACATCAGAAGCGGATGTAGCACGAAGAACCAGTGAAAAGTAAGAAAAGCTATTGGCATGCTGAATTCAATACTATGGAGTAACATTATACAACAAGCCATATAAAAATAATTTCCTATGGGATTGTAAGGGGTTTAATATTAAACAGCTATAATCATGGATATTGGGATTGTTGAGCTAAGAAAAACTACTCATAGCGGAGATAGGCACCACGAGAAGGGCACGGTAAAAAACGTTGGACGATGATTAAGAGTGAACCTCGAAACAGTTTTTTCACTTTTCTGAAAAGTTTTATTTTTCACTCTCCTGAAGCTAGCAAATCTCGCGCAGGAAGATCTCTCATAATCTCAGAGAATACTTCGCAAGCAATGATTTTACTTCGCGCCAACTTGCTAGAGCACTTCACATTTTATCTTATAAGCCTCTCGAAAGTAATTATACACATTTACGGCAAGGAATGGAGGGTTAAAGACGGTCATAAATTATCGGAAGTGGGATAAGATGGGACATTAATAAACTGGCTGAAGACCGACTGGAGTAGCCGGTTGTTGCAGCCTCGTAATGAAGTGGCCGGACTTGTTGCTCTAGCACGCCATCTCGTCCTTAGTTCTAGCACTTCACGCCAGTTCTTATCTCAGGGATTAGTTTAAGTAATCACTCGGCCCTTCCGTATATTGGCTGTTGTGTAGGTAATAATCGATAAATATATCGATCCCCACTCCCCCCTCTCTCAAAACCATACATATATGAAGGGGGTTAACTCATTCTGTAAAGCGCTGAGTTGCTGGTCTGAAGGTCACAGCTTCGAATCCGGCTGAGACAGAAAAAAATTATTGATCTCTTAACATTCATAGATGTACTTAGTGGGATCTGTAGACTCAGTTCCTTGTCATTCGTCTCACTATTCATCGGGAAAGAACCTGACATTCGAAAGGGTTGATTGATATCTGTTTTATTTATTTAGTATATATTTTTATAAATTAAAAAAACTTCAACCTATGAAGGGTCATGGGTTCAGTGCATGTTAGTGAGTGTACTGTTTCTAGGAGAACGGTTCTGCAGGGAGGTGATTTGTTAGAGATTACGCTCTACGGCCAATCAGCCAGGCTTTCCCTCCGATTTCGGGTACCCACTTTATAAAGGCTGGATGAGCGCCAGGTCTATAGATCCCATAGGGTCCATCCTTGCTGTTGCTGTTACAAGATTAAATAGTTAATCTGCCTTAGCCACATCTGTACCGGGACTCTTCAATATAGCAACTCAGCACAATGCATTCTGAGCTTCCTCATTCCCATGATATATGAAATAAATAAACTTGAAAATTTTAACAATAAGTGATATGTTTAAACTATGGAAATCACATTTACAAAAATACTGTTAATTTGACCAATGCAGCAATGTAATAATTATTACATACTAATTCATAATAACAATGATAATTACGAAGTAATGACACTTTATTTTTAGACACTTTACAATATCTGAGTATGTTCTAATCAATATATTACAAAATATAATAACTTTTATGATCGTCTTTAATTTTGTATCTTTTCGGGCTTTATATACTTATAAATATAATATAATTATTATTACTAATGTGTGAAAAGATAATATTAAACTATTACTATCACACTAACAATCATATCGTCGTACCTTTCACTAAAATTAGTAAAGATTTTTCAATTTAATATATTTGAATATATCTAGTTTTTCGCCCTCTATTATGTATATATATGCTCTAACTAATTGCTATGGGTCGGCAAATTATATTCTAATAAAATATAGAATTTTAGGCTACCATAAAATTATTAAATCATAAAAACCGTGAAGTTGTAGAAAATTAATTGCCGAAGATTTTGAATTTAGCGGTTGCGTGGTAGAGCCATCTGTTGGCGTCTTTTAGAACTAGAGTTACAGCATCGCCGATAGATAGCGCTGGCATCTTATTGACTCCCGAGGCCTGTTATCAGATAAAGAACAGCTGTTCTGGCTTCCCTTAGCAACAGTCGACTCTTTATTCTCAACTCTCTTCGGAACCACACAGAGCTGTTTATTTACTAATACAATCCACATTTTTAAATTTTCTTTTCTGTTGGATTATAAAATTATTTATTCAACCCAATAATAAATTTAACATTTATGAAGAAGAAGAGTATGTTAATTATGTATCCTGATTTGGTTTTGGTTGCAAAATAATTTTATGACTTCTACTAACATTTCTATTTCTACTAAAACATTGCTATATTTCGTTATACTATATCTCTATTAACTTCATTCAATACTTGTTCGGCAAACTATTCTGATAGGTTGTATTTATTGAGTTATTATAAGTATTATTTTACAAGAGAAATGGAATAAGTTAAAAGTAAATTGTTTTATGTAGTAAGCCTGATATTTATAATTATGATATAATTATCTTAAGACATATTAATAATGGGAGAACTTTATTACATTGTTTGTAAATTTTATAAACTTTTTAAGTAGGTTTTTGAAAAAGGTTATTCCATATAACACAACAACTAATATATTTAAGTATACGATTAAATGGAAAACTATCCTGTGATTGTATAGTACTAAAGTAATTCATCTGGCGATCTAAGACTATAATAAAAATCACGACAGAAAGAATAAAAAAACAAACAAAAAAACGAAGAATAAATCTTAGGCTTGGTTTAGCTTTAGACTTATTAACTAAATGTCGTCCTATTATTATTAGCTTAGGTACTCATTTCTTACAAATTGATAAATGAAACCAGACATTATCATTAAACTTTATAGGAGAAAGAAATAATAAGTGAGTCACCTGTCGTGTAGTGGTGAGCAATCATAGTAATAAGTTATCAGTTATGTCGTCCTTCGGACGGGACGTTAAATAGGGTTCTGAGTCTTTGCGGTGTCAGGTACTCTTTAAAGATCTCTATTCTAATTATTCCTGGATAGGACAAATTTAGGATTCCCACTGTAGCCATAGCAGCCAATGACACATCTGCCTTTTTATCATGAATTTATTTAGCTACACTCATATTATCGATATACAATATATAGTACTTAATGAACCTTGGTTTGCATTACTTGCATATTCCCACTACTTCACAGAGAACGTTCGAGATTATGAATCACCTATTTCAGGATCCCTTATCATATTCATACTCCTATGCAAATAATAAAATATATAAACTATGTACTGATTTATTTGAGGTTTACTATGAACCCTAAATGGTTGTGTTTTTATTATATTTTAGTTCGTTATGAGGTATCAGTTCCGCTGGTTGCCGCTTCGAGTTTTCGAGAACTCACTGCAGATTTTAACTTTTTATTCGTTTCCCATTTACTTAATAGTATCGAAAATAAAAATAATTTTATTGCTGATTGCATATAGATTAAAGACCCGACTTACACACTGTTTAGGTTAGGTCATTATTTATACTTTACTACTATATGTTTTTGAAACAGTCATTTCTTTATTGAACGATTACTAAAATTTTGACATATACTAAAACTCGCGATTATTTTTATTTTCGATATTACTAAAAAGTTAAAATTTATTGTCAATTTACTGAAGCGAAAACATATAGAATTGATACCGAATATGGGATTACGTATTAATTAAAAATATTTAACTTAAGTAAAAACATATTTTAATATTAATTACAGAATTTTACTTATCTTTCCTTGATCTTCAAGAAATATTTAAATAAGTATGTTATTAATAACTATCGTTGTGTAATATTAAGTAGTAACATTTGTCACTTGCCCCCCCGAAGCAGAAATGTTACTTGTGAGTTTGAAGGACGTTCGTTCTTGATGGATGATCGAGCGAGAACTGGCCAAGTTGCCGCTAAACTCTACACATTACACGAGACCCAACAAAACACATTAGAGGTGCATAGCGAATTAGCATATCCCGGCAAGTTAGTTTTACGAAGGGAGTTATCCTTTAATATTCTCCATGTCGAGTTGGCAACTTCTACTTCACAACAAATTAGTACAGCCTTCCAACTTGCGGCTACTGAGGTTCAGTTTTAAGGTCCCGAGTCGTTACATCAAGTAGATTTATCTTCCCAATACCTCTTCATTAGCTGTTCTTTTTTTCCTTACATCTGTCCGCACTTCTGCCTTCTTTCTGGCATGTTTCGGACCATTTGTTTTGTTTTTAATTATTATTTAACTAAAAAAAATGTTTAACTAAGTAATGTTTTCTGAGCCTCTCTGAGCGACTGTCTGTTTAATCTTCTTATAGGTAGTCCAGGTAAACGGAGAATAGGAAAAAGAAAGAACGAGAGGAATTTGGTAGTTTGTTGAGTGGAGTGTATTTGATGTGAATATATGATTTTACAGTGGGCATGCTCATGTCGTTGTGTACAGTGTGATTTGAAACAAAGCATAACTAGAAACCCTGAAATGGAAAAGGCTAAAATGGTTCGGTGATGTAACAAGGATGAACGAGGAAAATGAGCCTTAAAAATTCGTCGAGGAAGACCGACGGATACGAGGCCAATGGGTCGACCTCGGAACATGGTAAGAGGAGATCACCAGCCTAAGAGAAAAAAAGGTACAACAGCTGGGTGCAATGAAAACGCTTTCAAAGGATCGGGATGGCTGGCGTAACTGGATTTATGAGGTTCCTCCACGCAGAAAGGCACTGAGGAGGAAGGGAAAGGAGAAGACTTATATGATCTACAGATCGTGGCACACTCAGGCCATATAAAGGATATTTAAAGAAATAAATAATTGTTTGAAAACCATAGGTGGGCGTCATCTCGGCGTGACCTCCCTGCACTCCACCACGTACTGAACGCAAGAACCTGGGCTATTGTGACACTAATGTATCAATAACAAATAATAATATCAACAATGAATATGTCACTCCTTCATGTTTGAACTTGAAGTTTTACTTAATGACATAAGTTAAAATTAAATAAGCATCATGCTCATAACTTTTTCTAATGGTTGATAAAATAATGTCAATACCATCATTACAATAGGATGGATTTCTATTTTTTAACTCACATGGAACTTTCAAACTTTACAATTAAAATTTTTTTTTTACTTATGACATTGTTCTTTTGAAGGTGATATATTATATATACCTTATATACCAAAAGAATATTCACTACTTTTTTTCCGAGAAAATGGACAAAGTAACATTAGCTCATATATTTTTATTATTCATGATCCTGAAGAGGATGTAACCCGGAGGCAATATCATTTGTGGATCCTTTGAAGTTTGGAAGAGCTGTGTAGTATTGTTGCTATTACTGCATATTCCTGGAGACATCTGATATTGTGAAATCCTGCATACAATCCTACGTTTGAACATATTACAGTATTGAATTCATTACACATCTCCTCAAAAGAGAAAATCTCTCATGATCATTCCGTTGGAAAATTGTTTACTACACGGCAACTAATACGTTTTTTTAATTTTTATTACGAGTCGATATTCACTGAACTGACACAAAATGAAATTCTGTATTTGACAAATACCATTGAAGTATTGAAATTTGAAGAGCTTCTAATTTGGATTAGTTAGACAGTATTATTTCATTGTATTGTTGTATTATTGGTATCGAATAATCATTATTTAATCGAAAATAACTAGGAAGGTAATAGGATACGGATGACGGAAAGAATATTCACAACTTGTAAAAAAATATTTGTTTAAATTCGTTTCGACCCACACAGCTGATTTTCACCTGGGTTTGATAGATAAGAGTGTGAGGAAAAATCACTACTTTTAGTATTTTTAGTTTTCTATACTATTTATATCTACATTATTATATAAATATATATTATTATTTATATTGTATATCAAAACTTTAAAAGAAAAACGACATGTTGGCTTTTGAGTTAAGCCTATAGGAGCCATTGTATTGGTTGAAATTTTTTAATTCAGGCACGACTTATCTGATAATCCATTTCCATGACATGATGACGTGTTTTAACGAAGTCATATTTTGAATTGTATCATTTTTGAGTCTTAAGTTTATGGCCATAATTACAGAAGTTAAAATAAAAATAGTTCTAAGCTTTTTAAATTCTAAAGATTACTAAACGAATTTCATAACCACCATTCCAATAGGAATGATTTGCTTCCATCCTCAAAATTTTTATTTTTTTAACTAGCCTGGTTTAATTTTGACTAGACATAGAAATTTCAAATACTTCCATTGAAATTAGGTTTTTTGAGCTGTGACATTGTTTTTTAGAAGGAATGATATTGTATACATATTAAAAGTAATACTACTACTTCTGTCATTATTAGGAACCACAACTCATCACCTGCTGAAACACAGAGATGGAACCTGGAAGACGTAATGACTCGCTAATGAAGGAACTAGGAAGGCAAGCGTTTGCCTTAGTTATTAAGCGAAATGGCAGGACCCCGGGAGTTTGCTTAAGCAGCACAAACTAACAGTCGCATGATTATGCAAGGCCGGGAATTTGCATAAGGAGAATACTATTAACCATTGATCGGAGGGGGAGGGTTCTCGGCCGTCCTGAGTGGACACGTTAAATCAAGATTGGACTGGAAGCAACAATATTAGGCACTATCTTATTCATTGAATTTCTACGAGTTCTATCAGTATGCAGATCCCTTCCTCAATATTGTTCTCCTAATCTACATACATAACCGCAAAAGGCAATATTACTTCTCCTTCTCTCATCTACGTGCTCTCTCCGTTGCAACTCTCGCATTTTCGATGATCGGAAAATCATTTGTCCAGTAATTTTTTTAAAAAAACTCTAATCTGTCTTTCCTAAAAATCTTATTTAACTGTGATGTAATGCAACAATTAATTGATACGCAATGCCATGTATAAAGGCAAGAGCAGAAACTACCCATAGTAGTAGGCAAATAACAAATTTATCTCAGAAGGTCACGAGGCCATACTCTTGTCAGACATCTCGGAGGATTATCGGAAATTGAAGATGTAGCTAGATTTGAAACTAGTCGGTTTGGTGGGAATAAAGTTTGACATGAAAAAATTGATATCGGATTCTGGCTGAATCAGCAACAAATGGGACATTGAGGTAATTATGGATTATTTTTTTCGTTACAAAGTATGGAGGAGTAAGGATTTTACGAAAGATATACGATTGTTAGGGTTGGATACGAGAGGAATTGGATGTCTGAATTGAGCCCAAAGCGCTACTCCGGTAGTCCAAATGGATCTTATAATGGTGATGTATAGGAGTTAGAGAAGAATTGGTCGACTGTATCTTCTAATGTAAGGAAGAAATAGTTGGGGGTGCAGTCAATCAAAACACCTAAATAAGCGTAACTTATTTATTATGTGCCGACGTTTCGGCCTACAATGTAGGCCATCTTCAGGGCTAAGAGAGAGAAACAAACAGAAATATATAAAAACGTAGCAGTAACAAGAATATATAAAGTGGTACAAGAGTGGAAATTAAAATAGTGACTAGATATGATGAAATAGTGAATAGATATATGATAAATAAAGAATGAATATAAGAGTGGTTACAGAATATAATAAACTTAAAATAGAGATAGATAAAAATAAAACTGTAGATGATCAACAAGAAAGGATAAAATGTAAACAATAATATAAAGGGAAAGAAAAATGAGGAGGTAAACGGAAAGATACAAAATATCAATCTTCTCATTTTGTATCTTTCCGTTTACCTCCTCATTTTTCTTTCCCTTTATATTATCTATTGTTTACATTTTATCCTTTCTTGACATGTATTTTTTCTATTTTATATTCGTATTCTTTTATTATTATATCTGTCACTATTAGAATTTCTGTTGATCATCTACAATTTTATTTTTATCTATCTCTATTTTAAGTTTATTATATTCTGTAACCACTCTTATATTCATTCTTTATTTATCATATATCTATTCACTATTTCATCATATCTAGTCACTATTTTAATTTCCACTCTTGTACCACTTTATATATTCTTGTTACTGCTACGTTTTTATATATTTCTGTTTGTTTCTCTCTCTTAGCCCTGAAGATGGCCTACATTGTAGGCCGAAACGTCGGCACATAATAAATAAGTTACGCTTATTTAGGTGTTTTGATTGACTGCACCCCCAACTATTTCTTCCTTACATTAGATGTATAGGAGTCTTTTGTAATTTATCATGGGCTTAGAGTGTTTGTTTTGCACGTCTTGTAGAAGCCTGAATAGGCGGACTATTTCTTAACTTTTCTGTCTAATATGAGGATTCCAAGTTAAACGTTTGTCAAGAAATAGTCCTTAGAATCGGGCTCTACAGAAATCAGTGGGAAATTTGTAAAAGATACTAGAGGAAAGGAAGTCATTGGTTTTCGACGAAAGTTAAAAGTGATTTGAAGGGATTTTTGGGATCTGGCGTTGTCATATAAGAGAGTATTTCTCTTCCGATTAACCAATTTTTGATATTTTGTTTCATTATGTAAAATCGTTATTTCGTGCAGTACCATCTGGATCTGATGGCTTCACCTGGTTGTAAAAGCAGAAATGAGTCATTTATGAATTAATTACTTCTTTATGAATTAATTATTTCTTCATGAATTAATAAAATTTACTTGACCAATATTTGCAAAGATACATCAAACAAATTTTTTGTTATACTTAAGATCTAAAGCAGTAGGGAAATTCTTGTGTGTGAGAAGAAAAGATATTTGTATATCCATTAAAAACGCTATTGTTGTAAATAACTACAATATAGCCAGCCACCTTAGGATAAAAAATACGTTTCAAGGGAAAATGAACAGTTAGATTATCGCTGGCCGAAATTTCGGCATCTGTACAAACCGGAACACACACATCTGCCTCTTTTGTCCTCATCTCCCGTTTTTTTAGTTTAAAAAAATATGGCCTCGATTTCTGAAAATTGTCTTCTTAGTAATCATTCATCATTGATCGGATGGATTTTATTGTAACTGAAATGTTTATTTCATACCGCTAGTTGATTTATCCTGCATGACGTGTCAAAACTTAACGATAATATTCTTGTAATGTAGAATACCCACTACCCAGAGGGTAGATGTGCCCCCGGAGAGTCTACATATTCCACTGGGTCGATCCACAGATGATTGTTTATATCAATATAAACAATTTATATGACACACCAATTTATCGAATCCAGGACCTATAGATCAGTAGCTCTGCGCCCTACACAACAACATACAATGTACTCTGTATTATTAACTAATACTAAAAAAAAAAATGTATGTTGTCCATTTCAAAATTTTTGTAAAATATTATATATAACATTCCATAATCGGAAACTATGTATGTTGTTTATTTACTTAACAAAACTTCAAAATTATTTTTAACAGTCCTTTGTTCAACTTCACCATTTTTTAAAAATATCAATTCATTTTAACATAATTTTACTTTCCCCGTTAGAGTTCAGAACCCTTCGATTTTAAGAAACTCAGCAAAACTTCAAAAATCCTTCTAGTACCTCATAATCTGGTCTGTTGCATTTGGAGTGAAGCGGTAGGAAATTCATTTGAGCTTCAGAGAGAATCATAAAATCAAAAAAACTAACTAATTAAACAACTTATTTCAAAGCGGTTCTCGGTTAGTCAGATCTGCAAAAACCTGTTTTTCTTTGCTGTTTGTGCTTTTGGGATGTGGAATTTTCGATTATTGGATACGATAGAGCGAGCATGGCATCAAACGCCATCGACTTGGTGTAGAAAAAAAAGCAATCAGTGAATCCAATAGCATAGGGTCCATTGAATTGTCATATGGGACGGGTTTTTTGATGAGGTTGACAATAAAGAATTGGATTCTTTTTAGGCCTTTCACGTAGAAATTTAAAATTACTAATTCATTACTTCTAGTGAATAAATTCCATCATATATTATTCTTCAAATATAAACGTCAAATTAAGTGCAGCGTTTTATGATCAGGGTCACGAGTCAAAACTGCAGTTTTTTTATTACAGTAGGTTTCGCATGTTTAAAAACTAAATAAGCCAATTAGATCAAGGGTGAGCAACCCAAATGATCTTGCGGGCCATTTTGGAAAAGGATGATAATTCTGTGGACCCCGTGTAGAATTATTTCTACAGCCCCGCTGAGTCGAATTTTCGCAAAAATGATTTTTTTCTCATCCTCCAAAAATTTTATTTAAAATAAAATTTACTACTTTAAACTCACTACTTTAGTCATATTAAATAAATATATTTTTAATACTGTGATGAATTTTGCGGGAAAAATGAATTTTGAACAGAAAAATGTTGAAAGGATGTCACCGGTTGGCCATCCCTGAACTAGATGGTAAGATAAAGATCAGGGATGATAGACACAGATAGATACAATGATAGAAATCGGAAGGTTTTAGAAAATTACTTATGATTTTGTATGGATTTTATATGTATGATGATGGTTCGTATTACGTTTCTATCGCTTCAGTGTAACTGAGAAAATCTTCATTAATGCTTGGCTTCTATCTTCTGTTAGAGAAATTACATATTCGTAAACATTGCCTTTGAAATGATCCCTTTCCTCGAGAGAGTTCGATGCGTACGAGTTCTGAATATTGAGAGAACATTGAGAGAAACCTTGGAGTACACCGAACCCTTTGATCTGAAATAGCCGAGCCATTTGGTTGCTGGAGTTTGCTCCTTTTGACTTCGGCACTCGCTTCGAGAGGCCCCGACTCTAGACCCTGGAACAATAATCATGACGATAGAGGGATCGACGCCAGTTGGAAGGATCAAGACAAAAGGAATTGCTACTGTAATTAACAAGACGCCCTATTGAGCGCTAAGGTCCATTGTACCGAAGTCCTGAGGATATCGGGCCCTTGAAAGGTCAGATCCTCGGCCCTTATTGGTCCACAGCTCGCTGGCTCTGAGGCCATTCAATCGCTCCAATATGGCGGAAAATATTGACGAGTCGTTTAGTCCTATCGTGCATCTACCGTTGTCGGAAAATTCCCATATCTCATCCACCGAGGGATCTTTCAAATTAGATTTTTTTCCCCTCTGCCTCTGGTCATTTACTAATTTGAATATATTTCGTTAATAAATATAATACATGCCATAGTTAACTAATGGGTAAAAGACCTAAATAATTATGTTTATAATATGGATTTATAGGGAGGACTTTAGCTCCGTGTGTAGAGTACTGAGATTTTTTTTTGTTTTTTTTTGCGCCTCCTCCAATATTTTATTTAGAAGAGAATACAAATTTACACGAAATACCTGAAAATCCTTCTATATAAACCAAAAGCCTTCTGTTACCTTTCGGTATTTTAAGGTGTTACAATGGACTGAGTTCGCTGAAGGAGGTTTTTTCTCGAATCGGCTCAAAGCCGCTGACTTTATACAATACAAAACAGGGAGGGACCATTTAGACTGAGTTTTTATGCTCATTCCACGTTTAAATCGGGATGTCGGGGCGTCCTGTGGCCTAATGGTTAGCGTAACAAACTACTAAGCCCAATATCACGGTGGTCGTAGCTATCGCCCAAGATCGTAGCCCGGTAGGTGGTCCTAGGATTTTTTAAGAGGAGTAAAAAATCCTTAGTTACGCCGTCATTCGGTAGGGACGTTAAATGGGGGTCCCGGGCCTGTACGATGTCAGGTACTCGTTAAAATCCATATTCTAATTAAACCGGGATAGGCAAAATTTAGAGTTCCCAATGTAGCATCTAGATTAGCCTTAGCAGCTAGAAACATAAGTGAGAACACATAATTGGAAGGAAAATCGGCGGCTTTCAAACAGTACATCTGCCATTAATCAATCGGACCCAAGACTCTTCATGGATTGTAATTGTACTGGGTTAATGACCTAGGAAATGAAGAAATTGCTTTCTTAAAAGAATTGTGAGCTTCCATAACTGCTCCTTCTCTTTGATTTGAATATATACTCCGTTGAAATAAGCTAGAACTATATAAATATACTCTTAAACTATTGTTATGTTGAGATATCGAAGGTAGAGAGCTGAGTAGCCTAATAGTATGACAGTTTGTAATTTATCGTCATTGGCCAACTTTTCCTCCTGCTTTCTTCTGAAATCACATTAACATATTTTTTTTTCTATATTTTGTAGGGTGTTTTATTGGGTTAACACTCTCTCTCTGATTTTAACATTAGTCATTCTTTATAGCTTGGACGCCTTGAAAGCTTTCCTCTAATAGTCCATCTCGGTGTTAAGTAACATCTGACTTGACCCTGAGATAGAATATTCTAGGTCTCTGCTCCATATAGCAATTTGCATTCAATTATGGACTTGTATATGAGCCTATTGGTACCTATTATCTCATTCCTGCTACAAGGAACCGAGTTCAGCATACGAATAGGTTTGTGGTTTGTGTTTATAAAGCCAAAATATTTAGTAATTATATTAATATTTTTATATTGTTTTATATGGTGTCCCTGAGTCAATTCCTGGAGAATAAACAAATCCAGAAATAATTGATCATTCCAGCAAAACGCTTCGAACCTTGAGAATAAATCCTTTGCAGTCGAGCCGTACATAACCACATGCACCCTTGTTATGTTCCTCCCGTGGGGGTGAAAAAGAGTTGGTTAAAGAAGCCGATAAGACTGGTGTAGGGTGGCCAGCGGAGCATGAACGCGGTTCTCCTTCTTCTTCCATCTATTGCTTTCTTCTCATGTTTTTTTCCTATCTTCCGTCTTTATCATTGTTTTATTATTTTGATGGGATCCTCTCGCTAGCGTTTTGGCCCAATACAATAAACATCTCGTCTAAAACCTTTTATCCTTGTGTTTGAAATGACGTATTGAGGAAACGACTGGAGTATCATATATTTATTGGTTTTTTCTTCTGGAAATAATTCACTGTACAATCAATTAATAAGTTGTGATGCTTTATTCGTAAAGGTATTTGTAAATAGTGTACGGATTCCTGAATTATATAATATTTCTTAATATGAAACAAAAAAATACGAGTTCTAATGAATCCTACGTTTCTAAGAAAAGAGATGTTCTTTATAGTTTTATAATATTATTTATAATTAGACATTTAAATAAGTTGTTACCAAGGTATCCTTATACTCTTCTTTCCTTCGTTAAGTTGGTAATAATTGAAATATGTAGATTTTCAAATTATATTATTGTGGGCAAAACAACAAAACACGAGATAATTTCATTGATGCAAATTAAAAGTTAAAAATATAGTTCAAGAGATTGGTTATATGGTTGTAAATAAGTTTAATTTGTAATTAAGTATATTGGTTATGGAATTAATTGCAATAGACTTAAAGTTTGGTGGTTTTTTAAATATAATCATGAGGTCGTGTTAAAAATTAGCCGTTTTTGTGAGTAATCTTTTGAAGTCTTTCGTAACGAATCCATCTTACAGCTTGAAGTGGAATATAAATAAACATTTTTTTTCATAATAAATAAATTTGAGAAATTACACAATTGCCATTTGGTACTTATTATATTAAATATTACTAAAAAAAGATGATATTTAAGAATTTATTTTGGCTTTCAGTTTTAACAAGATTTTTGAAGATGGGTTGATGAAAAGAATTTTCAACATTTCCTGTATACAATTTAGTCATATTTCGTATTTAATAAGTCAAATTTATGCTATAAAATTTCGTTTAGAATTAATCATGAGAACAAAATATATCGATTGATATATATAACAAAAAATTGATAATAAATCCATATATAAAATTAAATATATTAAAATAAAACAAAGCAACAAAGCTAAAAGCTAATGCAATGGTAATGACTGAAAATTAAATAATTTCATCAAACTTTTGCTAAGCTAAAAAATATGAGGTGGGTAATTTCACTTTTTTGTCTATTCACAAGTGCCTTTTTAAAGGAGTCTTTGAGACAATAACAAGGCATAATGGGGAAAGTCGGAAGAAAAAAAATACATAAGTAGGCCGAATACGGAATTTTTTCATTATTTCTTCAGAAAAACCTTAACAAAAGCACCCCGAATCCCTTCCCCAAGTCGAAGTTCCATTTGGTAAAACAGAGAAGTGAACTGGGAGTAGGGAGTTGAATTCAATTTTCTTCAGGTGGAAAATAAAGAGGACTTTTCTCCTCACTTCTCCCAGTCTCTGGATATTTCCCCCGTTTGAACAAATGGCCATTTTTACCATTTTTCCTTCTCATTTAATTCTGCCCGGGGCGGTAATGAAGATGAGAAGGATAGATCCATAAATACGAGGAAAATGAGAGGGGGCGTAGAACAAGTAAAACAAAAAGGGTTCAGAAACGGCCTGGAAAAAAAAGGGGGGAGAAAAAAAAATTACATGCCCGAATAAGTACGGACATCCGCCGGCGTTTTATGCTGGCTGTCGTAAAGCTTGTGTAACTGACGCAATGAAAGCGGTGTGTTTATAACAGCAATGACCCTTCCCTTTATTTAGAAGCTGTAATAAACTAAATGGTTAATTCTACCCACTTTTGCTTGAATTACCCTATATGGAGGGGAAAATTTGCACAGAGTTTATCACTTTACGGAAAGAAAAAAAGTGTTTCTTGTGTGAAAGAAATAAAGGGGATGAAAATGTTCCGGGTTCAAAAAAACACTCTTTAATAGAGATGAACCATTCATTTGAATCCGATGCTTGAACACACATTGCAGGTCATCTGGGCGTTTAATGAGGTCACAAAAAATAATTAAAAAACGTGTCTGTTCCGTAGGTTGACTTACAACTTTTAGCTGTTCGTCATTTTCAAAATTTTCAAAAAAATACAAGTTATCATCAGTTTCATTATGGAAAAGAGAATGTAGATAGATAGAAATTTTATTCGTCTTTGGGGGGTTCCCCATATAAATAGAGCCCAGCTTGGCTATAAAAAATTACATTATTATGATTTTAATAATTTATGTACGACCTTAATGTCCCTTTTGTTGCTGATTTGGCCCGAACCCGCTATCTATCCTTTCATAGCAAACTTCATTCCCACTCAAACCCTCTAGTTTCAAACCTAGCTTCCTCTTCAATTCCCGATAATCCTCCGAGGCGTCTGAAAAGAAGATGGCCACGTGACCTTCTTATTGAACTTTGATTTGAGTACTACCAGTGGGTAATTTCTCTACTTGTCATTCTCATGTCATTATGTAACACGCATTCTATTTACTTGTTGTATAATTGTAATACAGTTGTAAATATCAATAAATAAATTTTAAAAAAATAAAATAAAAAATAATTTATGTACATATCATTTCAAAATGAAAATAAAAATGAAATAAAATAAAATTTACTAACAGATTCTGGTTTCAAAACATTAAAACAGATTAAAGGAGAAACAATTACTGGTACTATGATGGAAACAATAAAAATAAATAAAATATCACTTTAAAGATAAACTAAAAACAAACACTTAATAGACAATGGTCTATGATAAACAATTTAGCACTTTTTGAACTCCCATCATGTAATAATACACTTTATATAACTTATCTACACTGTGGATATTGAGTATAGCTTGGATACTTTGGTTATCAGAAGATTCTAAGGTGAAGTGTTGAAGAAATTGTTGTCTATATTCATTGTGTTCTGGGCAGTGAAGGAGATTGTGATGTTGACTATTGTAGATAAATTGATTGCATGATATACAGGTTTCTTGTGACTTAAACAAAAAGGTTGTTAGATATACAAATAGATTCTGATTTGTTCTGGATTAGCAACTCTTAATTGGCTGACACATTTCAATTTATTTATATGAACTTTGAATGTGAGGTAAGTTTCGGGGTCGGGAGCATTGTAACTGCATAGAATATATAAAGGTATTTAAAAAAAACACTTTTTTTCCCCTTTTACATTTATTGTAGTTTTGGAAAGAATAAGGCTACTTTATCTTTGCAAAAGTCTCAATCAATCTTAGGATTAATTTCTTCTGTACCTTCGCGAACAATTGTAAACTTACTTTTAAAATATAATTTAATTACGGTGGAGTTCATCTGTGTAGAAAAAATATATAATTATTAAGAAAATAAATCGATTCAGCATCATTTTATATTATCATTGAGCATTTTAAGGTTTATTTATTTATTTGGTAATATATTTAGTTTGTTTTTGATTTTTTTTTTTTAATCCCCTATAAACGGGATTCTTATAAATAAATATAAGAAATAGTTCTTTCTTCTTCTTATTGTGTTGCCTTGTTCTGCAATTTATTTCATTTTTAAGTTATTTTTATTTCAATACGTGAGTTATGTTACATTTGATGTCAAATAACAATAAATACGATGGCACTGGGGCTTACTTATTTTTGAATGCTTTTCAATAAAAATAAAGACAATGCACAAGTATGTGTAAACAAATTGCTTCCATGGGTACGCAGTTGTTAAGTTCGCTAGTTTAACACTTTTCTCTTAGTGATTTTTGACAGTGTGACTGTTGTGAATGCTAAAGACTAGCTCAACAAAAGTTTCCGAAATTAGAAAGCGTGTATGTTTGTTTGCCTGTTGGTGTGTTTGTGAACATTGGAAGAACGCTAAAGAAATCGCATGCAGCCCCAATTGGGTACCAATTATTGACACAAAGGTTTTATTTTTAGAAAGTTATTTGAGATTGTCAAAGACCGAATAATCACGCTTATTCGGCTGATGGTACGTATTCCGCTTTCGTGCGACACATGCCTTGCAGGACGAAGAGAGGTTACAATTATCGCTAATACTTTAATTTAGGAGCGAAGAGGGTACGGCATGGCAGGATGAGGGCACCTGCAGAGCAGACAAAATATAGCACTGGTACTCCCAATTTGTTTCCCCAACAAGGACACAAATTGGTGGGCGCCCAACTGGGACAGATAACCCGCTTCGGTTCAACAAACCTATTCCCCTCCGCCATCGGGTTTCTGAATCATCTATGCGGTTCATTAAGGAAATAAAAACGAAGGGTCAACTTTTGACAAGGGGTACGCATTCGCTCCGTCAACACATTCATATAAATTGGCTTTAAAATTTTATGGTCAAGACCATGGACAATATCTTATATCCTGTTATTAGAACTAAAACTTTGAAAAGAATAAAAAAACAACTAGACGCAAGATCGTATAGTTTCGCAGCCCGGCTGCTGGCTCTTGGAATTTTTTAAAGGACTAAAAATCCTTGGTTATGTCCTTCACCTTGCGATATCAGAAGTTTTACCCGTCGGTTGTTTTATAAAAATATGTTTGCAACATATATTTATTTCTTAAACAGAAGAGGGAGGGGGACTTCAGGGAGATTTTGTCTCTTTATTCAATCAGCTCACGAAAGTTTTAACTATGTAGTCCAGACAATTATATAAATTATATATTTTTTCCGTTATAATAAAATGAAAATAAAAAAAAAAGGGAATTAAAAGGAAACATATAACCATCTCCATTTGAAATATTCTGGGAATGGAGAGAGCGGAGAGGACGCGGTTAACTTGTTTGATTTGAGTTGACTCTGAAAAGGGGAATGCTTTTAAAATGTCATGGTTTGTGCTTGTAACCTATAGGGCAACTCCTATAGGGCCGCAATGGCAGCTCCGAGGGCTTCCTTTAATGGCTTTCCAAGTTTATTTTACTCTTTTGTGTCCTTTTTGATTAATAGGAATGATTCTGATAAAATTTGTATAAATCTACTGATAACGGTAAACGTTATTTTCACTATACTTGTATTTATAATATATTTATTTTGCTTACCTACTTATAGTAAAACAATTCATTACAAGGTTACCTTAATACATGAGGTGTATAATACATAGACTCTTATGAGTCTATATAGACGAGCTTTTTATAGTGTGCATGGTAAATAGGATGATGCATAGGTCAACAAAACCTTCAGGACAATAATTAATGATACATTTAATTAAACATCCTCCTGCTTCGGACGGCCCAGAAGCAGGTGGATGGACGGAGTCCAGGAGGAGATGGCTGGTCGAGGACTCCAAGAGGATGATTGGATGAATCGGGAGATATGGACCTCTGCTCTGACCAGTTGAGGCAACCCTTGTCGGAATGCCTTTAATATATATATATAATTAAACATTGCATAAATGTTTGAATACGTTTTGAGATATTAAATTGAATTCAAAATTCAACTATATCTTAGTTATACTTATACTTTTTGAATCCGCTAGTTTCTCAACTTGCTTCCCATACTATTCCTGATAACCCTCCCAGGCGTCTGAAAAGAAGATGGCCTCGAGACCTTCTACTATAGAACTTTATTGGAGTGCTACCGATGGTTAGTTCTACGCAACTGTTTGTTTTTTCATGTCCCATTGTTCTTATCAGCAGAATTACTTGTTATTATTAATAAAGTAATCTATTAAAAAAAATTTTCTTTTTCTTCTTCCTTTGACTTATCCGTTTCGGATGTTGGATACTATCATGGCGATCGTAATTTTGTAATTTTGTTTGCGGTTTTAAGTAATTGTTAGTTGTGAGGTCAAACCATTGCCTTATGTTATGCAGCCAGGAGGGCCTCCTTTTTCCTGATCTCATTCTACCATCAACTCTATTCTGTATTATCAGCTGCAGTAGACGATATTTTTGTCATTTCGTAGAATGTGTCCCAGGTATTATAATTGCTCTTTTTTGGCATATATCTTGATCTTTTCCGACCAGGACTTCTCTGTTAATGATCAATCCAGGAAGTTCGGTACAGCGGTACATCACTTTACACACCTCTCAAATGCTTCTATTTTCTTCATATTTTGTCCCGTCATTGTACACACTTCCGCGCCTTACAGCAATACAGTTTGTACACAGTATTTCGCCAGTTGCACTTTCACTGGAATAGGCAAGATATAACAAGTGAGAAGTTTCTTCAAGCTAATAAATGATGCTCTCGCTTCCTCAATTCTTGGCTTTATTCCAATTCTCCAATCCGATTTTGAATTGATCAGCGTTCCCGGGTACATGTAGGATTCTAAATGTTCGTTTTCATCGTACCTTAATCCATAAGGGAGCGGAGTTGCTCAGTGGTAGAGCGCTGAGTCCTCATGCCGAACGTCTTGGGTTTAAATCCTGCTTGCTGGTAGACTTTTATTTAATTTGTTAGCGGCCGGTGAAGGGTCCTTTTGAATCTACGATCCTCTTGGGGCCCATA
Source organism: Arma custos (assembly GCA_037127475.1). NCBI lineage: Eukaryota > Metazoa > Arthropoda > Insecta > Hemiptera > Pentatomidae > Arma > Arma custos. The sequence goes on along the minus strand of CM073760.1, from coordinate 106,294,124 downwards.
CAGCCTCTATAAAATAGGTACCCAAAATATGGGGGGAAATTGACGGTTATGCGTGTTCTAGAACAAATCACCTCCCTGCACAACTGTTGTTCAAGAAAAACTTCCGTCTCAACCGTCAACCGTCAACCCCATACCCTTCAAGGGCTGTAGTGGTAGGTTAAATAAATAAATTAATCCAAAAGTTCCCAAAAATGGCAGAAATTAAACGTGTGAGATTTGAGTCGTCCCATGTTGGAAGCTCTGTTGCAAATGTCATTGTATTGTTTATATTACTTCACTATATCAAACATTTTCTTATACAATATTTTATCTCAGTTCTTTTCCTCAATTATTGGGGGTATTTGCTCCATATAGTCTTCGAGGAAAATTTGTATTTATTAATAATGAGTAGAGCATTGTTTCCTAGGTTGTGAGAAATAATGTTGCTTCACAGTATTCACAAAAAACTGGTGCTTGAAGCGAAGCACTAACCTATCCTCCGACGATGAGATAGCCCAGCACGGAAAGCTTTATATCTGAACCAGAAATTTATTTCGGTCTGGCTAAAGGCCTGATAGCCGAGGCCACGCTATCGGGGAGTCCTCAATATTTTCTCAAGTGGGCTCTGTCTTTTGTCTGCTTCCTGCATCCTCGACTCCGGGATTACGCCTGCGAAGGCCACTAATGTAACATTAAATTTAATTTATTAAACCTTTGCAATCTTTGCAGGTTAAGCAATTTAGTTAGGTCATGGATCGGATCAAAAATTTTTCCAGATCATGCAAGTTAATTTTAAGTTTTATATTGTTCAAAATTATTTTTTAATATTATGTTAAATAATATTATTTTTTAACACTAACTTATTAACAAATATATAAATTAGATAATTAATATTTAAAAAACCTTTAGAAAGTTTACAGTAATATTTCACATTTCACATATTTTATTTAATTTTTTTGACCAGTGTTTAAAATATTTTTATAAATTAGGAGAGTTGTTCGTTAGTGCTTCATGGCGGTAATAATAATAATAAACCAATCTAATGCTATAGAAAATATAATGCATACATCGAGTGGATATTTCAAATATCTTTATCATATTGCATTTCTTCTAGATTTATTTCACTTATATATTGGATCTATGACGAGAGTTTTTGTCATTATTTTATATTCAACAGAAATAAATATGAAACACAATTTTTAAAACTTCACAGGAAATCTGTCGCTCTTCCTTGATCCAGGCCTCACTGAATCCTCCTCTTTTGAAGACTATAATTTTTTCCTTTTGTCACGAAGGTATGGCGCCACGGTCCATGATCTCAGAAAATTAACCTCAATTTTCAAAGGGCACAGTTGGATGTTACAATTGTTACCGAGGTGTTCCACAGATTCTGGACACAGACTTTCCAAGGTTTCTAATGGATTCAAGACGAAAGGATTTTTATGTCAATTTAGCTGCAGTCCTTTTAATCTTAAAGATTGTTAGAAGTGATATAAGTGGAGGAGACGATTTGATACATTTCAGGCCATCTCCCAAAGTATTTTTTTAAAATATTAGTTGACCTTATATATATATATATATATATATATATATATATATATATATATATATATATATATATATATATATATACATAAGGGGGAGAAATTGTTGGCTTTCAAAGAAGTAGTTCAACCCTGTTTAAGAAATTATTTCTCTGACAATATCTCATATATTTATAGTAACTCATATTGCAGATTACCACTCTATATGTATATTTAGTGTCAAAATATAATATATAAATTTATTTGGGTCGTGTGGAGTTATGATGTATATCTAGAGTGGATTGCTAGATCATTTGGGTTGGCCATCTTTGCATTAAATGTTTACTTATAAACTAGAATCTTCAAAAAGATGTTACATTAGCAATCAAGTTTTTTCTTTGTAATTCTAATTGTGAGTTACTTCAGTTTTTGGAGCTCTGAGTTAACGACCTATAGGTTCTGGGTTCGAAGCCTCCCGTAGCAGATAAATTACTTGTTTTCTAAGCTCCCTATAATATACTCTGTTAGATATCCTCCCGGGGTCCATCCCACCAGAGGATTACCTTAATATGGGGGAAACCTGGCAGTTTAACGTGATCTCGCCCAAATCACCTCCCTGCACAACCGTTGGTTTAGAAACAGTGTTTTCCATTAAGCCAAACGCTCTTTTGGAATGCCTTGCTGAAGGCTGTTTGGCCGCTCATCCCCCCCCCCCCCCGGATCGGACTCCACTAACGGAAGAAGAATGGTTAATTATCGTCGTGCGGGCGGAAGGAAGCGGAATTAGGTTAGTAGTGTAAAGTACACCTGCAGGACCAGCTGCATTACACACCGGACCAGCTGCACATTGCTAATGCATGCATGCAAGTCCTCCTGACCCACATCCCCGGGGCACAGCTGCTCCGACTTCGATGTCTTTAATTCAGTACTTTGCCTTTCGCGGGTACCTTTAGCCTTATAATAATGTCGGATCTACATAAACTAACTCAGTTGATAAATATTCAGACCTAAGTTGGTAATGAAGATAGCGAAGATCCACCTCGGGTTACTTCATTCCTCTCTACTGTTCATTCAACAATTGACTCTGTCAATTGGGCACGACGGACAGTTGTAATTAGCGAAGTCAGGCATAGACTTGGAATGGAGTTAATGATTGTATTACAACTCTATTTCAGGCCAAAAACTGCGAGATTGACATTATTCCGCTTCCCTTCAATATAATTAACTAATTTTGGACAAAATTCGACTTAACTATTTATTGACCGGAGCTGCAGATATAATATCATTACAACCTATACTTTGCTTTTTATATTTTGAAACCATAAGGACTATTGATACCTAAATTTTTCGTACAAACGCACACATCAGTGATAAGAAATGTTTGTCTTTATAATGTATCAAAATAGTTTAATTACTTTAGGATAATTACTTCTCATAAGCCAAATTAATGGAAGGTAGATTTGAGCGAGCTGATTTGAAGTTTTTGACATCTGAGTTCCAGCCCGTCATAGTTCCATTAAAGACCTAAATGATAATAATTACGAGGTAATTATTAACTGATGTAAGGATTTTAAAAGAATTCGTAGCAGAAAATTATTTATAAAATGTGTCAAAATCTATGATAACAAGTGGTAATTTTACCTGATGTATATATATAAATGATCCCTGGGTTTTCACTGTGATTTATTTCGCATCTGCAAGGTTGTTGCGTAAAATATTACGCTAGCTATATCAGTATCGTCCAAGAAAATTGCAAAAAAAGTGTAAAATCGACACTAAAATGTAAATTGCTGTTAATTAATATTGATAGAACAATCGAGAGTAAGGCACGTCCCAGGCAAATAACTACCTTAAGTACGTAATTTTTGTATCAGGTGCCTTACGCATTTTTGAGCTATACTTACAATTCTTCTTAATGCTGTACTTATTTGCAGTTATGGCAAATTATAATTTGAAAACAATTAAAACAAAAAAAACTGAAAGCTGTTGCGGACAGACTTTGGTCAAAGAAAGTACTTAAGGTTGGCCTGTAATCATCAGCATCAACAAAGTTAAATTAATGAACTTGCCAGTAGGCTACTTTTCTGTTTTCTATTTTACACAGATAATAAAATAAAGAAAAACTGCATTAAATTGATTAATAATGTTTTCAAGACTGGATGATTTATTTCCTTATTAAACTGTTTCCTAAAAAAATATTTTAATATATTTTAATCAAGGGTAATTTTGATTATAGATTTTTGTAAGGCTAAGAATGTTATGATCGAAATCAAGTGTTCGTTTAAAGTATAGGTAACCATTGATTCAGCATTCATTATTATTATTTTATTTTAGGTTTTTGATACCTTGAGATATTTACTCATTCAGCTTTGGTTACATGAATACCAATAAAATGATGTATTCTCCATATGTATATACTAACTAAATATGTGTATAACAACTATAAGTAGACGTATATATGTAGTTAATAAATCACAAAGTCCAGCGATTATTAGTTTATTTACTTTTCATGTTGTAATAATTAATCTAACCTTCATTTCTTCTTATAAGTGAGTATTAAATTAGGTTTATTGCTTTCATGTGCATTTTTTTTAGTAAATTCTGTTTTACTATTTTACTAAAAATACCATTTTACTATTTTTTGTTTTAAAAATTACTATATTGTTTTTTAACCTGCTGAATATGAATCGTGAATTTAATGTTTGCTAGCAGCTTTCATAAAAAACTAAATTGACTTTTTATTGTATCTGAAAAAAGCGATATATTTTTTTCTCTGAGAAATATAATTTAATTAAATATATAAATACATATAATAATTAAATATTATTTAATATATTCTAATTGTTTCGTTTTAAATATGTTTGTATCTATTCCATCCAGCTCTGAAGAACTTCTGCAATGTGGGCCAAAAGGTCGGTTTTTAATAAATAATTGTTATCTATTTAAGAAATTATTTCATTGACATCCGCCTGGGCCATTTTCTTCCCAATCTACATCAGGTCAACTAATATTTTTAAAAAAGAATAATTGTTACATTTGCCTTAATTTAATATGTCCTCTTAGTTTTTAGGAATTTTTTTTCCCTAGGATTTCGAATTTAGTATCTTTATTATAGGTTGAAGTAGATAATAGATCAAAACAATAAAATTCAGTTAAAAGGAGCGATATTTCAGCTGGGAGAATAGTGAGAGAATCCTAAACCGATAGGACCTTAAAGTGGTCTAATCTAAACATAGTTATAGTCATAGCCAGTTCTCTATGATAGTGGCTCTAATAGCTTTCTCGTCCTCTCATCAAAGCGATTGCTTCTCGCCATCAAAGCTCTTTTATTAAAATTGTGGCTGGGGGTAAAAGGTTGGGAGAATAAATTGGTCTCCTATCGAATTTTGTCAAGCATTCTCCATCTTTTTGCTACAATTTTGATGCATCATTCAATTACGTAAGCATGAGTGAATCCAGATTATTGTTAAAGACAGGTTAGGGTACGGAACAATTCATTATTATATATATATATATATATATATATATATATATATATATATATATATATATATATATATATTCATGCTACTTCTACTTCTTGTTCTTCCACTAATCTTTCCTTCGTTCATTAGGCACTCTTCCTCTCTTTGTACGTGTACATTGTCTACGTAATATCCTTTTAGTCCGCCTGAACATTTTCCAGATCAATTTTTACTTTTGTCATCCAGGGTGTAGCAGTCTTGAGCGGCTGTATGTATCTAAGAATTCAGTTGGTGAGCATATATATTTATTCATATAAAATTTATATTTTAAGTACGAAAGAAGTCTGTACCTGTTCATCCCATTAAGGGCACATGGCTCAATACATGGTAGGGGCCTGTTTGCTGGTAGTTAACTTGGCCAAGATGTTTTTTTTAATTTGGCAGGTTTTTCCCCAATGAAGGGTACCTACTTTATTGAGGCTGATTAATCCCGAGGGTAGCCTTCTGACCTGACAGGATTGATCTATGGTTTCTATCAGATAAAATAATTTATCTGAACTAGCCGAATCCAGTAGCTGCAGCTCAGCAATTAAGTGCTCTACACATTGAGCTACTCCTCTCCCAGATAAGTAATGAGCAATAATAAATTGTGATAGGATCTAATCTGTTGTTACTAACAACTGGCCAACAAGAACTCCACCGTTTCTTTATAAAAGTAATTTATAACAAAGGTTATATTCGCTTTCCACATGGAGATTTTCATGTAATAATTATTCCTGACCGATCTACATATATTGAAAACCTCCACAACATGTGTTGTGTTATTGTTTAATAGGATGTGATAGGCAGAATCACTTTGGTATATATTTTCTCACCTGCGTGGATTTTAACATAAGATCTTGATGAAGTTTGTTCATGAAAGCGATAAGGTTATTTTTTTGAGTGTTCATTTCCTCGGCTTACTCACTAACTGCTTTCATTTAATAAAATCAGCAACAGGCGTTATTTTTTTTACACGACGACATATTTTCTTCATGACATCCACCAAAATCGTGATCTGTTACCTGCAAAAATCCACTACGACTTATTGGAATAAGTAAGAACCTGTTATGCACGGGCATTACATTCGAAGGAAGCGTGGTAGAATAAGCGATGGCAAAATTTTTATTATCGGCAACATTCATCTGTTTTTATTGAAGAATAATTTTATTTATTTAAAATAAATTATACCAAAATTAACCCTGAAGTAGCTGTTTTGCTTTAAAGGTTAAATCTTTGTTTATGTGATTATTACTTTAATTTTCTAACCACAAGCACTAATAAATCAGCAAATAATTTTATGGAGCATCTTTTTACTACATAGCTGCATTAGAAGCTACCAGTTACTCATACGTTATGTATCTGTAGCCCCGGTAAATAAGAAGTTTAAGTAGATTTTTTTCCAAAAAGAGTTAGTAGTTCTCAGAGAAGTGGAATTGTGCCATTCTCGTCGCCTTTGTCTTGAAATGCAGTTTTAACAACATTCCTTTCTCCCAGTACAATTAACTCATTGAATATCTTCCACTTATCCATTGGGGCTGTGACTAAGTTTATGTGTTAAAATCATATGTTTCCGTTAAGAACTCAAAACACTAAAACGAAGCTCAGCTTCTGTTCCACACAATCAGCTTTCTTGAATAGTCCATTAAGAAGCGGAATTATGCAGGCTTTCTTTGATTTTTCAAAAGCGTTTGATTCAGTTAATCATGTTACCCTCCTCAGGATACCGCTAACCCCTCCATTTCATTTCTTTTGATGCAGGTTCCCCTCTTCCCTACCCTTAAACATTAAACAGTAAATATTTCTTATAAGCCTCTTTTCTTATTCTCTCGACTGATAATTGGCGTTTCTCTAAGGACTCACCGATGTTTCTTTTTTTATATTAATGATCTTCTTGGTGCCATTCAATATTCACAATAACAGTTTTATACTAATGACATAAATTTTTAATGATCTGAGTGCTCGTGAATGATCCTTGTTTCAAAATCGCAGCAGATTATAAAATGCATAAGTCGTCTCGAGTGAGGGTGGATAGGGGGTGATTTAGATGGGCGTGTAGAGGGTGGATTATTGCAGTGTTCTATTCTTCAGTGTTCCAGCTGTCGTTAGTGCGTTTATGGAAGTTTTGAAAGGTTTGATCATTGGCATTCTTCCATAACTCTGCAACCAACTGATGTACACTTGCTGCTGTATGGTTCTAGAACAAGCCGATTGCTGCGCTCACTTCGTAGTAGCTTGGTGGTATGATCTTTTCTAATGGTGTTTTTTTTTCTGGGTCAGGATCAAACTGCTTATATTCCCTTGGGTCTTCGCAGTTGAGTAATTTTTTAATGTGTTCTGCCAAGATATTTTCATTGTCTTGGTTGCTATGTACTATTTTCCCATTTTCATTTTTCATCATAAGCGTAGACTGATATTCTCCAAACGCTTTGTAATAGTTCTTTGTTTTATGCTGATTGAATGTTTCATCTATTGTTCTGAGCATTTTTTTTTTTTTAATGATTTTTTCTAATTCTACTGATGTCTCTAGTCGCTTGTCGTCTATCATTAGTGAGCTGTGCTCTGTATTCTTCGGTTTGATGCTTTGGTCGTTTAATCATTCTTTCTGCCTTCCCTGCATGGAATCTTACTTTTTTTTAATAATTTTTCAATTTCCTTATTATTTAACATTTCAATAAGTTCAGAAATTTAATATAAACATTCCTAATATTATCTTTATAAACAATCTATTTCATTTGTCCTTATTCATTTACGTCATGCCCTTATTTTTCAAGCCTTAAGATATTTTTCTTTTTCTATCTCCAAACAGCTCAAGGATACAGGTTAATGAAATTTATTTATTCTATTATGTTTATACGGAGATATCTGATATGGGACAGTCTGCACATGTACTGTTCTTGACTAAACCAGAAAAAAATACAAAATAAAACTATTCATTAAATATTTATTTTATTTTATAGTTGAATTTTATAATTTTTTTAATATTTTTTAAATATTTTATTACGTGAAGACAGTTCTTGGGCTGCATCAGATGAGGACAAAGCAGAGGAATTTGCCAAACACCTTTCAAATACATTTATCCCACATCCTGAAATCCACCCTAACCACGTTTCCAATATTAATGAATTCCTTTCTTCACCCATTCCTCTATCCTTACCTCCTAAAGCTGTAAATCCCTCTGAGGTCAAATTTCTCTTACAAAAGTTAAAAGTCCGCAAATCTCCTGGACATGACCTTCTTACCACCCAGATCCTTCAACGACTTCCTCAAAAAGCGATTATTTTCCTTACCTATCTATACAACTGTATCCTTCGTACAACTCACTTCCCTTTGCTGTGGAAACACTCCGTCATCATCCTATTCTCTAAACCTGGCAAACCACCCAATGTCACTTCATCATACCGACCCATCAGCCTGCTCCCTATTCTTTCCAAAATTTTTGAAAAAATCCTCCTGAAACGAATCCTACCCATCATCGAATCCAATAATATTCCTTCACATCAGTTTGGATTCCGTCCCAGGCACTCGACGGTCCAGCAGGGACTCCGAGTTATCGATCACATATCTTCTGCTCTTGAAAGCAAACAATACTGCACAGGCGCATTTCTGGACGTAGCACAAGCTTTCGACCGGGTATGGCATGCCGGTTTGCTGTTCAAGCTCAAAACCCAGTTACCTCAATCCTTATTTCTAGTTCTTCGATCCTACCTCTCTGATCGCTACTTCCAAGTACGCTGTGATAACGAATACTCCAATCTTTACCCAATTCAAGCTGGAGTTCCCCAAGGCAGCGTCTTGGGTCCTATCCTATACATATTGTACACCGCTGATATCCCAACTACTCCTGAAACCTTCCTTGCAACGTTCGCAGACGACACAGCCATCTAATCATCTCATCCAGATCCCGAAATAGCTTCCACGAACCTACAAAGCCACCTTTCGCTCATTGAAATTTGGTGTAACCAATGGCGGATCAAAGTCAACGAGGAAAAATGCAAACACGTGACTTTTACCCTTCGCCGGGAAACATGTCCTTCTGTCCAATTCAATGAAACCATCCTACCTATTTCCGACACAGTACGATACCTTGGCTTCCTCCTAGACAAACGACTTACATGGAATCCTCATACCAGACTCAAAAGACAAGAACTTAACAGACGATTTAGCCAACTATACAGATTACTATGTCGGACCTCCGATCTTTCAATAGACAATAAATTACTAATATACAAGACCATCATCAAACCTATTTGGACCTATGGACTGGAACTGTGGGGGACAGCAAAACAATCGAATATCAGACGCATTCAATCCTTTCAATCCAAAATCCTGAGAACTATTGTCGATGCTCCTTATTATGTTTCCAACAAAACCCTCCATAAAGATCTCAACATTCCTTTCGTCCTCGACCTCATCCCTACTAAATTTTCAAACTTTCACCAAAACCTTGCCTGTCATCCCAACCCCCTGGCTCAGTCACTATCCAGTTCCACACATCCATATAACCCACCCCGCCGTCTAAACCGGCAATGGCCCCGAGATCTGTTGTAATAATGCCATTTGGAGTACTGGCACTGGCCAGATTCTCCACTCACGACCTGTGTGTGTGTGTGTGTGTGAAGCGCCCTTACCAGCTTCCATTGGCGTTTAATGCCAGTGACGCGGCTGGGAAAGGGGGCTGGGGCTTCCCGGACTCCTGCTTTGCCCTCATTCCTGGGGAAGAAGCTCAGTTCGAGAACCCCAGGCAAATTGTAAATAGGGTATGAATGTGTGCATTTTATTTTATTTTATTATTAGTATTAGTATTATTATTTATTTTACTTTATTATTTATTTTACTTTAATATTATTATTACCGCATTAATTTCTTTCTGTTACCGCATGTATATATTTTTCCGCATGTATATATTTATTTATTTTATTTTATTTTATTTTGTTTATATTATTGTTTTGTTATGGAATGACTGTAAGCTACACAGCACTATTACTTATTGCCCATAATTGGCAGATTGTAATATTTCAATAAAGTGTTAATATAAAAAAAAAAAAAAAAATATTTTATTTGAAAAGAAAAGATATGACCAGGACCGGGACTCGAACCCGGGTCTCCCCCCTATCCTTCGTGGCTGAGGTGGCTCATATCTTTTCTTTTCAAATAAAATATTCTTTAAATAATTGTCCAGCTGATGAAATCTGGAATTTCTTAAGAAGCAATCTTTTGATATTAAAACTGAGTAATTAAAGTTAACGGCTCTGATCTTCTATCTAAAACATTTCTATTTTCTATTTTTGAATTTTTTGTCTCCTCAAAAGTTTAATTTATAATACTTACAATATAAGATTTCATATGAACGGCATATATATCTATCTCCTTGTGTTACCCTGGGGTATTTTTAAGTTCTATTTTTTTTTTTTTTTGTAGCATCGGCGGTGCAGCGGTAGAATGCTCTGTTTTTGAAATAGTTCAACAATTGTTAATCAATCGGGTATATCACGTACAATTCATCGGGTACAGAGTAAACAAACAGTAGACGTTGGGGAACCAGTTCCAACCAGCATATACTTCTTAAATCTTGGGCCAGGATGCCATTGGCGTTTTGTTTACCCCGCCATGGCAGTATATTTTCCTTTAACCTCGTAAACATTAAGCCTGAGTTACGACCTATTCAGAAATCATTGGCCTGCCTTTGTATATCGGCAGATAAATCTCCTCTGCTCAATCCGGATAATCGTAAAATATACGGAAGCTTCCCTCCACACTCAGGCCAACTCTTGTTCTTCTTGAGTCATTGTGTAAGAGCTCTTCATAATATTGGAGGGGTTCGATGGGGGTCATAATTCTTCTGACGGTTCGATTTACTCCTCGGTTTATAAACCACAAAAAAATAAGAAGATCATGTTCGTTCAGAACTGTTAAATTAAAAAGAAAATACAACTAACAAGGAATTTTTTTTTATGACTACACATATTTGTTACACAAGGATGTTTATTTTTTTCAATCCAATCTAGTGATGCACTCTGATCACTGCTGATTTAAACAGTCAGGCTATATAGTTTATGTTTGTTTCTTTGTTCGTTTAACGTCATTTAATGCTGCCATGGCTAATCGGATGATGCCACAGTGGGAGCTATAAATTTTGCCTATCTAGGTTTAATTAGGATTACCTGGCATCGTACAGGCTCAAGTCTCCCCTTTTAAATTCATTTCCGAAGGTCGGCATGACCACAGATTTATATACCCCCTTTAAAATCCGTAGAGCCACCCGCCGGGCTACGAACGCGCGATCTTTGGCTTAGTAGTTTGTTATGCTAACCACTAGACCACAGGTACCTCCTGTAGTTTATGTTAGACATTTGAGAAATCGGTGTATAACTTTATAACATTTTAAATCTTGTTAAGAATGGATAAAATTTGTATCACATTATGTGCAAATTAAATATCGTAGTCATAACTTCTTTTTTCTTTTCCTCGGGGATGTACTTTATGAATGGATAGTTCACAAGCATAAGGGAGGTTTCGTTAAAACTTCATAGCTCTCTTAAAACTAATAAAACAACAAGCAAATTCGTGATAAATACTATGCATCAATCTTTTCTTTTTTAATGAATAGACCCGTAGACTTTATTGCATTATTAATTATATTATGAACCTTCTAGAATGTTCATAGTAGGATGTTCTAGAAAATAGGAAGATCTGATGATGATGCAGGATGGTGTAGGTAAAGGTTGTTTCAATAGTTGTCTTAATTAGTAGTTGTTGATTGTATTAACCTAGTTGACCGATTCTTTGTTATTGTTTGATATGATTTCGTTGGCACATAACTCAGACGCTATTTAAATTATTCCCAATCCTCATACAAGACTGAAACGACCAGAAACTGCTCGACGTTTTCGCCTAATTCAACATTTACCGGACAAACGCCACCCAAACAAAACCTCTAAAAAACTCGTATCCAATCCTTACAATCCAAAATCCTTCGTTAAATCCTCAATGCTCCTTATTATGTCACAAACAAACTCATCTATCATGATCTTAATATACCATATGTTGCTGATATGGCCCAAACTAGATACCTATCCTTCCATGAAAAGCTCCATACACACTAGAATCCGCTAATCGCTCAACTTGCTTCCCATACTATTCCTGACAACCCTCCGAGGCGTCTGAAAAGAAGATGGCCTCGAGACCTTCTAGTATAGAAGTTTATTGGAGTGCTATCAATGACTAGTTTCTCCAAAGTTTTTTTTTTTCATGTCCTTTGTTCATACAGCAGATTTACTTGTAATATTATTAGAGTTGTAAATATCAATAAACTAATCTAAACTAAAAAAAAAAAATGATCCTCTTTACAATAATAATAAACTGTAGTTTTCCTATGCTAGTGTTTTCTCTATATCCTATATTTCCTCATAATGACGTAATTTCTTTGATTTTCTCTCCAACTTCGCGCAACTGTCTGTGGTCTTTCTTTATCCTGAAACCCATCCAGATCCACTTTCTTCTTAAATGTGAGACTACGTGATATACAAATTTCCTAAATCTTTCTTTACTTCTTTAATCTACGCTGTAGATGTCTTCTTCTTTAAGAAATAGTTGAATATTCTACAGTATAGTCAAGACCCTATGAATGTCAGCCTCTTACTCTGTACAGTTATGTTATCAGTATTTTAAGATGTAATTACTTCACCTATTGGTGAGATAATCGCAATATTGATTGAAATGCCGACAGAATGGAGAAAAAAGAGATTTTTTTTCTATCAAAGGGCTCTGAAACGCCGTTAGCAGAACCATGACACCTGTACGTCTATAATTTGTGCATTTCCTATGTCCAGCCGCCCATTCAACCGTTCATGTAGAACATTGGGCGTTAAGATGGAAAATATGAACATAAACTTCAATACTTCTTATCCTTGCTGACAATGGTCCGGTTTTAACGTTTGCTCAGAAGGAAATTTCAACATTATTCCAAAAACGTCGTCAGTTTTAGCTTTCTGAATAATCTCTGTTAACAAATATTCTAGGATGCTAAAAAAAAAAAAAAATCCCTACTATTTTTCGATGGGTCTGTTTTTGGGTGTTTTTTTAATAGTCAAATAGTTCAAAAATCAGAAAGGTTTGGCCGATTCAATATTTAGTAAAAATTAAATTTAACAATTAAGATTGTTAAAGTTTCCTAAACAATCCAATTTTATATTACATTCGTGTTTCTAATGCGTTTAAGAACTAACATTAAATTAAAAATCGGATTTTCGTAGCTTTAAAGCAGGGTTTAAGCCTCTTGAATCAGACCTGATATTTTAAATTTTATGCTAATTTCAAAATTAGCCTATCCATATGGCTAGTTTAAGAATTTAATATTGACTTGAATGAATGATTGTGGTGGGGTATGGTAGTAATATGTGTGTCGATAAATAAAATAATCTTTTCCTGCTGTTTTCTTTTTTTCAACTTGCTTAATGTGCCCTTCTCATTGATAAACTAATAATTACACTTTTCGAGCTATTCCTAAATAAAATATTACGTCTTCCCAGACTTCTTACTTCTTTTCCCCAGGGATAGTTGAAGGAGTTTAAGGATTAGGTTTTATTAGAACCCCTTGCAGTTTTAGTAACTGCAACACACATTTAGGTAACTACAATATGAATATCAGTAATTTCATTATTGCTAAACCGTATCGTCAATGAAGATTAGGTAGTTTCATGAAGAGTACATTAATAGTTTTTGCAATCAATTAATTCTAACGAAAAATAGGTTTTCATTTTACATAGTAGTATGGCTATATAGTATGGTTTATATTAGACTAAGTAATAACTGCAAGATTTTCATTTAACATAACTTCAAAAATGTTGAAAATACCCCATACCCATCGCAGACAAGGGCAACTTAATTTATTAAGTTCATCAGCGAACTCTGTTAAATCCTCTGGACAGAGAGAAAGCCTTGATAGCAATTGAACTCTTTGTACATAAATATAAAGGCCTAGCTCCGAGGGGCTGATAGCGAATTCAATTTAGTCAGGCAGATAGGAGAGCGCTGTAATGGAGCTTCTCATTGGTCCGCCGCCGGTTCCTACTCAGCCAACCAGCGCCCGATAAACAAATTAATGTGCACGCGATTGGTAGATTAGTTACCTTCGCACTCTGCGTGCGGAATGCTGAAACTTCCAAAAGTGATCTCTCCTCAAAGAGAGTTAGATTGTTTGCGATGGTAATTCTGGTCAATTATAATCGATTCCCCTTGTTAAAAAATATGTTAGACTATAATAATTTATTATCTATAAGTTGAAGCTAATGCGTTTGTAGTAAACACTTTTCCCCGGGTACGAAGTTGTCTTCGTATCGTATATGCATAATCTCGTAAACGCCTGGCGTATGGGTTTAAAAACTTAACAAGTTTCATGTAAATGTCCAAACCTTAAAGTTTTTCATGAAATTCTCAATTTTATGGTACAATCGATCTTACAGAAAAATCGATAACTGAAATGAATAATGAAAGCCATACAAGGTACCCTCACTACCGTATCTGGTTGAAACAGATTAGATCAAGTCCGAATTAAAATACCACTAATTATATATAAATCCTAATAAAGCTTCGATTGGAGATCTTTCGATATCTAAAGATCTAAATTTTGGATGCGAATTGGTTCAGTGGTAGAGCTCTGAGTTGCAGTGCCGAATGTCCTGGATTATAATTCCGTTGCTGGCAGATTTTTTTTAATCTATTATTGGCCGGAGATGGATCATATTGGACCTGGGACGCTCCTGGGGCTCATCCAGCCTCTAGAAAATCGGTTCTCAAAATAGGAGGAAAATATGGCGTTTGTGCGTGAGCTAGGAAAAATCACTTCCCAGCACACCTGCTATCCAAGAAACAGTACAGTCTGTACTGCACACTGAATTCAGGACTAGTTGCCGTGGTACAGGTTTTTTAAAAATACATCTATAGCCTCAGTTAAGCGGTTAAACCGAATGTCATCCAAAAATTGTCAATGGTATTGAGGGAAGTGGAGTGGTATCATTCTTGAAATGTAATCATAATAAAGGCAATAATTTCACTTCAAGCCAAGGCCTGTATTGGCCACTTATGCATTTAGAGAATGACACGATGCCGCCTCCCTTAGTTCAATTAACTCATTTCGGACGAAATTCTGAGTTAACCAACGGGACTGCGAATATAATAGAGATATTATATGCACGGTGTAATATCACTTTTCTTTTTTCATTTGTATTAATAAGTATGACTTATTTAAAAAGCGTAGATTTAATCTCAGTTATTATTGAAAGCGATGCACAACATAGAACCAAGGACAAAGTCGTGTGGCACTCCCGTTCTGATTCACCCGATCCCAGACTATGCAAATAGCAACTTGTAAAAACTGCCCTTGACTTATAGAGACTGTCTGATTAAAATACAACTTACACCACGGTCTATTATGTAAGCTGGCCTTAGAGATAGAATCGAAGCCTCTGATGACTCTTTGATATCTCTTACATTATTCTAAAATATAAACTGTAAGGTTTTTTTTTTTTCAAAATTTGCATATTTATATCAATTATATGTTAGTTGTGAGTATAATTAAAAGAAATCCTGCCATATGAAGATCGTAGCCAAGAAGAATTATTACGTTTGTTAACTGTGTTCATTGATATTTGAAACGAACGATTTTCCTTATATATTTAAACAACTGCTGCTTAAATAATACTAAGAAACGAGTGAAAAAAATCTGTAAAACGATAGGAAATAAAATACACCTGGCAATATTTTAATATAACACCTGCCATCAGGAGTGAAAAAGAATAATAAGAAAATAAACAAAACAATAAAGAACAAAAAGAAGATAGTAAAATAGAAAAAAACATCAACTCCGAGGCCCAAATGCCAAAATTATTAATATTTATGTTATATAATCTGTTTGTTTGTTCATTTAACGTCACTTTATGCTGTTATGGCTAATCGGACGATGCTACAGTGGGAGCTCTAAATTTTGCCTATCCAGGTTTAATTAGGATAGGGATTTTTAACGAGTATCTAACATCGTACAGTCTCGGGACCCCCGTTTAAAGTCCCTTCCGAAGGACGGCGTAACTAAGGATTTTTTACTCCCTTAAAAAAAGCCTAGTGTCACCTACCGGGCTACGAACCCGCGATCTTGGGCTTAGTAGTTTTTTACGCTAACCACTATACCACAGGTGACCTTTTTTATATAATCTTGTTTGTTTCCTAATGAAACATCTCTCTGAATACTTATTTATTAAGTGTGCCGACGTTTCGACCTACTCTGTAGGTCATATTCAGGGCAAATAGAAGGAGCTGCTGCTCGGGAATAGTGTAAAAGACTTAATATCCGTCGGCACACTTAATTATTAAGTATCCATTTATTTAGTTTTTCATTTGACTGCATCCCCAACTCTCTCTATCCTTACTTATATTTTCTTCGCAGTTTAAATAAAACCAGGATTACTGAAAATGTCAAGCCGATGTTGTTTAGTTCAATTAGGCAAAGGAATGCAAATTTCTTCCAACAGCTGTACAATTTAATAAATTATCCAACGTAAACAACTTTGTTAGCCGCTGGTTTTGGCGCCTGTGAGATCGCACGTGGAACTTCGGGCCTTGAGCAAAATTCGAATGTCCTTGTATTCGATAAATCTTCTTAATCTGCATTTTATTTTGGCTCAATTTGATCGTTAGTGAGTTTTAGTGGAACATTGAGCGTATCAAAATAACTTAACTCGCTACTTGAGGTACATCACTCAACGACACCTTGCTAATTTATAAAGTTCATGCCAACCTTGATCTTCTGTAGTTCCTACAACACTAATACCAAAAATTCAATAAGTCACTCCCTCCAGTGATCTTTGATCACGGAAGAATCGTGTCATTTTGGGGATAACTATAACTACATAGGAAATATTATATTGTTATTTATTCATTTAACGTTACTTTAGGCTGCTACGGATGATCGGGCGATATAGCGGGAGTGGTAAACTTTGCGTATTCATTAAAAATTAGGACATAGATCTTAAACGATAACCTGAAATGGTGCAGGATCGTAACCACCATTTTATGCCCCTTCTGAAGGAACGCAACCCCTATTTTACTCGCCCACCTGACGCGCTACGAACCTGCGACTTATAGAAGGCTGTTTTGCTAACCACTGCCCCGACAGGTGACTGCTACATAGGAAATATAAGGGATTCCAATGAATTTCCATTCATATTAAACTTGACGAATATTCTCAAATTTTGGGTTTCATATTTCAATAGGGAATATATCTCAACGAAGACCGCTTTTCGCGATGTACAATACTACCTTCTATGAACCAAAAACAAAGATATTGAAATCAGAACAGTATCCGCTAAGATATAAACAATATTGGACTTGATAGCCTTCTTTCCAGTATTACAGGTCTGCCTGGTCTCCTGAGTTGTCAATCACTCATATTTCTTCTCTTCTTCTCCACTTCATGCTTCCGAGGGTCCGTCTCCCACTTCCATCTACTTCCTGGTCTTTGAGGTGACTTTCTTTCCCCACTATATCGCTCCTTCAAGAGGAAAATCTTTACCTTCTTACCCACAATCCTTGTTACCTGTCCTTCCCATCTTACTCTATTTGATTTGATACGGATATTTTTCTCGGACAGTCTCAGCTTACGGCAATCATCTTGTTTCTGATTCATGGAGGACCAATACTTTCTTATAAAAAGTTCTAAATAAATTTAATTTCTTCTATTTAGACAACTGTTGTGACTTAACAAGTTTGTTAGGTCTTACTGACCGTCATATACTGTTAATTTATTTTCTGAGCATGGAAGATTCATATTCAAACATTTTGCCGAGCATATAAGAATTTCATGAATTATTCTGCACATGTTTCTGTGGAAAGCTGTTCACCTTTGGTTATTGATAACTCTGCAATGTTGTACCTCCCGGGACATTCCCGCTGCCCGTTAGAAATATTATCCAATTGCCTGGTTCTCGATCGATGAGGAATGTCGTGTGAATGGGCACGCCAGGTATTTCTAAAATATTGACTATTTGGAGATAATGAATTATTGTGTAATGATCTACATTGCTGTCTATTTTTGCAATAACCGCATAAATAAAAATAAATTACGTATTTGACACTATTTCGTACTGAAATGGTCAACTAATGAGAGATGGGGTGGATTTTAGATTATTTTCAGAGCTGATATATTCAGAAATACCTGGATTGGTAGAAAAAAATGTTTACAGAAATAGAAACTAATTCACACACAAAAAAAAAAAAATAGTTTCACATAAACTTAACTGTCTGCAAAACTATATAAAACACAAAAAAACATTCGGTAATACTGATTCCTATTTCTGTGTTGTTATTTTGTCTAAAATAGGCAACGCACTTATTTTGAATGAACCTTGAAGTAGTTCTTCACGCTATAGAAAAGTGTTGTTTTTTTTTTAACCGTCGATACTTAAAATTTGAATCGACGATAATAAGTAATTAGTATAGTAAGTAGTAAACCATTAATAAAATATAAATTAAGAAAGAACTGAGAAAAATATGAAATAAAAAACAATAATATTCTTAGTTTTTTTCTTTTATTATAACTCTTCCACCAGGATAATAAAATCCATCGGTTAATGCTATGAATACCATATTAAAAATCATCCAATTAAAATACTGTATTTTCTGTTATTGGAATATAAAATTAATTAGTCAGGTGTTGAGGTGGGTGAGAACGGTAATAATATTGATACTATTTGAAAGTCAATAACGAAAGCTTAAGCATATACAGTGTATAAATATAAATGAAAATTAATACATACTAATTTTACTTAATTACGACAGAACGTTCTTTAATTAATTATTAATTTAATTATACGAAAGTTTCTTTAAGAATTTAAAGTAATTATTATGGATCAATAGAAAAAAAAACAGAAATAAAAATATAAATCACTATTTTTCCGATATTCATAAATATTTCATTTTGAAGTTCAAACAGAACGGTACGAGGTCATTAAAATAAAAAACTTTTTTCTTTTTAAAAAATTAATTTATTGATATTTTCACCTACAAAATAATATTACAACTAGTAAATCTGCTAATGTGAACAATATTACATGAAAAAAACACTTGTGGAGAATCTACCCATCGGTAGCACTACAATAAAGTTTTATAGCAGAAGGTCTCGAGGCCATCTTCTTTTCAGACGCCTCTGAATGTTATCAGGAAAAGTATGGGAAGCAAGTTGAGAGACTAGCGGATTCAAGTGTGTATAGAGCTTTTCATGGAAGGATAGGTATCTAGTTTGGGCCAAATCAGCAACATATGGGATATTAAGATCATGATGGATGAGTTTGTTTTGTGACATAATAAGGAGCATTGAGGGTTTTACGAAGGATTTTGGATTGTAAGGATTGGATACGAGATGAATTGGATGGTTTAGTAGAGCCCCAAAGCTCAACTCCGTATGTCCAAATAGGTCTGATAACTGTCATGTAAATGAATGTTTTGTAATTAATGGGTAGCTTAGAGCATTTGTCCAGTAAATGTTGAAGTAGTCGAAAACGTCGAGCAGTTTCTTGTCTTTATAAAGAAATTTAAATTTAAAAACTATTTTATAGTCAAATGAATTTAAATACGGAAGAAAAAAAGTTTACCCTAACATAACTATAAGCCGATTTCAAACTTTTAGGGTTAAATTCAATTTTTCCGATATTTTTATAATTGGACAATTCCCTTAATTATTCGCCTTTTTTTATATGGTTCTTCAGTCATATCAGTCACATTTAGAATCCACAACTAATTATGATACATTATTCATAAATCATTGGAACAACTCTGAATAATATCAGTTAATAAATCAATTTCCCTCTTAGAATTGTCTCATTGTGTTGACATTGAGGCGATATCGTGGTCTACCTTTTTACTTCCCTGTCGTGCTTTGACATTTCCTCAAACGTTCGAGGAAATGCTAAGCAGTCAAGCCTAGAGCCCTGTCTTTTAAAAGATAGTATTTGCCAAAACGTTTTACATTTTTTCTTTAATATGTCAGCGTTGTTTTGGCCTTCTGGAGACTGAAATGCTAAAAATATAAATTAATTGCCCAATCTCTTGGGAATGTAATCGGTCTGACATATTAATATGGTGGATTAATATTGTTGCGAACCATTTTTCAGTTATCTGATTTATTAATATATATTTAGATATTGATTAATTTTGGTGGCCTACGTTGTTTAATTATCCTAATTTTAATACGATTCATGTATATCAAATTTTACAAGTTACATACAAATTGTTATTTGAACTAATATAGTCAATTAAAAGCTTCAGAGCTACGGCTGATTTTATTTTTACTTATTTTTCTCTCTTATATGTTTTTGCTGTTATACATTTTGTTGTTTTCTTTTATTTTTTCAAGTATAACTTGAGATGTGGGTATTTATAAATTTAAGTATTTTCGCAGTTCTGATCATCTGTAATTATTTTAGAGCAGTACCTAACAACTTGAATTTATATACAGTAAGATCATTGAGTAAATTCATTTTGAAAATATTGACTCAGAACATCTTCTGACCTACCTGTTTCAACTATTTAATTATTCAAACTTAATTTATTGCATATGACTGGGGGGGGGGCGGAGTGGCTAAGTGGTAGATCACTGAGTTACCATTCCGAAAATCCTGGTTCAAATCCCGCTGCAGACAAGACAAGAAAAAAATTAGGCTGTTAGCAGCTGGAGATATAGGATCAAGGACTCTCCTGGGGCTCATCCAGCCTCTAAAAGTGGGTACCCAAAATCTGGTGGTTGAGCCTAGGACAAATCGCCTTCCTGCACAACGGATATCAAGAAACAGTTCTGTCTCTACGATGTACTGAACCCTCGACCCTTCACGGGTTCTAGTGGTACAGGCTATATAGCAAGAGCTTCTTTACGATAATAATTATCGATTTTTATTTTTTAAATATGGCCACGAATGAAGTAAACAACGACGTGAGTCAGAGGCACGTGTAACATAATGAAAACAAGGCGCAGTAGTTATTAAGGTGTGTGGCTCAGCCGTGCTTGAGTATATTTTCGTTCGTGTCTCGATGTTTCGGGCTGTTTACTAACTTCATTATTGCTGATACTGACGACGGCGAAGACGGTGTTGAAGAAGGTTCGCTGACGAAAAAACCTCCGCGGTTACATCAAGCTGTTTATCGAGAGCTCCCAAGGACGGCTTTGGCACAATTTCTTTTGAGATCCTAAAAAAAGGCAGAGGTTTATCGTCACTTGTTTTCGACTGGTGGCAGATGCTGTGCAGATGTCGCCCGCTCTCTCAGATGTCATTCCAGTCCAAAAGGAAAAAAATAAATAAAACGAGGAACAGAAGAGAGAAATTCGCACAAGCTCCTCACTTATTAATAAGTTAGACACTGATAAATTTTATTAATATATGATTATACTATTAATATTTTAAATCATTACACATATTAATGTGCTTATTTGATATTGTTGACACCCATAGTCCGCTCATCAGAATATTTAGATCTATTTTGAGGTTGTACGAGTATAACTTAATCATTTAATATCAATTATTTCAATGTAATAACATACATCAAATTATCAAGAAGCATCGCTTGGATTTGTACTTGGTATGATTATAGATCAATAAAATAAAGTTAAGGTCATTAAAACATTTGTTTTTAATTGATATGTATTTATTTAAAAGAGTCTTAAGGGATTATTCCTTGCGGTAAAAATGGTTATACTATTGCATTATTCGTATCAAAATGTTTATATCCTACGACTTTTCTATTTTTTGTAAATATGACTTAATAATAATCACATGAAAATTCCTATTTGAATTAATTTAAAATAAACGGCAATACAAATAACATTATTGCTATAATATTCGAAAATCGTATTAACTCAAACGCAGATGGGATGTATCATTCAGGTTTTCATAAGTTGCAAATAAGGTGGAAATTTAAATTTACAAAAAAAAAATGTAGACTAAATAAATAACTATAAAAATGTTACATTATACTGATTGACAAATAATATTTTGCTAATTGGTAGGTATCTTGTCACTTATAAGTGACAATACGTCACTCACACTTGCCACTCATTCATGACAATACGTCACTCATGAGATCATTTCCTCAGCATCTTTCCTCCCCCGCACTTAAGTCCCACTCCTATTTATTCGACGTATGTCGTGTCAGAATTAATATTCCACCTTGGAATAAGAGATTAAAAAAAGTTTTTTATTTTTTTATTTCATAGTAGATGAAAAAAAAAACAATATGGCGTTTGCTTCTTTAATTTAAAATCATAGTCATCCTAAAATTTTTTAATTATGGATATCATGATAAAGATATCTATAACATATTCTTTTTGTGAGCTCTTTACTTTTTTTTCAGCAATTATCGTAAGACGAATATTCCATGGATTTCATACAATATAATTTCTGGGCATTGAAAGCAATATCATTAAAAACAAATAAGACCTACTGAAATTTTGTTTACTCTTCTTTGTGTGTTTTTCGCTTTTGATACTTCGCATTTGTATTGACGATATGTTACAAAATTACACATTACCAAAATCTTGAAAAAATAATCATCGATTCACAAATCGAAAATAGGTCCATTAAATTTTTCATTGTAAATATTCATTCGGAGCCCAAGTATCAAGCACTTCTTTTGGTATCTAATCTTATTGTATTTATGCTCTGTTTTATGGTCGAATCCTTCTGTAACGAAAAAGTGTAAACCGATTTGACACTGACACTATATCGCTATAAATGCTACACAATTTTCCATGAGCCTGTTCTGGATTTTTCGGACGTAAATAAGCAGAATATGACGTAATGATCTTCTGGAACATCCATTTTGAAAGAGCGGTTGCCTTTTACTGAATGATCTAATGATTTTACCTTTATATCTAGTATGTTATATGTACTGTTACATTATACATTCAATATCTATATGTACTGTTAAAAATATGCTTCGCTAAAGCCTTCCATTATGAAAAACCGACATTACTTTTCCCTAATTTACAATATGTAATCTTTATTTTTTTATTTTCAAGAACTAACACAAATAAATAAATCAGTAATTACTTCTTATTTCAATTTATCCAATGCTGTGGTTTTACTCAGTCAACACATATATATCGTGCCTAAGTACTAATTTTCCCTATCCTTAGTCATTGAAATACTCCTTATAGAAGATTATAAGTCTCAATTACGCCTGCAAATTTACATACTGTTTTAGACATTGTGGTATTACCTTATTATGCATAAATATACATATTCAATGTTCTGCTGTGACCAACTGCAATTATTCAAATAGAAAAAAAAAATATGAAATGGCTTTTAATCGGCTTACTCTTTGAAGTATTGCTGTTTAAGTTAAATAGTAAAATGAATTGCTCATTTACAAATAAATCTACTTGTATTGAAAACATTTTTATTATTAACTTTTGCCAAAACTTCAACATTTTTCATATTTTAGTATTGTTATTTAAATCTGACTGCATGTTTTGTGATAATTACAACATTTATTTCTTTCAATATAATTTCACAATTATCGAAGTTGGAAGAAATGCCATATGGTTTTTTTGTCAATTTGTTGCTCTTGACAGGTGTGGATAAATATATAAGGGCGCTAAATATATGTATTAATCCGTTATTAAGGCAATAAAGACGTGCAAATGTTTAACGTTTCATCTTTTACTCATTGATGAGAGACATGAAAGGTCAACATTTCTTGTTGCTATGTTGAAACCGGTAACATATCCCGTTCACGAAATTGTCCCTCTCCTGTGGCGAATGGGACGACAGGAAATCGAGGATGGTCTGGTTAAATTACAGAGGAGATAAAGTGGTCATTGTGCGACGCTAAGGCTGGCGAAGAACATAAAGGAAGAGGCCGGAATTGTCCTGGCAGCCGTAGCCCGCACGATTGCGTATTGTCCACATCTGTTGTCCTTTTTAGGGCTCTCCGGTAATGCTTTCTTAGCCTTATTTATTTATGTGTCAATAGTCTCTGATATGAACGGAGGGAAGGCTTTATTGGTTTTGTTATATCTCGTGTCAGTAACCACAGGAAGTTGGAATGAGGCTCGCCTTTGTAACATCCAAACAAATAAGTTCATGTAATGCTAGTGTATGAAAACTATAAAATAAACAATAATCGTTCATGATAATTTACTCCTTACTTTGTTGCGAATATTTGGCGTACCTGCTCAAATTTGAAAGAAAAAAGATCAAGGGCGAAAATTATACGGATCATTGATTATTAAAATTAAAATAATAACTCAATTGACAACTTCACAGCTGTTGTAAGTAAAGTAAATTTTGGTGATTACAACACAGCAATAAAGGCCTACCTACATGTTTTAATAATCATCTTTAAACTAAGGATAATGACTATTTTAAATTTGCACTTTAGTTTCAAACAGTGTTTTATTGTTAAATTCAGGCTACTTCAACAGTTACTAGACAAACCCTCTAAGCAGCTAATAAATTACAAAAGACTCATATACATGACTATTATAGAACAGATTGGGACATAGGGAGCAGACCTTGGGGCTCCCTTAGCCTTCGAATTCCTATCCAATCCTTACAATCCAAAATCTTTCGTAAAATCTTCAATTCTGCTTACTTTGTTGCGAACAAAGTAATCCTTAATGACCTTAATGTCCCATTTTTTTTTGCTGATGTGGCCCGAATCCGATATCAATCTTTTCATGACTTTATTCCCACTTTAACCAGTCGGTTTTTCTTTCCGATCTCAATATTCGTTCCCACAGAACCAAAGGATTCGAACGTTCCTTTCTCGCCCGCTCCACCACAGTATGGAACTCACTCCCTCCTAATATTCGTCATAGTCCCTCACTATTGTCATTTAAATCCTTGCTTTTCCAACATCTCCTAGCTTCC
Organism: Arma custos; assembly: GCA_037127475.1. Taxonomy (NCBI): domain Eukaryota; kingdom Metazoa; phylum Arthropoda; class Insecta; order Hemiptera; family Pentatomidae; genus Arma; species Arma custos. The sequence goes on along the minus strand of CM073760.1, from coordinate 106,269,206 downwards.
CAAAAAGATGCTCCCTAAGCAGGTTAGTCATTTGCTTAGATTGTAATGTATAGAATAATTCATTGTGCTATTCATTTCTTTTAATTTTGTCTTTTAGAAAGTGTACATCATGCATTGAAATTATTGCATGCTAGCTCATGCATTTAACAAAAGCTATGGATTTATCAATTCTGTTTAACTGCTTAATATCTCGTCAAGATTTGTACTGTTTATTTACTTATCATTATTTTTGCTTAAACATTTCTTTTTAAATTGTTTTTTATCACTTTATGCACGCTTTATGATTTGCAACATTTAGCCTTCTGGCCAGATAAATATTATGATTCTTCTTCTGTTCATATTTGTTATTCTAAAGGGACATAGTCCCAGAATAAAGTTACTTTTTCATTCTATTCTGTTCTAACCCACTCGTTTCAAACCTAGCAACTTCTTCAATTCCTGATAATCCTTCGAGGAATCTGAAAAGAAGATGGCCGCTTAACCTTCTTAGCTGAATTTTATACTTGAGTACGACCACTGCGCAGTTTTTCTACTTCTTTTTGTCCATGCTACTATGAATCATTCCTTCCATTTATTTAAGATGTCTTTGACAATTGTTTTTTTTTTTTTCTTTATTTCCAGATCGGCTATTCCTAGGCTTAAGTGGTGTCTTCTTTTAAAGCTAGATGATCGGACTCAATGAATTTACTGCTTGAAGAACAGATTTACTAGGATTGTGCGTATATTGAACATATGAGAAAGAAAATGGTCGGGTGGAGGTCAAGAAAATTCTCTTACATAGGAAGAAATGTTATTGGTAAGCCAACGTTTCGACCCACACTACAGTCTTCTTCAGGGCATTGATATGAATGGCGGGGGTTGACACTAGACTAACATCAAACATTATCCAACCCAAAATTGTCTTAGACGCTAGAGCAATGGGATAGGAGAAAGTCGAAGAAAAAGAACATTTTTAAGAACTTGAAACTTTTTTTATTTTAACTATTGTCATTATTCCAATAAAGCTTAAAGTTCAAACATGATAAAAGTCAAAATATAATATTATAAAAAAACAAAAAGATTTTGTAAACGGAATTCCTGAATTAAAAAACTTCAAACAATACAATATCTTCTGAAGGTTTATCTCATAAATTACAATGTTTAAGTTATGTCGTTGATCTTTTAACCTTCTCCTTTTCGTCGAATAAAAACTGCATCATAATATCTTCTAGGATAAGTTACAGGGATTATACAAGCAGATAAAAAAAGTTAAAAAAAAAAGAAATGCACTGAATAGATACTGTGTATAAGTAAGTCTCACTTTCAATGTTACCCAAGGCGAGATAGTGCACTCAGTAAAAAAAGGAAATGTGTTTTTGCATATTTGATACTGTTATCATGCTAAAGCATTCTAAACATATTTAAAAAATGTTTTATGGAACAATGAATGCAGTAATGATCCACTATCTTTCATTGCTCAAGAACAGAGATATATTTACTATTTTTAGAATTTTTAAAGTTTTTAATTGGGCGGTATACAACAGAAGGAAATAATCCATATCGTACATGTTTTGAATAAACTCAAGGTTAAATGAGCCGTTGGCATGGAAAAGGCAGTAGTCCTAAGTCACGAGGAAGTAATTTTACAGGTTTCAAGTGGAATATAGTTACTATCATCGTTCATAGAAAATAAACCACTCTCGGGTTTGACTTACTTTTCTTTCTATCCTGATGATTAATTACTATCTTTTCTATGAGAAATCTGAAAAACATGTTTTTTTTCCTTTCCATGCTAATATCTCAAATATATATTTTTTAGATTAATTTATTGATATTTACAACTGTGATAATATTACAACAAGTAAATCTGCTAATATGAACAAATGGCATGAAAAAAATAGAAACACTTGTGGAAAAAACAACCCATCGGTAGCATTCCAATAAGGTTCTATGGTAGAAGGTCTCGAGGCCATCTTCTTTTCAGACGCCTCGGAGGGAAATCAGTAATAGTATGGGAAGCAAGCTGAGAGACTAGCGGATTCAAGTTTGTATGGAGATTATATTGTTATTGAAGGATAGGTATCTAGTTTGGGCCAAATCAGCAACATATGGGATATTTAAAATATGGTTTGTAACATAATAAGGAGCCAAGAGGATTTTACGAAGGATTTTGGATTGTGGTTTAGTTGAGCCCCAAAGCTCAACTCCGTATGTCCAAATAGGCCTGATAACTGTCATGTAAATGAGTCTTTTGTAATTAATTGGGAGCTTAGAGCTTTGTTCAGTAAGTTAGGCGAAAACGTTGGGAAGTTTCTTTTCTTTTCAGTGTTGTATGTCTCAAATATCACTTGGGAAAAATTAGTCTTTTATTTTGAAATGCGTTTACCGAATCGGCGCCTTTGAGTCCCTAAATAGTTTTATCTTTGCTATGCCATCGAAGTTTGCTGAACCAAGAAATAGTTATTTTACTTTAATTTTTTTATTTATTTGATTTTCTTTAACGTTGCTTCGACTGCTGGGGCCATTGGTGACGACTGCTTTTCTTATAGTTCTTGGATTCAATTTGTGAGTTTTAGGTACATCAGAGTCCTCTGTAGTTCAATATTATTTTTGAAAGGTTGGCCCGTTTCAATGTCCAAATTTGTTCTATCTATTTGATACTTCTTGCATTCAAATAGATGCTTTACGGTACTTTTTATATTATTACAGTTTTGGCAGGTTGAGTGGTACTCTTCTAAAAATAGGTGGAGCTATGTCAGCTTAGGATGACCATTTCTTAACCTGCTTATTACACTACATTCTTAAGGCGTTAGGCCGTTTGGAGGGATCCAAGCAGTGTTTTTCTTTTATTTGACGGAGGTGGTTCTGCGAAAGGCTCTCCAGCTCTTCATCCCAATTTTCTTTAATTTTATTTCTTATCACTGCCAGCTAATCTGTCGAAAAGGTGGATCCTGATAAGGGAATGTCATCACTTTTTGCAGCTACATTGGCCACTGCATCAGACCCGTTCGTTGGGCCGCTTATAACTACATGCGAAGGGACCCATAATAGTGAAACTATTTTATTATTTTTATTTAAGGCCATATTCATGGTTTGAATTTTCAGTAAAACTGAATTTCTTGTCCAAAGCTGTTGTAATCGATAGCGAGTCAGTTACTATGACAGATTTTTCAATGCCATATCTGTTCGTATGCTATTATAATTAAGCCCATGCTTCAAACGAAAAGATAGAGTTTAGCTCGTTCATTCGCCATTGGCATGTGCTTACTATACATCAGCCTGCACTGTTCTCATATTTAGATCCGTCTGTGAAAATTAATTCATAATTAGGGAATTGGCTGAATAATATTTCTCTGTACCTATATTTTATCGTTTCTGGTGTAGAGTTCTTCGAAATTGGTAGGAGTTTTTTTGTAATTGGTATTTTATATGAATAATAGGTCTATTTCATTCTGTTTCTAAAATTGTTTTTTCATCTTTCCTCTTTCACGTTAAAGAGTTTTCGTTTAATATATCTGATTCAAGAGATAGTTCTTTTCTGTTGAAGATATTAAGTCTTGAGTCTAATCAAAACCAAATTCTAATCATAGCGGTCTTTGGATTAGTCCGTTTTACTAAATGCTTTCCCTTACTCATTTCGAAATAATCAATATAAGGTACAGTAGATGTTGGTATTTGATCTATTCGTAGGAATTATATGATATAATATTTATATATATATATATATATATATATATATATATATATATATATATATATATACGATTACTATTTATATATAATATTTTATATAAATAGTAATCGTAGGTCCATTTTATTAACTTTGGTTCAATGCATCTAATTCAAGAGATATTTGTAGCTCTTTTAAATCGAAGATAGCAAGCATTCAGCAAATTCAAAACCAACAAAAAGAGTTTTTGGATGGACTCTTTTTGAACTTTCTGAAGTTTTTGATAATTTTTACATAGGTAACATGATGAAATGTACATAGCTTAAGTGATTAGCTTGATTTATATCAAAGTATTGCTTTACGCGTAAGGTTCCAATTTACAAGTAAAGGAGGAGTCGCTAGGAGAGTGGCGCGGTCTCATTACTGAGAGCGCTGCAGAACGAACGTAAATCGCTCCGTGGCTGCTTTTTCACGAGTCTTTTGCACATCACTTTAAAAAAACAAACAAAAAAAAAGACGTTGGACATAAAACAGAGCTACCTATAGCGGCAGCTGTAGGCAATCACCTAAGTGCTAGGAGCTAGTTGGCAGCCCATATAACCACGGGCTTATGCCTCGTGCTCCGTTCCCCATTCCCCATAGCCGATTCCCCACAAGAATATTGCTGAGCGCCATCTGGCCTTTACAAGTGCCAGGGATCCCCTGCCTATATCATATATGTGTTCCTTTATTATGGCTGTTTGTGTTGGCACCTTATGTTTCATCTGTCGCTATGTCTGAATATCATAACTGATGTGTTCAATATTTTTAGTTTATCTAATTAGTTCACAAAGGTCCATCCTCCATTTTAATCAGCATTTCACGTCAAAAAGAAAAGTATAGGAAAGTTCACAAAAAAATTGAACTATTTTGTCCTAAACACCTGGTTTGAGATTACATTTGAGATGTAATTTTTGAAACTGATATAGACCATTTCGTCTATGAAAATCGTTTATTCTTTTAAGTAATTTAACTGATTATCGTTTCATAATAAATTTCAAAAGGTGTTAAGTTATGAAAACATCATTCTCTGTGCTATTTGCTAAGTGTTAAGGGCATAACGTTTACCGATATTTTAAAAAATCCATACATGATAAAATGGACTTATACCAGTTTCAAAAATAATATCTTACTTAGCATATGGCACATACTAGAGGGGAAGTGATGAAAAATCGTACTCTTTATTAGAAAAAAATGAAATTTTAAATATTTTCTCAATTATGACAATTTTTAATAACACAAGGTATATTAGTGTTAAGGTGCATTAATTAATCATAACTATTATACATAATCATTATTCCCCCTGTATATTAAAGTCATTATGATCATATTAAATATTAATAAATAGGCAACATTTAAAAAACTCATATTGTAACTTTATATAAACTTTTAATTTTTCATTCCTGTTTAAGGGTTGTACACCACATATTATCAAACTGTCTTGTTTTTCGATGATATTACTGTCCGTGATGTAACTACTGAATTCGTTTTATAAGATCAATCATTTAATTTCATGACTCTATAAAATAGATGTCAATAACAGTCATATTCATGTTTTACATATAATTAATATATTTCTATTTTATCTGCGTTTATTTATTTATTAATTTTTTTGATTATCGTTTGTTAGTTATCTTGTGTTCTCATGACAATATCTGAATTTATTGTTTTTATTTAGTTGTTAATGTAATGTTATTTATCACCTTATTTTTATAATGTAGCTTCTTTGCTTTATGTATATTCTATTATCGCTGTACATATTTATACTATCATTCTTTAGAGATCTGGGTCAAAGAAATAAATTATTTTTCTATCCTTTCCAATTATAATTAATTTCCAATATAGTAAGATTATCAATTAATCAATTAAGTATAGTAAAATTATCAAATATACGCCATCTCCGATGTTATTAATTGTGTATTAATTAATAATAAAAATAAACTATTTTATATTAATATCCTCAACGTACCTCAAATATTTGTTATTGGAGGAATAGTAATTTTATCCATACAATTTTAATCAATTAAAAATCTGATAAAATAGAATAGAATAAAATAGAAAAATAATTTTATTTTGGGACCAGGTCCCTGTTTGATGAACATGTTTAAGTAAATATTTATCTAGTCAAAGACCTACATCTGAATATAAAATAATATTTACAAAATATCTTGACAGTAAATAACTAAACAGGTATGTTTCGGTAAATCATCAGAAAACGTAATGCAAAATTAAAATAAAAAAAAACAGACAAATTTGCAATTAAAAAAAATAGGCTTATGGGAAAAAAAAGTGAATACATGATAGCATCTAGTAAAAAAAAAAAAAATGATATCATTATGAGTGAGGAATATTATATAAATAAAATAATATATAAACAAAATGTACATTAAATTAAATGAAAACAATCTTAAAAAGTTGAATGCGAATAGCAAGTAATGGTATAAATATTTTATATTTTTTGAGTGAAGAAAAAGAGGGCCTGAAGTACTAATACAATTAAAACAAAATTCATGTTAATGAATTAATAAGTCTGCAGGCTAAACTCAATTTTTTTTTTGGAGGGGACTTTTCATGAAAGTAATATAAAAGTTTAACAACACTAAAAAAAAGAAAGTAGGAGGACTAAAAATATTTTTGTTATTCCAGGATTACTGAAAATTTAAAAGACTCATTTTCAGGAGGCCTCTGAGATATGATTAAACTTTTGCCAAGTCAAATACTTTGCCGCAAGAGTGTTTCACGAAAAAAAAAAAGTGATACAAACTCCCCTTAAGTTGTGAAAGGTCAACTTTGATGAAATTTGGAGAGTATAATCACGATGGGCTTGAAAAAAAAGTTTATCATTCCGGATTCTGGAAGAACTTTCCCCCACCCTCACAGATTAAATTACTTGGGGCTCCGCCCCCCACTCTCTCCTGCTTCAGGACCATCATTTCTTGAATTAAAAATAAAAACTGAGTTGTTAATTTTTTTCCTTTTTTTAAGGGGGAAAATGGATACGTTAAGGAGTTTGTCACGCATGTAACGCTCACAGTATCCAGTTTTAAACACATAACAATTTGTCTCTTTTTTTTTTGTAAAGCTGATTTTAATTAAAATTATATTCCATACCATACAGCTCTACACACGAATAGAAACACACAAACACTTACATGGATCATTATGTGATTATGTGCAAAACGTCTCATCCATTTTTAACCTCTTACGAGAGCATCATTTTATCTTCTAAATAGATTCAGAAGTAGTAAATAAAAAAATGAATCACGCTCAACCGCGTTTCCCCCTGTTTTATGTCCCCGATTTACAGAGGCTGGGTGAGCCCAGGGGAGTACTAGATCTCATTCCCGGCAGTTAACAGATTAAATAAAAGTCAGGCAAGAAGCGGGATTCGAACCGAGGACCTTCGGCATGGCACTCCGCTTATAAATGCCTTTGCGAAAATTATAATGTTTTCTATCTTTAGGTGTCAGCTTTTTGTGACGTGTTAGGGTTAGGTCCTCGGTAAAGTAAAGAAAAATCATTCAACGATGATTGATGGAGATGATTTTCAAGCGGAGGTCTTCCAGGGTTTCCATTGACGTTTTCCAACCCGCAAGCACATCGGCGAAATGAAATAAAAATAAACGATCTAAATGAAATAGAATGGGTTGAAGAACGATGTTCAAAACACATAATATGTATTCACTTAGAATAGGAAAGGTGGCGGTACATAAATTGAGAAAAAAACGACTATTAACTATTAACAGAAAAACTTAGGAAATTATAAGGGACAGAAGCTTCAAACTTATATATACTTAATTTGAGTTTAATAGTTTTTTCTATTAATAGTTTTTAGTTGCCGGTTTGAAAAATAAATGTAAAAATTTGGCGGAAATGAGTAATTTGAAATTGGTTCCTTAGTTGAACTAAAACTATCAACTCCTTGAACACCAGGCCATCAATTTCCATTGTAAGTAGATTGCAACTTTTCCAACCATGGCACGCTGGTTGTTCTGAGCTGTACAGGGGGCTTAAAGTATTGTTGCATTCAAACACACGTTAGTCAACAAATAACATTTTGTAGCTCATGGAAGGCCTCGAAAAGCGCTCTTAATTATTCAAAATCAACATTATTATATCAGAATATATGAATCGGTGATTAGGAGCTTTATTAATGATTCGAACCAACGGGCGCTCCGACTCGTCCCCTTCTTGAATATAATTAATCTCGGAGAATATTAATCAGGAATCTTAGTCCTATTAATCTCTCACCACCTTCCCCAACTTTCTTAATGACCAACGTTTCTAAATTGATGAATGACGGGAGAAAATCGCATTGTAGGCTAGTGCTCATTGAAATGCAAATAAACACAAATTTCATGCCTTAATATTTTATTCAAATCGAAATCATCCATATTTTACAGACGCTTTTACGTCTAAATTCCTTGAAACCAGTGAATTTGAAAAAATAAGATAAAAAAACACCTCTTTACCAACGTTCCAAATTCCTTTTGGAATTTCATGAAATTTCAAACATTAATAAAATCAGCTCAATACAAAAATGTTTTAGCCTTACAAAAGTAAGACTAACTTTCTGCGCTCGCCGGGACGATGGTAAGATCAATTTATATAAACATCATTATCTACCTTGTAAGATCTCTTGGTTATATAACATTTGTTTTTGTTTTGTTAATTTCCTATCCGTGGCGCACAAGTCTGATGGTAGTGAAAGTGTTTTGATTGTGGTGCTGTAGGTGAGCGAAACAACAAACGTGTTGATCTCCGTTAGATTTCAAGGCGTTCAACATTCTAACTTATCTGGGAATAAACATCGTCCCTCGTAAGGAAACTCTCAAGGAATTGTTTACGAGAAACGGTCTTGTCTTCGGAGGCGTTCTTTTGAATTGGAACTTCCTTCACTATTGCTATTTTTACATAAACTTGTGACATTACAGATAGTTTCCATTACATACATCTCTGAGGAATTTGAGTAATTGATAGGGAAGGGAAATTACGTAGAATTTGTATCAACCTGTGTCACTACAAAACACGAAGGGTTTTGGGTTCAGAACATGTTAGAGACAGTGATGGTTTCTATGGCAACGAAAGGAGCTGGATTGCCCGAGACCGCACTAAATCGCATTTAATCCAATATCAAAACTGTGGTCCGAAAATCACTCATGGTTGATTTACTGTTGTAAAGATGATCAATGATTCATCTGTCACAACAGATCTTGAACTCGGGACATGAAGTTCAATAATACAGCACCCTTCTTTCTGAGCTACCTCGCTCCCCAATAGTTGGTACGTGAAAGTTAAATTTATAAATTTTACCGTCGTGCAAGGTTGTTAACCGGTTAATTGGCAAATTACCAATAAAAACCATCGATGTGATAAGTCACGCTGATCTTTTTTGTGTGTTTTCGTAAAACAATACGAAAAAATGGAAGGATTTTTTTAAGAAGTTTAAATGGGTTGTTTTAAAATTGAGACTCATTCTTCTTTTTTTAATTCTCTCTAATAGATGGGAATATAAGATAAAATTTTATAAACATTTAATCAGAATATCTACACGGTTGATAACGATCTAATTTGCATGCAATCTCAAACAAGTATCACTTACAAGGCTTTTAACCAACGCGCGTATAAAAAAAAAAAAAAAGAAAGAGACATTAATTTACAAAAATACCATCACGGAAAGAAAGACCAGCACTTTTGAGATCGGCAGGGTTCGTACTTTCCGTCAAATCTACAAACAGCAGATGGAATTGTAAAATGCAGTTTCTTTATGTTGCTTCCAAATTTAGTTTTTTTTTTTCGCATTACCTCAACGTCAGCCAAGAGGCACCACTATTTGATAATTAATTATTATCCTAGTATCTATATACTAATATTTTTCTTAAATTTAACTATTGTTTTTCATTTTTATTCGGAAATGGGGTAGTTAAGTGTGCAATGGTTTAGTTTTGATAACCAGGGATCTTATAGATAAATTATTTCTTCTGTCAACAATCGACTCTATGGGATTTGCAGAACATTTTCTGGTTAATAGTGGACAGATAATTTCATTTTGACTACAAAGATTCGTAAGTGGTAGGACTGGAGTGTGTATGACCTATCTAAAGTAACCTTCCTTCATTAACGTATAATGGCACAGGATAATACCTACTGTTTTTTTATTATTCCATCAGCTGCAGCCCAGTACATTCAAAAGATACATCGATACAGATAGAGCTGGCATGATTTATGATAAACTAACCAGCGATACTTTAAACTTTACCGGGAACAGGATAAACGCTTTTTTCTCTAAATTAAAGCCAGAGTTTAAAATGGCGGATTAACTACGGACGATATGACAATATATAATAAACAAATGAAAGGATATGCATCATTCATCATATCAGATCAATCCCAATATTAGTTAATTGTTAACTGTGGGAGGAAGGGGCTAAGGCTAATAATAAGGTGGAATATAAATTTCGAATTCATCTTGAATAATGATGGTTGACCTATTGTATATGAGGAATAAAACGGTCCGGGTAGAGGTAAAAATAATTCTCATAACTAGGGAATATTCCCTTAAATATTCTTTTACAGTTAAACCTTGACATCTGATCCATCCCAAGCTCTGAAGGCCTGAAATGTGGATCGAAACTTTGGCCTTCCAATACACAGTTCTCCCCACTTAAGGGAAGTTTTTTTTTTACCTCCATCGTGACTCTTTTCTTCCTCTTAAATTTCGAATTATTTGCGCTTAAGTATGTTTGATAAAAAAAAGGGACACGAATGACCTCGATGTACAATCCATGTTTCTCCGTGCATACATTTTTAATGGGGCTCTTAATACGCCCCTTAGACCGAAAGAGACAAATACATGTTTTCACATCACTTTGCCATGTACGTGTATTGAGTCTTCACATTACCTTGACATTTTTGAAAGCCTTAAGTGGAGAATACGTTAAGGCTGAAAGCGAGGAATGTCAAGCCATAACTAGCATGTTTACCAAGCTCAAGATAAATACAGCAATTATTTTAGCGAGATAGGACAAGACGGTGTACAAGAAGTGGGTACTCCCGGCAGTTTAAATATAACTTGCAGTTGTTTACCTGCAACCCTATCTATAACTTATCGCCCGGGCCTTGGGAGATAAAGTATTAACATAGCGCTTAAGTTCTCCTATCTCTCTCTTAGGTATGCATCAAGTTAGCCCAAACTCGGTGAAAACTCGCTCCAAAGCAGATACGCTTAACATTAAGATAAATAGGTTACGTTTAATAAAAATAATACATAGTGTAAATATAAGACGGGAGTTAACGTATAATCGAAAGTTTTTAGTCGCTACTTTATAATCTTCTTTAATTGGGTCTGGAATAGCTAGTCTTCTTCACAACTCTTGATAGTTTTTACGCTCTAAAGTTTATAAAATGGTAGCCATTTAACAAGTTTTTGTGAACATAGCAAGTAAGAATATTGCGTTCGAAAAATAAAATTTTTAAATATTCGATTGCAGTAGTGACTAGTAGAATTTTTAAATATGTCCAGAAATTTTCATCATCAAATTTAATTACAATCATTCGGGTTGATAATATAATAAAATTAGGAAAGGGAAACCAATCGTTTTATTTCCCTAAATTTATAAGAATAGAAACAAATATAATAAAATAAAAAAACGAGTGTGTTTAATATGTCTCTACCTCTTTGTTCAATAAAGATTTTCCTCTTTACTGCCTCAGTAATTGAGGATTTAATACAAGCAAATGAAATTTTGAGGAACCATGATCATTTGTTGTTTAATATTTCTTTGTTTAACGTTGATTGCATTCCATTTAATTAATTCAGAGCATAAAGCTATAAATTAGACATGATAGTTGTATTCATATATACATATGTATCTGTAGCTATTTATTTGTAAATTAATATTATTAAAAAAATAAATTCACGATAAATAATGAATGAGGTTTCATTTCAATTCCGATTGGAAACCAAAATGAATATCTAATATAACAAAAAAAAATACTGAAGCTCGCGCAAGAGAATTTATTCACATGCAGGATTTTCTGACATCAGATTCAGCCAGGGTACCAGAGAAAATAAATATGCAGCAAATGCCGTGCTTGAATAACTTAATAAACATAAAAATACATTTACAAGGTATATAAAATGTCAACAATTTTGTCAGCAAACCTTTCTCCAAACAAAGTATGTTTTGTTTTTATACATATTTGGTAACTCCTGTGTCATAGTTCTGGCAAAATTAATTGAACAAATGACTTGAATTCAATATCTGCATATTGAAATTCAAACTAATTAATTGTGAGCCGACAACTGACATTTCCGATCAAGTTTCAATCGATGCCCCGGGAAGCTTCAGACTGAACCATGCTCTTCTGCCTACAAAATGTTTATTTATAATTATTAAAGTATTTTGGGGAATATTCTAATAAAATTCTCTCCTGATGGATTCATTAAGAGGGTAGTAATTAAATTTGAAATAATTTTTTTATACATGAATAAAATATGCAATAAACACATTTCCAATCACTTTCAGTTTCCTTGCCCTGGTGAATATCTGCAATGTGGGTGGAATATTTATTTTTTGACAAATATTTCTTTTAATATTTAAAAATTTTCCACTCTATATACTTGAAACAGCCAACCAATTATTCATTATAAACATGGTTTACCATTACTAAATGGATCAGTTTCCTAACAAAAGATTTCAAATTTATTTTTTATTTATTGTTCTGTTGATGGTGATTATTTTTTTTTAAATATTTTTATTTTGAAGACTGATTTGTCTCGGCCGGGATTCGAACCCGGGTCGTCCACATCTCTAGTACGGTGCTCTAACCATTTGAGCTATCAAGACTCGTAATCGAAATAAAAATATTAAAATATTTCAAAGTTCGGTCGAATGAATCAGAATGGTTAGGGTTGGATGGTGGATCGCAATGGGTGCCTCAGATCATAAATCATGAATTTTTTTATGATCAATCAAAAAAGAACTTGAAAATCGTTGTAGTAGGGTCAGCGAATTGCTGTGGGCGTCTGTCGCCTTACTTTTGTATTATGTTTTTCTAAATGGTAATTCATTGTACATAAATGGATTAGTACAATCAGTGCGAATCAAACACACCGATTATGACGCTCGCCTGTTATCATGCCCATTTGTTGCAACCTTATCTTTAGAATCTATTGTTGTTAACTGTAGCTAATTCTTTATTTACGGTGTCGATTCATTAACAAGGTGAGGGTCAGCTATCTATATAGCTGTAGCAGTCAAGGTTAACTAAGAAAAAAAGGTCCACTACTAGCTAAGCAGCATGTTACAAAGTAATTAATATCTAAAAATAAATATTCGTAATATTATTATTGAATAAAAGAATTTACGAAATAAATAGACCCACTATGGTTGCTACGGTTGGTTAATGGAACAAATATTTTAAGCTAGTAAACCTCTAATGGAGGGACCATCAAAACATTGACATTATTTTTTAAAATACTGTCAAATAACACGTGACCATTTTTTATGATTATATAGATGCATTGTCCTTACATGTATTAGGCATTGGACAATAATAAAAATGCGATGAAATCCGTTGGCTTTAGTTACAATGTCCTTCCACATGGATTTTCTGTTGTTCCACACGCGCTGCTTATTTCAAGGTGCAATGCCAAGTGGACAACAGATGTTTGGTAACTTTTCTAAATCGATATCATTCTCGATCATTAATCACATCATCGAGAATAATTTTATGGATTTATGATAAGATAAAATCCAAGGAAAAACAAAAATTCAGTGCCAAATCGCATTTGTATGATTTCTTTCTCTGAACTCCACCTGCACCAACTTTTCCCCATGAATGGGGTACACATATGTGTACCTTCCAGTTTATTTACGGTGCCATTGACATGAGTATCGAGACTGATGAAAATAAAATCATTCCTTCAATGCGTGACAGAATGGAGTAACATTTACGTTATTTTTTTTTTATTTATAGTGGGGGCAAAGCCTTGTTGAATATGAATTAGAATGATTAATTATTGAGCGGCGATGTTATGTGTCGGAAGATTACATCTCTACACCCACACCACAACTGGCAGCCAACTAACACGTGTGTGTCCCCACCAACGCGCTCATGTGCATTTAATTAGATAGTTGTCGCATCTATTGTTCACTAATAGGCGAAATCCATTACGTAATTCCTTCGAATAGAATGGATCGAACATCTCTCGACTCAGAGTCAAAATTAAAGTCGTCCTTGGCAAACCGATCATTAGCTTGTCACTCGTGGGCAACGCAAGAGAATAGGGTTCAAGAAACTTTCGGTTGTAGAGACTAGGATTGCTTTCCCTCATTAAATAGCTGACTTAATGTTAAGAAAAACAACTCTTCTATGGATAAATATGCGCTATTCCATTGGTGGGAACAAATTACCTCAGTTGTAGAACGCTTAGCTGCAGTGCTAAGTGTCCCTAGTTCAATTTAATCTATTAACAGTCACTAATAGCCCTGCAGATCTTCCTGTGGCTCACTCAACCTTTATAAATTTGTTACCCTGAATCGAGGAAAACCTGGCATTTGAAGCTAATCTTGAAAAAATCACCCCTCTTCTCAATCATTATCCTAGAAACAGTATTGTCTCTATCATGTATTGAACCCAAGACCTTTCATAGTGTCTAGTGGTAAATTTAATATTTTTTTAAACTATATTCCATTCTAAAGAATGCTTTTTATATTTTCCAAACTTTATTGTACAGTATAATAAAGCCATGTTTATTTTTTCTCTATTAGGTCTTATATTCTCATTATGTAGGACTAAATAAAATCAAATTGACAAAATGTTCATAAATATATAGGAAAATAGATAGCGTTAATGAAATTTACCGTACATGAAACTTTGGTCTTAACTTCGTCCGAGTAAAACTCGATATCTGCCGAGCTTGTTAAACTTTGAGGAAGATAACTCCCCTAGGGATGGAGGGGGGGGGGGCGAAATAGAAAACAAGGTTTGTACTAAGTGGAAGTAGGTTAAGGAATCCTTCCGGATAAAAAAAGTACCACTAAAACTCGTGAAGAGTACCGTATTTCGTGCATGGTAGGGACCATCTTGTTCGAGATCAAACTCAACTGCCAGGTTTTTCAATAAATTATAGTCTTTTTATAGAGGCCTGATGAACCCCAGAAGGGTCTCCCATCTCAGATGGTCGATTCAAGGCTGATAACAGAACAAGTAGTTTGTCTTTCCCAACTCGAACTCGGGTACTTTCTTATAGTTTTTCATTTCTAAATTGATTCCACCACTTCCGAAAAGATATGAAACCAACATGTCACTTTATTAGGTTAAAAAAATACTGAAGCCCAACATTGCAAAATCAATTTGAGTGAATGAACACTGTTCACTGGCAAAGAATGATTAAATAAAAAAGATCAGAAAGCCTCAAAAAAATAAACCTTAATAAGCCAACTTAGTACTTTAAAAAAAAATCTTTTTCCGATTACCTATTACACTAATAATTACACTGAATAGTTTTCGATTAATCAATACCTGTTAAAGAAAAATCGTCGCCAACTAAAATTTGAATTAAAACCTTCAAACCAAAAATTTAATATCCTCTTGGTGGAGTTGATCACTGTGAACATTTGTCATCAGAATGAAGGTTTTTTCGTAACTTTCAGAACATTCTCAATATAATTTAGCTTCTATAAATACCATATCGCCTCAAAATTATTACTGATATAATAAGCAAACTTTTTTTACGCAATTCTTAGTAATTATTTGAGATTTATGTGTGGCAGTTATTAAAAATCACTTGAATGTTTGCTCTGAACATTCGCTTTAAAATCGTAGTTTAAAAAAAAAATAACTGACTAAAAACATGAAGTAAAAACAGCTGAGAAAGATAAAATAATAATAATAATAACATATATATATATATATATATACCTAGACGTTTGTGCTTAGCTCCTGAAAGTGCCCTGATAAATTGTAATCGGATATTGGAAAGTCGTAAATTATCTCTGAGCTCTTTATCAGCTGTTGTAGGCTTGCAGCTACCTCCAATAATATTCCAAGGGCTGAGATATATTTTAAGCGTTTAATTGATAAATAACATAGTATTTGTATCCTGATTAACGTTGAATGATTTCAAATACAGTTCCAATAATTAAATATATATTGATGTGGAAATCGTTGACCGGATATTTCTTTAGAAATGTTAGAAACGGTCAGGGGTTGAGAATCAATAAATTTATTGAAAATAAGTTGAACTTATACTGTGGGTGTCAACGTTTTGGACTAGTTTCTAGGCCATCATCAGGGCAGAGAAAACAAAACAGAATAACTATATAAACAGTTCTGTATAACAGGTTATATAAACAGAAAAGATAGGAATTACAAGAGAGAAATTCAATGAACAAATGTTTAATAATAAAATAATTCATTAGATATAACTGATAGAGTGAAAAGAAATCTAGAAGGTAATAAAAATGAATTTATTACAAAACATATTATTTAAAATTTATAAAAATATTTAAAAAGGAGTAAATAAATAAAATATTTACCAATACCAATTATCCAGTCAACTATTTTCCACTCAATCATATAATGAATGTCATGCTATTGATGAAAGGCAAAATGAGTTTGAAATAGGTCATTATTAAAAATATGATGAAGCTAGGAAAGAGCTATATACTAAATTGACTAACATTAGTTGTTATAATTGTATGTGGAGAAGATTGGACAGAAATAGGGTGTTGTTGTGTTCACTTTATGCTGCTATGGCTAATCGGACTATGCTACAGTGGGAGCTCTAAATTTTGCCTATCCAGGTTTAATTAGGGTAGGGATTTTTAACGAGTACCTGGCATCATACAGGCTCGGTACCCCCGTTTAACGTACATTCCGAAGGACGGCATAATCAAGAATATTTTACTCCCTATATAAAATCCCAGGGCCACCTGCCAGTCTACGAACAATCTTTAGCTTAGTAGGTTATTATGCTGACCACTAGAACACAGGTCGCTCTTAAGGGACAGAGTGAATGTATGTGGGGAAAAGGTAATTACGAAATAGAAAATACCAGATGGATGTAGAGTCCAACTACAAGTAATTAAACGCAAACAAACATTAACTGAGCAGGATCTAAAGTATATTTGAAAACATTTTAATTTATGAATTAAAATAGATAGTACCTGGAATGATATCTTAACGAGAAACCATCTTAAAACCTTGGATATAATAATTCTTGTTTAAAATCATTCTATACTACATTTATAAGTTCCTAATAACGTTGTTCATATAAAACAACCGATTATTCGATTGTGGACTCTACCGTTACACTTAAATAAATTTGATTACTCAATTTTCCTAATATATTCTACGCTTGTGTTTAAATGCCTCGAACCTCTTGGAGGCATCTATTATACTTTAGAGATGCTCTTCCGGACACGAGTTGACAAATAACAATCAGCTATCCTGAACAGTTATATGACCTAAATCCTCGTTCCGTCAACGGCTTGTTAGAGAATTTACATATTTATAAAACCAAAACGATTCTAAAATGCCCGTTTGTTCTTCTTTTCGAATTCCGTTTTTGTGGAAGAAAAGGAAAAAAAGGTGTTGAATTAGTGAACGCCCTCTACATAATGCAAACGGTCCATCTTCTCCTTTAAACTAAACAGTACATTAGTGCTCTATTTGTCTTGAGCAAGATCGATAGTAAGATGTCTTGTTGTGAAGTGCATACAATGTGTTTTATGTAAATAGTATTTATTTCGATGTATAGTTACGTATAAAGCCTTAATTTGTAACTTCAATTGTGGTGCCATGAAGAGCATTTATCAAAGCATCTGCCCTCTCTGGAGTAATCAAAATTAAGTATGATATGTCTTATTTTATATGAATATATATTTAACTTACGTATTATACTAATTATACTGTATTAGCAGCCAATAGATAATATTATAATAGACAATATAAAGTAAAAGTATGAAGCAGTCGTTATACGACATCATTCTGTTTGAAACGCTAAAAGCGTGTATGTAGAATTGTTGAAAATATTGGATTCAGTACTGTACAAAAAAGAACAGCTTTTCAAATTTCATTTAGTTTTTTCTCCCTTCTTTATTTTGTGTTTTCCCCTTTCATGTATATAACATAGAGCGTCAGTACACAGGAAGATTATTTCAAGATTTAAGCTCTTAAAACTACATAATTTAGGTTCAAGGGTACTGGACTTTGATTATACTATATATTTGTCTTGGGATGTAGAAAACCTTCAGTCCAAAAATTATTGTATTAATCAATTTATTCAACGTTTCGACCTGCACGGTCATTTTCAATATACACTGATCTCATTAGTCACAGGTAAAAACGTTTTCTGCAAAATACATAAATAGTAAAAAATTCAACAATTAAAAAATTCAATATTACAAAAAAATCATATAAAAACAACAAATATAGCGCTTCAAGTAGTTATCAATTTATACAAAGTACTATAAAATTGTATTGCCAAAAACGTCATAATTTATATATCATCATTGTCCTTGCAATAGTAAAAAAGTAGATACCTTTATGGAAAATAATAGTTCCATTGTCATTATTTAAAAATATGTTGGGTGTATCCCATCCCACAGTCAGACAACTAATAAGCAGACCTGAGACTTTGAATTAGTTCAGTTTAACAGAATAAATACAAGGGCTGATTATAGTTTATATGTATTATATATTAATTTTCAATTTTAGTAAAACAAAACTTTAAAATTATTTTAAAGATTCTTTTTTAGGACTATTGTTCAATTCAATTTTACATATATGTCAGAAAAAAAATCAATTTGAGTGAAGATACTGAAAGTAATATATAGATATGAGAAGATGGGTATGTTATGTTATTAATGTTGAATCGTTTTTTATATTAGGAAGCTGATACAAATATGAAGACATTTTTTTTATTTTCATGTTCTTTTAGTTTTAAAAGAACTACATAATTTTGAAATTAAGGTGACTATAATAAATTAAACTTCCTCAATTAATTCAGAGTTTCAATAAATAAAAGTAATGGAATGGATGCAAGGCGTTACTCAATGGACACCATTCCTCAACTTCTGTAGTTAAGGTTGCACGCACCAGCAAATTCTGGGATACCTCAAGGTTATAATGGAAATCGATTCATCATAGTTTAGTTATTGAATGATATGGATAGTTCTAATTTTTTTTTTACTTAGAATTTGTTTCTTTCGTTATCTTTTTGAAACAACTTGTGTCCAGATTATTTATCTGGAATTACTTTCAATTTCCTAATTGAGTTTTTATTTGTACTAATATAATGCTCAACATACTATACAGACTTTTAAAATAAAACCTTTTTTTTGTTTTTATTACCTCCTTAAACCCAAAAATAATTGCTAGTGTTTTCAAATTTTATTGTCAGCTTTGGAAACGCTTATTTTAGATTTTCTCACGGTAGGCTGTGGTATTTCTTTAGAGGATTATTCACAAGCGTTTTTGTTTTGGTATCCCTTGTGGGGTGGTTTCAAATTAATAAAGATATGGCATTTTGATCAGATGGAGCTTAAAACACACACACACACACACGCATATATATATATATATATATATATATATATATATATATATATATATATATATATATATATATATATATATATATATTTAAGTGTACTGATTAATTTCAAATTTTTTTTTATAACGGTACCAAATAGATTCCCTCAACTCAACCGCAAATAGATTAAACTTTTTCAGCGGGGATAAAATAGTAATAATAATTCGTGAAAATAACAGGAAAGCAGATTAAATTGTTTTTATGTCTCTTTTGAAGTTTTAATTTAAAAGGTTATGAACACTAACTATTTTTAGCGCCTACGTAAAAAAAAATAAAGAATGTAAAATAGTTATTTATGCACCTCAGCTGTAAGGTTCGCTCGGGTACAATTCGAGTTTATTGCGAATGCGATCTTTACTCACGAGACCAAGCCGAGGGAGTAAAGTATTGCTTGGGATAATGATCAATTTAGTCCCGAGGGGCATACAAGATTTTATCTCCAGATGGAATATAAAAAGGCAAACTATAAACTATAATACTTTATATTATGTTATATGTTACAATAAATTCAAAAACATTTGAAATAATATTATTTGCTTCTTGTACAATATGTGGTGGATCAATAAGTTATGACACAACCTGAACACATATGAACTTCTGTTTTAGTTTGGGTGTTTTGAAACCACAGCTGATTTTAATGGCCGGTGTGACAGGTATATCAACATAACCCTGAACTTTTTCAGTACAAAACCTACATTATTTAGACGAATTAGGTTTTCGTCTTTTTACTTTAATGCTTAGGGAATAAAGTTAACTTTTTGACCCAATTTTTAATGTACAGGGAGAAAAGACGTTCTTTAGTCCTAATTAATTGAGCCAAAACACATGTTTTCGTACCAGCTGGAGATAGATGATATTATTCCCTGCGATGCAAGTAAACTAGTCTATTTTGTTAACACACATAAAATTTTACTAACTATTTTAATACATCATTCCACTGTTTGGAAAGTTTTCAAGAACACGATAATTTATGACGGACCCCAGCTTAGTTTGAAGAATAGTTGTAGAGGTGAATGTAAGGAGACTTTTTGCAGAGACTGTACCCGAGCATTGTTGGCACTGTGTGAAGGACGACCTCCGCTCACGGTCAAGGTTAGTTTCGAAAACTAACCACACACAATTAAGTTTGTTTATTTTTTGCTAACTTTTCTTATTCTTTAAAAAAAAATTTTTTTTTCGTAATAATTCGAGAAAAAAAAATCAACGAAAATCGTTATTTTGTTCATCTCTATCATTAATGAATTGAGGAAAGTAAATTTATTTTCGAATTAATTTTGTAGCGTATCCATTACGAAAATAAATTGATCTCTTAATAATTTCCTCTGATAATTATTGTAATGTCGGATTCACCATTCCGTTTTAGAAACTAGCATTGATTACATTGAACATAAAAAAGGAAAATTAAAATACTATTTAATAAACTAAAACGGGAATACGTACGTATAAATAGAAGTCCTTTTTTGAAATTTAGTATAGAATTGGAAAAAAACATATCACTTTGAGAAAATGTATTTCATTTACTTTCTATTTCTATATTCTATATATTATACATATTTCTAATGGCTCTTTCGAGATTATTTTTAAAATACCGTGCACGATTAAAACTTAAAGATTTGTTTTTTAGGGTAATAATTTGTTTACCTGCTTGACATTCCATAGGAATAATTATTATAATATAAATGCCTGTAAGGCTCTAAAACATGTGAAAAAGAATAAATGTTCGCAAATAACATAATAATAACTAGGCATAAATAAATAAATGGAATAACGTCAATTTATTAATTAAAAAAAAATCTGTTTGTACCAATGTTGATATGTTCTTTTTGTATTATTTTGGAAACAGGCCAGTGACAATAATCAATACATTATTGATTAAAAAAAGCTTTTTAGATTTGTGTGGTATGCAGCACAATCTTTCTTGTTTCATTTTAGGGTCAAAAAATCTTATGTACGCGTTGCCTGGATAAAAATTTCTTGTTTCCACTCATAAACCAC
The DNA here is from genome assembly GCA_037127475.1 of Arma custos. Classification (NCBI taxonomy): domain Eukaryota; kingdom Metazoa; phylum Arthropoda; class Insecta; order Hemiptera; family Pentatomidae; genus Arma; species Arma custos. Next base: position 106,247,919 of record CM073760.1, on the reverse strand, counting down.
TATTTCATTCAATTCTAAAAAATGGTAATGTTGTAGATAAATTTGATTGCTACTATGGCGACGAAATACATATTACATTATGTAATAGTTGATGTTCGTATAATAGCCGATTCTTAACGGAAAATAAATTAGTCAATGAAATTATTATTTATATAAATTGATATGGATTTACATTTCTTCTGATACCAATTCAATCTTTTCCTCATTCGCTTACATTTAACGTTTCGGGTTGAGGAATTTAAATCGTTAGTGATAAATTGTCTGATTTTTGATTAGCTGATGACCTTTTTCATAATTCCTAAGGTTCATCAAATGATCATTTCCCTCATTAGTACATTGTTTCTCCATTTTATTATAAATTGGTTTCAAATAACGACAGTAGCATATTTTTTAGTGCGCTTTTTGATTCAAAACTTCACTTGGTGATCCTGTGACCGAAATTTTTTTATTCATTGAATCGAAAAATAAATTCGATCCTTCTTATTTTATTTTTTATTTTAGCAACAGCCGAGCTCTCTTATATAATACCCTTATCGTTAAAATGATATGGCTAACTGCGCCTCAAAATTTATATTTTTAATCTTATTATCTTTCCTCACACACATTCATTAGATAATGATATCTATTACGAAAGTAACGTTTTTTACGTGTTTACTTAGAAACTGGAAGATAATCTCAAAACCTTTTCGCTATCGCACCAATAGAGCAAGAGATAGCAAGAGTATGGAGTAAGTGCAATTGTTCCACGTTTTGTTAACTGCAATGCTACTCCGTGTCATATGGTTATTAAGATAATGATTTGAATACCATTGTACACATTTTTAATAGTATTCGCATTCTCATAAGCCTAATTAGGTGTTGTTTATTTTTAAAATAAAAACATCTATTTTATTTATGTCTGTTTTTTTTATTTTTATTTTATACTTTGTACCTTTTTATAATTTTTTTTTTATCGTTTTCAATCCTCTTTTTCTTTCATTTCACTAAATAATATATTTTATCCTTTACAGTTTCTGCGGCAAACAGGATTTCGATGGATGTTGTAAATAATTCCGTTGATATTAATCACGATGTTTGTGACAGACTTGCTTCTTTCTGATACAAAATTATCTTCTGATATAATCATTCAATAATGATACAATTATTATTAAAATATAATTATAAAAAAGCCTGCGTGTAATAAAATTATGCTATTCCAGCTTGATGGCTTAGCTACAGCGCTGCTTAGGGCTTAATAAAGAATAACCTGGAGAAGCCCTGAAGAAAAAAGATGCTTGAAGAAAAAATCTTCAAGCATTTTCTCCTCCCCCCCTTCATAATATAGGAGTAAACACATAATTTAAAAATCTCTGACTAAAAAAAATTAATAAAAACGACATTAAAAGAGAAGAGGTTGTTGAATAATAAATCAATTTTATAAGTTTATTCCATATTAGAGAAAATGCAAAATATTTTAGCTACTTTTACCATATTGTCAGGATGAATATTTAATATCATTGTTTATGATGAAGAAAATTATTATCCTTATAATATTATTTATCATTGTTATAATTGCATATTGGAAATAAAAAACAACTCGCTTTTAGCGATAACCAGATAATATCATGTATCATAAAAAAGTTAACACTTTTTTGTTCTTGCTATTTGTTTTATTATATTATCAATTAGTCGATTGATGGATATAATTTACGATTGACAATTATTGATTCAGTCTTCTAGCCATTTGGCATTTTTTGATAGTTCCCAGCTGAACACCTGCTTTGATATTAGTCGTTAATTATCTACTTCTGACTTTTTTGGCATTGTATACCTGGAATCTACGAGGAGGATTCTGGCCATGGCGTTAGTAAAGATAGCAACATAGCCTTAAATATATTCCAACCCTTCGAAACCTTGTTCGAAAAATAAAAACGCTTAACCCAAATTCTCGCATTCGTTTTTAAACGAGTAAACAAATTCATTAATTGGGGCGTAAACAGAATATTTTAGTTTATAATTTAATGTGTTACATTTATATTTTGTTCTACTTTTACTGGCCTTAGCGAATCTATTTCTATAAACCGACACTTCCGTAAACAACTATTATTAATGATTTTGCGATTTAATAAAGCAAGTGTTTCATGTGTTTTAAAAAAACAAACAGTAAAATAATAATTATTTTATACATAGTCATTATTTACGACAGTGTTTTGTTTGTCTCAGTAACAGAGCTATAATTTGTAGTTTCCTTATATTATTTTCATGTAAAAAAGCCGTTTTGCAAGGATTAATTACTCGATTTCCTTAAATTAGTGAACAAGTTGTAAAAGGTAGGAGATCGCTGCAGAAAACTAGAAACTTTAATAGGCGTGGGTATATTAAAATGTGGGTGCAATTACATTTTTATGAGAACAGGCAGGTGTGTCTAAGAACGGACAAGTACTTATTCACACTACTCCTCTCCACAGTAATGGTCACCTAATAAAAACAAGGCCTAAACGTTCGCATACAATTATTAAGCCCCGCTTGTTTGTGCGGTTCTTTTTAAACCGCACTTTCAACGAACATATAAATGAAATATTTATTGGAAAAAATAAACAAATAAAAAGTTTTTATATAATATGGAAATTCTGCTTGCTCCTACTAGAAAATTATCGAGAAGTGTATAGTATTAAATTAAAATTTAATTTTCAATTGTCTTTATTTACCATGCTTAGCAATTTTTTAATTTTCAATTGTCTGTATTTACCATGCTTAGCAATTTTTTAATTTTCAATTGTCTGTATTTTGCATATTTAGCCCTGAAGAAGGCCTGCAAAGTAGGACGAAACTTTGGCTACTTAATAAAAATTTCTCCATAGCTAAGAGAAATTCAAAGACCTCTACCCGGACCATTTTCTTCCACAAAGGCAGTAATAGTTCCACTTCCGTTTTAGGGCTCACTCAGGCTTGTTAAATTAGCTGTAGAACTATTCGAATTGATAACTAGAGGACCTATTACGGTTGTGAGTATTTATGTTAAGACCCTTCTTGATAACAACCCACATGTGTCATCAATTAGTTGCCTGTAAGTTATTTTTTAAAAAAAATTGTACGTTTTTTGTTTTTTAGATTAATTTATTGATATTTACAACTGCAATAATATTACAACAAGTAAATCTGGTAATATGAACAAATGACATGAAAAAAAAAAACACTTGTAGGGAAACTTCCCATCGGTAGTACTCCAATAAAGTTCTATAGTAGAAGGTCTCGAGGCCATCTTCTTTTCAGGCGCCTCGGAGGGTTGTCATAAACAGTACGGGAAGCAAGTTGAGAGACTAGCGGATTCAAGTGTGTACGGAGCTTGTCATGGAAGGATACTTATCTTGTTTGGCCCAAATCAGCAACATATGGGATATTAAGATCATGGTGGATGAGTTTGTTTGTGACATAATAAGGAGCATTGAGGATTTTACGAAGGATTCCGGATTGTAAGGATTGGATAAGAGATGAATTGGATGATTTAGTAGAGCCTCAAAGCTCAACTCCGTATGTCCAAATAGGTCTGATAACTGTCATATAAACGAGTCTTTTGTAATTAATTGGGAACTTAGAGCGTCTGTCCAGTTGAAGTAGGAGAAAACCCCGAGCAGTTTCTTGTCCTTTCAGTCTTGTATGAGGAACTGTACGTTAAAATTTTATTGAAATTTTCACAAGACTTATTGGAATTCTACTGCAAAAATAACATTGAGATGGCATGGATCTAAATTAATTGACATTTTTATGGTAAATTACTTTAAAAAACAACAATAGTGAAACTGATCTCTAATTATCTCTGTTACCAACATCCAGAGCAGGGATACCATAGGGGGTATGAATAATATCTATAAAATGTAAATAAAGTTACTAAAAAAAAGTATCGTTTAACTATAAAATATAAGACACAGAAGTGAGCTGTGTCATTATCATCCCAGGTTAATAGCTGCCAGTTTTTCGTTAAGTAGTATTTTTGTCATTTTTCAACAAAAGACTTGAAATTGTTCCTGGAAAATTTCTAGCTTCAGATATTGTAGCTTATTGTGATAATTAAGAAGAAATATTCCTTCTTATTTCTTAAAGGCAGTTTTGTTCTAGGAAAAATAAATTATTTTCGTTTATATATATAGACATTTATAACTTAATTAAATTCCATGGAAATATATAAATAAAAAAAAAATTAGTCCTAATCGCGCCTGGACTTCGAGCAATATCCTAGAAAAACACTTGTATAAATTAAACGAAATTTCTTCCTAAGCTTAAATATTGTATTAATACTAATTTATTTAGATAACTAAACTTTTTTTTTAAAAATCTACGGTTATGGACGCCATAAGCACGAGAATTAACGTTCTCAAAATCTGAAATCGCTAATGAGTAGTTGTTCGGAACTTACAGAAAAAAAGGTAATAAATTGTTTCCCAATTGAATGATTATTTCTTTGTGGAGAATAATATATTGGGTAGAGATAAGATTCAACGTGTCAAGTTTGAGGGCATGCTACAAAAGGGAGGAAGTTAGTGTAGTATCATTATCCAGTATACGAGTATATAATTGTATCCGTTCGCTAATAATTAGACCGGAGCCTTTCATTGTTCTTATAATATATGTTATCCAATGAATAATTTATAAACATTAGCATACTGTTCGAATTCCGGTAGAATACATAATTAATTAAATAATAGGGTGACTTGTTTTTTAAACTTTCCTCGTAGTCGCAGTGCAGTCACGAACTTTTCACTATCGATTCGATTTCTTCTCCATATGATAAATCATTCGAAATGTCCATTAATCATTTAACTGCTGCGAGAGAAGAACTTTACGTCTAAGGGTGCACCTACATTGGATCCGATGCGATGCGACGCGATCCTATATTATTACATACGATGGTGGGCTGAAAAAACAAATAACTGAAATACGCAGTGAGTGCCTACACTGGATCAGATCCGACGCGATTCTATTCTTTTCAATCCGATAGTGAAACTAGTCACTGCCTTCCGAATAAAATAGTATTAATTTTATTCTTTTATTTCTTAAGTTTTATGTATATTATAGTGAAATATAAATATATTAAAAATAATTAATAAATAATCTTAATTTTATAAATTGAAAGAACCAAATGTTATAACAATGAGGTAATATTACTATATTAGAATATTTTTGTCTTGCTGTTTGACAATAAATAATTTAGTTGTAAGGAAAAATAGTTGGGGGTGCAGTCAATCAACACACCTAAATAAGTTAAACTTATTTAGGTGTTTTGATAGACTGCACCCCCAACTATTTCTTCCTTACATTAGAAGATACAGTCGACCAATTCTTCTCTAAAATAATTTAGTTGTTTTTCAATTTCATAAAATATAATTTATATTTTTTAGATATTCATGTTTTATATAATGATTTATTTTATTTATGGAATAGTAGTGATCTTTTAAAATCTTTTTGGTATGTATTATCTAGGAATATTTATTTTGTAGTTCATCTTTGCAAACGAGTATAAAAAATCAGAAAAGCCCTTACCGTGTGTTGCCAACTGTTTAACAAATAAATTAAACATTAAGATAATTTTATCAAAAGTTAATGTTTCCAATTTTATTTTAAGAATTAAAATTTTATGTAGGTATATTTTTTATGTACATTTCTGATAGATATAATTTTATTCAACGGAAAAATAACCTTCGCTACTATATTTAATGGTTCATAAAGATTAGTAATAAAGTATTTTAATGAGAATTGACAATATTTAATTTTGATTTATGACGGATATATATAATAGTTAATTATCAAATTATAATGTAAATTTTTTAATAAACATTTTAGACAATAAAGGTTAAGTAGCCACACATGGCAACGGCTGGCTTGTCGGATTGAAAACTAATGATTTTGAAATGTGAAAATCGCTCCTGATCGTACAGTATTGCATCGGATCCAATGTAGGCGCTTCCGTATAAATAACTATTTTGATTCCACGAGCGACTAAATCGCTCGGATTGTTCAGATAAAAATGGATCGAATCGGAGCGGATCCAATGTAGGCACTCTCGATATAATTCAGTCATCTGGTTTGCTTCCGAATTCTGATCGTATCGCGTCGGATCCAATGTAGGTGCACCCTAACACAGCGCTAAGTGGGCCGGCCACCCGCCTACCGGCTTCTGCTACATACTTGTTACCTGCATTCTATCCTTCATTACGCCCCTTTACTACTGTCTGTTAACGTATTTCATTGTTTCCATCTTCTTTTTTGATTCGGGCTATGGACCGACACTGCCGGAGTTAAAACCTTTTTTTTATTTTTTTTAATACTGAAACTTATTACTTAATAATTTAATAATTGCTTAATAATAACCAGTAGACCGAAGCAAAGTCGCGTCGTCTATACTCGGATTTAGCAAATAGATAGAAAAGCAGTGTGACGGCATATATCGTCCTTAGCACAGAGGGCGTGTGTGATGCAGGACGGCATATATCGTCTTTAGCCAAGTGGGCACGTCCCCTTGCACCGGCATATATCGTCTGTATTAGTTAGATGGTTAATAGAACAACAATATAAAAATTAAATAACAATAATTAAAGCCCCATAGGCTGAAGGACCAGTCTTTTAAATTTAACTGCAGTATCTTGTATATTCCAATCCTTATAATTCCACATCCATCAAGTTCCATCGTAATTACATACACGCGTCCGTCGCTGAGAAGCAACAGCTTTAAAATGTTCCAAAACAAATCATTAAACAATAACTAATAAATTTGAAAGGAAATTGACCTTGAACTGACCTCGCGTACTATTGTTGTCTTATCACATTGCAACATCCGCAAACCAGATAACGCCTATTAATTTGGCATGCTTTCAAACTACTATTATTCACTTTAATCACAAAAACTTTCTTGATATTTTAGGAATGTAAAATTTATCTAAATTTATTAAATAAAGATATTAATTACAGCAGATTAAGATAATGGTATTGCTTATTCAGATAAAATTTTTATTCATGTGGCATCACTTTATGCTGCTAGGGCTAAGTGTATGATGCTACTGTAGGATTCCTAAATTTTTGCTATCCTGAAATAATTAGAATAGGGATCCTTAACAAGTACTTGACAAAGTACTGGCTCGGGACGCCATTTTACGTCCCTTCTGAAGTGTAAAATATCTAGGATTGTTTTACTCCCTATAAAAAATCATGCCGGACTGCGAAACTGCAACTAAGGGCATAGTTGGTTGAAATGCTAAACACTACATCATGGTGGAGCAGTTATGAACTAGTTTTCTACTCCGGTACTCGCGAAACATATATCTTGATTAAACTAAGCAATGTAAAGCTGTTTGAGAAACGTACATTTCAATTAACATCTTTAGAGACCGTTCGCTGTTTCTTAATTGCGGAGAGGTCATTTTCCCTTTAAACTAAATGAATATTTAATGTAACTAGGTGATTATCAATGGCCAACTAGCTCCCCTGACAATGCACACACCTTCCATCTCCTGTTCCCAAATAAATCTCCGAAGGATCCGGCTTTTCCTTAATAAGAATAGTTTAATTGAAGCTGCACTCGACGGCTGGGAATGGCGCAATTAACATGTTGCAAGAGGCTGTTACGCTCCCTCTGCAAGGAGTAATCAAGTTCTCATGGACGGCCAGTGTTTTGTCCAGTCTTCTAGGACTCTTGTTGAAAGGGATCTGCATCTTTGTAGTACATCTACAACATTCTATTTTGTATGTAGGATTTATTTCTTTATTATTGTATGTTATCGAATTTTTTTTTTTATATTTGCATCCATACCTGTCAAAAAAACACAATGACAATCAGTAGATTGGCTGACAGCAAGATAAAGCAAAAATACATGAAAGCCATGAAGAAGAACAGTACTAAGCGGTACCTCTCCTGTGACGATTTAATTAAATTAAGCTAAGTTAACAGAGCCATCATCCACGTTCTTTTTTGTCTTACTGTGTCCTCAGGCATGAAAGTAGTGGCCATTTGCTCTATCAACGAGTTTGGGTGTCCTTGTAGTTTTTCTCGATAGCGTTTCTGGTATGTGTGAGTCAACCGAATAAACAATTTAATTTAAATATATCTCCGTTTCAGGCTACAACAATTTATTACAAAAGACACATATTCATGACAATCTTTAGACCCATCTGGACTTACGGAGGAGAGCTTTGGGGTTCCACTAAGCCATCGAATTCATCTAGTATTTAACCCTTACAATCCAAAATCCTTCATAAAATCCTCAATGCTCCTTACTTTGTTACGAACAAAGTAATCCATAATGACCATAATGTCCCATTTGTTGCTGATTTGGGCCAAATCCGATATCAATCTTTTCATGACAAACTTCATTTCCACTCAAACCCACTTGTTTCAAACCTAGCAACCTCTTCAATTCCTGATAATCCTCCGATACGTCTGAAAAGAAGATGGCCTCGTGACCTTCTAAGTTGAAATTTTTATTTGAGTACTACCACTGGGTAGTTTCTCTACTTGCCTTTATCTCGGGACATTATTTATCTTTCATTATATTTCCTTGATGTATTCAACATACAGTTATAAATTTCAATATATATATTTAAAATAAAAAAAAATATATATAAAGCTTAGTGGTAACTATTTTCATAAACATACTGTCTTTTTTAATACTCGAAATGGGAATGGAGGTCATATATTATAAATATAAATATATAGAAACATTTCATGTTATTGTATATATTGACTTGCATTATATCAATTCATAATAATAATAGATAAAATATAAATGAAAAGTGGTTATCCCATTCTTCTCTAGCAGCATTTGATCGACGGGATTTTTTTTTTAATGGTTACTAACTGTTAATATACATACATAAAATATGTTTTAATATTGTAGGTATACAATCTTTACTAAACAATCTAATCAGAAAGACAACTAATCAGCTTTTCTTGTTCCCAAATTGCAGTAAAAAAAATATTGAAGATGTCCTCAAGACTGCTATCTTCCTGACGAGTCTCTTTTCTGTATTAAACTATGCCTTTTGTTTCTAGTTCACGTTTAAAGTTTTAAAAAACTAAAATCTCAACTGTCGGACCATATATCGGCGATTCATATATAAAATCTAACCTAAGAAATGCCGGCTAGTCATTTATATGTGAAAATAGATTCTGCCCGCGACTTCGTCGGCGTTGATTTTAAATAGGAATTAATGTTGATTTTAAACGGAGAATGAAGTTTGAATTCCATAAATAAACTCCATATGGTAACCAATGACTTAAAGCATTTGTAAATTCAGCCAGTCTACCAATGCCTATCCCTTTGTTGATACATTTTAATAAATTGTCCTATTAAATATTAAATGGCACAATTACAGAACTACCGATAAGCTCTATTGAAATCCACCATGTAATATCCAAAATTGTAATATCTAGGGGTTGTAATAATCATGAACAAAATTGTAATAATCATGAAAACAATTATTATTGTGTTAAAATGTCCTGATTAATTATTTTCACATCTCTAACTTAACGTGATACGATTTCTCGTGGTATCGGGCTCCATTTTCAATAAATAAAAAAAAACAAGCATTTCTTTATTTTTAATGTGGAAGCTAAATATAAAATTTCATTGTGCTCGCTTTAAAAATGACGTTTTTTTTATTACAAAAGTTTTTCACTCTTAGAGGATGAATTTTCAAAAATTCTTTCTTAGTGCGCGATGGTTTTATAAAATGCACATTAAGTCCAAATATCAAGTCTGTAGCTTATGCCGCTTCGGCTCTGCAATGGTCTTTTCATTCAGGGCGAACTCTTTTATAGTTGTTTGTTCATTTAATGTCACTTTATGGTTCGGTGGCTATTCGGATGATGCTACATTGGGATCTCCAAATTTTGCCTATCCAGGTTTAATTAGGATAGGGATTTTTAACGAGTATCTGACATCGTACAGGCTCGGGACCCCCCCGTTTAACGTGCCTTCCGATGGACTGCGTAATTAAGGGAACTCTTTTATGTTTATAGATATTCGAAAATAAATCCATAAATATACGAAGAAATTTCTTAATATGGATCATTTCTGTGATTTGATTCTACATCATCTCCTTATGCTCATATCTCACGTGACGATGACCAGCTGGAAGAAGGGCAAACTTCGTCCCATCGAGATAAAAGACGACACCCCTGGAGCAGTTCACTTTCCGAGACAATATTAATTATAATAAGATAAGGTTGGCGGAAGGGGACGCGTGTTTGTTGGGGTTTTATCACAGCGGCCATTGTCGCAAACAGTTGCGGCAAATACCGGCTCCTCTTGTAATCTAGAACGTTCCATTGTTCTTGTTGCGGAACTAACTTGTCCTCTATGAATTATTGCTCGCCCTCAGGATACTGAACCAGTTCCAACTCAATGGTCCACTTCGCGGCCAACTCTCGAATACTACTCCTGGTTTATTCGCTAAGTTAATTATGAACAATAGAGCATTACGCTACGCATTCTGCTATTGCTAATACGCTGCAATAAAAAAAAAAGTGTTTACACACTCAAAAATAGTGCATATTTACTCGGATAGTAAAGGTTTGTACGCTCTAGTATTGATTTATGTCTTCCTTTTTTATCCAAAAGATCTAAGCAAAACGAATGAATTTATACCAAGACACCCACAATGCTTGTTAGAATATATTAATTCTGAACTCCTTGTGAATAAGTGATCTAGTATTTAGGAAGCGAAACTGTGTTATTAAATCATTCATCTATACCGCCTAATTATTGCCCTCGAACTGTTAATTTATGAAACCTATGGTCCTAGAACAGGACTGAAAGCTAGAGAGAGGAGAATGGAGCTTGAGATTCACAGCAACATGTATCTATGGACTATTTGCAACCTATGCCAATAAAGATATAGTTTATAAATATCTATTCCACTATGTTCCATTCTTTCTATCATATAATTGTATAACAGTAAGAAATCTATTAAACCTAAATAGATGATTTCCTAAAGCAGATTAATATGTAATCAGTAATATCAAGATTAATTATTGGTTATGTATCAAGATGACTGATATTGACTGCAAAACTATAAAGCTAATACTGATTAAGATAGATAGGATTAAGGGTTAAGTAGCCAAATTAAAAATATGAACTGAGAACCTCTAAACAAGTAAAAAAAAATCCTATTGAGGCATGTCCGCAAACGCTTTGAGATATTGACACCTAAAGATTTTCATGGTTATGAAATATTTAGGCACAGTAAATAAATCAAACTTGATTCATTTACTCCAAATATATTTAGATTCATATAAAATGTTGTTCAAAGTGATTTCCTTGAGCATTAAGACTTCCTTTCTTTGTTTCTGCAACAGCAGCAGTGGCAGAATATTTGTTATTGTTTTATTGTTTAACAAGATTCAATTATCCTTCTTCGTTCATCTGCCATGCATAGACTTTTTGAGCGTGCAGGCCAAGCCACCGGTCCTGCACGGCCAATCCATTGATTGGGATAGTTACCATTTAGCTACCTTCTTTGACCTCGTCCTTATTGTGCAGGACAACCATCTAATTGAAACCACATATTCCTTTCAATTGTAGAAGAATGTTGTGCCGTTCTTCCACCGCTTCATTACTACCGCTGCATTACTGAACAAAGTTTTATTTATTTACTAGGCTTAATAATTCATAACAATGAAAATCATTAGATGTGAATAAAGCGTGACAAATCTCCTTAATAAAGCGTTTGCGGAAATAAGAATTTTCTTTATGTTTGGGGCCCTTAGTTCAAATTTTCAGTTTAGGCTACTTAGCCTTGAAACACCCAATATATAAAACCCTATATATCTTAATCAGTATTAGCTTTATAGTTTTCCAGAATGTCAGTCATCTTGAGGTTACTGATTACATATTAGTCTACTTTAGGAAATCCTGAATATTATGATCCAGTAGATTGTTTAGATCATTCCTCAATGTTATACTATTATATGATGGAAGATTTGAAATGGTACATAATATATATATATATATATATATATATATATATATATATATATATATACATATATAATTTATCTCAATACAGGAAGATTAACATTTATGAGGTGTTTGTTTTAATGTATTCTCCCCATGCCATGAACTTTAACCTCCGACATAGCCACCGTGCAGACTGTTGAACATGTTGTTACCCCCTAGAGTTCAATGCTTCCAACTGAATCATGTGATTGCATCACCGGGTGGTCAGTGGCTTCCCTCATTGCCGCCCATCGTCGTTTCCATAATGGCGAGGACATTGTGTAATCCGGCCGCTCCCTCCGCATTTGAATTTCTCAATAGACTATTTTATTTTCTAATGATGTTACGGGGATGCAAGGGGATATATCTTCAGGTCAAAGACCGTCCCCTAACAGCTCAATGAAGAATCGGATTCAGATTGAGCCTGGGGTTCATCGCCCTCGTCGACTCTTACAGCCAGCAGTTTTCTTGACGCCTATGGGATCATTACCATCTTACAGAAATACAATTTCAAACTATTTCACTATATATCATCACCATAATTTGTAATATGTTCATAAATATACATAACAAAACAAATTCGCCCTGAGATGGCGTACCTTCAATTTGCATTGATCATCCGATCCTCCCTCCTACTCGCATGAAATAAAACTGATCTAATTACCCCCGGGTGACACACCCTCCATTTCAGAGGGTATTAACTCTCCCTCGCACGGGGACCCAAATGAACCCTTGAATATTTAAAGATAAACCCGGTTAATTGAAACTCGGTCTCCCTATGCGTTGATAAATTTCATGTCAGTCAGTTTTTTTAGGGATGGGGTGGGTGGATTTTATAAATAATAGTTTAATAAAAGCAGGATCTCAGAATTTAATATGCTGTCAACTCAGGATTGTAAGAGAAGGTGTTCGTGATTTTTTTCGAGGGGGGGACGTAATCTGACTCTTGTATCAGTTTATTATTGGTCGCTTATTTGCATCCTTTCTACTCCAATAAAAGTTAACGATTCAATAATCATGCCTGCTAAAATTAACTTACCTAAAAAGGCAAAAAAAACATTATGCGTTATTGTAAATGTCGTTTTTCAATTTTTTGTTTGTTTTACATCAATCAAGAATAAAGGAAATATAAAAAAAAGAAAGTAGAGCTACTTTGTAGTTAAAATGTACGTTTTATTTTTTTGTTTCAAATCTTAATTTATTCATATTAAAAAAATATATTTACAATATATATATAAACGATATATACATATACTATATACATTTTATATTGATGAGATGTGAGTAATGTTTGCCATTTTGCAATCGAAACAGTGCAGTTTTCTCATTAACCACAGGATCAGGGAAATGGAATGTTTTCCGTGTTCAGATTCGTCATGTATTCGATTCAGTAGGTTCTCCTGTTTGGGCCAATTTTCTTTTATGACTGCAGGATGTTTATTGCAACTTTTACAGCTGATCGTAAAATTACTACTGGTAGCCACAGAGCTGATTTAAATCCGGCAAAACGGTTGGTGAATCTGGTCAGTTATCCAGCATCCGTTGGAATGTGAATTTAATTAAGTTAATGTGAATTAACTGTACTCTCGAAGTCTGCTTGAGGAAAACCTTGAAGCGTTTATTGACGGTGGGTTTTCAATTTCGAATCACTCATAATATTTTAATTTAATTGGAATAATAAAGATTAGATTTTATGACGGTCGTAATCCGTGAGGAAAGCAATAAGGTTACCTTCGCTTTGTTGCTAATTCAACTCCGGGACATATTTGAAGGGTTCCAATAAACATTCAGACTGCATCTCTCACTAAAGCTTACTACGCCCAAGTATCCCGTTATGAAAGTTTACAGTTATTTTTTATATATCCACTTTTTATCTTGAACCTACGAGAAAAGAACTAATTACGTTAGCTGCCCATGTATAGCTGTCATGAATTCATTAAGACACCAAGAATCAGTACATGATAGTGACTGTTGTTAATAAGACAAGAGTTGTGCGGGAATATGATTTGCCCGAGAAATCACGCTCAACCGCCAGGTTTTTCCCCAATTTCGGGTTCCTGCTTTAGAGGTAAGGTTAGCCAAGCAGGGTCTGCAGATCACACGTGGTCCATACGTGGCTGTTAACAGATTGAACAGTTTAATTGGCACAGCGACATTTGAACCCAGGAATGTCTATCGTCACAGCAACTCAGCACTCTCAATATAGAATAGGATAGAAAATACTTGTATTCCGATAACGATAATAAATATGAATAGGCAATAATAAATAACAATCGTATGGTAATTGCATAAGTACTTGAAAATAAATATAAATTAAAAGGTATATACATCAAGAAATAAAACTCTAACTAAAAATCTAAAGTACCAAGAGTCAAGCTGAAAACATAAATAAATTCATATAAAATATATAAAAAATAATATCGTTATACGTGAAGGAAATCGACAGTAAGTCATCCATTACTTCTCATGGAGCTAATAATTATAAATTATTAGAGATTATCTGTTTGGCAATTGTGGAGGCGTAGGAAAAGCATGAGTTCGCATGTGCCTAGGGAAGAAGCATGACGGATATTACATGGGCGAGAGTTCCCTATTTATCAGTATTGTTTCTTTAAATAAAATCGCACGCTAGCATGACGAAGGCTTTTGATTTATCTTCATATAATTAATATTTCGACATTCATGGGTACTGTTACTATTATCCATATCGCTTCTTTAAAAGAACGTCATTTGAAATATTGACATTTTTGAGGCAAGCCTTCAGTAGCAATAGTATGATTTGAAGCTTTTTAATTCAGGAACGACACGTCTAGGTATGAAAATGGTTTAATAAATTAATAAGTTGATATGTCAGTTATTTTCCATCTGATTTCAATCTTACCACACATATTTTTCTAAGCTTAAAACTGATAATCGTCTTTGGATGTTGGCTTTTAAAGCGGCTTATCTCATTTTATTGACCGCTGCACGAAACGAGTCTGTGCGATGTTAATCATGTCCATTGCCTCAGGTTTTACTACCACAAGTAACGCCTGTGATTTGGACCTCTCTTCCAACTTTGTCCTGTCATTTTGTATGGCATTACAAAAGTATACAAATTTATATGTTTTATTACTGTCCAATATTTCCAGGGGCTTCTGTATTCATGGTAGCATGGTTTCGTTTCTGACAAATGTACCCATGAAACTCTGAGTATAAGGCGATAAAACCACATCTTGAATGCTAGTAGATATCAGACTTATTATTTACTATTACTAATTATTTCTCAATAGTAGATTATATAGTGTCATATGTGACTTATACTATACAAATATATAGTTTCCTTTATTTTTCTCCTTTTTTATTTTTTTATTTACAACAAATTCGAGTTGATATTCAGTATCAAGGACTTAAAGAAGAAGAATTTTCATCTCATGAATAATGATGGAGAAAGAGGCAGCCCAGGGGATACAGTGACCGACAAACCCTTTTATAATAACTCTATTATAGTGCCTATCCTCTTTCCATATTTATAAAGCCCTAGCTATCTTAGTCCGGTTATGGCCCTTTTAGGCTAAAAAGGTCCCTTAAAATGGCTTACCTGAGGATGGTGTTATCAGGGCATTAGCGCTACGTTCAACCGACGCGCCATCTTAGCACCGAAATTTCATTTTACAATTTTATCACTTTCTTTTATGTTATAAATAAATAATACTATGGTTACCCGAGGAACACTTATATTAATAAAGACATTCTCAGTACACCATAGCACCGTCAGAAGATGTGAATAAATTTAGTATATTCCTTCAAAAGATCAACTCAAAAAATTTAATTTTTCAATAGAGGTATTTTAAAGTGCTATGTGAATAAAAAAAATTGGGTGTTGGTAAATCAAAGAATTCCTATTGTTATGATGGTATTGAAATGTTATTATTAACCATTAAAAATTTTTTAAAAGCTTGAAACTAGTTTGATTTAAATTTATGCTATTATTCCTTTAAAACCTTAAGTTTAAACACGATACACCTCAAAATATGCTGAGTAAATGATTATCACGCTTTTATTTCGTGTGACATATTTCAATCTATCACAAGTAGATAGATTCGGAGCCGATAGTTATATATAGTTAGTTAGTTCATTTAACGTCACTTTATGCTGCTATGGCTAATCGGACGATGCTACAGTGGGAGCTCTAAATTTTGCCTCCCCAGGTTTAATTAGGATAGGGATTTTTAACGAGTACCTGACATCGTACAGACTCGGGACCTCCGTTTAACGTCCTTTCCGAAGGACGGCGTAACTAAGGATTTTTTATTCCCTTAAAAAAATCCTAGGGCCACCTGCCGCGCAACGAACCCGCGATCTTGGGCTTAGTAGTTATATATTATATAACATAATATATAATATAATATAATATTATATATATATGTGTGTGTGTATGTATGTGTATTGTTAGTATTTTATGAGCTATGAACATGTTTAACGTGCCAACGATGAAGTATGGTGTTACTTGTTGAGGAAGGTAATAGGGGAGGCGGAGATGATTTTTAGTCGTCGAAAGAAGATAGCGGAATGTAGATAAGGCAGGCCTTGACAAAATGAAGAAAGATAAAAAAAAAAACTCTAAGCCGACTCCATAAATTAATTAGTCTCTTTAATTAAAATCGAATTAACTTTTCTGGGAACCCTCCGTCGTCTTGAAGATGGCATAAAATTTCTGTTTAAAGGTAAATGAACAAAGTTTTAAGCAAAAAAGAAAAGAATCGCTGGGGGGAGAAGGAGGAACAGATAAATTTGGACTGAGGGAAGAAGGGAAGTTTACATAATTCTGGAGAACATTAGCTTTTGAGAGGGCCAGTTGAGAAGCTTACTTATTTCGACATTAATGCTCCCACCTGCACGCGAATTATTCCCCTACTTTCTTTTAGATTTTCCCCAAGGAGTAAGTTAGGAACATTTACAACCCCATCTGCTTGCAGAATAAGTCTCAAGAAGGTTGAACTTCACCATACGCTACTGGGAGTTATGGTTAACTCTTGCATGAAAAATGATCTGTATATAGAATCTAGGGACTGATCAGTATTATGAATGTCGAAAATTTTACGGGTCTTCTTAGAAAAAAATCCTTTATTACTTTCAATATGTTTATAGATAAATGTAATTTGCATTTCTATGAGACTATGTTATAAAAAATCCTGCGATATTTAAAATTAATTGAAAATTAAATAAAAACCAATTATTAAATTCTTGTCATGAAACATAACCAACATAAGATAGTCAGAAATAAGCGAACAAATTTAATGAATAAACTAAAGCAAATAAATTATATAAAAATAATGGAGTTTTAACATAAGAAATTAAAAATGAAAATAAATAAGTCATTAGTTACTTCTGAAGGATATGTCCTAATAATTAAAACTTATTTGATAGCATCTCTTTGAGAATTAAGGAGATATTAGAAAGCCTTTTGAAGGAAGGATGACGGATATTAGGTTGGACTGAGTTTCACACTTTGGTGTAAGGCGGGGTGGAAAGGAACGCTCGAATGATTTCGTTCTGAGGAACCAGTATAAAGGTCGGAAAAAAGATATATATATATAACCCAAAATAATTAATTCTTAGGATTGTATATTGGTGAGAACAACTTTTAAGTAACTGCATTTATCTCTTCGATTGTACAGCTAGCTAGCAAGAAGTCAGTTCTTTTGTTGCCCTTCGTTATTATAAGTGTAAATTTGAATATCATGCCGAGAATTAATTAGAATTTAGGCCACCTATGTTTTCTTGAGCTATTCAAATTAATATTTTTTTTCGTTTTACTTATTGATTTCCTATAATTTGCCCGATGGACAAATTTGAGAATCATTTCCTCACATTTTCCTTGTTGGTCGTGCGCAGCTCGATTATTAGTTAAATTATTCTGATTTTTTTTAAAACACTAACTGTTTTGTTTACTCGCAAATAAACATCGAATTTTAACGTCATTGGTTTGGCGTACTATTAGCTGTTATGATGTTGTGTAATATTTAATCAGCAAATGAGACAATAAAACGCTGTATAAAGCATTTTAAGCATTGCGTAAGGCAAAAAAAATATAATAAAAACATGGTAAAATGAGTAGATTTCGTTATTGATTTCATCGAATAATAAAAGTTTCAACTAACGTTTCGAAGTCAAGATGATGTATCTTGAACATTAATATTTGACCATTTATATGTATGAGGAAGAAAATAATTTGTAGGTCGAAAAAAGGCTTATGCATCGACAATCGACCTCATAATAAGCCCTGAAGATGACCAAGGCAATCTGGTTCGAAACGTTGGATTTCCAATAAACAGTTCTCCAAATTTAAGAGAATTTTTGTTACCTCCACTAGGACCATTTTCTTCCCCTTTTACTAGCTTATGCCGGCGGCTTCGCTCACGTGGAATTTGGTTTGCCACATAAAGTTTCGTGAAAGATCATTTAAAATAAATAATTTAATTATTGTTTTAAAATATAAGTTACTCGTACATCCAAAATTTCAGATGTGACTTCTTCAAAACTGACGGATTCTTTGACAACTTTTGAATCCCTATTATATTAAAGGGGAAACCCTTGGGATGGAATTATCCAAATTTCTTTCTTAAACTATACAAAGAACCTATCTACAAATTTCAAGATGCTAAGTACCTGATTTGCCTTTAATTATGTAGTATAAAGGGGGGGGGGTGGGCCTGCCCATGCCTCTGTGCACCCACATAAATCTGTCCTTGCTGTAGCCTATGACGTCTAACCTATTTCACTCAATAAAATTCATCCAAATCCGTTCAGTAGTTTTTGCCCCTAAATCCGCGCTTGCTATAGCCTATGTGTTATTCTGATGTATAACCTATATTACTGTAAAGTTTCATACAAATCCGTTCAGTAGTTTTTACGTGAAAGAGAGACAAACATACAAACTTTCACATTTATAATATTAGTAAGACTAGTAGGATATCAAAACAAATAGTTGCACTCAGGTCCTTTCTGTTATTTAAACAACTAATATCATGTGATTTAAATTTAATTATGTCCTATAATGGAATTCTCCACTATACCTAAAAACAGTCGGGGGGAAGGGGGACAAGTGCCCCTGTGCGCCCCCCTAAATCCGCGCTTGCTATAGTCTATGTGTTATTCTGATGTATAACCTATATTACTGTAATGTTGCATCCAAATCCGTTCAGCAGTTTTTGCGTGAAAGAGAGACAAACATACAAACTTTCACATTTATAATATTAGTAAGATATATATATGATAAATAGGCAGATCACGGGGACACGTGCCCCCCAGACGGTTTTTTGTGTACTGTGGAGAATCCTTTACTTATATGCAAATCATGTAATGATAGTTGTGAAAACATATGAATACGAATAAAATAACAGAAATAACATGAGTGAAACTATTGTTTAGATATTTTAATAAACATTTGAAACCTTTCTATAAATACTACAAGTTTATTTCTAATTTATTGTTGATTTTTTGCCCGCCTGTCTGTTGTGCCCCCCAGAAAAAAATCCTGGATCCGCCCTTGATATGATATTTGTTGAATCGTTCATTCCTAGATGAAATGGCTACCGAATTTTCCCATAATTACATTTTCTTTTCTATATTAAAGCTCGTGATAACGTTTTTTGTTAAATATTAAAAGGGGGATGAATGAAAGTTGAAATTTGTGATTTAACTCGAAGCGTCAATCTGTGGAATAATTACCGAACATACCGTGTAATATAAATAAGATACAATGTTAAGATACTTCTTCTGCCAAATGCTTTATTGATATTTCCTCACCTCTTTACTGCTTCACCATTCATCGAAATTCTTTTATTCTTGCTACTACTAAATGCTGTTATGAGACCTTTCATGGTTAATGGCCCGAAAGTCTTAATGTATAACCGTGTTTACTCTAAACATTTTGGCACCTCTTTCAATTGGTGCGTCGCCAAATATCTCAACCCTAAGGGTTTAGAATTTGAAGTTAAAATCTCCGCATTTAACGCTCTTGTAACAAATTCATTAGATATTTATTATACGTTTGTATTTTGGGATGTTCTATTTGTGTTTTAAGGACTTCGTTTTTACATCTCAGAAATTTATTTTAAAAATCAGTATTTTAAAATTTCTGGAGTGAAAAAACCATTGTCATTAAATTCTGTGACCCGAAAGTAAAGGACACTATGTCCGCAAAATAGGTGATATTTTAGGTAAATTTTCATAATTAAATACAATGATCAATGCTTCGAATTATTTAAATATGCTTCTATAAGTAACAAAGAAATATGTTTTAATAATTCTAGGACATGGATTTCCTGAGCAAATTCAAAAATTAAAAAAAAATGTGACATGGTTTCATTTACCGTCGAGGTTATTAAATATTATCACGACTTTATTATATTAAAATTAATATTCAATCTATTTACCTGTGGTTGGAACCTGTGGTATCTGACTTCCCTCCGGGGTTCACCCAATCTCTATAAAGCAGGCATCCTTAATTGGGGAAAAACCTGACGGTTAAGCGTGATCTCGAACAAATAATTTCCCTGAACAGCCGAAGTCTTTGAAACTTACAGTGTTTAACATGTACTCAACTCAAATGGCTTAATGGATTGTAGTGGAACGTAATTTTTTAAATACTAAGCTTACTATTAATACTTGGTTTCTCATTTTTTTTAGTCTATATTATTATTATTATAACCTTATTAAAAGCTTAAATTTATTTAAAAAAAAGTATGATGGTATGGAAATTAACGCTAATTAACCTTTATTGGTAGTCAATATTATATTTATTTTTACCCAATCATATTAATTCCCTCTGAAATCGCACAATTAGAATTCACTTATTTCATAATTAAAATATATAATTACTTATAAAATATTATAATTAATTATAGTTATAATTACTTATAATATAATGCTTATCATTACTTATAAAATATATAATTACCTAATTTATAATTAACCTTTATTGGTAGTCAATATTATGTTTATTTTTACCCAATCATATTAATTCCCTCTGAAATCGCACAATTAGAATTTACTTATTTTATACTTGTAAACATATTCGTATATATTTTTAATGCTTATAATCTGGTAAGGAGTGAAATAATAAACATTTTGAAGTGAAATATATTAATAAATAAATTATATTATAGGATTTGAATGTGTACATTATTTTATTTATTTTTATGTTTATTATTTTTTATTTAGACTGTATTTTATTATCATTTTTGCATTATTTTCCTTTTATTACCGCATGTATATATGTTTGCGTATGTATATATTTTGTTACATTCACTTATTTTATTTTGTTTATACCACTTTTTTGTTTTGTTACGGAATGGTTGTACCTAGATAGCACCATTAGTTTTTGCCCACAAGTGCCAGATTGTAATGTCTAAATAAAGTGTTTAGTGAAAAAAAAAATAATAATAATAATTTATTGTGCCATACTCTGTAAATTTACAAATTGCCTTTAACCAATACGTTTTAAAAAATTTAATTACATTTTTGTGAACATATAAACGTTTATGAACCTATAAATGTACTTATCACATGTGTTTTAAAAAGCCTTGATGGCCGAAAAAAAAAAATATGGTCCTTGAAGATCATAAGATGCTGATTCGAGGATCTAGCCCTGAACTTTCATTTGAACTTGGCACCTACGATCTTTTTGATCAAGTGATTTTACCCTCTGATTCATCTTATCGCGTTGCTAAGTCGGCCTCGTATTTTTTTTGGCTTATTTTTCTATCTTAACTAAGTTTATTACTTTAAGATTTCTTCATGATATCGATTCTATGATAGAAAAACAATATTTGTTTATTGTTCTTTATTCAAGTGATTTATAAATCGAATGTATCTTTTCATATATTGCTATAATCCAAAATGCTTTTTTTGAAAATTTTCCGTTTTCAAAACATAAATATACAGAAAATTATGAATTCCTCATTATTTTGTACTTCTGATGAACTGTATTCCTGATAGTTTTGGTATACATTTAAAAATTATTATTTATTTATTTTTTTCGAAAAGCGTTTGCTAATAATGATATGTTGCTCTCCATATTAAAAAATCATAGATATCCTTACCAAATCACAGAGAACATGAAAATTACATATGTATATGCATATTTAATAAAAAGGTGAAATAGTAAGTGGATTAAGGCCGAATAAACAATAAAGTAAAAAAAAAATATTGAGAAGGTTGCAATAAATTTCGATGTAAAGATGAATGATCTTTCTAGGAGGTTAAGGTTAGTGGTTTCTTCAGGCATCAGTTTCGCATTTCCTTTCTTCCTTGTGTCTGCCAATGGACATCCGCTTATGCACTTACCATTAAAATAACGAAAAAATTAATTTAAAATAATTCCTTTTTGATATAAGTGAATGACCACAAGGTAAGCCACCATTCAAGGCTTTGGGCCTACCTTGTATTTCACTTGTGCTTCAGGTAATGCAATATTTTGAATCCTTAAAACTTGTATTGTGAATGTATTCTAAGGTGAGAATGTATTATTTATTACATTTTCAATGGTTTACTTAATGGCTATAATAAAAAAAGTATGATGGTACGGAAATTAACGGTAATTAACCTTTATTGGTAGTCAATATTATGTTTATTTTTACCCAATCATATTAATTCCCTCTGAAATCGCACAATTAGAATTTACTTATTTTATAATTTTAAACATATTCGTTTAATATTAAACATATATAATACACGAATATACGAATATTTTTACTACACGCGGTCCCTGATTTATATATTTTTTATTGATTTATATATTATATATGAAATAAATATTTTGAAATGAATTCAGGCATTTTTAATCTTTAATATATTGGGTCATATGAAATGCCCGTTTTTATTATTGCTAAAATTCAGTGGAATTAGTGAACTTCTGCGGTTTACAGGTTGTAATGAGCTATTATTAATCCTCTCATTTTGGTAATATTTATGTTAACTACAATTGAACGAACATAGTTCAATATGCAATCTAATCTGACCATGGCAAAACGCGATTTTTGTGTAATTATTTTTAATGAGTTCAAAATTGGACACTCGGGAGCCCAAGCTGCTAGACCATTCGCCGTACGTTAAAAAAAATTTCCAACCAACATATTTATTAGTCATTACATCTACATTGTAGTGCAGTGTTATTCACATAATACAAAAAAAAAAATCCAAAACTATCTGCATTGGAAAGGACCTTAACTTTTACAAGATAACGCTACTGTCCTCGTGTTTTAAGGACAGACAGTGAAGAAACTAGGCGAGTTGGCAAACGAAGTTCTTCCACACCCACGTTATTCGCCAATATTATCTCCAACTGATTCCCATCTGTTCAGAAAGAAGGACAAAATAGTATGCTGTCCATCCTATCATCCAGCAACTGTAAGTAAGAATCTTTTCTACAACTTAAGATGTACTCCTATCCCTGCCGTGTTTACTTCACCCGGTAACTGTACAGTGGTGGCTGATCTGAACAAGAGAAGGAAGTAGGGCAAACCGATCGAGAAGGCGAATTAGGAAACCGAGTCCCGGAGCAAGTCCAAATATTAATTCAGCTATTGCGTGCGTTCACTACAAACTCGCTCCTTCGCCGTTCCTTCCCATCCCCACATATCCTACATCTACCGTAAAGCTGTTATAAAATGCGCTCAGTGTAATATATAACAAAAGGAAACTATTAAGTTAGTTCTTAAAGACAGACGACAATTATAAACAGTAAACGCTAAATTATATATGTTGACCTTATATGAGGAAGAAAATGGCGAATTATGGATGTTGTTACGGTCATAGAAAAATATCCAAAAAATACAATGACAAACCTCATAACTAATTAAACCGATTTAATTTAATTTATAAATTGTTGCAATAGGAAAAATCCCTAAAAGCAAAGTCATAAGTATCTAAAATCTAAAAAACTGCCAAAGTTTCTACAATTTAGGCACCATCAAGACACATCGAAAATTACCTCAAAGAAGGCAAAGTGCTGCACATCTCAAACCAACGACTCAAATAGACCATATGCAATCGTCAATAAAAATGAGTAATAAATCAAAAGGATAGACTGATTATTAATTAGAATGCAATAAAACAAAAGTCCAAAAAGCCAAGCCTAAAGTAGTTTGTTTAGGCACGAGAAGCCTGATTCGGTGAAACGTTGACCGGTTGATTATTCAGTATTTTATGATTTGATTTTCGGGGAATAATTCCTATTTTATTCTAATTTATAGTTTTTGCATATTTTAAATTTTTTTCTTATTTTTATTAGGAAACTTATTGTTTTCATTTTTTAAAGCATGCCAAATTTTCTGGTGAATGGGAAGCTATAAACAGTAAAATATTTAATAAGTAATTTCTTATTGATTTAGCGTAAATAAGACAAAATTTCTTGGGTTCACCCAGCCTCTATAAAGTGGTGGAAATCCTAGCGGTTGAGCATGATTTCGAACAAATCACCTCCCTACACAAACATGGTCTTGGAAACTCTACGAGTCTCCACCATGAATTGAATGCAAAATGTTCTATAGTTTGTAGTGATTCAGTCTTTTTTAGATATATGTTTATATTCATCGTTGAATATAACCTTGTACCTTCCAAGTTTATCTAAACTCATTCCAAGACCATTACTGTAATGTTCTATTGAACTTAGTAACGATTACAAAAGAGTTATGATGCATGATCATTACGACCCTGAAGCAGCCAGTAGCTCACAATGCTGAAGATGAGATGAAGAAGAGACGATAGAGCTCGGGGTCGACCACCCGGAGGTGATTGCCCGCCAAAGGACGGCTGAAGCCCTTCCCTCTTGCATAATTCTTGAAGGAATCGCACGAGACTGCATAAGCACCGCATCACACGCACGTTTACCGCCTCAGCGTAATCTTAGTGGCGATTCATAATGGATCAGTGCTAGGGGTCTGGGGTCATCGGCTCCTGTAGATCGCGGATCTTGTCCTCCGATTGTAGTCCGCTTGTTGTACTGTCTTCTGAGACAAGTCTTTTTCCAATCAGGGGCAATGAAGGCCAAGGGGACTAGCGCAAAATTGGAGTTTGTGGGTAAATAATGAAATATTCTAATGAAGTATCAACCACCAAGTTTTTGTTTTTGTTCGCCATCTTATATAAAATAAAACTCACACAAAGCATGAGGACGATATAGGAACTGGGATGTATTGGTTATTTTATTCTAATTCTGTAATTCCATAATTAAAAGAAAAAAATAGACGAAGGAGGCTGTAGAAGAAGTTCTGCTTTTTCATCTTAACAATTTCCCTGAAATGATCATCGACGGTTGATTTGCTGACTTCGAGTTTCCTTGCCAATTCTCAAACAATTGTTCTGGTATTTATTTAACCAAAATTCAGAGAACAACGACATCATGTGCCATAACATTCTTTGTCTTCAATGCTTCTGCCTCCCTCACGAAATCTCTGCAACGACCTTTGAACAGTGCACTCCCTTATACTGTCTATGCCCCTGTATTCCTGAGCAGGGTCGGGCCTCGTTCTGTCCGAGTTTGAACCCGTAAATAAAAAATCACGTTTTGACATCTTAGTAAAGACTGAGTTATCTCTAATCTCTGATCTCTTTTTAAAGAGTAGGATTAAATAAAATTAATCTCTAATTAAACAAAAATTTTTGCTTGAAAGAGGATTAATAAGTCTTTAAATTTATAAAAGTCCAACAACATATACAGTTTATAATCCAGGATCCCTGGTACATTTTTGCACTTGATTACTACCAAGCTGAATCTTCGTGAATAGCTTCGTTTTGATGAGACGCCCAACAATTTCCTTTGCGAAAATTCTCGATTGTGGTAGCTAACAGAGGTAGCAAGGATAAAATATGTCGATTTGATGCTTCTCCAAAATTTAAGGATAACGTACCATGCAATTTGTAGGACAATATGACTGTTAAATTATATAAATATTAACTAAGTAAAAAAAAAAAAAATTAGCTGGTTAGTAATCATGTTTTTGACCTCGTTATCAATCAGCATGTTTTTTTTCGCATTTTCGCAAAGGAACTTGCGTCTTGGGCGTCTCTTCAAAACGAAGCTATTCATGAAGATTCAGCTTGATAGTAATCAAGTGCAAAAATGTACCAGGGATCCTGGACTATTACTATTTGGAGTAGTATTTTAAAGAAAACATAAAATGCTGCTTTATTTTCTGGACAATCCAATATCAGTTGCTTATTATTAGTTAATTACTCTACATTATGGAGTAGTTAAACTTACATTGAAAATCCGTGAAGAATATTCCATAAGAATTAAAAAACTGTTTTCAATATGCTATGATGGGAAAAAAATATCAATGAGCTTAGGAGAGCAGGCAAACCCACAGCTCGACCTAGTCTCTCACTCAGACAACATTGATCGAAAATAGTCTATCACAAAGTATCCTTGCAGCAATATCACCTTTATGAAGCGAATATAATGCCTCACAAGAGTTCATTATTTAATATAAATAGGAGTAGATTATTTAATTTCCTATTAAGCTATTTTTTATTTATTTATTTATTCTTTAATTTTCATTTGCACCTGCGCAATTGCGCATCCAGCTACTTCAATCCAAGTATTATTCTCTGTAATTGTCTAATTTTTTTGTGTCGATGAGTGGAATATTATATATTTGTTATGAATATATGATTTTATAGTGGGAATGTTCATGTCTTGTAAGGTGTGATTCAAAATATACCATGGAGCATTAACAATTTTTCTGGGAATTTAGGACTGTATTGTTTGTATCTTGTGTATGTGGACTTGTTTGCTGAACCTCGAAGTTCTGCTCCATATGGCCAAATAAGTCTTAGTATACTGTTTTAGATAAGTCGTTTGTTTCGTAAGTCAAATGAAGACGTGTAGTCCAGAATATGTGATAGTTGTTTGTAGCGTCTTGCCACTTTTTGTCTTTTTAATTTTATATGTACATTCCATGTAAGTCTTTTGTCCAAGTATAGTCCTAGATAACGTATATAATTTTGGAAGGTACTTCGTCGTTGTCAATTATGACTGCGGGACACAAAGCTTTGCGTAGTGAGAAGCTTACATGATGGCTCGATTTTAAGTCGTTTATTCTGATTTGTCATTTGTAGAACCACTTTTCTAAATCAAATAAATGATTTTGAAGAGATATAGAGATAAGGTTAGGAACAGTACCCTTTACCATGTACAGAACCCATGACTTTTCATGGGTTCATTGGTTGCAGGGTTTTTTAGAAATAATTGTCTATATATCGATGGTAACAAATATCATTAATACATACATCCCTTGACAGTAGCAGAATGCATTATTTAATTTTACCTCATTTTGACGATTTACCTGAAGTTAACTTGCAACCACCTTTACTCCTTTCTCGTTGGTTAGATATTGATGCTCGCCGAAGGAGAGTGGAGGTGGATACAGCTCTAAAGACTGAGGCGCTAAGCTTTGACAGTGTTTGCTCGAGAGGAGGCTGCTTAAGTCGGTGGCTCACCCCAGGCCATTTCCATTTGTTTAAGCT
This sequence comes from Arma custos, assembly GCA_037127475.1. Lineage (NCBI taxonomy): Eukaryota > Metazoa > Arthropoda > Insecta > Hemiptera > Pentatomidae > Arma > Arma custos. The sequence goes on along the minus strand of CM073760.1, from coordinate 106,220,440 downwards.
AACGGAGCCCGTGATATTGGGAAGGTCGAAGAGATAATGTCGTCGTCGTGTGAGCATATCTTATCATGCATATGTTTGAAAGTAAGAACAGCTTCGGTCCGGCGTCATGGGGAGGCTATGCACAACCGTTATATTGGATTATTGATTCCTAGTTATTCTTAATGCGGTTGAATTATGTTCATTCAAGTGATTATTTAGCGAAATTTGTACTTAAATGGTGATAAAATCCCGAACTTAACATAATTGTTAGAGTATCACCGTGATATTTCTGTTTTGTTGTATAATCCTGTACCAATACAATCCGTACAGGATTTTGGGTTCAGTACGCGGAAGAGACTCTACTGTTTCTATGCCAACGGTTGTGCAGGAAGGTGATTTATCCTTGATCACGCTCAACCGCCAGGTTTTCCCCCAATTAAGGGTTCTAGTCTCTACAGATTGAGCTTTCCTGCTTCCCACTTTGTTGTATAAACAAAAATGCTATGTGTCAACTTAAAAGAATCAAAAATATTATTGGCTGTATTACTTGCCGTAAACAATTTTATTTTTACCTGAAGCTTCCTGGGAGTATGCTTTAGTACTTGACAAACATTTTTCTTTTTACGTTTCTCTAATTCTGATCCAATGTTACCCTCTACTTTTAGGTGAGCCAAGGTGGGCAAGCAAATCTTTTCGAAAAGAAATATATGTTTAATCCAAGGACATTACCTACTTAAGCATTATTATGTTTTCACCTCTATCGTACGGTGATCTATAAAATGAAAACAGAAATCACTCAGGTAAAAATTTCATATTTTCGAAAGCTTTAATTACATTCCAAATATAACCTAAAATGTGATAAAATGATCAACCACCATTTATGTTTACACAACTTGCTCAAAGCCTTAATTTCCTCAAATTTGTTGGTTAAGAAGGATGGTTCCAACGGGGTTTTCCACAAATAACAAAGTGAACCTTGTAACAAACAACTCAAAAATAGTTCACAATTAGAGTTCCAATTTTGTGACTTTTCTCTTTCTGTGTATAAGTATAAAGTAGGCAGTATATATTAAATATAGGGCATGGAATATACTTGGCTTGGAATATCTCTAACGACGCTATTTTAAAGTTAGAGTAGAGCGTCGATTGCCCGAACTAACGTTGTCGGATGTTATCGAACGAGTGTTAGCTGGCGGTGTTAGTTAGGTTGGAGGAGTTATTAACTTTGCGTAGAATTCTCAAAAATCATTTTTTTTTCAAACAAAGTGCCATTCATCTTCAGAAGGAAAATCATCGTAACGGACTCATATAATCTAAACAATATTATATGATATATATGATATTAACAATATTTAATATTCATTATAAGTGCCTCATCCTTATAAATTATTGCGCTATTTGTAGTTCGCGCTTTGATGAATGTCAGAAGAATCAATATTATACAATGGTTTTAGAATGAAATTTCTTGTTATAATCCTACATTGAAAATGCCTCTTTTAATTTCAGTCTAAATGGGAAGGACATGGTTTAAAAAGTCAACTCCACTACCAAAAGAAACTTCATTCACTGTAACAAAGAACTACTAACTTCCATATCGATGCTCTTGAAATTCTCAATAATAAAATTGAAGAGTATGGAACATCCTGTATGTCTGAAAAATTTTACTCAGTACTTATCCCAGTTTTGGAAACAGCGTATTCTAGTTTTACATTTACCACATTACGTTATCGTGGATTATTAAATCAGAACGGAGATGAGTAGAAACGAAATGGTGAGGTTCGAAAAGTGCAAGTGTGTTTTGGAAAGCTTCGAGGTGTTGACTGGAGCCCGGGCGCTGACCCCTCGACACTACATAGCAAATCGCTGAATTGCTAATGTCAAAGTGTTCTTTGAAAAGTGTTCATCTTTGACTGATCGCCCGCTCTTCTGATCGAGTGTTGTTTTCTTCGACTTCAACTCCTTTATTTAGATTGCCATTCTTGTTATAGTTGATAATCGACCTCGGCTACTTCAAAGGTCTTGAAACAAATCACCACTTCAGAGAAGGTGTAGCAGAACTCAGACAGTTAAATTTTACAGTCAAATGGTTTCTTTTTGTTTTAATGATTCATAGAGGTATATGTTGTTTTTTCCTTAAACCCTAAACCTGGCACAATATATTTTTTTCTCATTTTTAGTGCTTTGGTTTATTTATTTTGGAAATTTAGCGAATATATATTGGAATGAGAGGATCTCTTGTAATGCACTAGGTGTATCTTATGAGAAAGATGAGGATGGGAATATGATGGATTCTATTGGAAGAAAATAATGTGGCTCTGGTGATTAGGGTCAATAATATTAAGGATATTTAAAAAATGTGCTAACCTGAGGTGTTGTGGTTGGCATATCATTTATTTTTTCTCATTCTTCAAATTTTAATTTAACAAACAGTTTCAAATACATAGTGCACTGGTCAATTTTATTTTTAGATGGGTGTGATATTTAATATAATTCGCTAAAAGCTCATTTTTCCAATGTTAGGTTATGATTATGAGTCCCGAGACTTCGCCAAGAAGTGAAAAGAATAATTATTGGTTAATAATATTGTATTCATTGATGATTATAAAATATAAATTATATTTCCCATTGATACAGATTTCTAATGCTCAAAAATATATTTTTTTAATTGTCTATGAAAATATCTTCCTTGGTAGACCGTGATTTTGCATGCAGAGTGCCAAACTGAGGTTGCTTGTTTTGTAATTGTAGGATTTGTAATACCTAAATGTGCTCCTGCATGTAATACTTATATTTAGGATTAAACTCTCGGTATAAAATCGTGGAAATGTTATCGAAAATATCCTGTCCACTTTCTCTCTTTTTTAAAACTAAAATAAATTGTTGTACTCAGAATATCTCTTCTCGAACTCACTGTTCTTTGTTCCATCGAATTATGCCAAAGAGTGATATCGCCTAAAATGAACAGTGACTCCTCAGTTACACAACACGATAAAAAAAGGCTGAGTAGGCTGGGACAAGAGATCCCTTTCAAAGAGCAATCTTATTAGTAGTCTCAGGCAGTCTGTATCTGAATCCTGAGTCCCTCTTCATCTTTATCTGCCTTGTCTTCCACAGGATCCAAATTGTAAAATAAGTTTGGTCTGAGATACTAAAGCAATAATGTTTGCGTAATAGGTATACATTCCATTTTGGGGCTCATTCAGGCTCTAAAAAGTGGGCAAATTGGTGAAAAACTGTCTGCTGAGCGTGTTCTCACCTCAAATCACCTCCTTGCACAACCGTTGTCTTTGAAGCAGTACATTCTCTACCATACACTGAACACATAGTAATGTCTTCATGGGTTGCTACAGATTTTTTCTATTTTTGTTTTGTAGTATTGCAGAAATAAGTAATAAGTGATAAGCTTGTAATAATCAATGCTGTGGACACTTGTATTTGAATCAGGATCACTTGTTAATCCACTTAATTATTGTTTAATAAATGAATACGGAAGGCATGCGTTCTCCTCCACTTTGGTACAGATACATATTTTGTTTTTGTTTTTGTTTCTATCATTATCAATGTTGAGATGTAACAAAAATGTATTGAACTATCAAAACCTGTTCATCAAATCCATTCATCAAGTATGTCTTCTGGTTTTAAACGTGTAACCTTATTCAGAAGACACATGTGATGAATGGATTAAAACAATTGGTTGTGGCAATTTAAGAGTGTATCACAAATCTTGTTTAAAGGAAGACAATTCGAAGCAAGATCTTGGCTTTGCTCTACAATAATTTTCTAATGAAGATAGTGTAATGATAATTATAATTTTATTATTAGTTGACCGGATAACTAACTATGGAGAAGAAATTGATCCGGGTGGATGAAAAAAATATATCTATATTTTATTGTTTTGGTTAAAAACAAACTTCTATATTTTAGATTATTTCTGCCTTTAACCTGTTTTTTATGTATAAATATTTTTTTTATTTTTGTGTCTATTTTGCCCTGAAGAAGACAGTTGTTCTTGTAAGCAGTTTATCACTATGTAAGGGATTTATTTTTAACCTCAACTCGGGTCATTTTCTTCTATATTATTATATTTTAGCAATATATATCTTATACAGACTATTAAATATATATATTAATAAGTTAAATAATCTATTAATGATATTCATTTATCACTCTTAATGAAGAAACATCATAATTATAACAATTAATAGAAAAAGTTAAGGAGAAGGATATACGACTTCTGCCTTATCATTTTTGCCACCACAAACCAATTTAACTGTTTTTGATTTAATAATAATTTTGAATAATTTGATTTATTGATAATATGAATGTACTCCCAGCACGCTATTGATACCTGCATTGAGGTCGATGACAGTTGAGACATCTGGGCAATAAATTAATAGCTATGACTCCCACAAACAATTCTTGTTTACTTGGCCCAGCATCAACTTCCCCACAATGACTGAAAATAACTGGCAAATATCCGATTGTTTACTACGCAGTAGGTAGTCACTTTTTAATGCATCTTATTCAGCCAGTATTATTTAAATCAAAACATAAGACTAAATGTAAATAGAACTTAAAGTCTTTAATTTTTGTGGTAGGATATTTGTCTAAATTAAGTATTCATACATGATTTTACCGGTCCTCCATTGTAAAAACAAGACGCTAACATATGCACCAAGTAGTTAAAAATTATTTAATTTATTCATAAAATATTTGAGCATTACTTTTAATAATTAATGGTCAAGTTTTAATTATAATCATATTACGCTTTGATCCATGTTTTCTACATAGCTTTTGTGGGGTTCAAACGGTGTAAGGTTCTGAAAAATAGCATAGCCCTTATAATTCTAGACTGTGGTATATTCTGATCATTTGGAAAATAAATATTTAGAAAACATAAACAATTAAAAACTAGATGGGTGCCTGTTATAGTTTTAATTTTTTTTCACAATGATAGGATTATGATCTTAATTGTGATAGGAGAAAGGAAACATTTTAAATAAAAAAACTGGGCCAGATGAAGAAGGAACCGACTCTGGATGTTAACAGAGTCTTTTAAAATACATATATTAGCTTTTTTATTTAATTTTATTATTTTTTTGTATTGTATTTTTTATTTATTTTTTTTTATTAGACTATGAAAATTACACGATTCCGCTTGCCTTAGTACAATTAACTCATTTTGAACAAAATTCGACCTAACCCCTTAGTCACCAATGCTGTAAAAATATACTAAAGAATATTGACCATCACATTCTCTAATCTACTATCCACTATCTGCTCGTTATTTTCTTCTCTTTCTATCTGCTATATATTATATCTTTTTTCTTCTTTCTTCGTACTTCTATCACACTGTAAAAAAACAAACAAAAAAAAACTGTACCACTACAACCTGTGAACGAGTCTGGAGTTCAGTACATGGTAGATACTGTACTGTTTCATGAACAAAGGTGACTTGTCACGCTCAACCGCCAGATTTTTCCCGCTTATTCTTGGCGCTGCAGTCCATCACAGAGCTATAACATATCGGAGCAAATGTTCACAGAAAAGAAGATGGACATTGAGGAAGTTTAGAATGCTGGCCTGAATGAAAGAAATATTACTTCCCGGACTAGGCCCTATAATATAACCATAATTTCATAAACCAATTTGTTAACTGAACCAGAAAAAAATCGTACCAATCTAACCATTGGAATATTTCTGTTCAGTTCATGGAAGAAGCTGTACTGTTCAATCCGTGCTAGATCACACTCAACCGCCGGGTTTTTGTGCCCAATTAAGGGTATCCTTATTAAGGAAGAAGCCGAGCGAGTCCCAGGAGGGTCTCTTGATCCCACAGGGGCCATTCACGACTGTTAACTGAATGAATAATTTAGCCTTCCACAGCCAGACTTAAACCGGGAACTCTCTGTGACTAAGCGCTCAGTTAACTATTGGAAATGAGTATATTTCGGTAGGTAATCTATTGAAGATTATGGAGAATATTTAAGTATAAATCACGAATCTTTTCTCGGCAAGATGCGAGACAAGAGTTAATAAAGATAAAAAAAGGACTGAGAAGTGTTTGTAATGTTCTGAACAGCAGCGGGGACGTACGGTAGCAACGCCCTGGGCAGGACTATCTCTAGAAGAGGTTAGAATGTTAACAGGACCCTTGGTAGTGATGACACGTCGTCTCTACACCTTCTTCCTTGTATTCGTTATTGATAAAACAGCCTTGCCGTTAGAATCCATTAGTTATTATTCCGAATGCTTAAAACTAGTGCCATAAAGAACAATGTGTTGCAGGAATCGTTTTCGGCTATTTATCTGCTAGGCTCCCAATCACACACTTCTATCACACTGTAAAAAAAACCCTGTACCACTACAACCCGTGAACGGGTCTGGAGTTCAGTACATGGTAGAGACTGTACTGTTCCATGAACAAAGGTGACTTGTCCTAAGTCACGCTCAACTGCCAGATTTTTCCCGCTTATTTTGGGTATCCTATTTTTATAACATCTTATAGAGGCTGGGTGAGCTCCAGGAGGGTACTAGATCCTATATGATCCATCTCCCGCTGTCTTTGTATGACTAAAAGTCTTGGCCTGCAGCGGGATTTAAACCAGGCATTATCACATTATGTTTGACATAGTATGACCTAATCCTAAATTGTACCTTCCAATGGCCAAGCATTATTTTTATATATAATGCCTTCCTCACTGCTGTGTAAAATACTGTATAAAATTATTTTAAAGTTATAACTACTCAACTAAATTATACATACTTCCATGTTCAACTTCTTTTAGAAATTTTTTAAATACTCTTACCTCGTTTTTGTGATCCCATAGCTATTCCTCATAATCCTGTTATGAACTAATGTTGAACAGCACCTACTTTATTAAGTATTTAATTCCAGAATGACTGTAAGTTACTTTCTTATATGCTTTGAAAATTCAATAATATCGTTCAATAATGTCGCTCAGATCACTATTGTTATGAAAAAATAAAAAAATATACTTATAATTTAAGTTCAATAAAAACTTAAATTTAATTCACGATGAGTTTCATAATAATCTGATTATATCAAATTTTATTCTCTCAATACAAGATGTAATAAAAAAGTTCTTTAAAAACGACACTCATCAAGTACTGAACCCTTGATTGGTTGTAACGCTATAAACTGTACAGAATAGGTTAGTTCCAGTTGTACAGGTTATAACATTATTTACTAATTCGTTTTATTATTTATTTAATAATTTAAAATTATAATTTTCTTTATACTAATTTGGTTTTCTCCTTTTTATTTTCAGGTGAGTACCTAGATCGTAACCAGCTGGTGAAGTTGTAATTTTTTTATTTTTCTAAAGTACGTATATTGCTCCGTATGATTCACTTACAAGCAATAACTCAACAATACGATCTTACTTAGATAAGAGTAGACAAGTCTGATCCCATCCATAAGACAATAATTTTCGGTATGAAGATATTACAATATGTGTCTTAGCTATTTATTCCATCGTATTGATTGCAGTCAATTGTTAAACGTCAATAATTATTTTATACTGGTGTAAGGTATTTTAAAAGCTTCTTTTAGTTGTAGTGTAATATACTGCGATGATAATAAATGTAAATCCGTGTTATTTCTAGTTCTAAGTATTATTTTTTCAACTGTGCATTTCATAACAGGCTCAAATCGATTCTTTACTTTTAAAGGTGGCGAATCACTTCGATTGAAGTCTTATTTAAAATATAATAAAAACGTTATTTAAAAAATGATAATTTTAATAACCTCTCAGGAACGAATTACTCTTATCTAGGCAACGATTTAGAAGGTAGTGCCCTCTCACTTCCTATGTTGTATTAGTGCACGTGTAAAATAGAGCAGGTCTATTTTGTCTTAAGTACCCTAATCTCAGTTCAGGAACCTTTTACCTTACATCGCCTTGGAAGCTTTGAACGTTTACGGTGGTGCGATACTGAGGATTGCCCGGCTATCTTTAGTTGTTCTTTCCAACCATTGTATTGAACGCCTTTTTTTTCCATTTGTATCGTAATCGGTTGGAAAGTTGGAAGGGAACAATCATGTCGAAATCTACACCTCAAAGCGATTGTAAATAATTCGGGAAGTAAAATTGTTGTTACTTGTTCAATAAATCGTGCAAATGATAACATGAATAATGTTAAATAAATTTAATTGAAAAATGATTTAATTAAGCTCAATGTTTATGGAGCGGAGTGGCTCATTGGTCGAGCACTGAGTTGCCAAGGCGACCATCCTGCTTGAAAGACTTATCTAATCTATTAGCTGCCGGATATGGACCCCATAGGATCTAGGACTCTCCTAGGGCTCACCCAGCCTCTTTAAAGTGGGGAAAATCTGGTGGTTGAGCGTGATCTAGCATACATCACCTTCTATCACAACCGTTGGCATAGAAACAGTATGGTCTCGGGTTTAAGTGGTACTGTTTTTTTTTTTCAATTTGTAAGGGTTACATGAGGTGTATTGGAAAGCACTCTTATATTTTTTATTTGAATTTTATTTTATTTTTCATTTTCATGCGCCATTGAGTGGTATTGTTATTAGAATGATGATAATTTCATGGAAGTTCGATATTTTCATTTTTGTTAATATAATAATTTTGTTTTCTTTTAATAAAGTATAGGGCATTTTGCATACCAATTTAATATTTCGTGGATTTTTTTTATTATTTTGCTTTGATCAATGAGAACTATAAGTTCTAATAGACCGCGATTCCTAAGTCAACGTCACCAATACGTACTATTAACTGATTACTTACAGTGAAAAAACGAACTAACTCATTTTTTTTTAATTGGTAACACCGCTTTCTGACATACTTTTGTCTGAGATGGCTCGATGGCTCACACGATTGCGTAAGAACCGGATAAAACGAATTATGTCCGTACAGGGGTAAAACTGGTTCATCTGAACTTTGCTGTGGAAGAACTAGGTAGCTTACCGGAGTTGGGCTTCAAGCATCTCAAATATCCTATTCATTATCAGGTTTACAGGACGAGGAATCTGCATGGAGTTATAAAACTAAATTAACAAAAATAACGATAATAATGCTGATCCCAATGTTACCTTCGCTCTCCTGAACATTTGAACTCTCTTAGTAACAAGTGAGTTACCTCATTTTCTCCTGTAGTCTTCATTTATAATTTAGGGACGAAGTGAAACTGACTTATTTTGACAAATGTAGAATACAAGTCAAGTAAGCAGCGACATGGATTATGTCAGAGCTTGACGGAAAAACGTTTATGTTACCTTCAAATAAAAATAAACTTTTTCTCAGGCTACCAGTCATGTTTTTTTATCTCATGAAAATAACTAATCTTACTTATTAGTTGGTGTGAACTGGTTTTAATTATTATCGGGTTGTTCTAAATTTAGCGTATTTTAAAGTGTTTATTGATCATACTAATGAAACATTTTAGTTCAACTTATGTTATTAATTATTAGTATATTAATATATTTCCTGTAAACATGTTATGAATGAACTTCTACATAACAATCACTCATTGCTATAAATAAGAGAGATAATAAAATTTCTTAAATAACATATTCTATCTCACTCTCTTTCACTCTCTCCCTCTCTCACAGTCAGAAAAGAAGTTGTTTTAATTATATCTGTTGAAAGTATATTTCAAGTTTGTATTTATTCTAATATATAAAACACAATATTATAATACACAACGTTATTTATTCTGTTATCATTCTTGGAATAACTCTTCGGAAGGATCTGCAGAACATTCTGGGACTCACCCTACCTCTTGGGACTAACACAGTGGTTAAGATTATTCTCGGCCAAACCTCTTTCCTGCGCATACGTTGGTTCAGAAACCAAAAATCTTTACCGCAAAACTGAGACCTCTTTTCCTGAAACGGTATTTACCAAGTTTTGTACGAGAGACCTGTCCTTTCTTTGCCCGGGTTGTATGTATACGGATTTATTGTTAGCCTTGGTTTATATTTAATTCCATTGTGGGATACAAATTGATTATTGTTCATTTTTGGAGCCCTTAGGTCAATCAAAGCCTATAGTAATAACAGATTTTTTTCCTCATAATAAATAATAAAACAGATGTTTAATGAAAGAAAGTAATTAATAACACAATGATGGCTATTAAATAAAAAACTGTCTCTTTGTGCTAGTTAGTTGCGGAACGTCTTGGAGCAATCTTGCTGTCTCAAATTAAAGTGACTTTTTAAAATATTTTATTTGAAAAGAAAAGATATGGCCAGGACCGGGACTCGAACCTGGGTATATCATCTCTCCGTGGGTTCGAGTCCCTTTTTTTCCCATTTCTTTTCTTCTCAAATAAAATATTTAAAAAAAAATTATATCATATAACAATTAAATAAATTATGAAGTGACTTTTCTTTAAGTGTATGTCGTAATGATGCCGGAAGTAACAAAACGTTGACTGGTTGGTTTTCTCTGTGTTATGATTTAGGATACTAGTTCCGCAAAGTATCGCTTCGTGTTTTGTCACAACAAGTTTTTAACTTTTATTAGTTTCCTTTTTAATATTCTCAAAAATAAATATATAAACAGTATATATAAGTCGGTCCTTTAATATATAGATTAGTTACTATCTACTGTCAGTAGTAAAATTATTTTTAAGAATGAAATGTTGAAACTTGTGACTTAACTAGAAGCAACAACCTGCGGAACTGATACCATTTTTAATATATATGAAGCCTCGAAGGTATTCTTTATAATACCTGATGATCCTTTTTACTAGTAACAGTTATTTACGCGTGGATCTTTTTGACAAACAACTAGTCTGATGAGTAGCCAGCAGAGACGAAAAGACTGGTATCAGGCGGAGGAGCGAGTTGGAGGTTGGAGCACCCCCACCCACACCTGAAACCGGTTGGCACAACAGGATTCGGAAAGTGGACCACTTTCTTCCTGACCCCTGGGGTACTCCGGAGGATAGGCCTGCCTGCTACCGTACCCTCCTCCCCTCTAGCCCGGGCACGTGCGAGCAATCTACTCGTACCTTCTAGGAACCGTTCTTCCTCCAATCTCACTCCCCATCACGGCTCTCCCTATTAGTTCTCTGATGTGTTCCTCTAACCCCAGTATCGTGTGGTCAGGATCATCGATTCGCTATCTCTCACTACATCTCAACGTGCTGAATTAAGATAAACGTTCAGTAAATATGTATAATAGAAAAATTTATTAAATAGGAAATCCCATTAGCAGTAAACTACAGCGAGGATGTAGTCCTTAACCGGATTCTTCTACTGTTTCATCTTGTAATTATCGATATTCTTTTTCTTCTGACGTTTAAAACGAATTTGGATATATAATATTTTTTGAGATCTGAAATATTGCGGGTTTGTGATTATATTGTTTGTTTGTGATTATATTCAACTGAGTTTATAGATTATATTGTCAAAAACAGAATAATAAATTGATTTAATTAAAAAAAAAATGAATATTGTATGTTAAAACCTAACATCCTAATCTAAAAACCAAGTGTCATTACAGCAACAATACTTTAAAAATAACCCACCTTTTCATAAATCCTTTTCTATTTAAAGATATCATAATATATATATTTTCCACTAGAATATTTGTAAATTTTTCTTTTTCAATACCCTTGCAATATAATCTATACTCTGACGATTCTGCTATTCTTTCGTCCAATGAAGATCCTAGCATCTGTAGCTCTTCAAAATTGCGATTGTGTTAATTGATAGGACAAATGGAAAATCAAAATAAGCGCCACAAAACCGTGCCATGTTACCTTCTATCTATGGAAAGCTTCGTGGCCAGCAACAAAAATTAACGACTATTTGCCTTAAAAATTTCGTACCTTTTCCAGCATCATACATGAACAAAAACTTGCATGGAACATACATACAAATTTAAAAAGGTAAAGACTTAAAACAACTATCATACCTTCTTGACTACTGATCTTCGCTCGGCATGAAGCAAACCTTAATATAGGTTAATCTGTAATACTATACTTTGTTCCAATTCGCACATATGGTGCAGAACTTTGGTATATCATTCACTAAAGCACTGCAACTCAAGAAGGTAATGGCTTTAGTACTCTTTACAAGTCAATGTTCACTACAGAACCTTTCTACGAATATTTGTTAATGATTCAGAACCTCCAAACAGTATATAGAATGGCTAGAGAGGAGGTACATGAGAGACCTAATTTAACGAAATCTGTATGTAATGAATATAACGAAAGTGATTCGGACTGAAGTACCTGCTGACGCATTGACGTGGCATTTTGTAAGTGGTTATGGACGGTACGAATTATTATCTGTTTAAATAACTAAAGAAATTCATATAAAAATGTACATGATAAGACTCGTTTTTCAACGACAATGGCCAGAAACAATTGATTCATTTCTATTTATTTCGCCTGGAGTGACTGTAGTACAATATTATGTAAATGTTAGCCGAGGAGGGTGAAACGGGAGTCGTTTTCGCGCGTGACACGCCCGATTTTTTTTCTTTTACTATCAGCATAAATTCCAAAACATTTTTCCGGCTGATAAATGCCGCGATCCACGGGAGAGAGAGCATTATGATAATCCCGCCGCTCCTGGGAGATGTGACTTATGCCCTATAAGGCCGCCCTATTAACTAAAAGCTCCGCAGAGGATAAAAAGCGTCGAAGCAATATGTCGCCGTTCTTAGACCCGTTCCATTTGAGGCCGAGGTAAAAACTGATCCAGCGTTCTTCTCACTCCCGATTCCAGTTCCAGTTGCAGAACGACCCGTTCCTTTATGGAGAACGATAACTGCCCTCAGCTGGTCTTTTTGTCGTTAGGGCGTGATCTATGGCTTCCTTCGGGTTTCCTTATCGGTATTAGTTGTCAGTTAGCATCGCTCGATCCAGTTGTGAAATATCTGTTATAAAGGCTCGTTATAAAGTTCACAACCGCACCTTGATGCTCATGTTTTGATAATCTGAGGTAATCACATGGAAGGTTTATCAAGAAATACATTTACACCAAGCAACATGAATCCTCTATGGAAGGCAAAACCTGTTCTTAATTTTTTCAAAAACAAACAAACTATCAGAACATCTTAACAGGGACTAACTCGTGTTGAGGCGAGAATGCTTAATATGCGATCTCTAGCTCTGGTATCTACTGACTAAATTATTTTGGAACTATTGTGCCTACTTAGTAAGAACTTTTGAAGTTTATTAGGAATACGAACTAATTAGAAAATGTTGATTATAAAAATTCTATGCAGCTCACATAATGGTCAGTACATGCCAGAGACTGTACAGCTTGTAAGCCAACAGTTGGGCAGGTAAGTGATTTGGACGATAATCACGCTCCTCCGCCAGTCACCCAATGAAGAGTACCAACGTTGTAGAAGCTACAGCTCAATGCACAACTTGAGAGATACAAAATTTACAAATTTCCTTTAATTGAGCGTTCCCAAAAACAATTTTACAGTCCATTGATTCAAAAGAATTGGCGAAAGTACGGTCCCGTTAAGTTCAAACCATGGATCGTTAAATTAAAAAGGTAATAACACATCGAGACAGTGCTGTGATTTTTTCTTACTGCCATATCATTGATAAAAGTGTCCACCAACTTACTTCAGACGCCTTAAAGCACATATTTCTATCCATTAATAAAAAAAAAAAAAAACAGTACCAATATTTATAAATATGTCTTGTGTTCAGTATATGGTGGGGACCCGTATTGTTTCCACGACAACGGATATGCAGAAAGGACAAGCTCGACCGGCAATTTTTTTTCAATTTAGGATACTCACTTTGTAGAGGTAGGGTGAGCTCTAGGAGTCGCTGTTAACAAAATATTTCAAGTTACATAACGGTTTAGGCCTAGGGCAATCAAGGAAATTGAAGCACTAAGCACTTGAAGCAGGCATGAACATGATTTGGTGACCGGCGGGGAGAGAAGCCACGCTGAGATGATCCATCAAGCGGCGGACGGCGCGAGTAAACAGAGCTCTATACATTAGCCGGGTTGGAGCTAGTGGAGTCGGATCCGCAGAGATGGATCGCCCTCTCCAAGGGCCTCATCCTTAATCCCTATCATTAGCCTCTAATCCAACCAATGGGGTCTCCAACCCTCCCAGTCTCCTCCCGTCTTATTTGTTGGCTGCGTCCTATCTACAACAGCAACATTATAATGATTATTGTTAAGTTTCTACAGCTACTTATCTGCCATATAGCCAATCCAGGAACAACAGGAATTTAAGTATTGTTTATGAATTAGAAATAGATATCCAAATCTGTATTGTTTTGCGCAAAACCATTACATTACCGTAGTTTTACCTACCCCGAATTCACGAGAGACGTCCAGAAAGTAATGTTACAAAGGCCATGCTGAACTGGGAATTTTTTTTCAAAGTTAGCACCAATTATGTATCATAGGATTTCCTATCAGAAAAACAAATCCACGAACACCTCAGTCCATCGGGAAGGAAGATATTATGGTCAAAGGAAACACTATTAATGCTGAAGCAAACTGTGAGACTCGGAAAAGGTTAAAAAAAAATAGAGACATTATGAGGAGAATGCTAACTCCCGGTGTGGTGCTCCTTCATGACAGTGATAGACCCTCCAGGCTCACCCTGGACCTGCTTGCCTCATATAAATGGGGTATTCGACTAGCCCATCCTACTCTCCAGAACTGGCATTATCGGTTTACATTGAAGGATTTTTTTGGGTAGACAACGATTTCCAAATGATTAGGAGGTCCAAGAAGCTGTCGAAAAGTGGTTTGGGGAGGTGGAGCTGAATGAATGCGACGATGACATAAAAGCTCGTCACTAACCTTCAAAAATTTACAAATAATATCAGTTTGCTTCAATCAATTCAATTAATCACATGCGACCCTGCTTATGTAATACGCAAAGGATAACACTCCTTTAAAAAAAATGGGCTAACCATTTGATTGATGCTTTTAATATATGGCATTACATTTTAAATCAATCAGTTGTATGAATAGATAAATATATAGATTTCAAAATTGAAAAACAATTATGTAAACGCTAATGTTGGGATTAAACTGTACATGTTATATCAAGAATTACAACAAATTGTTCAATTTTAAAGTATTTTATTTACTTTAGGTGATGACACAACATTCTTGGGGAGAAAAGAGTGGCAAAGTAGGTGAACAGAAAGCATGTTACTATATAATATTATTAATTTTTTTTTCGTAAACGAATTTCTCTGGTTCTCCAATTAGTTAGATGGAATTACTCTTATATAATATTTTGATTTTGATTTATTTATTAATAAGATGCTTTTTGTTGTTACATCGTTTGGAATAAATAAAAGCCGTGAAGTTGAGTTTCGCTACTTAACTTGGCTGTTCGGTCATTGTCAGGTAGAAGGACTTAATGAAGTGAACTGCGAAGTAACTTCGTAATTCGTTACGACTTCAACTCGGATTTCAAAACCTCAGTTAATTTATTCTTTAATTAATTAACGAAACTTTACGAGACTGAGTGGACATGGATTTAGATTTAACATAACCCTTCTGAAGCAGGTTTTGCACCTGAGAGGGAGCCAAGTAGCTGAGTGGCTGTGCTGAAGGGTTCGGGTTCAAATCCCGCTGTAACAGATAGATTATTTAATGGAACACCCAGGGGCGGAGCCTGATGCACAGACCCTCCTGGGCCTCACCCATCTTCTATAAAGTGGTTACCCGTAATATGAGGGAAAACCTGGTGGTTAAGCGTAATTTCGCACAAACCTCCTGTTCCTGCACAGCTGTTTTTCTAAAAAATCTAGAACAGTACAAAATCTACTGGCCCAACATCATTCCTTTCTTATGGTACAAATTAGTTTGGTTACGTTACGTTAGCACCTGAGTAAGGGTTCTTCATCATTGGATACAATTTTTTTTTATAGAATTTTATATCAAATTAATACAATCATATTATTTAGTTATTTTATATAAATTTATGTAATTATAAATTATAGGATCATTACATTTAGATATCGTGAACCAGGAATGGAAAAACCTGCTGTTATTCGTTTGTTGTTTTATTACCTTTGAAGCTAATTTTAATACCATTGCATAAAAATATTTGCAAAACTGCAGCGCCCTTGCTCGGTTGGGTATAAACAGTTACTAACAAGAAGCCAGGCAGGGGCCACTGCTCGATATAATAGCTTAGAAACTTCTCCCGAGGACGTTACCAATGTCAAAAGATTGCACATAATCGCTCCAGATAGTCATGCTCTATACCTCTGTCCAAGGAAACCACCGCGGGGAAGTCATTTAGAAAAAATAAGGAAAAGTGAGCTCGTTTTCATAAGGCTATTAATTATTAATTTAGTCGAGACCTTCAAAGAGTATACTTGTTGAACAACGAATTATAATTACATATATAATTATAGTGAAATGTGAAAAAGTCAACTTTTTAATTTTTTTTTTAAATTTAATGATTGATATTCACAACTGTCTTACAAAATACAACAAGTAAATAGGATAAGTGATACATAATGACATGATAATGACAATTAGAGAAACTGCCTACTGGTAGTACTCAAAACAAAGTTCAACTTAGAAGGTCACGTGGCCATCTTCTTTTCTGACGCCTCGGAGGATTATCGGGAATTGAAGAGGAAGCTAGGTTCGAAACTAGAGGGTTTGAGTGGGAATGAAGTTTGTTAAGAAAGGATAGATACCGGGTTTGGGCCAAATCAGCAATAAAAGGGACATTAAGGTCGTTATGGATGACTTTATTCTTAACAAAATAAGGAGCATTGAGGATTTTACTAAGGATTTTGGATTTTAAGGATTGGATACGAGAGAAATTGATGGCTTAGTGGTTGAAGTGTTGAAGTAGCCTGAAAACTTTTGAAGTAAATTTGGAATTATCTTGCTTTCGCTCCTGATCGCCTCAATTGTAAGGCAGATATGACGCACCATTTACTGTGGCATATGATATGCAATTCAAGAACTAATATAATTTCTAAACAAAACAATAGTATAAGCACAGTAGTGCTAAATCTATAATACCTCCTGAGTAGTTAGGCCATGACAATAAATATAGACCGGAGCAATACTACTGTTAACAAGCTGGGCTCGCCGCCAGGAGCAGTTGTAGGAGACCAGTCCCTCCCTCCCCCCTCTAAGATTATTTATTACGATAGGCTATTTATAATTTATTGTGCTTGCCTTTGTTGACGCTCCTATTATGAAGAGAAAGTCTGTTCCAATGGGCTTCGTGAGGGCAGGAGGTCAGGGCTAGTGGGATGGAGGAACTTATCTTCAATTAATGTCCGAGTGGAAGCGAGTCTGTTATTGAGCATTTTCTGCTCTTCATTAGCTGGCTATTGTGCTTGTGCTGCTGTGTGTGCTTGTGCTGCTGTGTGTGCTTGTGCTGCTGTGCATCAGGTTGCGACTTCTTGAAAAGGTCGAGTTATAAGCTCTCTAATTGCGAAGCCTTGAACCACTGTTCCACTAAAAAAAAATATAATATCAGTCATATTTTTACCAGTAACTATAAACAGTCATTATAATGATATACTTATTTTTGCAACTTGAAATTTAAATATAGATCAATTTCAAATTTGAAATTTTAATTTAAATATAAACAGAGTTAGTTTCTTAAATTGCTAAAAACTTCGACAATCACTTTTACTTAAACTCGAAGAAAACAATATTTGTCTAGTAGTCTCACATACAGCTCAGTAGAGACCATATTTTGGCCTATAGCTAAATAAATTTATTCTTATGAATAATTTTCTTCTCACTAATGGACTTACATGAGGAATAAAATGGTCCTGATTGAGGTAAAAACCAATGCTCTTAAGTAGGGAGAACTGTTTATTGGAAAGCTAACGTTGCAAAACGCAAAATACAGGCAATTAAAATTACATAAGCATCAAGGTATCTGAGTGATGGAAAATAAAGATGGGGGGCATATTTTGTATATTTAGCCCTGAAGAAGGCCTGAAATATGGGTCGAAACGTAGAGTCTCCAATAAACAGTTCTCCCTATTCAAGAGCTATTTATTGACCTCCACTCGGGTCATTTTCTTCCTCATATACATAAGGTCAACCATTTTTAATTTATAATTAGAACACATTTTTATTTGTCAATCTTTCTATACTATTGGGTCGTTTCATATGAGATGTCCGTTTTAAGAGGAAAGTATATTAAATAAAACAATTTTATGAATTTGTTTACGTTTTTATTCAAAATATTTATCCTGATTTTCTATACATTTTCCCAGTTTGTAATCAAGTTTTCAATCCTACAACTGATAAATTAAGTTTTTTGATTAGTTTTTGTCGCATTATGTCGAAATTTCATCAGCCCGATGTGGATATAATGGTTTCACCTCTGGGCACAAAGCAGAAACGAATTAATTATTTATTTATATATTAATCCCTGTCACCAGCTGACATTTTCTGAAACCAGAGGCGAATGGTCCGTTTGTTACTGAACGTGAAGGTAAAGGTTCTTGCAGCTTGGGCTGCCTAATGTCCAAGTTCAAACTCATAAAAAGAAAAAAAAATAGGCGCGTTTCCATATGGAATACGCGCGTCATATTTGATGAAATACTAAACAATGTTTGTTCAATTGTAGTAACAGCAATTATTACAAAAGGGAGTGGGATAACAACAGCTCGTAATCTGTAAAAATAAACCTGGTCAACAACAGAAGCCCACTTATTCCACTTTGAATTTTATTAAAATGAGAACGAAGATCTCATATGAAGCGAATCATTTCTACTTCTTCTTCCTAGCTTACAAGTTTCTAACTTCCTGCCGTCATCCGGACTTAAGAGGAAAATTACTGATGACAGCTCTACTGACAGGCCTGTCACGTTTGAGAGAAGTAACAACCTAGCGGGAGGAAAGTAGCCAATATAAAATAAAAACAGGTGCTATTACAAACTAATTAGCAGAAGCAATAACACCTGAATCGCGTTTGTGGGGACCGCGGCGCTAGATTTAGGGTTATTGGATTCCCGGGTAGAGCTATGTTCGCTACGTGAGAGCGCTGTTTGCACTTTGCTGGTATAGGACGATTGCGAACGTATTTAGGAACAATTAACAGGCCTGTGTGTTGGAATCGCGATCGTTGTGCGACCTGTTAGTCATAGAAATGAGCCATTTTTTCCAATAGACTGTTATACGAGCATTAATAATAATAATATAGCACAAATATATTAAGTACAAATAGAAAGTTCGAGTATATTTCCGGACGGTATTCAAGGATATTCTTAACTTAGGAAAGAAATTCAAACTGCTCCAGGATGTCAAGAAAGGCCAAAAAGAAAGAAAACAAAAAAAAAACGAGAGTAGAATAAAAGAGATTTGGAAGAAATTCCCGGATTTGAAGCCAATGATAAAAGATAAATAATTTAAACTGTGGGAAACATAGTGTTTGAGTACGATCTCAAACAAATCTTTTCCATGCACAACTACATTCTAAGAAACTGTACAGAACCTACCATGTTTTGAACCCATGGCTCTTCGTGTGGTGTAACGGTGTTTATTTATTATTTTTATCATGCTTTTCACGGCACCAGCGAATCAAAATATCAGGTTTCTTATGAGGAATTGTTTTACTTAAATGAGTTTATCAATCATTGGTTGTGGGTTATAATTATGATAATGGCAAGTATCGCTTTGGTGAATTATTATTATTTATAACTTTGACTCGAAGCTTTCTAGAAGTAATCCATTATTAGAATAAATACACAAATCTGGAATGCCCGTCCTTTTTAAATTGACGTTAATGTGTTCTTAATAGTGTATGTAGTATCAGTTGCTAAGTGTTAAGAGCATAACGCTTACCAATATTTTTAAATAAATTAAAATGCAAATCCTAAAATATATCGATACATGACAAAATAGACTCCAATCACTTTAAGAAATAGCTCATTTAATAATTCTTTGGTTTACGATATTAAAATTATTATGCAAATCGACGAATTAAATTGCATATCAAACTAATAGTTAGTATGCAATTCAATATGCATTAGAGAGATGCGATTGTTATAAAACCGGTTTTGCATGCGAATGGTAAATCTGTAAGATAATGCACATTTAGTTGCCTTGACCTATTGTCATTATTTCGGCTCAGGACTTACAACGTAGATATGAGCCCAGTTTAGACTCACCGCTCACTCTGCCTACTTAGGTATTCAAGGGTTTCAATGCCTTATTGCTATAATTATATTTAACATCAGACAACTTTGCAATTTAATTTTAAACTGCATTTAATGTATTTACGCGGATAAACTGTAAACTTCTTAATGCTTCTAAACTAGTCAAAGCGACAGGGAGAATGAGACAAACTATACACCTTATGTTTTCATAGAAGTCTAAAATATTAATAAATATTTTTATTTTGAAGAGAAAAGATTTATCCTGGCCGGGATTCGAACCCGGGTCCTCCGCAACCCTAGCGCGGCACTCTACCAACTAAGCTACCCGGGCTCGTAACCAGACCAAAATATATAATTAGGTAATATTTTTTCATTACCCCATAAAAAAAATATCGGTCCGTTCAATCGTAATTTTAACCGTTGCTGCCTGATTTTTCATAAAACTTATTTTGTGATAACCGGAATATAAAATTGAATTTTATGATTATTGACGAGTTACGGTCTTCTGGATCTCAAACATCAGAGTTACGGTCTTCTGGTAAATGAACGAACATTGAGTATGTTTCTTTCATTCTTGATTCTTCTCGCAATACCGCCCTCCGTCCATCCATTGCGTTCTTTCAATCTGTCTTCCGGAATTTATCCTTTTAGGCCTGCGCTGACTCTTGATACATCGTACTGTATGTTCTACAGCCCCTCAAAGGCCTTCCGACCATTCTTCTGTTCATTAGTGAGATCCAGACGGGGGGGAGGAGGGGGGGGGAATATGCACCTTGAGATACACAGCATTCGGTTGGTGGGTTTTTTAGATCCAAGTAGGCGCCGTCTATTCAGAGCGACAGACACTCAAGAGAGGTATCAAACCTTGCCTTACCAAACCACCTCGTAACTTTCAATATTCGTTCATTTACCAAAAGATCGTAGCGTTGAAATGACGTTGGAAAACTGCGGAATAAGTAATGATGTCATGAATCTAATTTTTCAATCAATCATATAACATATGATAGATTCCTAAATTAATTGAAGTGTGCCTACAGTTTAAAGAAAATAATTAAGTATAGAAGATGCTGATGTATTTAAAAGCCACGAAGTTAATTCGAGAAATTTAAATAGAGCAGTCGTCCCTAATAGCCCCAATAGTTGAAGCGACGTTAAACAGAATCTAATAAAAAAAAATATTTTTAGCAACAATGCGACTAGTTATTTACAATATGGCTCTAGTTACTTTTTTGCTAAGCAAAAAAAAATACAGCTTTATTGATTTGATATCAACTAACCCTTCTAGTTTTGTTATATTATGGTCTGTAAAAGGGATTAAAAAACCTTAGAAAATTTTATAGTTAAGTACTTACTGTTATTTTGTTCTTGGTTGAGTTTATGAAGAATATTATTCCGGTTGAATGGGAGCCGCTAACGAGAGAAAGAAGAGACTGGCCTGGGATTAGCGCCTTCAAACCGCCAGAGATAATTAATAAATCTTATAAAACTTTAATCAAAAGATTAACCCGGGCGAATATTAACGTAATTTCGGCGGGAGGTGAACTTCATGATTAATAGAAGCTCTTGTGGCTTAAAGTGTTATAAAGTTTCCCAAAGTCTCTTATTTGTTTTTCTTCTTCGCTTTAATAGAAAAATGATTTTTTTAAACTTGTAATTTAGTTTAATCTAAGAAAAAGCCCTTAAATTTCGCTGAATGTCTGTGACCTTACGCTTTCATTTTAATTATAATCTGTTATGAGAGCGGATAGCTCAGTGGCTTGTCAGTTCTAGTATCATAGAGTACTTTCTTATTTGATGTTTGGATTACAAAATCAAACAATTTTTGAACTTTAATGCGCCCAGTCAGTTTTTATTAACGTTTAGTCGGATTATCTTTAATGTACCTGAGGTCTTTTTTCTCTTTTTTTTGCAGGCCGTTTTCTGTTTTTGTTCTTCCCTCCTCCGGCCCTTAGAGATCCATAACCAGGCTTGGAAAAAAAGTAATGCGGTGGACTTATCTAGGGTTTGATGGCCCATAGTAAAAGTTAATTGTGTGTATGAATTATCTTTACGAGCTATAGTGAAATGTTTATTCCCCCGAAGCAGTCGTTGTGGCTTTCCTTATCTGAAGAGCTATCTCACCGTAACCATCCCGGCCCAAGGCATTAGGCCCTCTTGTTTATCTTCGAATTATGGCTCAGATAAATGTGGCTCCTTCGGATAAGATTTCCTATCTTGTGGTCAAGTCAATTTGTCATAAAAAACAGAGCTGTGCAAAAATTCGGGTAGTTCTTGCAGTAATACTTATACCCAAATACAAAACCTCATTTCTTCTTTAATAAAAAAAATATAATAACCACTACTTTCGTGCGCAAGAGAACCAAGGATTGTAACTATTGGATAATCTATTTTCTTATACATTTGCCCTGTCCGTTGCGAACGTTTGCTATCTTCGTAGTGATTTTAATCCTGTTGCCAAGTTTCTTAATAATTGTACTAATTAGTCAATCCATGTCACTGGCGTAAGTTGTGGTGCCATCTGCGTATACTCTCTATCTTCCCCTGGACTGATAGTCTCTATCTGACATGTCTCATTAGACAACCGAGATATTCAATCTTCCTCTTTTTAAGTTTTAATACTATTTCCTTCTCCTTTCCTATCCACACTAGTGTACTTCTATGTTGGTAATATGCTCAGTATACGATATTTTGAAAATGCAGATATCCAGATCTCAAACGCCTCCAGCTTTTTCATTAGTGTTTCCATCAATGTCCACGCATAAGCACCTTACATGAAATATATAACAACATTTAGCAAGCCTTATTTTTAGAGGAAGAGAGAAATATATCGCTGTGCGGGAATTCATTTCTCATATTGCTGAGTGTCGATCTGGCTTTTTCAATTCTGAAACATATTTCAACTGTCTGTTCCAATGGTTTATCCAAAACCTATTTGGGTCAATGTTTTTATGTTCTTTAATTAAATCTACCCCACAAATGCTCATGAGTATTTAGAACCGTACTCCTTCCTAGGCAACGATTTTGCCTAGTTGTGATCTGATTCAGATCGCGTTTAACCATCAAGTTTCTCTGCAAGTGAAGGGTATCCACTTTATATTGGCTATGGGAGCTCAAGGAAGGCGAACTTCAGATTATTGACGGCTTCGTTTAACTGATTGCTGTTTGATAAGTTATTCTTCGAAATTAGCATGACTTGATCTTAAGCAATGCTAAGCCTTTAAAAAAATCACGAATTTTGGTTATTATAGTTTCTCCGATTTATTTTACCTCATACTTCCAACGAAAAACCTGATGGTCTGCCTAGTTCTCGTCAATGTTCGATTTTTCTGAAACCTCAGAAAATATTTTAGCATATCAATAAAAAAAAGAAGGTTTTTAACTCTTTAGAATAGTTCAAGCATGGAACTTACTTTATTAGATATTTATCTAATGAATTAATATTTTTCATTATATTAAAAAAAATTCTTTTACTATTACAACCGCGAAGGGTCCGGGGTTCTGTACATGGTAGAGACTGTACTGTTTCTTAGATAAAGGTTGTGCAAGGAGCCCCAGGAGGGTCCTAGACCCCATAGGATGCACCTCCGGCCGCTAACAGATTAAATAAAAGTCTTGCCAGCTGCTGTATTTTAACCCAAGATCTCCGGCATGGCAACTCACCGCTACTACAACTACCTCTGAGCCGTCCCACTTCCTTTTTTTCTAGAATACTTGTTGTAGTATTTATTTATAATTAAATAGATGTTTTAAATATGTAACATACTTAAAATGTCTTTAAAATATTTGATATAATTAAAAATGTAATAATCTAGATTATGTAGAGTGCTCTCTAAATGTAAATTTATGACAGGAGGAGCGATTCTTTTAAATTGTGCTTTTGAGAGCCTAATCAAATTCCCTTCTGCATCCCTTCTTATCCTTAAAAGCAAAGCAGGAGCGCCCACGAAGCTCTTTCGCTTTGATGGCCTCCTGCCAGCGTCCCTGAAAAATATCAGGTGATTTAGCAGTTGCCATGGTAATGACCCCAGAGGTTAGTAATACAGCTCTCTTCTCTCAACGGTGAGCGATAGCAGTGGATACAGTGTCATCCATGTAACTGTCTTCCGGAGAGTATCATCTCCTGTTGAAGACCTATCCAATATTGGTGTACTCATCCTTTATCGTCTCCTTTATCATCTAACATCCATTTCCCAAACCATGTTTTCATAATGACTTACATTGCAAACAGTAGGTATATACTCTGTCATGCTTTCAAAGTTGTTAAAAAGCAAAATACTCCTTCAAACGCATGAAAAAACAACAGAAAATAATAGGTATTAATTTAAATTTTGATTTATCTCCAGTTACTGAGAGAGTAAAACAAATTATCGATAAGTGGCTTGCTTAGTAGTTTTTTTCTGACCAAGCTACTCGCATACACATACTACTGCTCAAACACCGTATTCGATACTGTATTTTTTTAGAACCATCATCTGATTGCAGAACTGTACCGATTTTACTGTATAGAATGAATATTGAAGGTCGAGTGTCACATAAATCTACAATCGTGGGAGGTAGGTGGGTTTTGCAAGGTTGATTTATTTGATAATGAATGTACATCTTTCTTATATAAGAGTAATTGATTATTGCAATGGTTAGTGCGAGTTGGTTAATGGTTAATACGATAAGTTTTAAGAATGTGAACATTTGGATAAAAACTGGAAGCGACTGTATGAAAAAGAATTCATTAAAAAAAATATATAATTATTGGCTAACAAAGATTTTGCAATAATTAGCTTATTATTTGGAGCTGGAATATTTATGGTAGATATGTTTTAATAAGTTTTTACGTGTTAACAGAGTTCCACGATATATGATAATTAACAGGATCTACACGAATCACTACCAGCAGAAAGCCAAATAATCCAACATTTGAAATTTTTGTTTTTAAAACTCTTAACTTTTACAGTCTTGACAACGTCATCACTATTTTGTTTACTGCAGATAGGGAGAACTTGACCCGAACAAGACCCCTTTTTTCTCTCGTAAAAATTTCGAAAACTAGAATAGTTGCCTGCAGTTGAGATTCATGTACGATGATTATTTAGCTAAACTTGTTAAAAATTTCAAGTATAAATTGCATATTTCAGTGTTTTACTCTCATTATGTCAACAACAGCCGTTTTAAGGTTTAGTAGCTACCTCTTCGCAAGCATACAAAGCACAAATTAAGATACAACGGTACTTTATCAATAATGTCTTATTTTTAATAAATTAGAAAAGTAAAAACATCAAAAAGAAGCTATCTCTATAAATTCCTACTCAATTCAAACCAAGAAACTTAAAAAGATAAGGACACCGAAATGAGGCTTTAAATCTGCTCGTATGATAGAGTGGAGTGCTTAAATTTAGTGTGGAGGTGGAAAGTAAAGTATTCGCATAAATGAAATCTCCTCATTAATGGTGAGTAGCATATAACCATACTAAAAGCAGACACATTAAACGAAACTGTGGCCAAACCAAATATTCCTTATTATTCTGTTTGTTTTTCGTCATTACCAACATTTATCGTGCTCGCTGGTTTGAGTATGATCAGAGAACTCCTCTATTGTCCTTGGCGGATCGGGAATCACCACCGCCGAATATGACCATTGTTTATGTACTCAGGAGTAAGTGGCCATGGCGCCGAAAAGACCAGACTGTTCTCTGGCACCGGAGGCACCTGAGATCTTCCGCCGGAGCAAAAAGTTTATGTGTCTCTGGCTCCAAAGTCTGAAGGAAGAGGCGGAAGAATTTTTTTTGTGCATCCAGTTTATTATTTATAATAGATTTTGTTTTTACAGATGAAGCTATAAATATATGATACACAGCTATTATTATTGTTGGTTATACAACTCGTTTTCAACAAGTAATTATTTCTCAGTACCTTATAGTAATAGTACCTTGTAGTAATCATTTAACAATACTTAGTTAGTAGTGTCATTACTTCCATCCTAAGCGCATACAAACTCCCATACAATAACTTTACTAAGATTGGTTCAGTTAATTATTATGATTTTTTTTTGTACAAAATCTTTTAAGATTTTTATAATTTATTTTATTTCTATATTATATATTTTTTTAAATATTTTATTTGAAAAGAAAAGATATGGCCAGGACCGGGGCACGAACCCGGGACCTTCACCTCTCCGTGGTGACCCTTAACCATCTCGGCTATCCTGGCTTCGCTTCACGGCCAGCCATATCCCTTCTTTTCAATTGATCCTACATCTCCGTGTTCTCGCACTTTGCGATGTATACACGGAGAGGTGAAGGTCCCGGTCCTGGCCTTATCTTTTCTTTTCAAATAAAATATTTAAAAAACTTATAAGATTTTATTTCAAACAAAGCTATACAAGAATTATTATTATTAACTCGGCTCTACAACTCGGTTACGAGCCTCCTCCAGTATTCTCTGTTCTGCGCAGCTGCCATCCATTTCCTCACTCCCAGGACATATCTGGCCACACCATCCGACCATCTCAGCTTCGGTCTCCCTATTCTCCTTTTGCCATGGAGAGATTCAGTCAAGACCCTCTTAGGTATTGCCTCGTCCTAAAGAATTAAAAAAAACAACGCTTTTGGTAGGATTTTCGATACAATAACTCTGACTAAAATTGGTCCAGTTAAGATTTTTGTTGATAATTTTATGGATTGTAAAATTAAATTATATAACAATTGAGTATTTGTTACGCTTTTCGAGAGATGGATAATTCGATTTTCGTCACTTCGTTTGTGAATATATTTCAATGTTAACTCATTATTGAGTTTTATCTTTCACTTTTTTCGTTGTTTTCAGAAATGGTACACTACTGCAATGGTGTAATTAAAATAAAACTATTTTCATAAAGGTTATAAAATGCAACATGGTTCAACCTACATTCTACCTGGTCCTTAAAAAATAATTCTTCAAACAAACTGAAAATTAAAAAAAAAATGGTATCTGAATTTATTTTTTCGTATAGCCGCCATTATTCCGATTATTTCATCATGAGTACGGTTCGCTTGCCAGTATTTCTTAGCTAAAGTATGAAAAAGAATGTGTCACTAAGTCGGTGGACTTTTCGAAATTTTTAGTAAAACTAACGTAATCATATTTACAATTCTTTATAAATAGTTTTAATACAAGGTAAAAACTAGTGTCTACACAGATTCTTGTTATTCTACTTTCAACTTGATTGCCTTTTAAAGAACTATTAGATAATAAACTAAAAAAAATACACTTCTTGAGGTACACATAATTGAGTTTTTTTCTATTTTAGTTCCTTCTATCGGGTATACATTGGTCTGTTTGAACCAATTTATTGATACTTTCATTAGTATCGGATTTTCTTTTTCGATGCTGGATTAAATTTTTCTACACATCAATCAAATTATAATTAAAAAATCCCGAAGTATCTGGACAATCTGCAACATATAAAGTGTTATAGTGCTTATCTTGCCTGGTAATGGTAGAAAAGTAAAACAACTACATTGTATGAACATTTCCATTGCTTACCCAACTCCTGTTTCTTGTTACATAAATTCTTACATCTGCTAATTTTCTTGCCAGAAACTTTTCCCCGCCTCCAATGGACAATAAGTTCCCAATTAATGAATAATTGTTGAAACATTAAAGAAGGAAATTGTCCAAGTCGGAGGAAAGAATTCATTAAGAGTTGGGAGGCTGTTTGCCGCCGCTGGAGAACTAAATCAACTCTCCCGTTTTATATCTTCACTCAATTTCCCTTCTTAATTGTGGGGAGGGGGCTTCGGAGAACTTTACCAATTTACTTTATTGTTGGAGAAAGTTGTGACGGGCAATGGAGTGGAATCCAACCCGTTCCGCTAAGACCTCCTCCTCGTCTTCGGGCCTATCAGGATCCCAACAATATCGGCTCACAATCTCCTCTCCTCCGCTCCTGTTTACTGAGGCTCTTGCTTTCTAAGATAAACAGGCGGGGATGGATTATTCAGTTGGCACAAGTTTCCTCCTTTTTTTCTGTTGCACGCCGGGTTTGTTTGTCGCTCAGTTTACTCTCTTCTACGGAATAACCATGATTGTTGTTCGGAAAGTTGTTTCAATATTGATTACTCAATATTTCTAGTTATTTTATTTAGAATTCAGTAAAGCTTTTTGGTAGGAAATTAGATCTAAAAATAAATTATTATTTGTAACCAATCAAAAATCACACCATCTCATTATGAAAATGTTTGTAAAATAAGATTAATTGCACATTTATGTTTACCAGAAGTATAATATTTATGTATTGATCGGATGGCAAAGGAGAAAATATATTAATTGTATTTAAACATTTACTTACTTACCGTCAGCTGTACATACAACTTTTTATATAACTTTACATTATTCTTTAAAACAGAAGATTCTTTATAAAACATGTTTCGGTTGTTTCCTAATGCTTTAGAAACGTTTTACAACGGTTCTACAGCATTGCATCTACATACAGATGACATTTGGATCTGGCAGGTTAACGTTCGCTTTTATGGTAATGTCCTCATTTTTAAGTACAATATTTTTAATTTCAATTAGCGACACCTCCCCTCTACTTTCTGATCTGGCTGAATTTATAGGCGGCATTGAAGTCAACTCCAGCTAGTTTAGTGGTGGATGTACTTTACTTATCATTGTTATCATAGTTGGAGGCTCCGCAACAAGTTGTCAGGGATCAAGTGTACTTATAGTTTTTTGTTTGTTATTTTGAAATTACAGAAATGTTTTTCTGTTTAGAGGAGGAGCTATTGTCAAATTGAGCGAAGCAAATCTTCTTCATTCTGTCCTCTTCTATCAGTAAGAATATCGGACTCCTCCAGAAAAGAAAATAATGAGGAAACAATTGCTCCACCCTCCGAGGGACCAAGAGTAGGTTTCTTCTAAATCGGATCCTCCAGAAGAGATCATATTTCGCCGAACCCCCTTCGACTGAAAGGCCCTACGGTGGACAAAGCCAGCTGCTTCATAACAACTCTGCCTCAATGCTATTCCCATCTCCTCTCACAATTTCTTTCATATGCCATCCGGAATATAGTCAACGGTCCCTAACTTTAATATCAGGGCTCGCTTCTTCTCTTCTTATGGCCATTGTAGGGATCAAGCAGAGGCTATTCGCTCTCGAATATGAATGGGTATGTTTTTTTGCAGATGCAAACTAGAATTCGATTTTTATATTCGAACGGTGTATCTTAATAAAACTTGGTTTCTTGTTAACTTGGCTTAAAAACAATATATTTTTTTATTCTTGTTGGATCAATATATCTGCAGCCCCGGTGAAAAAATAGGGAGTTAACTGTAGTGAGTGAAGCGGATCATCTCACTTTTTGGGCTTGACAGAGAGTTGCAAAATAAGTAATTACTGCTTATTCACTACGAAAATAACACGATTTCGCTTCCTTCAGTTCAAGAAACTTATTTTGGAGAAAATTCGTCCAACTACTTATTTACCGGGGCTGTAGATATTGTTCCTACTAAGAAAAAAGAACTAACAGGGTCAAAAAGAAGAACCACTACATTTAACAATAATATTGACGAATTGGATTTAGAAAATAACAGTAGACTACTGAGACGCTCAGGATCAAATGCGGTTAACCTCCAAATTATCAAATCCACTTTTTTAACGTTTTTCGCTAGTCGAGTCAAGCAATTTCGTTTAACATGACACTTTGCCACCTCATTTCTCATAATTTTAGTCCGATTCTGAACCTGAAGTTTCGGAAGCATAAAGCTATGCTTGACTAAACGAGCGGAAAATTTGAATAAATCACGTTTTGAAAATTACAGTTCGGGAAAACTGCTATGGATTCTGAACGTCTCAATTGCACACTCAATTGTTCTTTTTCATTGTATTTACTTTCCAATGGTGGAAATATATATCTGGAACGTATGTCTCATCGCGTGGTGTCAATGAGTAATAACCCAAATAGAACTTATTTTTCGGAAACTGATTTTTTGTTTCCAAGCATCAAAACCATTGAAATTATTCAAATTACCAAAACTGTCTAAATGTCTTAGTAATTTTTTGTCTATAGGGCCAGGCCGGATCGTAGTAACTATTTCGGTTTTTCTTGCTCTCATTCTGAGATTTTAAAAATATTTTTCTTAATCCTCAATGTGGCTAGGTAAGCGATTTTTCCACACTTCACCAATAATTTCCAATCAGACCTCTTTCGGCTTCCGATTCGAAGTATGCCGAGCGATTTTTCAGGTCATGCTTGTGATTGTTACATTATCTGCCTTTGATTTCTTTCTTTTTTTCTACAGACCCTGGCTTACATCACTGCCTGCGCCTTTCTTCTGGAAGACAAATGTCACATTATACGTTATGCTTAGTCCCCCGAGTCGGGTGTCATACTCTATAAATGCCGAGGAGTTCGTCGGCCCCTGAAATGAAATACCGGGGAAGGCTTCAAGTGTCGTCCTTGTTAGGAGCGTAACAATGGGTGGCTAACCAGTGTTTACTGAAAGCTGCCAACCGGATCTCAGCTCGATATGGGGTCACCACTCGGCTCTATTCAGGGGCAGTTCCTAGAGGAATAACATGTCATCAGCGGGAGCCATCTATTTCCTTCTTACAAGTATAATTTGAATCAGATCTAAAATATGTAGTCTGGAATAAAACCACTGGTCTGTTTCGAAAATGATGAAATTAACAATAATAGTAATAAATAATAAAAAAAGGCATAGCGTCTCGGGTTCGCTGGACATCGATTTTAGAAATCACTGGTTTCAAACTACCCTAACCCTAAACCTGTAAGATTGCTGTCAACGCAATCCTCTTACCTACCCCTTGCTTTACCACTGGGATATTCATACATACATTCATACATACATATATATATATATATATATATATATATATATATATATATATATATATATATATATATATATATATATATATAAATGAATCTTCTTCCTCTGCCTTATCCGTTTCGGACGTTGGTTGTTAACACGTTGACACGGCAATCTTAATTTCGTTGGAGGCACTTCTAAATAAGTGTATAGTTTCCGTGGCAAACCACTACCTATAATTGATGCTTAAGTATAAATATGCAAGAGAAAAAATTAATCAGTTTGAAGGTAAGGGTGGTTAAAGGCGTTTTGCAAATAAGGAGTTTATTCTTCTGACTAAATGTATTTTTCTCCTTTATTCTTTATTCTTCTATCTCAAATTTACCAATCATATCTATTAATCAAACAAATTAAACAATTTGTGAGTGTAAACAATTTCTCATTTGTGAAAGCACAAATTACTTCAGACACTTTTTAATACGGAACAATTCCATCATTAAAAAAACACAGTTGATCACTTTTACACCCAAAACTATGTTACGAGAAATATTGTACAATATCTATATTTTGTTTAAAATTGAAATAATTATATTAATCAAATTGAAGTATATACGTGTACTTTTGTTCCTTCAAGAATTGATATGGTAATTCGACGATATTATGGAGGTCTTGGATAAATTTAAACACAGTCAAACCCAAAACCTTTGGGACTTTTTTAGTCACTTGTTTCATCAAGAAGGAGATTGGTTTGCTCATAAAAAACAAAACCTATTTACTCTGGATAGTCATCCTGACTTTCTGCTTCTGCATCAAAATATTTTATTGTTTTGTAATTATTAGTTTTTTAGGAAACTTTTTTCACATTCTAAGTGTACTGAAGGTATTCTACACACCTAAGAGAATCAGTTGCGAGAGTACCACGCTTGAGACGTGGGTGACCCGCGTTCTAGTCCTCGGGTCCGAATCTTTTCTTTTCAAATAAAAATATTTAAAAAGTATAGCAATTGATAACAAATGAAATAAAACAATATATAATAGTATATAATGACGTAAGTCAACAAGATCCTAATTAAAATAATGTTCAATGAATATTCTTCCCCTTGTATACATCGCAAATTGAGTGAACACGAGGATACGGGATCAGTGAAAAGAAAGGATGTGTCGGACCGAGATGCGAGTCAGGTTAGCTCAGTTGGGAGAGCACCACGCTAGAGAAGTGGGCGAACTGGGCTCGATTCCCGGTCCTGGACATCTGTTTTCTTTTCAAATAAAAATATTTAAAAACAATTAATTACAAATAAAATAAAATGATATAATATGATAATGTAGAAGAGTTTCGAACATAAATATAAAAAACATATATATTTTTTTATAATATCTGAAAAATATTAAGGTTATGATTAGGTAATATTCATATATTAATTATTTTAATTTAATTTAATTTACTATAATTAATTTTAATTATTTTACTCTCTAAAACATATTAGCTTACAATGCCTGTATTGTTATTCTATAGGGACTTGTCCCAGAATAAATAAAGACATTATTATTATTATTAATATTATTATTATTATAATATCATGTTAGAAACTGGTTGTAATTATTAAAAAGAAATCTTCTGAATCCAAAGCTTTAGTGATTTTTCGATCATAAAAGAGTTATAGGTACATATGAGAGAAGAAAAACACTTTATTGAAGCATTACAATCTGCCTGTTGTGGGCAATAAGTAATGGTGCTATGTAGCTTACAATCATTCCATAAAAAATCAATGATATAAACGAAATAAATGCATAAATAAATATATATATATATATATATATAAAATAAAAAAAATAATAATAATAATAAATAAAACATAAAAGAAATATACTGTACACATTCATACTCTAGTTACAATTTGCCTGGGGTCCCCGAACTGAGCTTCTTCCTCATGAATGAGGGCAAAGCAGGAGTCCGGGAGGCCCTAGCCCCCTTTCCCAGCCGCCTCACTGGCATTAAACGCCAATGGAAGCTGGTTAAGGGCGCTTAACACACACACAGGTCGTGAGTGGAGAATCTGGCCAGTGCCAGTACTCCAAATAACATTATTATATCAGGTCTCGAGGCCATTGCCGGTTTAGGCGGCGGGGTGGGTTATATGGATGTGTGGAACTGGATAATGACTGAGCCAGGGGGTTGGGATGACAGGCAAGGTTTTGGTGAAAGTTTGAAAATTTAGTAGGGAATGAGGACGAAAGGAATGTTGAGATCATTATGGAGGGTTTTGTTGGAAACATAATAAGGAGCATTGACAATAGTTCTCAGGACTTTGGATTGAAAGGATTGAATGCGTCTGATATTCGATTTTTTCGCGGTCTCCCACAGTTCCAGTCCATAGGTCCAAATAGGTTTGATGATGGTCTTGTATATTAGTAGTTTATTGTCTATTGAAAGATGGGAGGTCCTACATAGTGATCTGTATAGTTTGCTGAATCGTCTGTTAAGTTCTTGTCTTTTGAGTCTGGTATGAGGATTCCATGTAAGTCTTTTGTCTAGGAGAAAGCCAAGGTATCGTACTGTGTCGGAAATGGGATAGGTACATATAAGGAAATATAAATTACTGGTCTAGGCGGTTCGCATACTAAAAAAAAAAAAAAAAACCTTAGATCATGTAAATTTAGTTATTCTTGTAATAGTATCAATACCGAAACTGATTTACTACTGGTGGATCTTGCCTATGGTGGAAGACAAGGTCCTAGAAAGGGAGAACTTAAGCGCCAGTAGTCACATGAACCTGCCTCAAGTTCAAAAGTTCAGCCATCCCTGATCATGATAACTGATCCTTACCACTAACGATCAGTTGATGTGTCGAAACCCGGCTTCTGTAATTCTCCCCTCTTTTATTTCCTTTTCTCTTTCCCTCTTCCTTCCTTTTTTTTTTGTCTCACGGTGATTCATCAAGGTTGAAATGTCCCTCGATTTTTCACTTCCTATAGCCGCTCTTTTTCTTCTTTTCGATCCGGAAGATAAACCGCTTCGATCTCTACCAGTTGTTCGCTGCCGTAGCAATAGAAAGAAAACGACCCCAGTGTCTATTTCATTCGAGAGAGAACTATAATGTGGCACAGTGAAGCGACTAACTTTTGTCTTGTTTTACAAAACTTTTATACTTACGTAATGAATCAGAACTTCATATCAGTTTTTTTGTTTAGAAGTAATTTAAAAATATTCAAATTATTTTCGCTTATTCTTCAAAAATCTTAATGCTTGTAGTATAAATAAATATAATTAACATATTTACATATTTAAAAAAATATAATTTACACTTACAGAAACTCAAGTATGTTAAGAAATTTGTATTAGTAGTATAGAGTCATGATTAATCATCATTGGTCATAATTCATTCTTGATTTTCTATTTATCTTCCCATCCATAGATAAATATATCTGTCTGTTTGAGTACAATGTCTAATGCTAATAAAGATGCAGTTCCATATATTTTATCAAAGAAAAAGAAAATAGATTAGTAATAGTAAAACAAATAGACAAAATAAAAAATATATTTACAAATATGAAAACAAGTTTTTATTATTATTTTTTTTTAGTAATAAGTTAAACTGAAATATAATAATAATAAATTACACATTACCAGTAGTTAATGAATAATAATTTAATTTATTGAAACTTAGAGAATCATTTTTAATTATAGCTTACCAAGATTACTTTTACGATTCACTAAATTTAAATATTTTTATAGTTGTTTAGTTAAAATAGTTTTTAAATTAATTTCTAGCACTTCATAATTATTTTTTTTAAATCATTAAAAAGTTAAAAGTTGATATTGTTTGTCAACTACAAGCTGCCCTGTGTTACTAACAAGTATGATTATCCTTGGAATTACATCGTTTCCAGTTAGACTAAGTAATCTCGCTAAAGCTCCCTAATCTTCCGGGATCAACTGAGGAATCTCTGGGATGAGGGAAGCTTCTGCAACAAAGGGAATTTATAGGGTTAAGGGATGAAATTCTGAGAATAAATTATCCCGCAATTATGATTCCGATTTAATTGGGCCTTTAGGCGATGGAAAACTTTACCTAAGAACCTTCCACCAAGTGTTTCTCAATCTATCTAAATGTTTGGCGAAAATGTAAGTATTAATTAAATTAATTATCACAATTTCATCGACATTGGAAAATATTTTTTAACTTTACAATATTATTTTACCATTTTAATTTCATTTGTCAATTTTTTGTAATTATAAATGATTCAACAACCATTTAATAATAATATTTGTGTAACAACATGTTCATTATATATCGCGGGAATACTAATGAGATATAAATCTTCGATGCAAAGAATCGAAAAAGAACAACACGACTTTTCAGAAGTGTGAAAAAAGTTTCAAGATTCATTAAAAATTAGGGCATATTGTAAAACGTATTTTACCTATGTCCTTATAAATTGTTTTTGTGCCTTATAGAAGGCTCTGTAACAATTTTACATTAATTATCAATTCTTTGGCAAACCCTATAGATCGAAATCGAATGTGTTTTTTCTCATTCAATACTTTTCATTTGTATTGATGAAAAAACAGTATTGTTACAGACACATTATATTGTTGAAAAGAAAATTAATAAAAAAATATTATTTAATCTCAAGATTTGTCGAAGGTAATCAGGAGTAATAGGATCTGTGTTATAGGATCTATAGTTTTACACAGAAATTAAATAGAATCGCCAAAAAAAAAATTAATTGAACGAAGCAAGTGATTGTCTGAACCAGATTAAGTTTAATTTTATAACTATGTTGAAATAATTAAAGCATATAATATGTTAATGAGGCATTCAGGCTCAAAAGCGGATACCTCCGAATTCCAAAATTTGATATCACATCTTTCGCTAGTTTAGTCAAACAATGCCTTATGCTTCCGTTAGTCCAGGCAACAACTATGAGGAATTCGTTGGCAAAACGGCGTGTTCGACAAAATTGCTTGACTAAACTAGCGAAAAAAGAGAAAAGTCATTTTTGGGAATTTTGGAGTTATCTGCTTTTGATCTTGTACGCCTCATACATCCTACTATGTTTTTTATTTTAATATTACTGATCGGTTGTGAAGTTTATGTTCACTTACCATTTTTTGTTTAACTCGGCTGATGCAATTCCCGACCCTGTTGCTTTGCCGAACGTGGGTTATGGGTCCTGCAGCTGATGCAAGAGCTTTCTCCTTGCGGTTGGAACAGGCTGAGGCAATTATTTCCTGCTCATCGTCACTGCATCGGGACGAACCTGTTGTTGGGAAAGGGCAAGGACATCATTGAACTTGTCAACAACAATTTAATCGATAAGTTGGTCTTCTAATCCTCATATTTATGCCTTTAGGTAAATAGCCGATTCTACAACAACTGTCTCTTAATCTAACTTTAATCTTCCTCGAAGTTCGACATAGCTACTTCCAATTTTTATTTTTATCTCATCAATAACCATTAGATTCGTCTGGAAACCGAATACGTTCTAAGGCATTTTATGCCTGGGATTTAAAAAAAAAAATCTAAAAATCTCGCTAGACTAAAATAACATCCCAAAAAGAAATTGGAATTTTACACTAAATATTTGAAATTAAACATACAACTACAAACGCGAAAAAGCTAGTATTTCAAATATATTTTTAATCACTACCCTTCGACATTGGTATAACACATACAATATGGACGAAATTTTGAAGAAAAAACGAAACTTCAACTTTTATGGTAAACTAATTACCAATTTAAATGTCCTTGGAATAAGCTTTCTGGTTAGTTTATTGTGTATTAAGCCAATATAGTTGTATTCCACTTTTTTAAAACGTATTTGTTCTTAAGTAAGTATTAATTGGTTTGGTTTAGTTTTTTAAATTATTTTTAATAGAGACGTTTTATTCTAGTTTCAATATTATTTTAGTTTTATTCAGTCAACATTGATTCCATTCTAAATCCTTCTTTACTATTCTATATTATGCCAGTTGGGTTTTTGGCTTCATAGGTTTTTGGCCAATGGGAAGTTTGAATAATTTTGATTTTTTCTTTCCAATTGATCTTTATGAACTTCTGTGAACCTGTATTTTTTTAAATGAATCTATTAACCATCCATCTTCCAAAAAAGACCGAACAATCTCAACTTTTTATTTTTTATTGTTTCTTCTTTCTTTTTTTATGAGAAAAGTTTTTATGTTATTTACTGGAGAAGGACATTGTTCCAGTGGCCACTCCAGCTGACACCCTCTAATAAATAAATAAGGCACTGTATCAAAGGGGGGAGACTAGTTTCCCTCTTTAGCTAAAAGGAAGGAAGCGAGAAGGAGTTTTCTCCCCGCCCGGTTTCTCAGATTTATTGAACACATTTTTTTTCTTCATTCTGTCCCTGTTAGCACCGTCTTCTCTCTTAATGTATTATGTATGAAGGGGCAATTGAAATTCCTAAATCTAGGCTTTCTTAAAGCGTTAAATCGGACGCTGGTTATGACGGGCTATTTCATCATTTTAACTGTCCTGATCAACCTTATTTACGATAATGCTAACTTTAAAAGATATTCTTAAAAATCTTATATTTTAGAGTATTATACTTTTGCGAGGACTTCCTCATTGGATATTTAGACTTAGAGATATTAATTAAACATGTTTATTCTTACGTAAGTAAATAATTGCCAAAAAAGTTTATATTATATACACATTTAGTGAATCTACTTAGTTCATTATGAGAATCTAAAAAAAAACTATCGACTTAATAATTAGCGGGCCTTATTGGAAATAATTGCATCAGATCTACAGTTCCACTCTACAATGAATACATGTGCAATCGCAGTGAAGAAGTCGATGTTTATCCTAACTCAGTTCCTTGTACTTAGGGAAGAGGAATCGTTTTATTCTCTTAGTTCATCAGTGGCTAAGGAAGGGATTGGCTTAGAATGGATTATTGCTTATATTACAACTCCATTTCAAACAAAAAACCTACGAGAATGACATTATTCCGACTTAACAAGTTATTCACTGGGGCTGCTGATAGGATCTCCTACATAGTTCATAGAAATCGAAAATATTGGTTGTTTGGTTGTTCCAAATTTGAGGCGTAAAACCGATTGGTCATCTAGCCTTAGTAGTATAATAATTTTTTAGTAACAAGTTTTATTTAAAAAAACAAAACAAAAAAAAAACTGCATCAGATATTCTTAATAAGTCCTACTTTTACCTTATTAACGTATTCTTCCTCATTTCCGAATATCATGGATAAATTGGTAGGTAGAGCTATTTTATCCATCGCTCTTTTGTAAAAGGCACTGCCTTCGAAGATATGAGCTATTGACAAGCTCTCGTTACACTTCTCGCATGTTGGCGGATATTCTTTAGTAATCAGGTGAGCGTGGGTAAGCCTTGAATGTCCTATTCTAAGTCTGGTAAGGACCACTTC
Organism: Arma custos; assembly: GCA_037127475.1. Taxonomy (NCBI): domain Eukaryota; kingdom Metazoa; phylum Arthropoda; class Insecta; order Hemiptera; family Pentatomidae; genus Arma; species Arma custos. The sequence goes on along the minus strand of CM073760.1, from coordinate 106,182,130 downwards.
CTCTCTTCGGGAGCTACGACAGGAGCTGCTCCATGGTTTGACATCGGTTTTAATATGCTTCAATTTATTTGGAGGGCTATTGTCCATAAGGCCTGCCACTCTTGGAGTACGTGCTATCTTAGTGTATAAAGATGAAATATTAATAGTATAAGGAAATATTAATGGTATTAGGAAAATATGGATTTTGGAGGCTTCTCATTCCATTTACGATATAACTTATGAAATTTCGCAAATACGATTCTACCACCAGTGATTTTCTATACTCTGGGTTTTTTAAAGTACCTAAGGATTTAGAATGTAGGTATAATACATTCATAATGAGCGTATAAAGTCTTGGTGCATTCTTCAGAATGTACTGAAAGCGATCTGTTTCCATTCGCTGACTCCAAAGCTTTCTGTTCACTGCTTCTATTTAACTCATAGTAATAACTAAAGAAGCGAAATGGAGATTCGTCTCTTCTACGCAAAAGTCTTTGCTTTGTTAAAACCTCGTTCGTTAAAATAGGAAGCGGTAAGCTTTAGTGTGTTGAGTATTTAGTTGCTTATCTGGAGGCTGCGCGATCAAATCCCACTGTGGTAGGTAAATTATTTATTCTGTTGACATCCATGATTGAGTCTTATTACCAACTAGATCTGTAGATCCTCCATTGGCTCACCCAGCCTCTACTTTTGGAGTAATCAAAATTCAGATTTCTTTTTGAAAATATGGTTTCGGTGAAGGTTTGAGAGGGTCTACTGACAGATAGGACCTGCCACAGATTGCCCTTAATAAAGATAGACCCAGAACTTAGAACGGGCTTGAGGTCTTCGCAGCGGCCGCACATTCAAATTCTCGCCGATAAATCTCCTCGTGCGGTTGATGAAGCGCTCGCCCGCAAATTATCGCTAATTTATTTCCAGCAATCTATCATCGGGTACAGGCCAATTTGAATTTATTCCGCCCGGAATTGACGTTTATCGTCCCTTCATGGCCGTTTTAAATGCAATAAAATTTCGGCTAGGAAAGAATAATGGCCGGATTAAATTATGACCCGAAACGTACGATTTATTGTTTTCCTGATCGGGTCAGAGAAATTGGTGTTAATAACAATACAGAACTGTGATTAATACACTACATAATAATATAGCTCAGTGTGTAAAACGTTGAGTTGCTGTGCTGAAGGACCAGGTTTCAAATCAGGCTTTGGGAGATCAATTAGGCAATATTTTAAAAAGCCTTGGAGTCATACAGGATCTACAAACCTTTGGAGTTTCTATAAAATAGGTACCTTTAATTGGGGAAAAACTGGCAGTTACGTGTGTCTATCTAGGCCTAATTATCGCTCCGCATAATCGTTGTATTAGAAACAGTATTGTCTCTACTATTTACTGAACCCAAGACTCTTCATTGGTTTTGGTACAGACATTTTTATTACTATGTACTGTTTGAAAACATTACCAATTGAAAATCAGAGGATATACTCTGGGTTTTCTAAAGTACCTAAGGATTTAGAATGTAGGTATAATAGATTCATAATGAGCGTATAAAGTCTTGGTGCATTCTTCAGAATGTACTGAAAGCTATTTGTTTCCATTCGCTGACTCCAAAGCTTTCTGTTCACTGCTTCTATTTAACTCATAGTAATAACTAAAGAAGCGAAATGGAGATTATCTGAACACTTTTAGAATATTCAAATAATTTCTAATAACACTGTCCAACAAAAAAATATTTTTGTAATGTTTCCTTCACTTCATGAGTCAAATCTTACTAACTTTGGGTTGAAAAAAACGAAAATGACAATGAAAAAATTTTATTAGCTCTAGTTTCTGTGATACACCATGGGTCAAAATATATAACGTTAACAAATTGAGGCAAATCAGTAAATTTTAAACCACAAGTTTATCAACATTATAAATTAATTTGGAGTTGAAAATTAATGGCAGAATACTTGGCAGGTTGGATATTATTACCATCATGTGGATTTCATTTTTCTTTTGGCCTGTCTTTTGTAGGTGAGTTCTGGAGCATCCCTACACACGCACCAACAGTAATCTGCAAGCATTGATTCATTCCAACGGTCCTTATATCTTTGTTCCATTACAGAAATATCCTGATGGAATCTCTCACCGTGTTCATCACTGACCGCACCACAGCTAGGAGGGAAAAAGTCTAGATGAGAGTGGAGGAAATGAATTTTGAGAGACATGTTGCATCCAAGTTTATGATATTTTTGTAGAAGTATCCTCACCAACTAAACATAGTCATCTTCTCTTTTGTTCCCCAAAAAACCTTTAACAACTCCCTTAAACGCATTCCAAGCTTCCTTTTCTTTCCCCTCCAAAACTCTGTCAAACGCAGGATCCTTCAGAAGCTCCCGAATTTGTAGCCCGACAAAAACACCTTCCTTAACTTTTGCATCACTTAGGAAAGCAAATTTTCCCCTCAAATATCTAAAAGCCTCTCCTTCTTTGTTCATGCCTTTGACAAAGTTTTTCATCAAACCGAGTTTTATATTTAGTGGTGGAAGAAATATATCTTTCGGGTCGACGAGAGGCAGGGCAACAACATTTTTTTCACTAGGGCCAAGATTTCTTGCAGGCCAGTCTGTATGAATGTAATGTGATTTCCTATCCCTACTGTCCCACATACATAAAAAGCAGCAGTATTTAGTATACCCCAGTTGCATTCCTAAAAGTATAGCGATGACCTTTACATCACCACAGATTTTCCACTTGTGTTCAGCATATTTGATTGAGTGGAGGAGGGCATTCATGTTTTCATAAGTCTCTTTCATGTGAACTGCATGTCCAACAGGAATAGAAGGAAGACAGTTACCGTTGTGAAGTAATACAGCTTTCAAACTAAGCTTCGACGGATCATGGTTCATGGTTAGGATCATGGTTCAAATTCAAAGATTTCATCAAGCCATTAACGTTGCTGCATACTACAAGGTTGTTTTTCTTTTCAAAAAAAGGAAGGAGATCCTTCGAACGCTGTCTATACTGTGATACCTGTGCTGTACAACTGTTGGTTTTGTCAGTTAACAGGCGTACCAACATCCAAAAACTAAATTTCTCGACAAAGTGAAAGCTGAGCATTAAAAAATGACATGTTACTGTATCTTGAAAACAAGAGCTAATTGGTCATTTTCGAGGTGATTTTTGAACTCAGGGGGTGAACATACATAAGAACTGGGTATTTTTAAGCCCGAAAAAAATTCATTGTTGTTCAGTGTAATATAACATAAATAACCTATTCAATTCTATCTACAAACCTGAATACAATTACCAAATAAAATTACATATAACATAAAATAAAATATAAATTAAACATAAAATTATATATAAATTAAAGTAATTTATCGTACGTACTATCGAATTTAGGAATAGTAGATATCGCTTTTGAAAATAAAGGATCTCCTCTCCCAAATATTGTAAACCTGGAAATTGAGTGTAATACTGACCATTATATATTGCACAATCCTTATAAATCACTTCACAGACTTCTGCGATTCATAGTTAGTATTGAATTTTCAATTAATTAATTAATCAAAGATACATTTCTAGAGATATTTCTAGACGTAGTTGAGATTTGATTTGACAATTGTTGTTTTATCAATTTATATTTTTTACGTTTCACAGTCTAGTCTAGGGAGTTAAATTAAAGCTGTACTCTCAAAAAAGGGATGCTGTTACTTTTTATCAGTTATAAATCTTATTTCAAACGGTATTGTGTGGGGATCTTGTATAATGTAATGATTTTTTTGTTTTCTTGTAATAAAATCTTATATGTCCATATTTATTCCATTATGGGAATGAAATCAAGTTAAAAAAAATCATGGCCTTACACTGGTGTTCTTTGGTTCCATCCTTGACAGATCCTAGAGCAGTAAGTATAATGTAGCGGGTAATAAACTAGGTGTAATTATATGACGGGTTTGATGGCCCAAGTAAGGCAGACCTTTAATTATAACAGCATCAACCTTCCTGTCGGCTTGTAATGTCCATCGCTGAGCATTAGCTTAGTAGCTTCTGTTCTCTATAATGGGGTCTGAGGTTATGCCTCATTTCCAGTCGAGGTCTACTTTTTCCTTGTCAATTAAAAAAAAAAAGAATTATTATGTAACTAATTTTTCAAAACGATCAAAATATCTTAGAAAAACCCAAAGACAAATAGAAATACTCGACGCCTTAGTAACAAAAAGAAAGTATCTACAAAATTTCCAGCAATGAATAAAATAATGATTTGTGAGTGAAAACAAACAATAATGAAAACAAAAAACTTTCATCCAGATCGCAGATATATGATTTTGAGATCCATAAAAATAATATGAACAATCGTTGTACAAACATTTCAATTTTGTAGATGCATTTTTGCCTCACTAAGGTGAAGAATCAAAGTATGTTGTGGACAAATTTCTCAGGTATTTTTAATATATAATTCATCGTAGTGATTGAACGTCTTGAAGTGATGATTCTATCTGATTGGTACGTCTATGTTGACTGTCAACGCGAGATGGGATAGATTAGATTTTTAATGGTGTGGTTCCCGGCTGATTCCTAAATCATTGAAATATGAACTGGTTTGTTATTTTCCAGTATTAGTTAATTACTTTAAAATAAGAAATTTTTCAAAAATCTTTTTGGCCTGATTTGAAGTAATGCTTTTAGCTAACCTTATTCATTCTATTGAAATGAAATGTATAAATATTGATAAAACCTTGTCCAGTTAGACATTTACAACTGTTAATAGTTCCTTATGTTTATTAATCTACATAGTGTTACTAGATAAAACTAATTGAGGTTTAACGTTTAATGATACATGGAAGTATTATTATTGATTTTATATATAATATTGTGGGACAACCGATTTTGGAGTCGCATAAAACTGCACCTTATTTTCTAACCTGTGATTGATGGGAGTAGGCTTAAAAAGAAATAGAGAAAGACGAAATAATTCCTGTAATTCCTGTTTAGAAACTTTTCACTTATGAAATATTATTAATAACTTTATCCTGAACCATTAAAATAAAGCCTTGATGATGATAATGTAATAACCATTAGGGAATTTCCTAACAAAAACAAAAGAACAAATACAAAAGCAATCAGAAAACTGAAAATGAAAAAGAAGATTGGTTGTTTCTCGAATCATACTCTATGGAAACCAGAAAAGACAAATATTTTGATTTGTTTTTATTCTAATTAACTGCAATCATATTTTATATAATTTGTAAAATATAATGTTCTAGAATATATATGTTTAAATTTTATATAAACAAAATAAAAGTAAGGAATATTAAATTAATCAAGATAATAAGTCAACATGATGAGAGTGATTATTAATAAATATTTATTCATTCCTATACTATTTGGCAATCTGGAGGGTATGTTTTTCCTCTCAATGCCCTCAAAATACCCCTTCCTGTTTAGAACTCTGGGAATCCTGAGGCCTTTGCTATATCATGCGGAGGATACTTCATGCCCAGCCATTATACACCCGACATTCTGCAGGAGGCTGCAATGACCTATTTAAAAATACCATGAAGAAGAAGTCGAAGGCGTACGGAAGTTGGCTGGGGTACAAGGAGTGTGTCTTCATCGCCCCGTAGGGACCTGTTATTACCCTAACCACGGCCCCCATCTCTTTTCTTCAAGATTTATCTCTATTTGATTGTTTACTGTTTGCTGACTACTAAGAGGGGTTGAAAATATAAATATTTAGCAGTTGTTTTGAGAATACTATCATACGTCATTTGTTTATATTCGCCCGATTTCTAAGCCCAGTTGCCGGCTATTATATTGATGGTTCCAGGTTCAAAATCGGCGGTGGTAGATAAATAATTTAACCTGCTTACAGCCACGGACGGATCCTTGGTATCTGGAGACCCTGCTGGACCTCACCAGCCTTGTATAAATTGGATATTGGATAGCGGTTGAGAGTGATCTCGGAAAAAATCACCTGCGCAACCGTAGTTGCCTAACAGGCACTGTCCTCAAGACCCTTCATGGATTGTTGTGGTACAGTTTTATTTATTTAATTTTTTAGTAAAAATGAAACATTTGGTGCATTTTTACACATATTAAATATGTAATAGCTATTTATGACAATGATAATACTTTTACGGAAGGATCTCCCTTAATGCTGTAAATGTAATTATTTTTCAGATTGAGTTTATGATTGTGGTCAGGACACAAAAAATATGAATTTTTCGTAAACTGTGAGTAGAGCGCAGGTCGCGCAGTTTGTCGTACAAACATACAATATATTTCATTGCTTGTTGGTAAGAGCTCCTTTATTTTTTATTACAACGATCAAGAACATTCTATGTTCTAAAAAAATCAAACCCGTTTTAGAGATTTTTTATATAGATAATAAAATCATTGTACATTTTTCGATAAATTACCCCCTCCTGAAATGTAGCGGTATTGTAATGGCACAAAACGCCCGCTTACAACAGATTAATTATTAACACATTTAACCTGATACAATTAACGTTATTTATTGGATTTGCTTATTTGGAAGATTTGATTTGGATTTTCATTTGAAATTTGAAAATTATTTAAACGGAATCAGTGAACTTAACAATTAAATGGAAATAGCGAATAAACAAATATTTATCTTGAAACATCAAACCCACCATTAATGATACGGAGGGGACTTATGCTTACCCCTTCCAAGGGCTTGAGGCTAGAAGGGTGCTTCAGCTGGGTCAAATTTCATTTTTTTACTATTAAATTTTAATAACTTTGTATGAAGGCATTTTAATTCAATTTTATTACATATTGTTTATTCGTATAATTCATTATCATTATTTATAATTTCCTGTTTATTTATATATTATTCCCTCATTATTTAAAAAAAACCAACATAACCCTTTATTTTAGGTTTCTAATATAACAAGAAATTATAACAGTTACAATTAATCATTTTGAACTACCTATTACTGGCTGTGTTAGTCATCCTCAAATAAGCTGGGCATTAACGAGGTATATTTTCAAGCCATTTAATTTTTTTTCGAACCAGTCCAATTTTATAAATTGCAAAACATTGACGTAGAAATGATGCAACTTAATGTATCGTCAAGGGGCTTTAACACTTTTTAAGACAAATTTAACTAGGTTTGAACACTTTTGCAACTTTGCAGTGTGCAATTAAAAATCGTCCACGTGGAGGACTGGAGCTGGAAACTACCCCAGAATTAAATCGATGGAAAAAAAAACTCAAGGAAAAAAATTATTGATCTCGACAGGAACTAATCCCCAGAGCGAAGAATAAGCCTCAAGTGCGATCCGCTAATTGGCACCTTTGTCCCTCCTAATTAATACCGCCCAGTTCCTTAATGGCCCAACTAACTCCACAGAAGTTTTACCTTCCTGCCTACCCATCCGTAAATATCCGGATATAATTCATAGCCCGTGAGCCGGCGCTCCATCCCCCATCGCTACCTTCGCCAATTACAGTTTTTTTTCCTCCCTCCTCGGTCCTTCTTACCTTAAAAGCTCCCTCCTTCATTATTCTGACTCGGTCCAATTATTTGGGTCTCCAGTCGACTAATTTTTTCCTCGATTAGGAGCAAGGTTGATGAGCTGCCGCGTCTCGTCAAGAGTTTCCCTCTGACAAATAAAAAAAAAGTTGGCAACAAGAGGGAATTTTAAGTTTCGTGGTATAAAAGTTTATTAAAGATTTAAGCTGATGCTTTTGTTTGAGTATAGCGTGTATTTTTGCTTAATAAATATAAACATATTTTTTTTAAATAATCCAATTTAAAGCCTAGGATTTTACTATGATTATTTCTCTTTTGTTAATGTAAAATATACATTTTGTGCATATACTCTTAACACAATACTAATTTAATGTACTAATAACCACTTTTTGTCCAGAAACGAAAAAAAAATTAAACCCTGTATACATATAAGGAAAATGTTATGTGATATGAGGTTTTTTCAGAAGGTAGTGCGTAAGAAAGACCATTTGTAACTACATCAACTAACCATATGCAAATATAAATACAATTATATACATAATTTATTATAGAAAAGCAAAACCTCGGGATACTTCTTAGGACATCACTGGAAAATCTGAATATTCTAGCACAACAGTTGTCTAAGGGGCTGCTTTGTCTGGACGACGTTCAATCATCAGATTTTTCCCCAATTTCGGTTACCCAATTTACAGAGGAATCCTTGAGACCCCAGTGGATTCCTTCCCATGTTGTTAACAGATTAAATAAGTTTTCAGAGCTGGATCTGAATCCAAGTCCTTGGGCAGGGCAACGAAGCGCTCTAGCACTGAGCTGTTCCGCGGCCTAACCTTTAAACATTTTCGCAAAGCTTGATTAGATGAAAATTTGTTGAACTGCTTTAGTCCTGAACTTGAATTGTTACATCTGTCATTTTAGATCCATCAGAGACAATATTTTAAATATATTTCTTTTAATATAAACCACTTTTCCGGCAATTGCACTAACAAATTGATACCAGAGAGACGTTGGACGATGTAACATAAAGATTTTTTTTCTTATCGGCTTTGAATTAATTCAATTCCTTCATACAACCAACAATATCTCCTCGATATTTGCATGTTGGGGGGGGGAGGGTTGTATTTGATGCTTGGTCAAACCATGGATTTGTAGGTTGCCATTTATTTTACTTCATTTCACAAGTTTCAATTAAAAAAATTGTTGTAACAGTTAGTCGCATACTAAATAAAGTTTTAAATTGAGTCGTTGAGGATTAAAATTGAATAACTCCAAATTTCAAAAACATTTATAACTTGTTTAGTAAAGGTATCTTTTATGTTCCCAAAACTTCAGATAGAGAACCAAACTAAAACCATGAGAAATAAAGCGACAATATGTCATTTTAGACAAAGTTGCTTAGTATTTTCATCACATTAGTATTAGTAGTACATGGTACTATATAAAATATTCTCCTAGTATCGATCCCTCGCTCCCTAACGATCTATAATCGATTTCACTAACGAGCTCTATATTTGGGTTGGAGAGCCGGACAGAAGATAGCATGACGCGCCGCCCTCCGCCCGGAGCTGTCCAAACACTGGTCAGATGGCCGTGGCGCTGATGTGCACAAACAGGGTCTCGTGTTTGGCCAAGCGATGTGTCGCTGCCTCCTCATCCCCTCCCCCAAACCCATTATTAATCACTTTGTAAACACCTGGGGAGATCCATTATAAAACAAACATGTTATAAATCACTCTCATGTAAAATTAGATTTTTTTCGTTATAATTTTTGTCAATACCTGTATTCTGTCAAAGAATTTCCCTTTATAAGTAGTGGAATTCTTTCTGTTTTTAATATTCACAAATATGGTACATGCTCAAGTACCAGGTTTTCACTTTCCCGTTAATTGAGTATAAGCACTTTTTAGTCCTCAGGAAGAACTGCAATTCTCACTGGGTCGATCACCCTCTGTTAAACAAGTAAATCGTTATCTTAATAATAAAATATTTGCAAAAAGAAAACCTGTACCACGAAGCGCCTTGGGCTTATGGTAGATATTGTACTGTTTCTAGGTTGATTATGCAGGAAGGCGATTGACCAAATTAACGATACTCATTATATAGAAACCCCGACTCAATTAATGATTGTTGCACCACTTCGTCTCTCCAAAGCAGTTTTGATCTTCCGATCCTTCTCAATCTTTAAAATTCTTTTAAGAATGCTTAGTTCATTTTCTGGTTACAAGTCCAACCCCCAAATCCTCCCTAAGCGGATGACTCTCATAATGTCCGGTCCCCTTTTCAGTGAGTAGAGCTCTTAACTCTTCCTCGGCTTTGTTTTCGCCTATTTTCACTGGACCATACATTTCACTTTTCCTCTCTAACATATCTGACCGAAATGAACTCTTCAGATAACTATTATAGTTCTGATTACAAAAACAGTCTGGACTATTAATAATCTGTATGGGGCAATGACATATTTAATTAAGTATTTCCCATAAATAATATGCAGAGATAACAATATTTGACAGTCGTTAATCGAATCTGTGCGATCTTCAGATCTTCCTGAGGTTTATCCAGCCTCTACATAATCGGTACCATTAATTGGAGTAGAAGCCTCTTCCTGCACAACCATTTGCACTGTTTTAAGTACTTTTTCTACCCCGTATGAAACCAAAGATTCTTTCTGGGTTTAAGGTTCTTTTTTTTTTGTTTTTAAAATTTCTTACGCTTGAATATGATACTTTTACATGCCCCCTTGATGTTAGAAAACAATAAAAACTTCATTGTTGTGATAAAATCCACAATTTCTTAACTAAAGATTTATAACACATTTTTTGCAGTTTGGAGTTAATCCTCTGAGCCCTTGAATATTTTCGGATTTTTAATTTATTATGGGGAGTAAAGTATCGACACACTCCTGACCTCCCCACGACGAAGTCCTGGCCCTCCCTCCCCCTCCATTTCCTCACTACAAAAAGGATAACACAAAGCATTGTGGCACTAACTGCAGGAACTGTTCCGGAGCCGAACATAGCTCGGACCCCTGCAGGGCCCCTCTCATCTTTATTTAGCAGCAATCCTCTGGATCGAGAGCCTTTGTGTTTGGGGCCGGATTAGTGTGGGTAGGCCGGTCCCAGGGCTTTAGCCTCTCGTGGCTTAGGGCGCATGATACTAATTCAATCGGATCCTCTCTGTCATGTTCACCCTGCAGTTCTTTGTTCGGCAGCCCTTGACTCTTACAATGGGGAATGGAGCCACTGGAAATCATGAATATGCGGTTGAGGAAAACGGTACTGAGTGTTAATTGATCGGAAAAGTAATGACATGTAATTTATCTGAGAAGCAGGTAATATAAATCAGTCAATGTTCTAACGGCTACTTCTTAGTAGATATTGTCGATACAAATGGAATGTATGTATAAAAACACCGTTTTTCAGGAAAGTGCCAAAATGGTTTCAGACTTATTCAAAATCATATGTATCGACAAAAGTCATTCTCAGTAGTTTTGTATATCGATTGTAGATTATTGAATATCAATTTCATATTAATTATCAATCCTAAGATCAATTGCTATAAATAATAAGTGAAAAATTGTTTGTTTTTTTCTTATTGGATGCTAAGCACTATACAGACGATACCTAGTAATTATAGTTGGAACTTAACAACTATAAAAAAAGCCGATCGATTCAAATGTTTAAAATTAAAAGACTAACAACGCCATATTGGTTTTATTGACATAGATAATGTGCTGCTGCTACTTCCTTTAATTTATTTATTTTGTCATTTCTTCCAGTTATTATCCTTGGACTTAATTTTAGAACTGTTATTATTATTGTGTTTTAGTCTCGGCTCTCTTCGGATTTTTAGAATCATTTGATTCTGCAATGTCATCATAGCTAGATCTGCCTCCGATTTCGCAAAAGGCCATTTGCTAAACTATCAGGCTATAGTAAGGCGACTTTTACTGGCAAGGCAGGCTATCGTGGTTTTACACTTTTATTTATAAATCCATTTCAAAATATGATTTTTAAAGATCAATATATTAGATAAGTAATAATTATACAGCCAAACCGTTATTTATCGGTTGATAAATAAATAATTAATAATAAATAAAATAAATAATTAATGTTAAAAGGATTGCTATCCTTTCATGCGTCAAGTTAAGTAGAGGAAAGCGACAGCAATGAAGACTAAAAGACTACAATTCATGGTAGATATAGTACTGTTTCCTAGCTAACGAATTTGCAAGGAGGTGAATTGCCTGTTTTATTCCACAGATATGGAAATAGTCGTCCCACGGAAGTTATAGAACAAATAATTTATTTCTCACAGTTAGGTTTATTTTTTATTTAATTAGATTAATTCGCCGCTCCATCTCCCAACTCTCATTTGTCACTTAGAAAAGAAACATTAACTCCTGTAGGCAGTTTTGATAAATTTCAATACATACATAGATACATTGCATAGATGGCTCCCACAACATCAACCGCCATTCTGTTTACTTTTATAACACTAATAATGCCGGCATTTTTAAATAATCGTATTTCTTCAAGTTCGATCGTTGCCTCCATGAGTTATTGTGGTATACTGGCTCAAATAGTTTTCTAACAAACGATCGATTTCAATGGAGTTATAAAATTACAAAAAAATATCGATAAAATATATCGGACTTCAAATCACCGCTCTGAACCTATCTTCTAGGTTTTTTTTGTTTTGATGGAAGTGAAGTCGCGGTTTGACTCGTGAACCGCAGAGAGATCTAACTACCTAAAGAGAGCCCACTGTACGGGGACTATTACAAACAATAAAGGCTCTTGTGCTGGCTAATAGAGCCAGTTAAAAAGCACTCTGATAACACAAACTGTCCACTGTAGCCTAATTAGATGGATGAGACTGTAAACGAACCACATCCGCCTTTGAAGGGCCTCTGGTTAGTCCGCTCCGAGGGTCCTCCCTCATTTCATTTCTCGCTAAAAACATCACTGCCATTTTATTATTCTATAACAGAACTATTTTGCAAAGTAATTTCGTTGTTTTTAGATATATATAAAATCGAGTCGAGTGCTGCATCATGTAACAATAAGAGCAATGAGAGGTTAACAGTAGTTGATATCTTCGAAGGTTGTGTATTTTAGAAAAGAATGATCCAATAATTTTGATAAATGAGGGAAACTAGGTAAATGAGATAATCCCCTCTCTTTCAACATAATGATTAATTAAACATCTATAATGCATTTATCTCCTTCTTTTTATTTTCTCTTATTTTTATGTAAATATTTCTATTTTAATTTTATTTAAGCCCTTATATAACTTTTTTTTCTCTGTATTATATAAATAATTAATAAAAAACTAATATAAATAAGGAATATATACTCCCCGTCAAAAGTATCGCAACACTTTGAAAATTTGAATTTTACCAAAACGTCTGTCTTTTCATAATAAAGAAAGGTTCTGAAGTCTGTAATGAGTATTTTTAAACTGGACATAAACAAGTAATATTAAAATAAATTATAATATATCTTCCAATAAACAAAAATAAAAATAATAAAATCTCGAGAACTATGGGTGTTGCAGTACTTTTGACGGGGAGTTTATTTACTCAATTTATCTGATATTTTTTCTGGTTGTTTCTGATATTGTTGTACATCAGTCTCCCACTAAGCTCCGAAGAAGATCACAGTGTGGCCTGCCGGCAAAGAACTTGACGACATGGTCGAAATCGGAAGAAATGCCAGATCAATGGATTAAAAATATTGGCCGTGGCAATTTAAGAGTGCTTTTAACGTCAATTTAAGAGTCGTTACACCCGACTTAGCTCGGGTTTGCATTTGTTTGCAATTTTGCATTTATATTGTTCGATTTAAAAATATTAATAACAATGAAAATCGGTTATTGCGAAATAAACCATAAATCTTGGGAATTTGCATAAAAAAACTTTACTACTATTGACCTATGAAGGGGCTTCATAATTGGTAAGGACTCTGCTATATTGAAGCCAAAGGTTGAGCAGAGAGATTGTTGGGCCGACATCGAGCTAAGCCATCTGATTTCCACTCCCCCTACTTCATATAGGCTGGGATAGCCCTAGGAGATTCACCAAATCCCACAAGGTTGACCCAATGACGAAAACAGAGTAAAGAATTTATCTGCCACATCCAGCCTCTAACCCGAGACTTATTTATTCTTCAACAGTTCTCATACAAAATGAGATTTTTATTTTTATTCTTTGTATTTATGGATTTTATATTTTTGTATACATTATCATTCATTCAATTGTATATTTATGTATTTTGTTTAAAGGCAATACCATTCTTTAGGATAAATATGGATATGACAAACAATAATGGAATTGAAATGCACAAATATATTTGCATATTGAACCCAGATTTATAAATCGTGCCGAAGGGTATAAATTGTTAACGCAAGCAACAGTGTCCATCAGTATAAAAAAACAACAAAAACTTGGAGGTTAATTGACCCATCTAAGACGGTAAATGAAGTAATACGTCATTATTTCCGGTGAGAGAGAACTGACAGAATAATAATGGAAAAAATGAAAACCGTTATTGCTGGGGATTGGTAAATGTACGCATGTTACGGTCATCAGGAGAGAAAGAAGGACCGCGGAGGAGAAGCGAACTGGAAGATTTGTTCAGCTCCGCCAACTAGGTCGTCTCGAGTCTCCTCTTTCCGTTATTCACTTCTTTCTTAGCTCTTAGTTTTTTTTTAATATTATCATTAGTTTAATTTGTTGCAATAATCATTCTCGTAACAAAAATAAATAATTATTTTGTGATTCTTTTATCTGATCTACCATGACTGCCATGTGCTTCTATATTCTGATCTCATCACCCAGTGAAAAGTAAAAGCTAGTATTTTTCAATTAGTGTGAAAGTCTGCTAGAAACTTTTCAGACGGTGGCTGTCATCATATATTACGGTTCATCAACCTCGAGTGGCAAAATAGAAATTAATAATTTGAATTTAAATTTACTTTTCATATGTAAATGGGTCGCAGTAAAATTAGATTGAAGCTAATTTAATTATTAATTTATTTTCAAAAGTTATTAATCGATTTCAAAGTTTAAAGTTATTTTTTGAACGTAAATTAAATGATTAGGATGTCATTGGGTCAGAGAAAAAATAAATATTTAATAACCCATAGCTATAATGTTTTACCTAAATAATTTTTTTATTAATTAATTTTTGGCTTTTTCAGATTGTATTATAAACTGCATTGATCAACTCTATATACCTTAGTAAATTTGTTTCGGAGAATACGAATATCTTTAATAATATTATACAGTTTTTATTTATTAACTTATTTATCAAAAATGGACTTCATCGAGCTTCTGCGATGTATTATTCAATATTTTTTTATATTCATCGTATTTAAGAAAAGGAGATTTATTTTTTCTTTTCTTAGGTTTTACGTTTCTGGTATTAATTATTTATAATAATTCGAAAGTAAGTATTTCTGCTTAAAATTGTTAACAAAAAAATAAATCATTTGAGGTATTTTGTCATTCCATAGCATAAGTCAAGTGTATCAAAATTTGTGGACCTGAAAAAGCAAGGTTTGCAAGAGGGTTGCAGAAATAAAGTAGGCGATTTCTTAATTGACCATATTTTGGTTTAAAAATTATTGAGGTGCTTGATTCATTCAAGTATTTATTTTATTGTGAAGGGAAGGAATCACATTAAAATACAGGACCGAACATTTCGAAACTTCATGTTTACTAATTTACATATTGCTACGAAATCAACGCTTATCCATGCTAGATAATGTGATCTTTCGGCATCTTAAGGTAGTTTTTGTTATCTATGCTATATTACTTTTGCACACTAATAATATTGTCATAGTATATTGTCATTTAATATTATCAATATTGCACCTCTTTGAATTGTCAAAAAAAAGCTTCTTCTTGAGCATTGAATATTTAGAGGTGTGGTCAGTATCGCGCTAAACCCCTAGGTTTTTCCCACAGTCAATTGGTGGCTTGAAGGAAGAATCACAGGGTCTAAAACTAATACGAAATCATGTTTATTTTTTTACTATCGTCAGTCTCGATTAAGCTAGAATACTTTACCTATCTTGTATTGAAGCCTATACAATTTCGTTCATTAAACAGTTTCAACTACTATTGAAAGCTACCAGCATTACCAGTGGGTTGAGCTGTGTCGAAGGTCGCGGATTCCGACTGAAGCAGATAATTTATTAAACTGTTAACTATCACGGGTGAATGTGGGGACCCTCCTGGGGCTCACCCAGCCTCTAAATAGTAGGTTATTTAATAAAGGCCTCAAAATTAATTCGGTAAAAACTCAGAGAAAAGCATTAGCTCGGCCAAATCTCCTCCTGGCACTGCCGTTGGCTCAGAAACAGTGCATACTCTAATATGTACTGAACAGTACTTTAAGATAAGGTGATGTGAGCAGTGGAAATGCTATATATTAATTAATTTGGTGATTTGTCCTTAATTTATAAATGTAAAAGGGACATAAGCGGTCTTTAACCGAGGTTCAAAACCCATCCTTATATGTAACGAATAATAAGATCGAAATATTGGTTTGTCGTCTACGATGATTCTTCGCTTCGAGAGCGGGATCCAGGGCAACCGTTTTTTGCTAGATAGAGGAGGCTCTGGACTAATTATTAGAGAGTGAATGACGACAATTGCTGCCTTGACAATGAAGGCTTATTGTTGATGCGATAACAATAGTTACTTGTTCTCTCAGTGAATAAGACAAATAACTAAGGACCCGGTAGTGACGTTTGATTTTTTGTTTTATCGGAGATCCAATTGCTCCGAGCGACCATTGTCTTCGTTCCCCACTTCTTCGTGATTCAAATCGGCCATACTTTAGCCTAGAGAAGGTACCGCTGGCTACTGCTCTTCTTCAAGCCTCTGATGCCACTTTATTATATTGCTACAGACTGAAAACTAGCCGATGGCCGATTTGTTTTTTGACAGGTGAGGAAAAATACAGACAGTGGAAAAAAATAAAAACGTGTTTTTAACAAATCCTTCTCTAGATGGAAATGCGATAACTTGTTTAATACATCTTCTCCCCAATTTACTAAATAGTTGATAACATTCATATTTAATTTAAAATTATAATGAGAACAGCTTAAACCTCGAAGATGTGGGATATTACCAATCTCTCAATACACTTCTTATACCGATGGATGTTCTTTAATTATTAGGTAATTGCGCTTATGCCAAGAATACACTAACAAGTCTATCCTGGCCTGTTTAAGGAAATTTCCTGCTGTCAACAGAATGTAAAGAAACCTTTATTGAAGTTTGGATCGAATCAAGTATATCCTAATTTTTGGTCATAACTATTATGATGGTCACTAGCTTTAGATTACATATTTCTCTGAAGAATAAGGGCAAAAAGTTGGTTACCTTGAGTGAGGTATGTATCTCTGAACAAAACATTCTGGTATTCGGACTCTTAACAACGGATTCCAGTTCTTAACTTATTTTTAAAAAACTTATGAAAGCATCTGAGAAGAATGAGGTATTATCATCGATAACAGTGATTACATTCACTATTAACGATGGTTTTAGTCTTCCAAAAAAGAAGAAGACAAAAGCGCCCGTACATCCCCTACCTCACTTAAATGGGGAGAAAGTTTAATTACGGAAGAGTTATGCGGTGGCGGGGAGTTTAGAGCTGACACACAGATGCAACTAACCGTGATAAATAACAGCGAATAGAAGGGAACACGAGCTCTTGCGGCGCAGGTGCGCACTATGTCTTGTCGAGGCGGCGCTCATCCGCGCGGCAGGTGTCTCCTGTCTGCTTCCCGATCTGGGCCGCCATTAAGGGATTAGTTGCGGAATTGCCGCGAGGGTTCCTAATGCCAGCCACTTTATTCCGCAGATAAGGATGATCACTTTTACTAATGATTCTGATATGATAATGGGGTGTGTACGTTGGTGGAGATTCCTTAACGAGGGAACTAATTTCTTCTTAATGGAAGGGATAGGCATCACTTACAGTTTGCAATTGGAAGGATTACCATAGTTGGGATGACGGAAACTGGATAGTTATAACTGATAACTGGTTTTGGGATATAATAAACTTTTTTAAATGAATAAATTGAGTAAGTACTCAAAAATAGACAAAAACTATATTCTTATTGTCATTGCATATGGGCATTGCGGTCCTTCAATAACCCTCCTCCACCACATCCAACCAATTTCCGTGGACTTGCGTTTTTCTCCTCCATTCTTGTACATCCAGCTACTTTAACTCCTCTTCCACATCATCTATCCATCTTATTAGAGGACGTCCTCGTCCTCGTCCTCTACTTCTCTTTTCACCCTGATTCCCATAAATCATCTTTGCTATCCTGTGTTACAAATTTGGAAAGGTACTTAGAAAAAAAACGACCTTCTTTTTTTATTCGAAACGTCTTAAAATTAGAATAGTTGCTAAGTCTCTTAAGTTTAATATTGAATTTCTTGTCATTAATGTTAAAAACTGTTGCGTTTATTTTGCTGTGTTCGATTTAATAATTTGGACGAAATCGATAGTAATCTGACGTAAAGTATAATAATGATTTTATTATTAAACAGAATTTTACAAGGAACCCCCATTTATATCATTTATATGCTAACTGCTTCAGAGTGACTGACTCATATTTTATCATATATCACTTAAATATTTTTCAAATACATCATTGTCTGATATAGATGAAGTATTCAGAAAAATAATTCACTTTTTCTTGTTCACCTTCAGTACTTCTATTACCTGTCATTACTGACAATCATGTCATTCTACAGCTATGACCTTATAAATCACAGAGTTACAATGGACCATAATATAGGAATGTTAATTGAACTATTTGACACGAAACTCTCGCCTTTTCATTGCGGCCCAATATTTTCCTCCTCTTGTAATGATATGCCGCTGGAGAAATCCTTGACTTGCCCATTCAATGCTAATTATTCGAGATTTCTTTATAGCCATATCCCAACGCAGGCAGGGCACTCGACGCATTAAATCACCTGTTCTCGATCCATTAGCTACATATATAATGCTGTTTGACAGTAATTCAATAGGACTTGAATAGAATTAACGTTTTAAAACGTGAGCTGGAGCATCGTCATGCATAAACCACAGCCTTTGCCCAATGCCTAGCTCAATGTCTTCTAGGAGTTCATGAAGATTATCTTACAAAAAATCCAAGTATGATATACCTGATAGCCTGACAGGTGTGAAAAAGAAGGGACCGATTATGTTGTAGCCTAGAAGACCACACTTGACATTTGAAAAAAGGTATGTTGGTAATGTCCAACAGCAGACGTTTGAGGGTTTTCTTCAGCCCAAGCATCGGTATTTCGAAAATTAAGAATCCCGTTTCTTGTAAAGCAAGATTCATCAGTAACCAAAATGCAGTTCAAGAAGTTAGGATCTCGTGTGCATTGTCGAATTAACCAGTGGGAGAAATTTCTGCGATAGTTAAAATCTTGTGGTAAAAAATCTTGCCTACTCAATACGTGGAATGGATACAATTGTTGTTGGCATAAAGTTCGCCATACGCTGCTAGAGATAACCTCGAAACGACGTGACAATCGTCTGGTACTAGTTGTAGGAGATTACTGAACAGAGTATTTCTTCTTCAACCTTTGCAGTTCGTCGAACTCATTGTCGACCGGCGTTTACTGGTATGTATATGTTTTAGCGTGCTATAATCGCTAAGGCGTCTTCAAATGGTCTCAAACGTTTTACGATTTGGTATTCCTCGGTTAGAAAATTTTTCACGTTATCTTCGAACAGCAGCAGGACCGTTTCTATGTACCTGGCCTTAAGTAAAAGCATGCTGTGAATAAATTTGTGATGTCTCCCGTGATAATCATAAATTGAACTGTCTCACAGTATTCACTCACACTACACAAACAGATAAGCAACTACTGCCATTGCTTATCGTTCATTTGTTTATCAGGTGATTAAAACCTGTAATAGCGCTAAACTTTGTACATTCAGTCTTAATAATTATCTGTTTAATAATTGAGTTTGAGATATATGTTAATATGAACTTTTTTGATATTTTTGTGTTAAAGAACACATACCTAAAATAGTGCCGTGCAATTCAGAAACACCCTGTATATTCTCTATTGGGGAGGGCAATAATAACCATTTGTATTTGTTTGCTCTTAAAATAAAAAAAACAAAACAAAAATATTAAAGTAAAATATAAATAGGAGTACGCCCTGTCTATTTAATCTGTAGACAAACCCTCATTTTACAAATTAAAAAACCATAGATATAATTGCTTCAGTAGTTACTTATCGTTTCATTAGAGGCTCCCAAAATATTATTCTAAAAATTAAAGTTCATTTATTGTTGCTATTTTGTACAATTTTTGTTATAGATTATAATTTAAGTAAGTAAAAACAATAAAGGATTAAACAAAAGATAGTTGTTCAATCCGTTGATAGGCAACACTGATATAATATTGAAATATATTAAATATTACCATAATAAAGAGAGAACCATATTTCAATATCATTAAAAATAGATAAAATTATCTATTATAATGAATGAAAAACAAAATTATGAAAAGAACATTGAAACAAAAGTCCTGTTGAAAGAATTAAATGATAAAATAAATCCCAATAATAAATTACAATTAAAACCTTTCTCATATCTTGCTTTTAAATTTGCTGAGCTATTTGAGCTATTTGAGCCTATATTAAGTCTATGGGATCTAAAAAAAAGCCTTTGCTCGGGTAATAAGGCATATTATGCCTACATAATTTGTCTGTGTAATGTATTTTTTTTATCACGTACCGGCCACTAAGGACCACGCGAATATCATTGGTTAGATTTCTTTGGTAGTCTTGATTTTCTTTCTTCCCATCGCAGCTAATGTACTTTATTATATAGAAATTATAAAAATAAAAACAAAACCAAATATTTCTTTATAAACGAATTTATTATCTTGCACGTTAGATAATTGCACGGGATTAGGCAGCGTCTTCGGTGAAACCCATCGATATTCCAACCCTTTTACACAAAACCTCGACAAATTATATTACCTAAACCTTCCTGGTGAATCACTCTATCTATTGGTGAAAACCGCATGAAAATCCGTGCATTAGTTATTGAGTTTATCGAGAACAAACGCGGGCGAGGACTTTGTTTTATAATATGTATAGATGATTGTTATTTTATAACAACATTGTGTAGATTTATTAAACACTATGGACTTCTTTTTTTTTACGCTCTTGAAGATTCACCTTGATGTTTTCAACACTAAACAGCACTCTCGCTAAGTGTAAATGGTTGAAAACGCAACGTTTTACCATATTTTTTTATTGATTCAAATGAAAACCCTTAAATATTAAATTTTCACTGCAATTTTAATTTACGTAGATTAATTATGGTATTTCTTTATTCACGTTTACCAGGACGAATATAATGAAGGGATTTAAGAACTTCCTTTATGATCCTAATAACTTAGCCTCGTGGAGGGAACAAATTATCATTTTCGGTAAACAAACCAATTTGTTATACAATAAGGCGGCGAAACGTGCATTAATATAAGCCGACCTCCATATTTTTTTTTTGTCGGTAAGAGTGAAATATATATGGGGCCGTAAAGAAAGGTCGGGGCCTAAATGGAAATCTGGTAATCCCGGTAGATCTGGAAGGCGGTAGGAAAGCCCTTAGAGCGGATTCCGCTCACGTCCTCACAAGTATCCGGTTAAACCTTAGGGCCGGGGGTTCGAGGCGGAGATATCTTTGGGGTAATATTCTGTACTGGCCGGCCTGCTAACAGTATTAGAGAGCTTTAATAAAAAAAAAGGGGGGATCTCATTCAACTTCCTCCCCACTCTTAGGGTTTATTCGCCATTTAACTCCCCCCCCACTAGAATTGGGGCGTCACCGGGGTGTGTGTGTAATTACAGGGTGTTCATTGTCCCTCGTTCCCTGTCGAGTTAGCCGGCTAGCCCCCATCCGATCTCTTTACTTTGTTCTTACTATCGAACACTCTGCAGGCTTCTGCTGGGTAGGGATTCAGGCAGGTATCGGAGATACGGAATTGATTATAATCAAATCAGTAAAAATTAAAAAAACTTGTTGAATACATTATTGAGTTTGTGTTTGCCCTTTTAATTTAATCTTTACTGCCATTAGGTAAATAATTGCTAGACTTCTTCTATAGTTCGAACTTTACACCTCAGCTTTTTTTTTATTCATTTTTAAAATATTTTTAAGGAAATTCAACTGATCGATTTTAATAATTGAAATAACAAAAATTTGGTTTAAAAACGGTAGTTTAATACTTCGTTGAAGTTTTTTTGGTCCATGATTTTAGTGATTAATGTCATTTGGTTATTAAATAATTCTATAATTATCGAAATAAAGGAAGACTGTAAAAAACATTGTAATTTCTTTAGAATTTCTATTGAATTACAGCAAACAATGGTAGAAGCTGATTTTCTTTTAAATGTTTTTTTATATATATTTTATCTAATTAAGCAGCTTTTCAACGTTAGGCTTAATATTATTCATCTTATTAATCTGAGAGTTTAACTAAATAATGATATTACAAATCTGGAAGCAGAAGAGCTTGTTAAAGCAATGTACTTCCTTATCTTTGAGTGTCTGAGATCTGTTTGATTTGAAAGCTCGCTGTATTCAAGAGGATCTTCAATGAGTGGTTGGAAATCCTCTTAATGTATTCAATACCGCTACCAAAAGGAAAGATAAAGTATCTCAATCAGTTAAGGATGGAATATTCTCGAATTAATTATCTTCAATGCCAAGGGAGCCTTACTTATGGTTGATAAATATAAAATGTGGTCAAATGATACGATCAATTCTTTATCACTAAATGGTGGAGTGTCAGACATATTTTCTGGGCATCTTCCATTCATTTCAAGATTTTAGTTGAGGATTAGAATCACTAACAGTTAATCCTTCCATAAATTTTAAAAATACCCATTTGCTAATTCAGGGAATTCCCTAATTTCCTTCGATGTTTTGATATTATTTAAGTTTTTAACTTAATTTAATTTCCGAAATATGATTAATTTTTTAATTCTTCAAATAGAACATAATAATTTTAATTTTATCGGTAATAGAAAAGTTTTATCAACTGGCGGAAATGTTTTTTTCGATAATTGTAAACTTATTTTAAATGATTACTAAGAATGGAAAACCTAAGTAACACAAATCGGATAAATTTTAATCGTAATAAATATGCCGTCCACGTAAAAAAATTGTTTAGTCGAATTTTTTCCAGAGTGAGTTAATTTGTTACTAATTAATTAGTTACTGAGGTAAGCGGAGTCGTTACATAATCGCAGTGAATAAAAGTGTCTTAAGGCAGATGTCTAAAAATGAAGATTTAGCTTAATTATTACTACATCTCAAATCAAATGCGGCAATAATGAGACAGTTCCACTTTTCTTAGCACAAGAAACTCATTTAGGACAAAATTTAACTTCACCATTTATTCACCGGAGCAATGAAGTATAGTGAATTTGAAAAATTATTGCATTTCTAGACTTTATTGATTTACCATTAGCATCTTTACAAACATAATCTTATATAGGCTAGCGTAGGTGTCTGGAAAATAAAATATGTAATGAAATATATTCAAGTTATTCACAAAAAAAATTTAAAAAATATGCCATTTTCATATTCCTTGGTTGCACATGGAGTAAGCAGTTCATAACATCAAAACTGATTAGATGTAAACTTATTCTAGAATGCTATGGGAAAAATAGCGAAAAAGAAAAGCCTCAAGCCTGTAAAATAATAATGAAAAAAAAAAAAAACCAGTCAACGTTTCGACAATTCACCCATCATTAAGACATTTAGCGAACCTAAGGATTTGCTTTTTGCCTTTTTTCCCTATTTCTTCTTGATTAATAATTTATCTCTTATCTCTTTTCGAGTTTTTGCTCATTTTTATGGTTAAATATATGATTAAATATATTCTTTATTAAGGAAACAGTACTTGCGAGACTTACGCCTTACATACTGTTAACGCTATTAGGCTTCTTATTCACAAGAAAGGTCGCAAATACACAGCAATCTTACACTTTGAATGTCAGGATAAGGAAAGACGAAAAAGTGATGGATGAGGTATCTCCAAGTTGAAACTTAATCAAGCCTCGAAAAACAGCTTAGTAATTTGGTTTCAAGATGCCATAGCTTTCGCTCGCTGTTGGTGTCAGCTGTTTCATGCAACGCTCATTGCTGCTAAGAAAGTTTGACTGGAATGGGATTTCAATAAATACGGTTCAGCCGCTCACGTGGATTTTCTCACCTGATTGTGTGAAAGTATGATATAAAAATCTTCGCTGTATTATGTCACTGTATACGTATGTGTACTATATTTTAAAATTTGTTAAAATGTGTATAACATTTTAAAATTTAGCTTTTATTTTTGCCATCGTATACTTAACATTTCTTTAAAATGAGCACCTTGAAGCTTCCGGGATATCTTAGTGACATATTTATAAAACGAATGACAAAGACCATTCGGATTTCTAAGGTTACATTTATAATATCCTTCTTTAAACATGTAAATAAAGTACATAACCACCTAACAAATACGTTAATGCAGAATATATTACCTCATAAATATATCAATAAAAATAATTTAACGAATTGCCTATGACTTCCCTGGTAAAAGTATTTAACATTTTCCATGATTATTGTCGGTTTGCCATGGAACTATTCCTTATATCTGGAAGACCATAGCAGGGTTCTATTTCTACCTTGTGGAGTTGAACATAAACTTCATACTGTTTTGTTTTTTATAAGTATGCACTGAATTATTTAATATGTGTGAGGCTCGTCGGCGTATGGCAGAAATGTCACGTACTGACTTGGATAAAAAAAAAAATTAATATTGTTGTTATGCTATTTTGGGCGTTTGGGATCAATAGCGGATAACTCCGTGATTTCAAAAATTGACTTTTTCGCTAGTTTAGTCAAACATTTTTATGCTAATACAACTTCAGGGTCAGAATCGAGCAAAACCATATGGAACAAGGCGAAAAAACTCAATTGTTGGAATTTCGGTTTTATCGGCTTTTGATCCCAAACGCTTCATATGAATAATATGATTTCACTGGTATTTCTATGAATAATGATTCCTAAGTAATTTTCTTTCCTTCTGTATGCTCTATATTGTTATCAAACCTTTTTATCAGTGAACTAATAAAGCTAAAAGTATAGATTTCCCACCATTTCTACCACGTATCGCATTAATTTTATTCGAAAACAGACTATTGCCGTAATTGCACTTAATCTTAAAATATCTTAATTGTTGCATGTAGTTCACTCAGACAAAGGGTAATAAAAAAACACGCTTCCATTTTTAGTCAAATAGGTTGGACCGAAACAATAGGATATAATTGAGAAGGCTAAAATTGAGAACTAGATCCTATCTTCTAAACAGTCTATTCTCCGCCTTTCTAATGTTCTCTACCATTCCACTTAATATTTTTCTTTTTTTCTATGAGAAACATATCGCCGCTAGGATCCATTATACTCATAGCCGTAATTTTTTCGACTGGATCGGGTTAGATAATCTTGATACACGGGTTATTATGAGCCCCGACTTACGTGTATAGCTTTCTTAAATAGCCTGGAGGCAATTATACTTGGTTCAGAAAACGAGTACATCTCCCGAATCTTTCTGGAACATCTCCAGGTTTTTATTAGTTATTCATTCCGTCCACTGTAGTCAGATATATCTGTACACTAGTCTGTTAAGTGGAGTGAAATTTAAACAACAATAACGTTTTGAAAAATACCCTTTTCCAGAGAATCCCTAATTAATAAAGGCATCAAGATTTTTAACTAAAACACTGATCATAAAACCGTATGATTTTATACATCTAGCTACAAGTTGAGAACACAAACATTTGAATTAAAGAGGAATCAATGTGTAAAACGCCTTTTTTTCGCAATGAGCCACAATGGGGTGGGATTCAAAATTTGATATTTTTCTTGAATAACAGTGGTTTACCTAACATATATGGGGAAGAAAATTGTCCGATGAAAGTGACAAAAAATTGCTCTTGAGTAGGGAGAACTGTTTATTGGAATACCAACGTTTCTACTCATATTGCAGGTCTTCTCCGGGACTAAATATGTAAAATACAGACAATTAAAATTACATATCGTAACTATTATAATTTATAATTTCTTAAAATTATTACAAAAGACTTTGTTGATTACTTCTGGTTTATATCGTGTTGATAAATGTGTTTATAATTGTTTCGCTAACGTTTCGCCTGCCATTCTGTTGACTTCTTCAGGGCTGAAATGAGAATGAGCACCCTCATTTCAGCCCTGAAGAAGTCAACAGCATGGCTGGCGAAACGTTGGTGAAAATTTTATCAACACGATCTAAACCAGAAGAAATCAACAGTCTTTTGTAATAATAGTGGCCGTGGAAAACTAAAAGAGTATTTACTTTAAATTAATTTTAATATTTTCTATATGCAATTTTAATTGTCTGTATTTTGCAGATATAGTCCTAAAGAAGGCTGGCAATGTATGTCCAAACGTTGGCTCTCCAATAAATAGTTCTCCCTAGTTAAGAGAATTTTTTTTTCGCCATTCGGACCATTTTCTTCCTGAAAATTAAATATAACCTTTCTTGTTTGGGCCTTGATTTTCGACCAGCTTTGATGTTCTAACAGTATCTCTTAAAACCGAAATCCAGTCTTTACTAAGCTAAGATGTCCAAACATGGTTTTTGCATAATTTTGTTTCTCGAGTTCTAACGAGTTTAACTCGTAAAACAAAACTATGCCAAACGGAGCTCAAGCGGTCAGTAGTATACTACATAAGTCTGGAGCGAAGCCAGTATAAGTGAGTTCACTGTTCAACGGTGGTTCCAAATATTTTGAGAGGAGAACATTAGCCTTGAAGATAAAGACGACCGTGGAAGAAATTCTGCCAACATCATTTTTTGCCAACAGGATTGTCTAATTGATTTAAAGACTTAGTTTTCCTGCCAGTTCTAGAACAGTTGTGCTGGGATTTCCCTCCACCAAAGCTCGTAGAACATCGCCATCAAGGGCAGAACGTCTTCCAAGGCCTTGTTTGTTTTCAAGCATCAAACAAGCAGTTTACTATTTCGATTTCTATTTCGGAGTGTTTTAAAAAAAAACATAAAATCTTGTGTTATTTTCCGAAAAGCCCAATATAGTTCTATATTTATTCTGTTTATTGAAAAAAAAACATCTTCTACTACAACTAATTAAGGGTCTGGGGTTCAGTCCATGCCAGAGAAAGTACTGTTTTATAGAATACAGTACACGGAGGGGATTGATCACGCTCAACCGCCAGATTTTTCTCCCTTATTTTGGGTACTGACTTGATAGAGGCTGAATGAGCCCCAGGAGGATCCTATATCCCATATGATCCATCTCCGGCTGCTAACAGATTTAATTAATGTTTTGCCAGCAGCGGGACCCCAGGACTTTTGGCATGGCTACTCAGCCCTCTTCCGCTCCAGCCACACCATATATATAAAATAAAATAAATTTATTTCAGATTATCCGAAATTTCATAAGAGTCGCAGCTTCACCCGTCTGAAATCTACTATGTCTTTCCATACAAGTGGAATATTCATGTAATTACTATACTCTTTTCAGTCTGTAGATTTAGATATTCTTTGTATAAAAAGCTCAACAGATTTGACGGACATGACCGAATCTTGTTATAGAAACATTAGAAATGGTGATTACTGGCGTTTTAAAATAAGAATCTTCTCTCCATGTAATAATAATACACATGAATCAGAAAATAAGCCAAGTTGATCCTTTACATTTTGTCAATGCTCCGAGGCAGTATATATCAGTTAAACCAAAATAAAACCGACTAATTAACAGAACACAAGCTAGGGTAAATTAGGCAACTGAGACAGTGGAGAAATATGAGAGTAGTGTTATTTCCACTGAGGGAGGGTTGACGAAGACAGTTCATTTATTCCCCGGGCGAGAGGGTTGCCGTTTATTTTGGTTGAGGGGATGCGAGGACTGGGTAGAGGCTCATTAGTGAGAGGGTGGAATAGTGAAATAGTGCCCTGCCACCTGCCTCTATGTCACTCTTGCATGTTCGGCCCGGCCCAGCAGCGTAGCTGCGTAGTCTTTTTTTCTTTTCTTTTTTTTTTACTGCCTTTCTCTGTTTTATTTTCTAGGTTAGCCATAAACAAGGACGGAGGCTTATGGCCGTGTTTTATCGCTCCGAAATAGATGGTAGTGTGCTTCGGTGAACTGTAAATCCAAAGCTACCATATGGGCCTGACGCTTTACAGTAATATTTTAAAACCGAACGAGAGGAAAGGAAAGAAATAGAGAAGCTTTGGATATTTATGAAGTGGGGAAGGTCGCGATGGTGATTAAGAAGAAGAGAGATTTTAAGAGAGTTGATTTACCGAGAACAATCTTCCATCAATTGGATCTTTTCTAACGACCCCCGAGAAAGAGAATTATCGAGAGCTAACACAATCGCTCCTAATACAATCTTCTTTACAGGCGATCCCAACGAGGTTTACCGATCACTTTAGCGCTGATAATCCTCTTGCTGATTCTAGGCTACCGCTGTTATATTAATGCAGCAGCAAGAGTGATGGTGTATGAAGCATGCCACTTGTGATTTTCGCAATACCCATTCGGTGACTGAAATTTTATTTACTACTGAGTGATTTAAAACCTCGTATGCATTCCTAACATTACATCTATTTAGACGTAAAGCTTTGAACTCTATACCATCACTACCCATGAAGATTTTTGAGTTCATTACGTGGTAGAGACTTTACTATTTCTTTGAAATGCCATCCGAGATCACGCTCAATCCCCAGGTTTTCCCTTAGTATAGGATATTCACTTTATAGGGCTGTTAGCCCCAGGGTGGTCTGAAGATTCCACAGGTTTACAGAATAATAATTTATCTGTTGCAGATGGACTTCAACCAGAATTCTCAATCACAGCAACTTAGCGCTCTACACGCTTTCCTAAAATTAAACAAATATAAATGTAAATAATAGAAAATAAATATTTAGAAATTGGGGAAAAACGATACAATATTTTTTAATCTTACCTTTTTTTGTGTGTTTTTATTGTGACAACGAATTATTACTTATGTAGTTTAGTACAGTAAAAAAAATAAATAAAAAAAAATAAAAACACCTCAAAACACAAGAGCCGTAGAAATAAGGAATCAGGAAATAGAGAATGGAAGACACGGAGGGAGAGGATACGGAACGCCACTGTATGGAATACTCTCGGATTTAAATCAGTTGGGACCATTTTAGAGGAAACCGAACTAAGATGGTTCGGACATCTCCATAGGATGGACCCAGAAAGAAGTGCCAAGAATACTTAGGAGACCCGCTTGGAAGGACTAGGGCCAAGAGGATGCCTCGCATCTCTTGGGAGGACAGCGTTAAGGAGGCTTTCAGGAGAAGAGGATTAGACTGGAACAGAAGGAGAGAGTTGATTCGGGATAGTGACATTGGTCCTGGCTCTATGTTGTTCTCGAAACAACGATATATACTCTGTATAATTATTTATAGAAAGGTGAAAAGTGTTAAAAACAAAAAAAAATTGGGGCGTTATCCCAACATCGAGCACTTCATCCCCCTCCTCCATCCCGTCCCGAGGGGCTCATGATGCAGAACAGTTTTCGATGCTGCCCGTCCCGAGATTTATCTCGGAGGATCCGGTAGCGATAGCTATCAGGCACGGCAAATCTACTCCAAGATCATCGCAGCGTCAGCGAAAGTTCTTGACAAGCCCTTCCAAAAGTTGCCAAATCCATTACCTTTTCATCAGTCGTAAGAATAGTCAACGGTTATCAGATCTGGCCAATTCGGAGGAATGTGACTATTAATTAAGGAAGAAGAGGGAAATATCTTTAATCTCGGAATGGAGCAATGCATTTTATATTATTTCGGTCTATTTTATTTAAAATTTTGGACTGTTTTGAAACAGGTCACTTGTTCAGGAATAAACGCGTGCATTACCGAGAATATGAAATACAGGTTTGGGGTTTCAGATTCTCAAAACTATCAAGTTGAATTGCTCCTGATTATTTTCACTGAAGGTCTTCTTCCGAGCTAAATACATACAAAACGAAATTTAGCCCTGAAGAAGACGTGCAATTTGGGCCAAAACGGTGGATTTTAAATAAATAATTCTCCTTATTTAAGATAATTTTGTCTTACTTCCACCCTGACCATTTTCTTCCTCATTGGACCGTTTTAATATTAAAATATATTATCATTATTAAAATGAATAAAATGTTATATGAAAAAAATCGTAATGAACAG
Source organism: Arma custos (assembly GCA_037127475.1). Taxonomy (NCBI): domain Eukaryota; kingdom Metazoa; phylum Arthropoda; class Insecta; order Hemiptera; family Pentatomidae; genus Arma; species Arma custos. The sequence continues at coordinate 106,152,356 of CM073760.1, read as the reverse complement.
ATAAAACTAATCGATCTGTCTTGAGCCAGATCATTTGAAAACTGAATTATAATTCTTAAATCGCAAAAAGAAGATGATATTATGTGGTATTGTTATGTACTGAATTTCGACTGTAGGTAGGTAACCGTATTCCTTAAAGTAGCAGCTTATGCCTATTTCAAAAAGCCCAAATGCAAACTCAGTTAGCCCCAATCCTATTCGCAATCAGGTATTCGTTAAAATTGCCTATCTTATTTATATCTGGGTGTGAAAAAATTAGGACTATCGCTATAGCTTCGTTCATTATCCTAGCAGCGTAAAATTAAATAAACAAACAAACAAGAAATAGATCTACAAAATATAATTCTTTTCTTCCTTGATCGAGTAAGCGCATATATTTTCTTAACCAATTAAAAAGGATGACCATTTTAAGAGAGGAATAAAGTATATAATGACAAGCGATGTTTATAATAGATAAAATATCTAATTCCTCAATGTACTCTGGCAGGAAGTAGATTAGAAGATAATTTTAATATTATAAATGCTCCGAATACTTAGTACAAGTCAACAATGGTGCAGGCTGCCAAAGTGCCGGGCGATGTATTGCCTGGCTTGGACACCCTCGTGACACACGCGTGTACGTACTACGCACCTTGTTTATTTACAGTTGGCCAAAACACGGGCTAAAGGTCGTCGTATGATCCCTAATGGTTCGTAACAAATGTTCAGGCGCCACGTCCAACTCTCCCGATATTATTGCCGTAGTATTTTTATAAATACAGACATAGTAGAATATCTTAACTGCATAAATTCAACGGCAGCTGACAGATGGCTTTATGAATAATTTGTATCAGTATACAGAATGTAGCGATACATTCAGACCTTTCAAACTTCTTTATTGTCTGAAAAGACGACTTTTATCACTTCCTGGTCATTCTCAAATCTAGAAAGACATAAGTGGAAGAAATTGGTTTGGATGGAGGTAAAATAATTCTTTATGCAGGGAGAACTGTTTATTGGAGAGCCAACTTTTCGATCCACATTGCAGTTCTTCTTGAGGGCTAAATATATAAAATAAAGACTAATTAAGTAAATGAATTGACTTTACCCTTCCTATTGCCGTAAGTACTTCAGAGCATCCTTTCTTTACCAAGTTATCCAATCCCGCCGACTCGGTCCACTCCCGTAACATCCGTTCTCGGCTCTCAGACCTGGAATATACAGCATCCCACCGAACAACTGCTTTTGATAGAGCTTTCCTTATCCGATCCTCGTTCCTTTGGAACTCTATACCTTCCTCCATTCGTCGTTCCAATAATCTTGCAACCTTCAAATTTTTTAATCACCTTATATCCTTACAATTTCCAAAACATCAGAAATAACATACTATATAAACTCTTTTAACTGATAAATGAATGATGTGTTTTTATTTATATATTAAGTATGTTTATATCATTATTTATTTATATTTATATTATTGACGCTTCACTCATCCAGTTAGATATATTTAAAAACAAGTTATATTAGCTGATATTGTTCATATTTTTGTTTCATTTTCTTCTGTGATTGTTTCTACTTGACATTGTAATTTGCATTCATACATAATTATCTATTGTGTCTCTCTATATAATTATTGTAATCTTATTTCTATTATTTTTTATTTCTTGTACTCTGTTTTTTTTAAATTTTTTAAAAATTATCACTGGAGGTAATTCGCTATTTTTTTCTATTTAATTTTTTGTTTTCTCATTAATTCTTTCTCATTTGTTAATTTAATGATATTAATTAATAAAATGTAATCCCATTATACTCTAAGACATAATAATACCCTGTGTAGAAAACGGTATCGTTATTCTAAAGGGACTTGTCCCAGAATAAATAAATAATTTATTATTATTAAAATTACAGATGATAAATATTAGAAAACATAGGCATCAAGGTGTCTGAGTGAGAAAATATGTAACTGGTGGATAAATATAACCTTAGATAAATATACATAGCAAAGGCGAGGGGTAAAATGTAATCATATATTTAAGGTCAAATAATATTATTCAAACTAAAAAAACATAATTAAAAAAATATAGTCGTATAGGAATTAAGACCGAATATTTTCATTTTATTCACATTTCATGATATGAATAAAATGAAAATCATATTGTAATTTGTCAACCTACCAAAGATGTTTCCTCATCATCAGGATATATTTACTAACTAAAAGCACTCAACTGCAACACCATACGAAGATGTCCCAAGCTTGCATTAATTTTATTTAATAATCTGTTTTATTAATTAAATTAACTATATAGCACTTCACAAATGGAAATTCAAAATTACGCCACGAATTTGAGCAATGATAGCTTCTCTCTATGGAAATATTCTAGTTCAAAATTCAAAAATGATATGACTGTCCACCTTCTAAAACCTATGTACATTATCTCGGAGTATATTTGTGGAACATACATGCGTGTAACATACATTCAAAATTAAGAAGACAACTATGACGTCTTCTGGACTGCAGATCTTTACTTGTCAATTTGGACACGTGGGTATGGGTTCAGCAAAACACGTCTGTTCCGAAGAGGTACAAACAAGACAATCCAAAATCTGTTAACAACCAGAGTTGGATGCTGTGCGATCTACGGAACCTCCTTGGGCTCAACCAACTTCTATAAATTGGGTTAAAACCTGGCGGTTGATCGTAATCTGGGACAAATCACCACCCAGCAAAATCATTGACTAAAAAACAGCACATTCTCTACCAGGTACTGACCCCAAGTGGTATAGAGTTCAAAGCTGTACGTCCAAATAGATGCAATGTAAGGAATACAGATGAGGTTTTAAATGGCAGTTTCTTTTTGTTTTAATCTTGCATAGGTATTCCATGAAGATAGTCCTTGGTAGAAAAATAATGGACAGTGAATATTAAGTGGAATATTATTTAAGGAAATTATTGGAAGTGTTTGTTTCAGTGACGAAGGTTAAAATTAATCTCTTGTCGTTTGTTTTGATCTTCGGATTTTTACACGACTGTTTTGATTTTGTTAGTTGTGTTGTTCTCTTTCCATAACAATGATGTATAAATTAATTATGTAGTATTGAACGTGTAGTTATCAATCTTGGCAAGGACGTGCGATGATTTTTTCCCCTATCTATATTTAAATTGGACGGATGCCAGGGAGAATGACAATATCCAATACATCTTCCGTGGCTTGAGCTACTTTCCGAAGATTCCCCATGAATCTCATTATAAATCTCCTCGTGTTATTCCCGCATCCAATTTACTGCGTAAGTTTGTATTTATCTTTGTTAGATTTATACAGAAATCGTGGAGTATAACTCTGCGGTATATAATTAGGGTTGAATATGTTTAACCAGTTTTTATTTAATATTCGTAAATCTATGTTTATCCTCGCTCCAGCCAATTCAAATAGAGAATTTAGCATGAAAAAAATCAAATTTTAAATTTAGATTAGTGATATAGAAATCGTTTCAATGCGAATAACAGTTGTTACTCTTGATTTCTTGAGAGTATCAGTCTTGATTTTTTAATCCTATAAAACATTTGAAAACAGAAATAATAAATTCGTGCATTACTTATAATTATATAAAATACGTAAGTATTTATACATACGTATGTTGTATTATTCATTATTTAACATGAATAATGAGTAATACATTACAGCCTCAGGCTTTTCCAATGTGGAACATAGAAGTAACTACTAACTTATTGTTAGTTTTTAAGTGGAAAATGAATAGATTGGATGATTCTAATAATGTTATGAAATGGTGCGGGGGGTGCAGTTAATGCTTTTACAAAATAATGAAGACTCATTAAAATCATGTAATTTATTTTATATAGCCTCTTAGTGAGATATATCGTACATATAAATGCAAAATATTGAATGTGAAAAGTTTTCGATCTATAGATTGATTACTTTAAGTTTGATAATTGATTTAAAATTCATATAGAGTCATGACATAGATAAAATAGGTTGTTATTGTAAGTAAAATTGATTTTAAATTAATATTTGGAACAGTTCTTTCACACTCATTAAACACATACGGTATTCCTAAGAATTTATTTATGCCAGAATAAAATTTATTCTATTCCATTGTATTCTACTATATCTGTATAAATATTTATTTATTTTTTCAGATTATACAGGTTGTTCATAAATTAAAATGAGTACAGATTTTTTTCCCTAAAATGGCATAATGTAACAATTGCAAAACATTTATTCATTGATTTTAAACTAGGGTTGTATTATATATATGTATTTGTGAATCGACCATGAGGGACTTGTAGACCTTCCGTTTATTGTAGACCGGACTAGAGTTTATCCGTCCTCTATAAATATGCGCTATGAACAGGGGAAATCTTGGCTGTTGAGCATGTTCTCGGTCAAATCACCTCCCTGCAAAAATGTTAGCATAAAAACAGTACATTAACATGAATATAAGGTATATTTATATTGTCTATTTTTTAAAGAGATTATGGTTTCTCAGATTGTTATATACATTAATTATAAACTGTTAAGTAGTTTTTAAGGCTGTAAGTATTGTGTATACTTTAGCTGGAGCGATGCTGTAGTGTAACATCAGAGTGAGTATAAGCCAATTCATTTATATATTTAGTTATACCTTTCCCTTTTCTTAGGCTTCCATTCAAGCCGGTAGCGAGAACTTTTGCTGAGGGTTAGGGAGCCATCCCTCGAGGCGGTTTATTGCTTGAAGAGCAGAACAGATATCGGAAAGGGCTGAGCCCTCGGCACAAAGCACATCCTCAAGACCGGTGGCTTCTCGGGATCGATTCCCGCTAACAAGCAGTCGGATCGCTTTCACCCATCGCCAGCAAGAACTAACAATTATGCCACGCCATAGGTAGCCCCCTCAATATCGAGGTGGGGTGAAACTTCTCGAATCCTAATAGCTGGATCAGATGTTGGTGTAAACCTGTTATTATTAGTTGTATCTGGTTGTTACAATAAACCTCTAATGCAGTCTGAAAGTGGTTATTAATCCAGTTCAAAACGATCCCGTTCGTATTCCACTTATCTATACACTTTCTTACAATTACTTGTCCCGCAGGTACCGATTGCAGATTGGTGGTAGAGCTAGTTATAGTACTGTGAAATAACGTCACGGTATGTCATTTATTCGTAACGGTCATATATGTTTTGTATTGTATAAAATTGAAATGGTTAGAAAATAATTGGTTTCAAAATATATATTAGTAAAACAAAGTTATACATCAGATTTGAGAACAGCTGGGGATGATTACAATGATCTGGAAACCCTCCTGGGGCTCACCCAGCTTCTATTACGATTTGGACACCCCAAATAGGAGGGATAACTTGTGGTTGAGCTTGATCTCGGACAAATCACCTCTCTGCACAGCTGTTGTCCTAGAAACAGTACTGTCTCTCCGACGTACTGAACCCAATAGGTCGTAGTTGTAAAGGATGTTTTTTCATTTTGTTTTTACAATATTTTTCCCCCTTCTCTTAAATTAGATACTCAAGCATATTTGTTGGCTCGGTTCCAGTAAATTTTTATAGCAATAGTAATTACACGAATTCTGTCATTTATAAATAAGTATTTAAACAAATTTAAACAATTATTAATAATTGAATTTGTACTTACCTTACCTGATTGTCCTTCAACTAACTGACTAATGTCAAAATAATTTTCAGTTAGCTCCTATCTGGCGAACCAGCTCAGTTAATGGAAGTTTGGTGTAATGTGTAATGGATCTATATTTTATATTATCCTCGTTAGTTGTAATGGGCATTGTGCATTAAAGAAGCAGGGAACCAAGAAGCCCCATCCTGTTGGCCTGACAATGTTAGTTAGCTTGTGATAACTGGCTGGGTCACAGTAATTAGGCTAAGTTCAATTTGATTCAGGCCCATGCAGCAAATCTCTTAGTTATGCTTTTATTTCATTATCGATTTTCCATTGTTTCTTTTAGATTTTTACCGAAATATCTAATTGAATATGGTACATTTAAAAATTTAAATATGGACAGTTATTTTAAACAGGTTGTTAACAGCTGGCTGAGAGATATCTTCGAAAGATATGACTGAAAAACTATCCTGGATAAATCTATTCCTCGTGCTTGTTTATTTTTAACTTTTTTATTGCAATCACTTGCATTGGTTATCAGTAACCGCTACCATGGATTCAAGCAATGAAGAGAAAAAATGATAAATTGTTTTATTTATTTATTTTTTCTGAATGTTGAATACATTACGACCAGTAGTCGAATACGAACTATATTATACATTTCGGCCCAAATTCATTAAATTCATTAACAATATAGATTTCGAAAAGTTGACCACAAGTTAATAATATTTATACATTGTAAAAAAATGCAGTAGTTTTCTGAGCAAATATGAAAAATAATAAATCAAAAAATAATTAAAAATACAAGTGAAAACATAAAATAGAATGAAACAGATCTTTATACATATAATCTTCTGTTCAATAATTATTTTTGGTATGAATTGTTACATATACTCCTTCAAAAGAACTACGAAATAACTAAAAACTTAGCATTTTTTTTTTTAATTAATATTTTGTTCTTTTGAAGGAGCAAAATATTAATTAAAAATGATGAGTGTTCGTAGCGTGAGGACGCTATATGATGAGTGTTCATTGTAAGTGTAAATAAAGTAAATTAATAGATTATTTAACTTTGGCTCAGATAATATATATGAAATAATGTATTTTTTTAAACAAAAATTGTTTTTAAGACCGTGGAAAAATTCCAACGAAAAGCACTAAAGTCGCCAAACTAAAACAGAAATTGAAATTATCTTTGGACAGATAATTTCAATTTCTAGTTTGGCGACTTTAGGGTTTTTCGCTGGAATTTTTCTACGGTCTTAACATTTATGTAAGGTCTCTTTTTACTTTTCAATAAAAAAATGTTTTGTTGGGGGTTTTACAACCTTGTGTCATAGTCCGAAACTCAATGCATTATGTAGTCAATAATGTCGGTCTCCCAATCTTCCTCCACCAATCTTCTTGCTGCCATCACCTCTTCAACTCCTTGCAGCCAAGTTTTCTTTTGGCGGCCACTTTTTCTGCTCTCCTCTGGGACAAAGTCCAATATCATTTTTGGCCATCTCTCGGGGCCCATTCTTCTCAAATGACCCATCTGCCATCTGCAGCTGCTTGGTCCCAATTTTGTGCGTTATCGTTTCCGCTTTAGCGATATCTCTTGTGGCGGACTTTTTCACTCGTTCAATTCTGGGAATGCGATGACTTCTACTGCAAAAATCCATTTCTACAGCTTGCAGCCTTTGTGCATCTCTTGGCCCAACTATCCACATTTCCAAACCATAAAGGGTACACCTTTGTAGAGAGCCACGCATGATAAGAATAAACATATAAGTATATAGAACTAAGAGAAAAACAAATATGTAGTTTATTTTAAAATCGTATGACCTACCAACTTGATTTGCAACTCGATTTCAGCAATAATCAGGAATTAAAAAAAAATAGGTACAAACAATATACATAAATTATAATTCATTTATAATTCTTAATAAATAAAATAAATTATAATTTTTTATAGAATAATTATAAAATCTGCTACAATCAAGGTCAAAGAGTATTAGGGATCATGGTATCCATTCTAATTATTTTAATTCAATATAAATACAGAGAATTTAAAAACTTTTTTATAATTATCATATTAAAATTATTAAAAATTAAATTGAATGTTGGAATTAGGGAGAATCGGTACATGCAATGTAAACCGTCATCCGTCATTGGAGGGAATTTCGAATTCGGTTTCAGATGATAATAATAAAAACATTTATTTAAGAAATTATACAAATGCCATTTGGCCCATATTGTATACGCGATCTTCTTTTCAAAATCTTCCTTCTTTTGAAGGAATTCGCCCGGAATCGTATTGAATTCACTTCTTGCGTGGTTCATCTCTCCTGTAGTAGATCCCTGCTCCAGAGGTTTTTCAGTCTTCTTGTCGGATTACGTGGTAATGTGGCTGTCAGTAATGTTTGTACCAGTAAGTTTGGGTGTCCAGTGAGTCATGATTTTTTTTCGGTTTGAGATATTCAAAAAATGTATGAGAAAAGTTTATTACAGGGAATAAGAATTTCTATTTCTATTTTCGAAGTATGTTTGTACTATGAACTGTTTTATAAACTCCTAATATATCAAGTATTTCTGTTTAGCGGTTTGTAAATAAGTTTAATAAATACATTAACATTATTTTGCGGACATTATTGAAAATTGACATGGGCCGAGGTAGCTGGTACCAGCTGTAGTTCTTTCTCTAGAATTGGAAACCTGCCCTAAACAGTTTTAGATATCAACCGACGTCAGCGCTCTTCTTCAAAATATATTTTCGACCCGAGCTGACAATTTAGCAAATGGTTTCACCTGAACTGTTCCGTTTCGGTTTTATTTTTATTTATTTTTTTTAGTACGAGTCATTATTGTTTTTAATTGTCTTCCGTGTTGTGAATTTGAAGGTGAATGAATTGGCTTTCAGGTGAACTTCACAAGCTGAACATTCATCTGCAATAACCTGTCGTACGAGTGAAGTATGACAGGAACATCTGAAGCAAAAAATGAAACTGCCTCTATGTACATTATAAAGGGCACCCCATTTTTTTTCGCAAACCATAACCACGCAAATTACTTAGTATTTTTTGTTTTCATTTTACCAACTTCTTTTACCAGTTTCCCGGCAGAATTAAGTAACTTCAGTGCTGTGGCGGTGTCAGCTTCACCCCCGTACCCCTAGTATCACTACTAACTTCAGAAGTAGAAGAAAAAATCTAATAACAATAAAAATCATTATATATTTGACAGAATATGATATATATATATGTGTATATATATATTTGTGTATGCAATCGTAATTAGTTATAAATATAATTTTCAAAGATAGAAAAAAAGGCCATTGCTGAAAATGTTATTCTGTCTTTGGGGGGAGGGGTCGAATGTTTAAAACGTTTTTTACCGTTTGCAAGGTCTGTTTATCTTAAATTAAAGATATAAAAATATCTGGCGAAACCAAACGACAAATAAGTTTGTAATGTAGATTTTTATACAGAATGTTTTTCCCAAAGCCCTTCAAATGAAAACCTGTATGTGTCCTTATAGTTAATGTGCGATTTAAATTAGAAAAATATCGCAACAAACATTTTTATTTTTAATAAATTTTATGAAATTTTAAGACCCGAAACGAATGAGAAATTAAATAAGAATCTCAGAGTGAGAACAGGGATTTCTTGAAACATGAAACTTATTACTAACAAATATTTTTAAAAAATAAAAAAATTATATTGTACGAGGGAAATGAACAATTATAATATGCTAATGGTTTAAAATAAATATTACTTCTGGTCTTGGATCGTGCTCGGAATTATATGGCAATATTAAGACCAATTATAAACTAATTAGACCAATTGTAAAACAAATTAAGTTAATGAAGAATTTTGAAGTGTAGTAGTTTTTTGCAAGGTGCATTAAGGTTTTGTAAATAAGACAATATCAATTAAATGAAAAAAGTAGTTTTTATATATGTCTATTATTAAGTAATTATAGATATAATTTGAAATCTATTAATATTAATTTATTAATTATTTATAGAATAATAAGATAACTGTTATGCTTGTGTGGTGCTTTGTTATGTGCTCTTTCAAGCTAAAGGTTATAAATATTTAGAACTATTTTCTGCCATGCCAATAAAACTAATATACAAATATAACATATATAAAAGTAATTATTTCTTAAAGTGATAAATTTAAAATATATTTAGTTTTTCTTTTAATAAAATGAATATACGAAGGCCTGTTTAATTGCAGGAAGTGTTTTATTGCTCGCTTGCTCTTAAATTATGGCTCTGGTTCCTTGAAATGTTCAAACTGGGACGGGGGAAAAAATTTATTTCGGTCCATTTGGTCGTGAATCCATTGGAGCCCCTCCTGGGGCCTTACAGAGGGGGTATAAAATGGGTACCGGACCCTAAAATAGCAGTTTGGGAAGAAATAGTGAGTCCAAAGCCAGTAGTTAACCCCTGACTTGCTTTGGGAGGAGCCTTCGCCTCGCCCGGAATAGCTTTTTCACTTCCAACGTTATACAAAGACAACTTTTGCGGTTCCGATGAGTTTTATAGATCGTTAATAATTTATTATAGTTGGATATTATTTCTGAAGATAATTTAAATTATTTAAATATAGAATTCTTCCTTATTTTTTTTTCTTGACCAGAACATGCTATGTAGTTTAAATTTATTTTTAAATATTTAAGTAAATAATATATGATTCCTATTATGTATAGAAGAATCATATATGAGAAAAAAGTATGAAGTTTCCTCCTGTCGTCTCACTTTATAAGTGTGTATTACCTGAATATCTCACTTCATCTACTCCTATTCAAATGAAAAACAAATATTAAGTGAAGGTAATTATTTTTTTCCAAATGGCTGGCTAACTTACGACTTCCTATATTACATGCTTGTTGTCCAAAACAAAAATATAATACTCTAAGAGATAATTCCTTCAGATTACCCCTGGCCTTATCTTCCCCTCGATCTATAATAGTTTTTTTCATTTCGAAGATAGGATCTCTGTAGGTACAAGCTAACTCAGTGTTTACTCTGGAGCCGGTGGGAAGAAGCCTTTAAATATCAAGAGGGCCAAGGAGTCAAGGCTCTTCAATGTTAAAATTCTGTTTGAGGAGTTACATTAGTCTATCGCCATCTGTTCGCTCGTCCGTGAAGTGCCCATTTGCAGTATCCTTGACCAGCTTGCTCCATTAGGCCTCTCTGTTATTGTTAAGTGTTATTCTTCTTTGACTCAATGCTATCTCTAACTTAATAGTTCAGTTGCGTATACTGATATCAACCTAATAATTCAAGTAATTATTTATTATGTTATTTAAATATTGTAATTACTTAAAAGAGTCGATGTTCAATTGCGAGAGAAGGTAAATGCAGCGTTCAGGACCAATAACGTATAGCCATGAAATTTCAAATAATATTTTTACGTATTTAGAATATGATACATATTTATTTAGTCAAGCAATTTTCACCCCTCATTTCTCGTCGTTTTAGTCCGGTTCTAAACCTAAACTCCAGAGAGCATAAAATCCATTCTTATTCCTGTCTGAATATTGTCTCTCCAAGCTGAATTCGAGACCAAACCGAAGTTCAAAATTCTCTAGCCCTTGCCTATATCAACAGAGGTTGTTTGGAATTTATTAGAACAGAACTATCTCTCCTTTAAACACATGGAAGGGGGATTTTGATAGAGTTGCCCTATTTTTATCCCAATTTAGTGTACAATTCTCAGCATTATGTGAAGTAATGAGCATTTAAATAAGAACAAAATCAACTACACAAAATTAAATTTACTCACTTTAAATTATGTCAGTTGCCCTTATAAGTATGCAGAAGGAAATGGTTCGGTAGGAGATCAGATAGTAATGAACTATTTATTTAAACTATTTACTATTCGGTTTCTAATAAATAACTATAACTAAGGAATTATTTCTTTGACTTCCACCGGACTTTTCTTCTCCAAATTTACTTACTTTAAGATTGTTTTTGATAGATTTACTTGGTCAGGGGGTGCAGTCAAAGACAACACAAAAAATCAGAACTTATTTTTTATTTGTGCCAACGTTTCGGCCTACGATGTAGGCCATCTTCTGGGCAAATAGTGGGTGTGGTGACTTATCAAACTAACACTTGTCAACTTGAGATTTTTATATTGATCTTTTTTGTATTTCACGATTAATTGTATTCTGGAATGAAATTTTTAATTGAAAATAGAAATGAGAGTAACAAAAACAAATTGTTAGGAAACGCTAAATGTTTATTTATACTTTGCTTGCTACGGCGTTCAAAATCCTTGAAGACCAATTTTAGCGCTCCTTAATCCCGCTTTTCAGACCACCGTGAGGAAACATATAACTTGATTTTTAAATTCCTTATTTATTGAAAACAATAATTGTATTATGATAGTACAAGTAAATATAATAAATGATACATAATGGGATAAGGTCAAGGCAACTAGAGAAACTTCCCACTGTTAACACGATAATAGCATGTTCAACTTGAATGCTCACGAGGGCATTTCCTTTTCAGGAGTATCGGAGGATTTTATTCCAGTGGGAGCAAAATGTGCCGTGAAAGGATTGATCGGGCTCGGGCCAAATAAAGTCATTATGGATGACTTTATTCATAAAAAAATAAGGAGGATTGAGGGAGTTAAGAAGGTTTTTTGATTGTAAGGATTGAATACGAGAGAAATTCGATGGCTTCGTGGAGCCCAAAAGCTCTAATTCTCTAGTCAAAATAGGTCTTGTACCTGCCATGTATATGAATATTTTGTGAACAATTGGGACCCGAGTGCGTTTGTCTTTTGAGCAATTGAAGTAATTTGAAAATTAAAAATACTAAACGAATATTAAACTCCCTCTCTTCGTATGTTTGTATTTCATCAGGATATTTTCCATGAGTGCTTTGGAAGTGATGTTCTCGTAACAGAATACTTTCTTGCTCCCTTCATATCCCCCAAGGCCCAATTCCATTACCATCTTTGTGTATTCTTACTCCTTTAGTAAAACCCCTTCATTCGCTTCCACAATACAGTCTTCCGCCATTCCTACCTTATTTGACGATCTTACATTAGCTGAGTCCTATTCCAACCTTATCTCGAGATGCTCCCTCTCTGCCAACAGAGCTGCTCCCTTTGTACATGTCCCATTTATTTTTTTTATTATGGTACTACCGTAATTTATTATAATGTTTTTTGAAGGAAATAATGAAAATAGGTCATAACATTCATATGTATTAAGTTCTAAATTAAATGTGTATTAAAGACTTAGATTTAATAATTATATTTATTCCATTAAATATCGACAGCCGGATTGGAGCTAAGGTACTTTAGCACTGACACACGGACTTACTTGAAATATTAAAAAACCTGTACCACTACAAGTCATGAAAGGTCTTGGGTTCAGTACGTGGTTGATATTCTATTTTCTGCCGCTTCCGGGATTTGAACCTGGAACCTTCGACACAGTAACTCAGCGCTCTAGCGCTTAAAGTACTTCGAAAGTCCGATTTTAAGTATATTCATGTCATGTGTTTGTCATGCTTCGTCCCCGATATGATAAAAGAATTAATAACAGCCCTCATAAGAATTCGTGAGTAGATACAGAAGTGTGTAATGTTAGTTATAATTCTGAGATGGGCCGTTCCGGGTTGGTGGTAGGTTAGGTATGCGAGGCGGCAAGGTTTAGGACCCATATCTACGCTATGCTGCCCATACAGTTCTGCCTCTTGGCACCCGATCTCCCCAACTTCTTATGAAAACTAATCAGTTAGGGTGGCCGTCACCGTTTTCTTAGGTCTCGTTTTAAATACCTAAACAGATTTGTTTTCGGGAATATTTAATTTTGTATCTTTCCCAACTATGGAACACTATATTTAGAATACAAAGATACAGTTTACTAGCTGTAAGTCGATTTCAAATAGACGATTCTATTTTTTTGCAAGAACTGTAAAAAGACAATAGTCAACCAAGTAATGATGTAGACACCTCAAGATGCTAGACAGGCATCCGATAAATATAAAGAGTTTTTACAATCTTGTTAAGTAGTTGGGCTCATGTATTCTATGTCATATGATAGTAGCTCAGATAGCAATGATCTGCCATAGGTGCTCTGAGTTTTACTTCGAGAATTTTCATCAGCTTCGGATCTCAGAGTTAATTATATTATTGACAACGTTACAAGCTACTTTATGTGTAAAAGAGGGGATGATTTTAGCGTATGATCTAATAAATGTAGGATTCGAAGTTAATGGGTAGGATGAATGTTTGTTCGAAACTTTGGCATTATCATCTAGTATTTAAGAATCACTAAAACTTAGATTGAACAATAATATTGTCACGGAAGTTAACATCTAACAATTTTAATCCAAAAACGAAGATACCGTCGCTATAAATACCGAAGTATCCAAAGTGAAAAACATCACAACTATTCAGGAGAGTAAAATGCTGTTTTAAGGTTCATACAAAAGCATTAAGTGTTCGTCAATCATATTTTACCTTTGTCGTAATTACATGTGGTTTTCTGCTTTATAAGTTAATTTCTGCTTTAAATGAACTTTATATTATCTATGTTAAATCAATGGCTGTAGATCGAAAACGACTGGTGTTTTTTTTTTTTTTTTCCACATTTTGGTACTTCGCATTTGTATAGGCGATAGAAAACAATGAAGAAGTATTGGCTTTAGTGATTGTGAAATAAATGTTTCTTTTCCTATTGGTTGTGCATAATTTGAATGAATTATATTAAAAGCGGTGTAAAGTAAAAATTTTAATAAAATTGTATAGTGTAAGTTGAAATGTTGGAAATGTTTTCGTATTTCGGTTTAAATTAATCATAGAATCGATAGGAAATTAAATATAAATTAGCAATATGTTATTAGAGTGAAGCAACATTTTACATTACTTTACGACCAACATAGAGTTAAAGTAGGAGTTGAAAGCTGATTAAGAAATTAAATATTAAAAAATTCCGTAGAAAATTAAATAAATGAAGGTTTTGGGTAATTAACATTTTTGTACTACTTTATCTAGTGACTGATAAAATGAATACTTTTGTAAAAAGCAATTCAAGTTAAAATAAATCTTTTTTTTAAAATCTAAATGATTTTTTCATCAATACTTAATGCATCTAATTGAATGAAAACCAGATTACACGATAACTTCACAGTGAAAACTGCCAGAAAGTTGCTGCCATGGCATTTACAGTCGTGGCACACTAACATGCGAACTGCCTGAGCTAAGATTTATCAAATTAATCTAACCTAGTTTTTCTAATTCTGAACTCGAAATGGATTGTATCCAAACTGTTTGACGTCCCGAATTCTCCGAGATGGATTAAAAACTATTTAGCTTTGTTTTTAGGTGACATTGCCAATGTCCGATCAGTTGTTCTACTGTTATTTTTTTGAACTGTCACAAGGTTTGGAGTCAATGTTAGAAACGGACATTTGCCGATTTGTCACTCCTTTCAGGACAGAGCTGTTACGACAGAAAATTGTCAGCATATAAATGAGGCTACTGGAAGTTTTATTTTGGTATTGAATTGACATATTACATTCGAATTCTGCATAATACAAGTGAGATTATTTCAATCTCAATTCGATAAGCAAATTGTTTGATATCGTTTTATATCTTCGGTTTTAAATCCAAATTGTTAATTATAAACTTCCAGGATAAGATTACTGCACGATAATATTTTTTATGAGCGAAACTTAAAAAAAAACAGAAATTATAAATCAGAAGGCAGTAGGAATAAATCCCCCAAATTATAGCCTTAAGTGTCTAAATACTAAAAAACTAATCAGTCAACATTTCGCCGATTCAGGCATCATAGGAAAACCAAATGAAAAACCACTTCAAAGAACATTCATCAAATAGAGAGAGCAGCCAACGATTTCTTTGCTTCATTTCAGAGATTTAATTCTTTGATTTTGTGATTTTTCCTATTATAGTTGATTTTTATATAATTTTTTACGAGTTATATACAATTTTTTTTTCTGGGCTGAATCAATGATCAATTCAAATTCATTACTGAAAATCTTGTAATCTGGTGATCAAATTTTTTTTTTTAAATAAATTATTTAATGAAATTTACACCTGTGTTAATATAATACAGCAAGTACATATAGCATGAAAGACAAGTAGAGAAACTACCCAGTGGCAGAACTCAAATAATAAGTTCAACTTAAAGGTCACGAGGCCATCTTCTCTTCAGACGCCTCGGAGGATTAACAGGTATTGAAGAGTTTGCTAGATATGAAACTTGTGGGTTTGGGTGGAAATAAAGTTTGTCATAAATGGATTGATTCGGGCCAAACCAGCAACAAACGGGACAGTAGGCCATTATGGATTACTTTGTTCGTAACAAAGTAATGAGCATTTGTAAGGATTGAATACGAGAGGAATTCGATGGTTTAGTGGAGCCCCAAAGCTCTATTCTGTAAGTCCAGATGGGTCTAATGATTGTCATATATATGAGAAAATATGTAGGAGGTAGGATTTGGCGGAGTTTGTAAAGCAACCCCGGATGCCAGATTCAGTCAAAAGCCTGTTCCACTTCAAGAAATAGCGCCAATGCAGAGGAAACAACATCCACCACACGATGACATTGCTGGATAGTGGAGTGGGATGTATTACATTTAGTGGGATGGGGTATATTCCTTTTAGGATGAGCTTTTCCACGATTTTACCCATAGATTATAAGTGAGATAGGACGGTAAGAAGAAGGGTATTCAAGTTTTATTTAGGTTTTGGTCTCATTTTTACAACGGATAATTTCCAGAGGTTAGGAAAATACGTAGTACGGTGTACAGCATTATATAAGTAGGTTTTAAGATGTAAGATCGTGATGAGGTCGTGTCAAAGAGCTCTGCGAAAAGGTAATCTGTGAATAATATTAGATATTTCTGAAGGATAGAAAGCTTTGGGAGGAAGGGTCATTTGGAGGGGAAAATTTAACTCTGCTTTTATTAATTGAAGGTGGATTGGGTTCTTAATATCAGGATGTGGATGAAAAAAATTAGAGATATGTTGGCCGAATAACTGAGCTCCTTTTCGTGACATCTGAACCAGACACTTCTATAGTTCTGTACCACTTTGATCTTGCTCTGCGTTTTTGTCTTAATAAGATGCGAATATGCTGTGGTAGATCAGTTTTCTGAGAAGTATTAATTTTATGATTTGAGGGATTATCATGTAAAGTGGTTTTTATTGATGTAGTAAGTTTTTATATGGTATTATCAGTGTATTGATTAGTCTTATAGAACAGTGGAATTGTTAAGTCTAATTCGTTCTCCAGATCATAACAAAAGATACGCCCTGTTATCAATCAATATAAGAGGAGAAGACTTGGGAGCGAAACTTGAATGTAAGAAAAGGAGAACTGGGCTATGATCTGATGAAAGGTCGTCCAAGGATTTGATATTGGTTCGGGTTAGGAAATCTGTGATGGGAGAAATACGTCCAGCACGTCGGGACGTTTTTGATGTTGGCCTATAGGTGGGGTTATTTGGGGCTAGGATAGAGTAATCCTTAGTAGATATGACAGAGGAAAGGATTTTTCCACGCGAGTTGGACGATTGACAACCCCATTGTTGGTGTTTGGCGTTATAGTCTCCTCCAGCAATGAAGCGTGGTCCAAGAGATTGGAATAAGGAATCAAGGAGGTTATAAGAAAGAGAATTACTAGGAGGACAGTATACACCTGAAAATGTGATATGGAAAGGACGAATCCTTACGGTTACTGAGGTTGATTTAATAGCATCAGATGGAGGGGAACGAATATGAGAATGGGATAAGTTTTTCTGAATGAGAATACAAATTCCGGCATGTCAAGTGCTGTCTGTGTGATCTGATCTGTAAGTGATGTAGTCTCGTATATAGAAATGTGTGCGATGAGTAAAGAGCGTTTCAGTAAGTAATGCAATATCTATTTGGTTGTCATGTAGAGATGTGTCAAGTTCGTCACGGTGATTATGCAGTCCATTAGCATTCCGCAGAACGATAGCTAGGGGATTTATGCTCATCGTGAGTAATTAAGTGGAATTTTGGTAAGGATTCTCGTGATTAGGTTGATTAGAGGTTTGATAGTCTCTTGGAGATCTTTCAGGAAGGATGACAGGGTAGAATTTATATTTTGGATTTGGGTCCGGAGTTGGATATTGATAATTAGCGGGTAAAGAAGGGTTGGCTGGGGTTTGTATCCGAGGTGCTGAATGCTGAATTCATTGTTTGATGAACTGAAGGATTCATTTGAATGTTGTGATTGGATGGGAGAGGATTTGGTTGCTGTGGCGGTAGATTGACCATTAAGATTTCAGAATGGAGAGGTATTTCCTGACATGAAGGTTAGACTTTAGGATTGAATTTCTGAGGCTTGGATCGAGGATCTCCGGGTTTCGGGTTGGGAGGTTTGGGGCTTGTTATAGGAAGTCTGGGGTTTGTGTTAGTAGGTTAGAGGCGTCTGACGTTGAGGCAGCTGCTGGTTCGTTGAGGTCGGGATTATGTTTTCCTGAGGTTGAACTCTAGTGGTATGTTGATCCGTAATGCTTGTTACCACGTACTAAACCCAATGGTTGTAGTGACACTAGTTTTTTGTTTATAATGGCAGATGGATGATAGATCAAATGTTATCAACTTGAATAATATGGTATCATCTTTTTTCTCCATAAAAAATTAGATAATAATTCATAAGGTTCTTTTTGAATTCCAAAACCAAGTTGCCTGAAATTTATACAGGTTTCAAAGAAAGGGAACAGTACGTTTTAGAAATATTAGCTCTTTGTCGTATAAAGATGAGTGGGATTATACAGGCAAGGTACTTATGGTACCTGATTCTGAATATAATTCGACTAGGAATCCATTGTACAGGAGGGGTCAATATTTTAATATATAACGAGGAGGATTCTGCAGGGATTTTCCCCTTATTGTGTAACACCTTATGGCAGAAAACCATTTTAAAATACGACGAATCAGCCTTAAAAGGTTTTTTGAACTTCTCAGAACGAAGTGTTTTTCCAATGCTCAGTCCATGTGAAATATTTAATAAGGTAGAATACATTAAGTTGCATTAAGCACGTAATTTTACTAATAAATCTATCAATAACATCTTCATTATTCTAAAGGTTAATACAAATGTGATAAGTGAATGGCATATATTGATAAGTGACAATTAATAAAAACTGTCAAAATTTTAAAAAAATATTTGTAAATATAAGACAGAATATATGAATACAGAACGTCATAATTAATTTTGTTTGTAAATATTAATGTTAATTTTTTTATAAATAAAAAACATAATACATAGTAGTAATCAGAATTCTTTTTGTCAGTAAATATTACTTTTAATCTTTTATAATTTTATATAAAGTGAGTGAATACTTTATTAATTGTTTTAATTTTTAAATATTTTTATTTTGCAGAGAAAATAGATTAATCTTATAATAGATTTTTTAATATTAATAGATTAATTTAATCTATTGTTTTAAGTTTTTAATATATATAAATTTATTTAAAGTTATTTAAAATAGTTAAATTTTTAATATGTTTTAAGTTGACAATCAGTAAATGGGAGTAGTGTGTGTGTAACTTAGGGGTTGTAGTACTCAACAGCTCTTCTTGATTACTTGTTTTTATTAATTGTGGAAAGAGATCTCACATCCATCACTTTTTCAATCTCGTGCTCATTATTCCTCAGGTTCATTATTCAGCATACCATTATTAAAATTTCTTATTTCGAATCCGCATATTCGTGAACGCAATATTTAGAATTTTCATAAATGACTCTTTTTATCAGTATCATATTTTATATAAAAAGTATGCCTATATGATTTTATGTATTTTTTATTTTTATTTATACATTATATATTTTTATGTATGCGATTTTCGTATCTATTGCATCTAAGATATTTGGGAAAATGAGAATAAAAGGCATTGGCTAAAAGTCTACCGTTTTATTTTTAATAAACGCCCTTATAATCACGAATTAATGGAAATAAATGTCAGAATCTATAAACTTTTTATTTAATTTCGAAAATTGTATATTAGTACATATATTATGAATTACGGTCTAAAGACAGTTCCAGGTCGTGAGTCCTTTTCTATAAATCCTCAATTACTATTCTGTGTTTACATTAACTATAACTAAAATTCCGATACAAAAGAATTATTAAATTTAACTGGCCTTAATAATTAATTTTGGTCTTCGATATTAGCAGTTTCTATCTTCTATTTATTTTGATTGTAGTTATACAGCTACAGTAAAAGATTGAGACCTTGACAAGGGAAGTCTCATTATGAAAAATTAATTTTACAGTAGAAGCAAATAACTGTTTTGTCAACTAAAATTGAAAGTTTTGATTGGAAAATTGTAACTACCATAGTTCATCGCAACTTAACCACTCCCAGATTTAACTGATTCCTCTTTCTATCCCACTGGCATGATTAATTATTACGTTTTCCAAAAGGATAGTGACTGAAGGTAAGTAAAAAATAAATGAATTTATTTTTTACTTACCTTAATAAATAATGCCATTACCATGCGAACGGCTAACTTGTGTCTTCTTAAACGAACAGCAGTTGCAGTATCGTGCACGGAGAATCAGGAAGCGCCGCCGTTTTGAGGTCATTTTGCTGTGTATCGAGATTTTCACTCAGTATAACTTTTGATTCGAAGAAGCTACGATGTTCGTTTAGGTTTCAATCGTCAGCTGTCGTCAAAATATATCGATTGTATAAAACATTAGTGGAAAGTAGTGGCAGTGAACGTGATAAGGTGTTAGAATAAAAAAAAAATATATCGAAAGTATATAAAGTCAAATCCAAATACAGAGACTGTATACGGTTGGAAAGGACCACTCAAGAGCGATGGTGATGGAAACGACCAAACACTAAATGTCTGAGCCAAATAGAACTATGTTATATTGTAAAACAGTAATTATTTGTTTGTTTTTTTCCTGAAAACACAAGTAATACTATTTTATATAAAAAATATTACACATTACATAAACGTATTAACGTACAACACACGGCCGTGTCCAGAGCCACATCCAATTTTTTTTCAATACAAACTGTAAGACTTTAATTGACTTATTCAGAAAAGGACAATATCTAAGGAGGGTAGTGGAAGAAAGGGTTATACAACTTTTCTATTGTTTTTCCTTTCAAATCTTGTTTATCTCCGACCCCCTTTATGCTAAAAACGAATCGTGGAGGTATTGGGGTTGGGTTATAGCCCGTAAATATACCGAGTGTTTATCGCAGGGAACCCGAGTGTCAGTCTCATCTTCGACAAAATATTTACACTATTCATATTTACACGACTAGATCAGTTCCAAAAGGTCCCTCTTGGCTCTCAGGTCTGCCAAAACACATGGCCTCTCGCGTTTTAAATAGTATTTTTTTTTCTCTCTGTTTACTCTCGCCTCTTGAGAAGAAGTTACAACAGAACGAGGGCATGGGATCCTCCACGTGTTCGCAGTTCCCGATTCCGTCCCTGAAATATATTGTCTTCTGCATTCTATCTGAGCCAATCGGATAAATATTCAGCAAAAAAATATACATTGGCAACACTTTGGCTGTCTTATAATTCCTATTTATTGTTACTCGCGGCATCAGAGTGTGAAATGTAATTCATGCATATCAATAAGATATATCACTATTATATTTGTTTACCAGGCTCTTAATGAAATGTATTAATTTGCAACTAAATATTCACACGACTATTTCATACTTTATGCGCGCTATCGATTACCGAATCGTGTTGAAACATAATAATGGTTGAGTCACCTACCTATTCTGTTTTTAAAGGCATCTGAGTGTTTATCGTACACCATTTTTAGGCAATTAAAAAAAAAAATATTTATTGAAATATAATATCTGTATTGTAACAACACAACAAATAAAAATAATAAATTATATATTATAAAGGCAAGAAGAGAAACTACTCAGTTGAAGTATTCAATTAAAAAATTCAACTTAAAAGGTCTTCTTGTTTTCTTACGCCTCGGGGAATTTTATTAACTTTTTAAGATTTTCTTATTTATATTTTTTTATGTGGCAATTAATTGTATAATATATTAGATTTTTGATTGGAACTAAAAAGGAGAAAAATTAGAAGGAATCATCATTTTTTTTTAAATCACCTGGTTCTGTGGAATCTATGCTTCTTCCATACTAATTTCGGGTCGTGTTGAAAATCTTTGAGGACAAATTTTAGGATTCCATAAATTAAAATAACTGCAATTTTCATACAATGAGGAGAAAACGGATAATTTGAATGTTTAAAAAAAAATTGTTTATTGAAATGTATTTATACTGATTTATGATGACACAACAAGAAAATAGAATGGATGATATGTAATGACATGAGATAAGGTAAGTAGAGAAAGTACACAATGATAGTACAGAAATAAGAAATTCAACTAAAAAAAAAAGGTCGCGAGCCCTTCTTTTTATCATACGCAACTGAGTGAAATTAGGGAGTTGGAATAACGTTTATAATAAAAAAGGACTTTTATCGGTTTCGGGCCAAATCAGCAACAAATGAGGTATTGAGTTCATTTTGGATGACTTTAATCGTAACAGAGTAAAGAGAATTAAGGATTTTACGAAGGATTTTGAATAGTAAGGATCAAGTTGAATGCGAGAGGAACTCGAGGCTTATTTGGTGTCCAAAGCTCTACCCCATAGATTCCAATACGTTTTATAATAATCATGTATATGAGTGTTTTGTGATTAATTGGAAGCTTAAAGCGTATGATATACGAATTTAAAAAGCTTATTTTAATTAAACATTACTATCTATTTGTACTTTCTTTTTACAGAACCATTTTTCTGAACTTAGCATATCAATCATTCATTCTGATTTACGATTTTTTTCATAGTTTTCCTTTTAATCGGGGTTAAGTGCATTGATGTCTCCTTCTAAGAGAACTCATAATTACTGTATTGTTCTAATTAGCGAGTAGCGTTTTAAATATGTCACAGAGAGTACATTTAAATTGACTTTTCATCTTAGTGTGTATCTACAATAAAAATTGAAAGCTAAAATTGAATTGAAAGCTATGGAACATATACACTTTTTTACGAGGAACGTTTATTTGAACGGCGGAAGAATAAAATAGGTAGTGGTCGAAGAAGATTCAGATATATGTATTTGTTTGGTGAGCTTATATTGCAGTATTGACCTACAGTATTTGCTTTGGTCGTACAGATGTTCAGTCCTCTGTCGTATTTTAGTTTCTTTTTATCAACCATATATATATTACTGTTATCGCTCGCTATTGATTCAATAATACCAAATATAATATACAGTTATTTTTTTATAAATATTAGTTTAAAAAAAATAATTGATTGCTCATTTTTAATCATTTTTGACACCTTCTTCATTATGAGGGTTTTGCGTTGTCTTTAAAAGTTTTTTGTCTTTAAGCCTTTTTTTGACACTATAGCACCGAAAATACAAATATCAACGTTATTCCTGATTTTTTTAAACTTGCGGGACAAATATAAGTTAAAAGTGCAATATTGATATATAGTTTATTTTTATTAATTGCTATTTTGATGGTGATTATTTTTATATAGTTTAGTTTTGAAGAGAAAAGATTTGCCCTGGCCGGGATTCGAACCCGGGTCGTCTGCATCTCCGGTGCGGTACTCTAAACCACTGAGTCAGACAAATCCGTTCTCTCCGTCTGATTTTTAATTCCTCCTTCTTAATTCGATTTTTTTTTTTGCAAGGCTTCAGAAATCGACCCTCCATTCATTAAAATATTTTATTCAAATTTCAATGAAATTTTAAAAAAAACATATTAATTACTGGCTCATTAGAAAACACTTCAATTCCCATGATTTGAAATTGGAAATGGGATATATGCGATTATAAGAAATTTCAGTCAGTCATATACATCAGTCAGTTTCAAGTTGATGCTAAAATATAGTATTTTTAATAAACAAACATATCAATATGTCGCCATATTAATGCAAAGATTTTGTATTGTTATTTGGTTTACATAAAAATAATTACTGGCAGTTCCCAAGCATAACCGCTTTCTGCACTTCTTGAACTTCCCAGCTTATTTCGAGCGCCTTGATAGATTTGATTATTTCCTCAGTTATCGATAACCGGTAGTACTTTAACTTCCACCAATCGGTAAAGATGTCTTAATTACTCGCACAGTTCTCGGTATTTACGATTTTTTTCGCTTGATGTTTTAAAAACATTATTGTCAGCAGGCAACCCAACTTCGATGAGCGTAGCTTTTTTATTTTTTTGTTTATGAGCAGTATATCAGGACTGTTTTGGGGATATTATGATCAGTCATCATAGCTTGATCCCAATATAAGTTGATGTCTGCTTTTTCTGATATTGCCTGTGGCTAATATCTGTGGAACGGTTGATGGCTAGTTATTAATTTATATTTTCGAGCCAGTGCCTGATGTAAGATCTTTGCAGCATTATCGTGCCTCATTAGGTCTTCTTTACCTTCTACTGCCGGCTACATAGGCGGCATTTGTCTTCGATTGCTTGATGGAGAATGTGCTTTCTGTAAGAATTTGTCGCCATGACCAGTTCCTGGATCGCCAAAAGGAATCGCTCAGTCTCGGGGAACATTCTTCCTGTACTCAACCAACGGACAGACGCTTCTGAATTGATGCCCGAAGTATTCAAAGAATTGTAAAACGTTATTCAATGGAAATTTACATGGAGTGGTTTACACTGTAAGGCTCTTCTCAGTTGTCATTGCGTTTGGATCTTGGAAGCAAATTCAGAGCTGTATAGTTGCGGTCAAAGGCAGCAATTTTCGACAGCATCGGTGAACTACTACTCATAAAATAGGTTCTAAGCCTTGCTTCTTGTTCACGACAGGCTTTCAGCAGACTAATAAGTTCCTAGGTAAGGGTAACTCCATATTTTCAGGGTATACATAGCCTTGGTACTGAAGAATTCGGGTGACGCTGCCTTGATTTAACCATCTGAGTTCTTAAGAAGCACTCCATTTTTTCTAAATCTGTGTCACATCATTTTATTACTCCAAAGGTATAAATGTAATAAATGTAACCGAACTGATAAATTAATTTTTAGTAGTATTCTCAACGGTTTCTTAAATTCTTCTGCAAAGGTTTCTTTGACCTCTTAATTTTTAATTTAAGCAGCTGTGAGATGCCAAGATACTTGTAGGAGCCTGTTACCTGAAGTTGCTTAACGATTTCATTTTTGGAGAGTTCAATGTTAGCTGAATCCTCGTATTTTCCTCTGAGTTTATTAAGGGTTGCACATTTATCAATTCCTAGCTTCATCCTGAGATCTTCTGTGAACGAACTTACTAACTAAAGAAGTGTTCACATGTCCCTCTCATTCCTTGCAAAGAGCTTTAAGTCATACATATAAATATACATATAAACAGAATGAGTAATCAATGTTTCCTGGTTCAGGAAAAAACCTTTTCCAGATTGGTTTAAAATAGAGCTTAGAGGATTAATCGCAAGGCAGAACCATAATTTGTTTATTAGATAAAATTAATTTAATGTTATTAAAAACTGAATTGATGAACTCTCTTAAAGAAAATTCGACCACAAAGACCCAGTCACTACTATCAGCTCAGTTCTACTCCAAAACCGTAAATTGTATTGGGAAGGATCCGACTCCAATATAAATAGCATTTGCCGAAAATAGGCGGGCAAACAATTCGGCGGTAAATAAACAAGGAATCTAGAATGCCACGGGGTGCCTCATTACAAAAATAAATACTGTTTTCTTCAATCACCTGGGAAGGGAACTGTATCTCGGGGCAAATAGGAAGCGAGTCTATACTTGTACTCTCCTCCCTCCTGAGTCATTCCTCTTTTTTATTTGTTTTTTACAGCTTAATAATAGCACTAGTCTTACAATAATACAACAAAGTAAATAGAATGAATGATATGTAATAGCATGAGATAAAGGCAAGAAGAGAAACTATCCACTGGAAGTATTCAAATAAAAAATTCAAATTTTAATAGTATTCATAACTGCTGTACAGTAAATAATTATTAATTTCATCGTTTATTAAAATTTAGATTTATAAGTATTTAATTATAATTAAAAAATTAGGTAATAAAACTACAGTTTTAAATTATTTACTATCATTTTACCATATGTCTGTGTATTCTTAATATTAAGCTTTTCTTTTAGATTGTAATTCTGTCTTCTCAGCTTCCGTAAAATGTATCTTTATTTATTTGTCTTTGATTTGGTTTTGCAACATAAAACTCATTTTATTTACAATAACTATAAACTGCAATGCAATGCAAAGCCTTATGTTTCAAAAATACACCCACTTACCAGTCGACGTTTCGCCTATTCAAGTATTATCAAGACACAAAAACAAAAAAAGGTTATGTGAATCACATCTGGAAGAAAAAGGTGCAATACATCCCAACGGTCATCAGCTCAAACATGCTCCAAACATGAGACAGCACCCCACCACCAAGACGTTCAACATACAACTCTCCTGTTTGGGCTGTTGATCGTTGGGATGTATTGCACCTTTTTCTTCGAGATGTGATTCACATAACCCTATTTGTTTTTGTGTCTTGATAATGCCTGAATAGGCGAAACGTCGACTGGTAAGTGGGTGTATTTTTGAAACATAAGGCTTTGCATTGTGGTTTTCCCAATTGCATTATAATAAATAATAGTGTTTCTTTTTGAGTTTTTGGCTCTATTTTAGTGATATAAATGTTTCCTTTTGCTGTAGAACAAATAATGAAGTAATCTGAATGAAGATTTTACCAAGTTGGTCTCTTTTGTAGAGAATTTAATTGTTTTTGAATTCGGCATTTATAAGTGAACTATATCTGCCGTTCTGATAGGATGTTAAACATGTATCACAATGGGAGTAAAAAATATTTAATAAATGCACATAGTTTTTTACTATAACTTAACACATAGCACTTGCTTCACTAGTCATATTTCATATCCTACTGTAATAACAGGATGTTAATGTTTCTTTGCATCGTTGTATCTTCCATAAATATTTATGCTTTCATGCACATTCTTTTAAATTATCGATTATTTAATCTATTCAAGGTTAAGTATATTAACATAAAATATCTCAGGGATTCATTTTTAACGCGGACGGTAATTTTCTTAATAAACAATTATGGACCGCTTAATACCATAGCAACTTGGGTAATGGTTATGATGTTGGATGGAACATTGCGAAATGTATCAAGGCGCCTTCTTAATTGAATTTCAAATGAAAAATGTCTATTTATAACGGGAATTATCAAACATAACAGTTAACAATAGAGAGAAAAAAACAAATGCATATGAAATCCTTTTTCATTCATAGTGCTATTCTGTGAGGAATGAAGGACAATCGATTATTTTAAAACGAAGGAATTATCTATTGTCTTAAATTTGATTGTATAAATTCATTGGCCTTTCATATGATTTTGTATGTTGGGTAGAAGGCGATTGAGCAGTCTTAAGAGTAAAGCATTGACTCCTAATAAGAGTGGGTTCGAGTGATGAATAATTATAAATTTTCCAATTCCAACTATAATATACTCAGACAATTGACATTTATTGCGACAAAGTATAAGCTAAAAATGTGTAATGGGAATTATATAGAAGATATGAGAGTCGGTCTAGTATATATAAATCTAAATCTGAATTAATAAAAGATATAAAATTTAAAAAAATTGAAAACATAAAGAAATTATTGCAGGGAACACTCGAAGAATAAAGAAAGAAAGATATTTCAAAGGAAGTTGTTGGTATTGGTGGTAGGTTCAGCTTTGAATGGTGGGATGTTTCGTCGGCAAAACACAGCAATAATATGCCTGTTTGTTTTAGCTCGAATTTATTTTGTATTTTGCCAAAATATTATAATAATACTCGTTAAAAAAAAAAAAAAACTGTTCCGCTACTACCTATAAAGAGTCTTAGATTAAGTACATGGTAGAGACTATACTATGTTTAGCGTTAGAACAGAGAGGTGATTTTTTCCACATCAACGCTCAACCTCCAGGTTTTTCTCCTTAAGAGCACCTATATTACACAGGTTATGTAATCTCACGAATATTTGAAAATCCTGCAGTCCTTCTGTGGATGTTGACAGATTAAATAATTTATGTGGCACAGCCAATTTTGATACCCGAACCTCCAGCACAGCAACTCACTCTGAGCTGCCCTGCACCCATAAAAAAGAACCATAAGTCGATCTGATTGGATGTCCTATTTGAGATATTATACTTAAATCCATAACGCCCAAAGCTGACTTGAGATTTTTTTCTTATCATTTTGTCAATATCGCCGTCTATTTTCTAATTTTCTGAAAATCGATTTTCAACTATTCTGTGAAATGAAACAATTTAAGACACTTGCTTCGACGTAATTATTAATTAATGTCACTAGTGTCATATGCTAAGTTGATCGTCATTACAGTTACTACCTGTGGTTAAGAATTAATATTATAATAACCCCTTGTATAACGAATAACGTCGCTGTTGACCTCCTGATAGCTTGGAGGGGAGAGGTTTTGCCAGTTTCTTAACACCATTAGGGGTTTGATTAGGCAAGCAGATGGCTCATGGGGCAGTATATGTCCCCAG
This sequence comes from Arma custos, assembly GCA_037127475.1. Taxonomy (NCBI): domain Eukaryota; kingdom Metazoa; phylum Arthropoda; class Insecta; order Hemiptera; family Pentatomidae; genus Arma; species Arma custos. The sequence continues at coordinate 106,124,178 of CM073760.1, read as the reverse complement.
CTCCGGCTAAGATTGAAATTAAGTAAATTTATGTCACTTTAAGAGCCCCTTAAGAGTTGTTATAGCGTGGAGTAATAGCGAGAGGTCGGGGAGGGCGCTATCTAGTCGTAATTAAATTTTATTACACCCCTTAATTAAACTTAACTGCTAACTCTTGCCACTAAATTGTTATAATACCAACGAGGTGTTAGTAGGGAAGGGGAGTTATCATTTAATAAAGTTAAGGCGAAGCAAGAAAAAAGCTTGTTCAAGGAAGTTCAGTCGTTATTGTTGAAACTGAAAAAAAATATTTGTTCTTGCTTAATATAAGAAAATCAATATTAAACGAATTACTAAAAACCAACCAAGGGCGTATTACCAAATATTGCTACAAATATTACATTTCTAGGCATTAGAGAAAAATGAAGTAAACTGCTTGGCTTAAAAAATTAAACAAGTCTACTAAGTTTTTGCTGGCATGGTCAGGATGGATCCCAAAAGATTTTTTTTTTATTTATTCATTGAATTTTACCACTGTATTGTGGCAATACATCAAGTAAATATAATAGCAATGCATAATGCCATGGATAAAGGCAAGTAGAGGTCAAATTAGAAGGTCATATTCTTTTCGGAGGATTATCGGAATTAAAGAATTAACTAGGTTTGAAACTAGTGGGCGTGAGTGGGAATAAAGCTTGTCATGAAAAGGATGGTATCGGTCATTATTGATGAATTTATTCGTTAAAAAAGTAAGCAGCAGCATTAAGGATTTTACGAATGTTGGATTGTAAGGATTGGATAGGAGGGGAATGCAATGGCCTAGTGGAAGCACTAAGCTCTATTACGCCAGTCCAAATAGCCCAAAAGATTTAATAAGCAAATATTTGATAAGTTATATAACCTGAAAAGCCAGAGTTGGTTTGAGGTGAGAGAGCTTAAAAGACTTGGAATTACTGATAAGGACTTTTAGGACAGAGAGAGGTTAAGAATCATGGTTCAGCACGGAGGAGGGAACGAGTTGGACGTGGGGAATGGACGGAGAAGAAAATAATACAGCATTTGGAGATATCTCAACTTGTTAGAAGAAGTATGAAAAAAGTTTCAGTCATATGATTTCAATTACAATACATTTTAAAAAATACAGATATATTATTTCCTATTCTGCAATCCAATAGCCTTTTTAACGATGTGTTTTTTATGATATCCAAGCCCAACATTAAAAAAATTTTTTTTCGACTGGCACACTCCGGGAGGAAGACTGGCGAAGGCTGTCAGAGCGAAGAGGTGGATGAGCATGGAGCAGTCACGACATGGAGAAAGTGAACGACCTGCAGAACCCCAGCTGGGGTCGTCATCGCGGTGTACCATTGTCTTCTTGTCCAATCATTCTCTGATCCTATCTCCATCAGCTGTCCATAGTCGTTCTCTATCATGATGTGTTCCTGGCCAGTCTTATGATTATACTCTGATTAGCAACAATAATCATAAACAATTAATAAAAAATACTTGTATGTTGGAAATCCGAGGGCTCGATTTTCAGTACATTTTATTGTATGCGGTTTGACTTCATAAAATTGTTTAGTGATGTATGGAATTATGCCCAATGAAGCAACCATGCTAACTTGATGAAATGATATAGCCGTCACCATAGGATATTATAATAAATTATTATCAATTATATGATGCATCATTATTGCATGTTGAAATATTGAAGCATGCTTTGCCAAAAAGGCTCTATTCACATCTACTGAGTCTCATCTGTCTCGATCAACTTCAATTTGCAATCATTCATTATTATTTTGTGAACTTTTTTCATGTTTTCTTCACATTAACCACTCATTCAGCCGTTCATTGCGTGTATCGTCATCGGTGCCTGATTCACCCCGTTTAAATTTAGCAAACCACTTCTCAAAGGTTGGTTTTTCTGGTGAAGACTACGGGTAGTGGTTATCAATCCAATATTTGGCCTAAACTGAATTTTTGTTCATAACAAATCAATCCACGAAATTCTTTTAATTCATTTAACAATAACAAATATGCTTCACTCGAAACGCTACACCATGAACCAATTATCCAACTTCTGTCAAATTTATAACTTTGTAACTTAAAATCATATATGGATGAAAATGGTCCGGGTAGAGGTAAAAAAATTATCTTAAGAAGGGAGAACTGTTTATCGGAAATTCAAGTTTTCAATCCAAATTGCAAGTCTTCTTTAGGGCTTGTGATGGAGTCAAACATAATTTTTTTTTACCTCTACCCGGACCAATTTCTTCCTCATATATATATATATATAAGGTCAGCTATTACTAGTCAAGTTAAAATCATAAAGATTTAGCTCTAGTAGCCTCATCTAAGTGCCAGCCTACGAAATTTTCAGCAGAGCTGTGAGTCTCCGCCAAAGTCCATGGATAGAAACTTCTTCTGGTTCTTGATACTTAAGTAGAATGAAAAAAAAAAATGTAGCTCGTTTCTATCTCCCATCATGAGAACTTCGAGATAGCGGAGAGACAGAACAAGGATCAGTTTTTAGAGCGAGGAGTAGCAGATTCACGACTCTGCGTTTATGAGCAGTAAACCTCTCTCTCTCTCTCTCTCTATCTCTCTCTCTCTCTCTCTCTCTCTCTCTCTCTCTCTCTCTCACACACACACACACACACACACACACACACACACACACACACACACAAAGGGAGGCTAAGCAAACAAGCGGACACGGAGCTAAAGCACACGTAGCCCGGTAGCCGGGAGGAGGCGAGGAGGTGACGCAAGGCAGTAGCGGCCTGAATACGGAATCGAGCTTTCGAGAGCAGGAGGGTCAATCACCCGACCTTTATGTCGCTCCCTTTGATTGCTCCCTATCTCCACCGCTCGTCATCGTCCAATAAGTGAGGGTATAATAAGAGCGTAGGCCTTGCAAATTAAGTTCAGCAGCTCTTGCCTAACGTGCTTTCAGCTTATGACATCATAAAAGTGTTATCTATCCAACAACCTACGCATGAAAACCGATGCATAGGCTCGTCTGTATAACGCGGAGTAACAATACTATACTAGAAACAATACTTTTCCTACTTATGCGTTATTGGATTGGTCAAGGAAATCAGATCCGAACTTCTTTCACGGACTAGTTCGTCTTATATGGAACCTACGATGAACAGTGTACTCATATTATTGCCTTCGCACCAGACATCGTTGATATTTCTAGCCGTTTAAGCTCCGTTCTGGCCGAGTTTGAACTCAAAAAAACAAAATTATGTGATAATCACACTTCCACATCTTCGTGATTTTATAAGAACACTCAAAAGTGACACAAACATGAACAGCTTACTATTACGAGGGTATTTTAATGAAAATCTAAAATCCTGCATCAGAAGACAATGTAATATATTAAACAATAGATTATGTGTAACTGTGTAAGAAACTAATTCAATATTTTTTTTCAACGTTTTTTCTTATCTATTTAACATTCTAATATTATATTATGTGCTGTTAAACATGCGTAATAGAAAGATTTTATAGGATATATAAAAATAAATACCGTATTGGTTATATTTGTAAAAACTATAAAAAGTATTTTTAGTCCGAAAAATTTCAGTTTTCTGGTTGAACTGATATTTCTTTATTGAAACATTTACTCAGTAACTGCGGGTTAATCGAGTTAGTAACTTTAGCATCGTTGTGTTTGTTATTACATTATAAATATTTTATTGAGAAAAAAACTATTATATATTTATAACATCTCTTTTAAATAATCTGATAATGTACAGATAGGGGTGTCTCTTGCATGAGACGAAACCCACACTTTTACCTCATGTTAAAGTTTTAAAAATCATTATTTAAAAAACCATGTAAGGCTAGGAATAGCCGATCTGGAAAATATAGGATATAAAAAAATACAAAAACCTTTAGCATCCTACAATATAAAATTACCATAATGAATAGGTAATAGAAATAACTTTCACGCTAAAATACTGATACTTTTCCCTCTATCCTGATGTAATCTGAATAATCGATGTATTATATTTCATTATATAAAAATAGCAACTGTTGACGAACACATACAAACATACTACGAACGCTTTCAAGGAAAACTACACGGACATACAAACTCGTTAATAGAACAAATGGCCACGATTCTCATGCCAGAGGAGGATAAAAAGAAAGTGGATGAGGGATTTGTTATCATAGGAAATTGAATCGAGCCAAGGGAGAGGTACCGCTGGGTGCTGTTCTTCTTCATGCCTCTCATGACATTGTACTTTATTTTACTGTCAGCTAATCTGCTGATTGCCATTGTTTTATTTGACAGGTGTGGATGCAAATATAAAGATTAAAAAAAAACCAGTTCCATTATTCCATTATTTTTAATATATGACGTTTGCAAGGTATTCGTGAAAGAAAATATTTTGAAAGATACGTTTACGAAATATTGAAAAAAATGTTCGTACACTCAGATACATATCTACACCCTTATAGGTTAAGTCGAATATTCTCCGAAATGAGTTATTTAGAGAAGTGAAGCGGTGTAATTTTTGTATTGAATATTTGGCTAAGCCAGGCATTGATTTGAAAAGAAGTTATTTTAAGCAATAAACTACGAGAATGGCACGATTCCGCTTCCTTCAATACAGTTGACTCTCAATGAAAAAAATTCTTCTTCACTAATTATTCACCGGAACAGCGGATAGCATAACAGTATTGTTACTCCCCGCTTTGCGCGAAGTCGTTTATGACCGAAAACAGTTTAATTGTCAATGAATATTTTAACTGGGACGTGTGAATTAATTACAATGTTCTCAAGATTAATTATAGCGTGAATATATATATACTGCCCCGTTGAATAAATGGTTAAGTCAAATTTTGTCCGTGAGAACTGCTTTCAGATAATCGGAATCGTATCATTCACGTAGTTTTGGCTTGAAACGGAGTTGTAATATAAACAGTAACTCCTTTTCGAGCCAATGCCTTACATAGCCCCTTAATCTCTACGAAAATAACTCGATTCTGCTTACTTAAGTAAATGAAACTCATTTTGGAGAAAATTAGACTTAACCACTTATTCAACGGGGCTGTAGTCATAACTACAAATCTAATTATTTATTTAGACACCTGGGCTTGCTTTTCGGTATCACGGTGTATAATTATTAAAATAACAACAACTACTGATTATGATAATAGCACTATAGTTCCCTGTTATATTACTTATACCATTTATTTCGTTAATGTTATACTAACTTATATCAAGGCCCTTGCAAACAAACGTACAAGGACCAAGAAGAAGCTAACACCCGCTGGCCAAGGATAGCAAACTGGGTCACATCACTTAGCCTTGTTATACGCTTGTTTTCTTAACACTGCCCTCAAGTATCTGATATATATATATATATATATATATATATGTGTGTGTGTGTGTGTGTGTGTGTGTGTGCATTATTGATATCTCTTCAATCGTTGAGAATAATGATCGAGCTCAAACTCGAACTAATTATTGCGCACGATCAAAATCGTAAAAAATGGAGTCCTTGGATGTGATAAACTAAGACTAATGTAGAAAAGTAACTCTATTCTGGAACTAGTAGAATAACAATCATGAATAGAAACAGAAATACAATATAAATCTGGCCAAAAGGCTACATAACACAAATCATAAAGTGTTTACTAAAGTGAAAAAGTACATTTCGTGACAAACTATTAAGCAATTGAAGGGAATTAATAAATTAATAACAGTGAATAAAAACATCAAAAGCATAATAGCTAAAAAAAAACAATAATCTTATTTAATTTACTATTCAAACGTTTAAGAAATTAACAAAATCTGCTTAGGGAGCATCTGTTCGAGAATTGAGGAGATACGGTAATTGTTTTTATAAAAATCATTTGAATGTTATATTGAGTATGTTTTTCAGCTGTAATGGTTTAATGGCATTCATATAAACAGAGAGAATGTACAGCAACGATGATGGAAAGAGTTTTTGGTTTTAGGGTTTTTGAAATCCGATGTCTCCTAAAATGCTTTTATTTATTACACTTCCAAATTTCTAACGAAATGTGTTTTACAGCATCACTCAATAGGGATGATGTATTTTTTTAGTATGTTTTTTTGGAAATACTTCATAGTAACTTGTGCTAGATTTTTTTTTTATTCCTCCAAAATAGAATGACAATATATGCAATACAAATAAAATAAATAAATGTAACGCTTCTATACAATTGAAAGCCTTCTTTCCGTATTAAAGGCATAACATTGGGCTCAGTCCGCTGAGGGCGGTTACATGTACTAGAAAAAGCAATATGATTTATAAGTTAACCGGTAGAGAATAAAAACATAAATTTAAGTGATTGATGATTTGATTACTATGCGTAGATAAATGTATTCGTTTAGAATAAATAGAACTCAATTTTTCTTACAGCCGGATTACAAGTGAAATGTTTTTTGACAGAGGAGATTTTTTTAAATATAATTTCCTTAATTTTTTGGCTGGTAGTATTTCGAAGGCTTTGTTCGATTTCCATTTTTTCGATAGTTTCCCCCATAAACTGGCCATTTAAGTGACTAATACTCATCATCTCGCATGATTTTATTCCCGATTTATTCAGTTTATTTAAAATTTATACCGTCCATTGAATAAGTAGTCCTCAGGGGGTCGTCGCTCCCGTACACGGACATTTTTCTTCACCGTTCGAAGGCTGTTTGATTTATCGAAGTTTGTGGGACGGGTCCGTCTGATGTGGAGATATGGTCTGTTCCAAGGATTTGTTCCACGTTTGAAAAATGTCCGATATAAATTTCGTATTCGATGATTGTTTCACAGCTCGACGAAGAAATTTCACTTGTCCGAATATTATGATTTTTTTTCGTGATTGCATAAATAATCACTTCATGCCTTCTTGTTCACATGCAATATTAATATGCAAAATTAAAAGCCTTAGAGTAGTCAGAAGCACTGTACATAAATGACAACATAAATGACATCGTGGTTGACAAAAAAGAAGCAGGAGAATTAAGCAAACTGTATTCATCCATTATTTTGAAATGATAAAGCTATAATAAAAATCAAATAATTTAACTTCAAAACAAATCCAGTAAGCATAATTATAACCTGAGCTAGTAACCTACCGATATTTTCTAATCTCTTAACTGATTCCATATAAGTTTAGTAAAATATTATATTGCGATTATACTGAAGGTTTAAATCATTTTTAGATTGACTATTGACCATGAAAGATAGTTGATCTCTGAGGAGATAAATTTTAGATAAATCTAATAATTAATAATTAGATTGCTACCGATGGGTAGTTTCTCCACAGGTATTTTTCATGTCATATTGTACATATTAGCAGATTTACTTATTGTAATATTATTATAGTTGTAAATTTCAATAAACTAAAAATAAAAAGATATTAATAATGTTTACTAATTGTTGGGACATGTTTTTAGATTTATATTATATATATAAAATTTGCATTTTAATTGTTATTTTTTACAGATAATTGACTTATAACTTATTAGTTTAATATGATATTCTTTGATGCAGAATGCTTAGTTTAATAATTGAAAATGATATAATTTGTCGAAACATTATAAAACAATAAACGATTTTAGTGACTGTCTTAGAGTCCTATATATGATCAATAAAAGCAAAACTATCGACAGTAAACTATGGAACATTAAAAAATTGTTAGTTTTAATCAGTAAAAAAAAAAAAAAACTGTACTCTCTCTCTAAATGAATGATGTATGTTAAATTTATACTTTAACAATTTATATTAGCAAAATGCGAGAGGATTATTAAAAAAACAAGAGTGAAAAGGAATCATTGAAAAACCTGATAAAGAAAAAAAAAATGAATAATACATTAGAAAACGGTACCGGCTTGTTTTTGCCAAGTGTCCTATGAACAAAACTCATTTTTTCACATGGCAAAACAAAATAAATTCTCTCACATACGGCTCGAACCGCCAACTTCAATACAGACAGAGCTTATGAGTACTAAAGGAGAAATATCTTGAACCTCTTGGGAGAGGCAACTTGTGATTCTTACATGGGAGAAGGGAGGGGTTTTATTAGGAGGGATATCTCTCCTTACTCCTCGCTCCTCGCTCCTTTCATCGGGGGAAGTTAGGTCCGGCTATAAAAATATAATAAGGTCCTTTATGATGAATTTAACCGTTCATAACGCTCCCTCAAAATTTAGAGGTTCTTATTGCCAGAGGCGCGCTCTATATTGCATGTCCAATCTCATATCTTTCTCTTCCTTTCTTATATATTTCCTCCTAATTGCCCCACATAAAAGCCAATAAAATGAGTTTTACATTCGCAATATTACAACTCCGGGGATCGTATAGTGCACTCCGCAGTATACTTGGGGAAGCAATATGGAAAACTTTACGGTATCATATTAATATATTCTCTGCGTATAGTTTATAGGTAGTTTCATATTTGTCGGGTATTTATAGCTATTTTTAATTTTTCTTACTTCTAAAGGTATATTTTATTGCATTAAAAGTCGGATGTTTTTTTTGTTGTTTTATATAATTCTAATAATAATAAACATTATTAAAAGGAAGAATTCAGAGAGTAATTTTCAAAACATATGTTTTAATATTAAGTGTAATATTCGAAAAAACACAACAAGATCAGTCTCAAGACAGTTGCTCTGTGAGAAGGTTGCTTGCTACTTTACACTTGATTTTGTCACCGCTCTCTCCATCTCCTTGATCTTGAATTGTCAAATCTCATCAGTAAATGAGTAAATAAATTTTCATCTAATTTTGGTCTTACCGGTAAGAGACATTTAATTATTTCTACTCCTCAACATATCGAATTATCAACTCATCATCTTCAAGAACTCACTTCAACACTTTTCAAGAACTCAGTTATTTTATTGATTCACAGACTATTAATATTTTTTGGTTTTAAGACTCATTCTTTTTTATTAAATAGTTATTTTTGTCTCTTGTTTTGGAAAAATGTTTAATTGTACGTGCTTACTGCATTTTCTTTTTCATAATTTTTATTTAGTTTCAAATAACCTTTTTTTTATTTTCTTAGGTTTCGTTGTGAGCAAACATATTTTTTTAATTGTTCTCTCTTTTTATTTTTACATTGTACATTTATTATTAATTGTTCATTTTGTATTGTTTTTCATTTGTATTTACTTGACGAATTCTTTTATGTATTTGGGGAAATTGCCACCCAATCAGGTTTTTTTTATTGAATACACAACCGGCAAATTCATCTTAGGTAAATTTGTTTTTTGTCATGAGTATATACATATATAAACTATATAAGTCAGTTTTTTGGGGTAGTTTTAAAGAATGCACATTGATTGGTCCCTTGACAAACCAGAAAACGATTTCGAAATTTCGATTTTGAATAATTATTCGGGAGGTTGTCGCTTCGCGAACATTGTGCGAAATGTTTTTACTTTTCATTCGTTTCTCTTTTAATATTAAAAAATAAAAATATCATGAGCTTTAGGATCGAAAATTGAATGTAATTATGGGAAATGTGTATATTTTGGTAATCATCTAGAAATGAAAGTTTCAATAAACATACTCGTACATCATCTATACTTCGAATTCTTAGTTGAAGCTTTTATTTCTTTATGAAATATGAAATGATTACCGAAATCCACTCATTGCCATAATTGCATACTCTTTTCCATACTAAAGCTCACGATAACTTGTATCTTTGGAATAATTAAAATCATTTTCATAAAAATGAAGTGAATAAACAGTTAATACTTGTTATTCAATTCGAAGCGAGTAGAAACACGATTTCTACTGAATTGTGAATAACACTTATTAGTATCTAAAGTAAAACATTAGATATTAATAAGTGTTTATAAGATATTTACATTTCTTTTATGTTGAGTGGAGTGGCTCAGTGGTAGAATTGCCATGCAGAAAATCCTGGTTCAAATCCCACTGCTGGCAAGACTTTTATTTAGTCTGTATATGGGATCTCCCAGTCTCTTAAATTGGGCACCCAAAATAAGGCGGAAAAATCTGGCCGCTTGAACAAGGACAAATCACGTCCCTGCACAACCGTTGTCCATGAAACAGTACAGTTTTTGCTATGTACTGAATCCAGATCTGTTCACAAGTTGTAGCTGTTTTTTTTTAATGTTTTATTATTCTTTGTATTTTTATTTTGTTGGATGATAATCTTTAAAATATATTTGATTTCAAACATATTCACCATCCGGAATTATTTTAATCATTAGTACGTACAGTTTTGTTTATTACTGTAATATCTCTCCCTCTAGAGCATTACTGTTAACCCTTCAAAACTGACCTTAAACATTAGTAACAGCATTACTGAAGATTTCTCCCTACTTTCTTTGGCCTCCATCAATGAAGGCACACCTATCAGGCTGGCCCACTCCGAAGGCAGAGTCTACTTTCCAAACCATCCTCGGCTGCTTTATATTCATATCGTCCCGCAGTTACAGAGATTCGTGTACTCTTGCATCGCTTACACGGAACCTCACTCCCGGGGACCCGTTCTTCTTCCACACTTGCTGACAGGAGGGTCCATTAATGTTGATGTGGAAGAGGAAGGGATCTTCGCGTGTATGCATTATGTAAGGGTATGTATATGTAATGGATGATGTCTTAGTGCTAAGTGACACGGGAGCCTCTTGATTATTACTGAGAACGCTTCAGTGCGTTCCACTAAAGGAATTTTCACCTCATCCCCGAGAGCGAAAGGAAACAGATCATGTCATTGGAATAATAAAAAATTTGAATAATTTTCGTAAACATTTTTTTTGCCTTTAATATTTTTTTATAGAGGGTTTTTAACTTTATTTATAAAGGATTTTTTGTTTCTCTATAGTTAATTCATTTTACATCACTATAGGGCTGATCGGACGATGCTACTATGGAAGTCCTGAATTAGGATTGGATTCATTAACCAGTAGCTGACCACCACTTAATGTTCCTCACGAAAAAATGAATGGCATAACCAATGGTTCTTTACTCCATTTAAAAAATGCTAGGTCCTTATACTTAATATATATTAATTCTATATCATTAATGAATAAGAAAAATACCCCCCTCTTCTCTAAAGGATGACGTGGTTGACTGACCAGGAGTTGGTTATTAAATAATAATAATTATTGAATAACTAAATATATATTTGTGCTGATCATGATTACAAGATAGCTTATAAAACAACTTACAAAGAAAGAGAGACGCTATATGTGACTGGTAATTTCTCGACCATTGCTTCATCCAGTTCCTTGCATCTTGCATCTTCCGAACAACTTCCGCTCTTATCTTAAGAGTTAGTATAATAAACCATAAGGGACACTACCTGTTGTATGCCCCTTACCCTATTTATCTAGATAATCCGAATGTTCTAAGTAGTGTCACAGGTTCTCTAAGCCTTATTATTATTATATATCTGGATGTATGACCTAGCACACAAGAAACAAAGCAATGAGAAGAGCGAGGCCTCCCACTCGGACAAGATGATTGATTCGTTCAATTAGGCGAGAGCGATGCTCATGAGAATTTTTTATCTGGTAATTTTTTATCATCTTTTACAAATATGTTATTTGTTATCAACAAATAGCAAAAATTTGTATATGTAACTAAACAATATTTTTGTAATACCAAATAATTCTATATCCTCGTCCAGATTCCTCGATAGTAATCCTCAGTCAATTATGTGTCAACCATCCAGATAGGATGCTGATGACATGGTATGATATACCATTGAATGGAACATATTAAGCTCTTTCGAGACACTGTTGTATATTATGCATTATACATTACAGAGTTTTATATAAGGTACCTTTCTTTTGTCGATATTATTATTAGGCGTTCAGTGATTGAAAAATGAATTCACTACGTTACTATAATTTATTTTTACTTTTAAGGCATTTTTTATATGGTATTGTAACGGGCTGAGGAAAATTGTATTTAAATATTTAAAGTTAGTTAATGTGCATTAATTGCAGCTTTTAGTTCAATGCTAAAATTTTTAGCGAATTTATATATATAAGGAAAAATTATTTATATATAAGGAAAGTAATCTTTGTTAAGAAATAGTACTCTCATCTTTGTGTTCAAAAACAAGTATGTTATCATTGAAGTCAAAAGTTTATTTTTAGTTTTACGTATTATAGAAAATGATTAGGATTTATTTCCTTGTTTTCATTAATAGGTTTTAAAAAGACTTTAGGATTTTTTTCATTAATACGTAGGTATATGTTGTCCTATGTTAAATAAGATTTGCTAATTTTTTTTTGTGACTAATTTCATAAATTTTTTTTTGTATATGGTTTTGGTTAAAGGCATTGTAGGTCTTTAACATTTAGTTTTGATAATATTTTATTTAAAGTTAATTCTTACTAGAAGGTGCCGTCTGTTTGTGGTGACGCTGCGTCAAGCACCTCATAGGTCCAATTCAAACACGAGGCCGAAGGACTCGAATCTGCAGTTTTCACCGTAAAATCCCCTGCCCTGTTTGAATCTTTGGAAACGTTAAATATAATTATTGAATTCTTGGGATTCAATTCACGATTCAGGGGCAGCACCTGTCAGACGAAGAAGTAAGAATGCTTACGCCTGCTCGGAGAAGCCTTCAAGTACCCGACGGTTTTCCTCTCGAGGCCCGAGAAGTTGAGAACCACTGCCGACGGCTGGTTGGTCTTCTGAATGAAGATTGGGGCTGGAGATGAGTTGAATGCAAGTGCTAGCGGTAAGCCTTGTTTCGGGAGCAAGAAATCATAAAAAGGTATTAGATTTTCTATTTACTGTAGTTGGACTAGACTTGGGGTGAGACCAGCGGGTGGTCAGTTGAAGATGGAGCCAGTAATTATTTCTTTGTCATTCGTCGCGTTTGGCCACAAGACAGATAGGAATCTTTCTTTAAGTATTAGTGCACATAGAATTATGGTTGAAGAAGAGGGAACTGGTTTCAAAGGGTGTTATTATGTTACTAGCGGTTATGAGATAAGGATTAATGATGGTGGATATTTGAGTTGTATATGGAATTATGGAAAACGTTTTATAATAAAATTATTGCGTTTATTAGTGGTTATGAGGTAATGAGTACGTTGTAATTATTCTTAGTGCATATGAATATTGTTTTGTTGGAAAATTATTAATGGTTATGAGATAATGAGTACTGAGGGTGAATGTTTAAGTTGTAGTTTGTTATAGATGATGGAAATGATACTGTTATAGATGATGGAAATGATACTGTTATAGATGATGGATGGAGGTTTAATTGGAAATTATTAATGTTATTAATGGTTATGAGATAATGCGTACTGATGAGGAATGTTGAAGTTGTAATTATTAGTGCATAGGATTATTGTTATAGATAATCGGTTTGATGATTTTATATATTATGGAACCTGCTTTATTATTATTTTTAGTGGTTTTAGGGATTACGAGTATGGATGGAGAATCAGGTGTATGAGTCTCGATCATATGTTATTATTAAGAGCTATCATTGAGGGTGATTCTTATGTTAAATTATTATTTTATTTTCATTATGCTGAAAGTAATTTTTATTTAATTATTTAATATTATTTAATAGCGTTTGATTGTTGATGGATAAATTATTTGGGGCTTATTTCCTCACCCAGTTCCCCCATGTGTCCTCGATTATACCCTGCCCCAGCTCCCGGGCCCCAGGTAACAGTACCTATATACGGTATTGTTGCTATTTAAATATGACATACATAAATCGTTATTTATATTCTTCAATACTAAAGAATGTAAGGATGAACAACCAAAGAAAAATTATATAACATTGTCCGATTAGCCATAGCAGCATAAAGTGACGTTTAATGAACAAACAAAGCCAAATTAAAAAATAAATTACGAAATCTGACAGTATGATAGTAATTAAGGTATCCATGATGAGGGATAATTATTCCGTATCGCACTAAACATTTATAACTGTCCTTTTTCATGCCATGCCTACTTACCCTATCTTTCTTGTACTTTTAATACAAAACAATGCCGTAATGGCGGAGTTGTAATGCTTACGATTACGTCCCAGTAAGCCATAATTAGAAAATGACAGACAATAAAAGCTTCCCGCAGAGAAGACAAACAGACAAAAGCTAATGGCTATAGGCCAGGGAGTGGAACCAGTCATTATGTAATTAGTGGCCTCTTGTAATGGGCACGCCTCTTCTGTAATGAAGAACACGGCGGATCACTGTCCTCCGTCATGAAGTACAGGACAGTGCAACAGGTACCTCATCTCCAGGTTCCTAAATCGTATTGTTTCTTTGTCAGTAATTGGTACCTGGAAGCGTTTCTTCGAAGACACAACATTATTTCTTTGATTTGCTTTGATTTGACAACAGATAAATATCATATATTAATTCTGGTCTTGAACGTGTGAGGCCCATTAGCCTGCACTGACAGCCAACTAGCTGTGGGTAGGTTACACGATAAGATCACTAGTCATGACCCTTCCATGCCTGCCTTGATCGCGAATCGCTCTGTGACCTTTCAGGATGTGGAGTCGACCTGAGGGCTGGTCCGAGGACGGTCTACTTTGGAGAAAGGAATACAGGTCCTCTTGCTGACTCACAACACAATCTAGGCCGATTTAAGTGTGAAACTTTGTTCGCATCGGTGGAAACTGGAATAGATGCCAAAGGACCCAGTTTGGCATGCAATAATTGGAGTAGGCGGTGTTTAATTTGTGAATACATTTTACGTCATTGTATTGTATTTTTGATTTTTTAAAAATTAATTTTACTGCTACTGATAATAAGTAAAATACAAAATTAAAAATAGAGAAAAATATTTTTTATTACACTTTTATTAGCTTCGCTTGTATTCGTGTAAGGAATATTTGAACTCGATTTTCGGTAACTGCATAATATAGAATTAAATTGAAACATTGTACATTTCTCTAGGACCGATGATAATACAATATTCTAATACGCATGTCTCTATCCTTACCAGGATCTTTAGAATTAGTGATTTTTCATATCCGATGTCACAGTTCGCCAAAAATTAAGACATACATCGCTTAATATTAAAAATAAGTGTTTGACTACTAGCAGGATCAAATGGGTTCGTATATTTTCGAGTTCCGCAGTGGCGGCCTGAAGTTAAAAATATTATTTTTCTGGAATATCTCTCATCTTTCCAAATTTTGGTACACCTTTGTATAAAACTTCTTCTGCCATCATCCCTTGTAATTTATAACTATCGGCCTCTGATTGCAAAGAAATGTGCTGAACTTGCTGGGATAAAGTAAATGATTTTACTAATGGACAGAAATCTAGTCGATCAGTGAATTAGTTTGTCTTTGTTAATTGCGTATAAACTTGATATTTTTTTCATAGTTCGTTAGCCTCTATTAAGTTCTCGATTCGTTTTAAAATTGAAAAGTTACTCATATCCGTGTTTTGGGGAAAATTTATAAATATTAGATTTTGCAAAAGGTGGAAATGTTTTGCTAAAACGCTTCGAAAGTAATATTTCAAGTTATTTTCGAGTAAATTTTACATTATCTGGTTTGAAATCTCAAACAAAGCACAGGTGATTAAAATAAACCAACACGTATCCTAGAATAATTTAGCGGTGATCTCTTTGCGTCGATTGCAGCAATCATCAGGTAATTATCGCTTTAATTAAACTCATTTATAATATAGACTTGAACATAATGATAGCCTTCTTTCAGTTTCTTTTTCTTTTTCCAGTATAATTAATATCCCTATTAGATGGAAGTTTTAATGGACGAGTTAACTTGGAACAATAAGAGAAGCAGTTATTAAGCGATCGAATTTAATTTGTTTGTAGAAGTGGGCTGGTGTTACGCAAGAGGAAGGTGGAGGAAGCAAACAAGATAAAAATGTAATGTAAAGGCTCCTCGTGTATTCTTAGCTCTCAGCTGTCCTTGATTGTGGCCGCGGTACTTCCTGCAATATTGCCGCTGAGTCGGGGGCAAAATCGGCAAAATGGGCTGCCAAAATATTCTCTCTCTTTCTTCCAAATGGCTTGTTGTTTGTCGTATTATTTTCCTAACAATAAACATCACCATCTTTGTTATTAATCATTAATAACTCCATTTCAAGCAAAAAACTACAAGAATGAAATGATATCGCTTCCCTCACTCTGAACAATATTTTACTCAACCATTTATTTCATCATTTACTACTTAATTACCGGGGCATCAGATGCAAAATAATGGGCATTTAAATAAAAACAAATCCACTGTACAAAATTAAAATTATTAAGTAACATTGAGAAAGGAGAATAACATAAAGCAATTACTATCTTTATCTCTAAAATCACCTGATGCCGTGGCCCTCTGCTTCATACCACCGTATTTTCGGGATGAGTTGATAATCTTTGGCACCATATACAATCGCAACTTTTACTACCGTAATGAGGAAACGGATAATTTAATTTTTTTAAATGTATTTACCGATATTCACAGTTGTATTAGAATAACACAAGTAGATAGAATGTATGATACATTGTGAGATGAGATATAGACAAGTAGATAAACTACCCACTGGTAGTATTCAAATTTCAAATTCAACTTAGGTTATCTTAGAAATTCATCTTCTTTTCAGACGCCTCGGAGGATTATCGGGAATCAAAGAGGTTTGAAGCTGGTGGTTTTGAGTTGGTATAAGCATGTCATCATAGGATTGATATCGGGTTCGGTCCAAACCAGCAACAAATGGGACATTGAGGTCATTATGGATGACTTTATTCGTAAGAAAGTAAGGAGCATTGAGGATTTTGGATTGTAAGGATTGGATACGATAGGAATTGGATGGCTTAGTGGAGTTCCAAAGTTCTACTCCGAGTATAAAACTAGTCTTCATATAGTAATGTGATTTTATTCCACAATGTTTTAAAGATGTTAATTTCATTTTATGTACTCAAAATATAAAACGTGTATAACGAAACGTAATGAGCTATTTGAGTCTACTGTGGCCGGAGAAACAAACTTCAAGGTGAAATAAAGGCTATAAATTACTTATTTAAACAAAAAATTAAAACACTAAAATAGAGCCAAAAACTCAAAAAGAAACACTATTATTTATTATAAAGCAATTGGGAAAAACCACAATGCAAAGCCTTATGTTTCAAAAAATACACCTACTTACCAGTCGACGTTTCGCCTATTCAGGCATTATCAAGACACCAAAACCAAAAAGGGGTTATGTGAAATGCATCTCGAAGAACAAAGTGCAATACATCCCAACGATCAACAGCCCAAACAGGCTCCAAACATGAGACAGCACCCTACCACCAAGACGTTCAACATACAACTGAACGAAAGTAATACGCAACCAGCTGGGAAGGTTATTGCATCAGCTGATCCACAAAACATATCAAGTAATATTAGCCTATAAAAATTTATACATATTAGCAAAGTTAGCCAATTTTTTCTTTTAAAATATTCAACGTTTCCGAATAATATTGGTTCAAATTTCTGCAATCTGTTTTATAATTTACTGAAATGTCAATCTTTTGTGCAATCTGCATGGCCTCGAACAACTTCCTTCTAGAGCCATCACTCTCTTTGTAAACAACTTTAGCATTCTCAAAATCAAATTGATGCTTACAAGTTTTCGTATGCTGGGCCAATGCTGTGTGTTGGTGGCAAGGAACCTAACACATCATTGGCCCAGCATACGAAAACTTGTAAGCATCAATTTGATTTTGAGAATGCTAAAGTTGTTTACAAAGAGAGTGATGGCTCTAGAAGGAAGTTGTTCGAGGCCATGCAGATTGCACAAAAGATTGACATTTCAGTAAATTATAAAACAGATTGCAGAAATTTGAACCAATATTATTCGGAAACGTTGAATATTTTAAAAGAAAAAATTGGCTAACTTTGCTAATATGTATAAATTTTTATAGGCTAATATTACTTGATATGTTTTGTGGATCAGCTGATGCAATAACCTTCCCAGCTGGTTGCGTATTACTTTCGTTCAGTTGTATGTTGAACGTCTTGGTGGTAGGGTGCTGTCTCATGTTTGGAGCCTGTTTGGGCTGTTGATCGTTGGGATGTATTGCACTTTGTTCTTCGAGATGCGTTTCACATAACCCCTTTTTGGTTTTGGTGTCTTGATAATGCCTGAATAGGCGAAACGTCGACTGGTAAGTAGGTGTATTTTTTGAAACATAAGGCTTTGCATTGTGGTTTTTCCCAATTGCATTATAACAAAAAATTAAAATATATATAACTTATCATTGTCAAAGTTCAGATGAGGTTTGAAACACAGTCGCCTAATTTATTGAAAAAATGTCTTCAGGTAAGGTAAAATAAAGTGATAGCTCGGTAAGGTTTCGTAAAAAAAGCTTATAAAGTAAAAAAAGAAAAAGGGGGTTCATTTGTGCCAGTGGTTTTTCCGAGGAAGATTGATTTAACCGCCAGGTTTACCCCTAATTAAGAAAACAATTTATAGAGCTTAGATGAGCCCCATGAGGGTATCCGATTCCCAAAGTGTCGATTCACGGCTCTTTACAGAATGAATAATTGATCTGCCAAAGCCAGTCTTGGAGCCTAAGGATCAGTAATTCAGCATCCTCCGCACGGAGCTAACCTTCTCCGGAGTAACGACAAAATGCCTAAAAATAAACTCAGGCTGGTTGACGATTGGAATTTTGTCCAAAACAAAGGCGAAGTAATTGCCTTTTGTGTAACCTTACATCTTTTTATTTAAACGGTGGTATGTTCAAAAGGTTGGAATACTGATATCGGCACCGAATCGTACAACCAAGATATAAAATTAGCACTTTGTAAACTTTGCTTTTGAGCAGGTTAAACCTGAGATTGCTTTGAATTCAAATCCAATATTCAGAAAGTGTATACTCTTTAGTGGTTTTAACTCAGTATTATTCCTCTTGACATTCAAAAGTTGCATTTGATGTTTACAGTATTCCTCTTCTGTGTCATATGTTCGTGTTCTGGAGAACTGTTTCAGATATCAAGCAATAAATGTTGAATACAATTTACTCTAACATTTAAACGACTAGTTAGTGTTTAAAGTATAGAGAATATAAAGACATTTTGGTGAAT